>PPNO03000008.1:0-685568 GCA_003708185.3 Isabelozyma rhagii | reverse complement strand
CTTTGCCCACAATACATGTCAACTGACCTTTTCTTGCTTTGAAGTTAATATTCTGCAAAGCAAACGCCTTGCCTGCTTCTTGTTTGCTAGTCCAAACGAAAGAAGCATTTTCCAATTCAACAGAAGCATCATTAAGTTTCAACTTATCGTAAGATCTTTCGACGAAATTCCTATCAAGTTCATCTGCTTGAAAAAGAAGTCTTAATCTCTTAAGAGAAACATTGGCCTCAACGGCGTCAGACAAAACGTTAGGAAGCATGATAATTGGTTCGGCTAACAAATCAAATAGCGACAAAGCCGGGAATACGACTGATGGTGATAATGGAGTTTCGCTAATGTAGACAAAGCAAATGAAACATGCACATGAAATTGCACATGGGATGCAGTCCCATAAGAAAGAAGACACAGCGTTGAAGGTATTGATCTTTTTTGCAGTAGTCAATTCTTTTCCGTTTCT
This sequence comes from Isabelozyma rhagii, assembly GCA_003708185.3. Lineage (NCBI taxonomy): Eukaryota > Fungi > Ascomycota > Pichiomycetes > Serinales > Metschnikowiaceae > Isabelozyma > Isabelozyma rhagii. Next base: position 685,111 of record PPNO03000008.1, on the reverse strand, counting down.
TATCTGGTCAAGTTTGTCTAACATTGGTTTTTCCCAGGAGTATAATTTCACACTTTTGATGGAATTCAAAATTTCACTTGTGACTTTAGTTCTTTCATCTTTGTAATCCATTCTGATATTTTGAAGAGAAGACACTGAAGCACTGATTTTGGTACATATTGGCACCAAAAATATAGTAGCACCGACTCCCGACCAGGTCGAATTACCTATAATCTTGTATAATGCAATCAAGCAAAAAGTAAGTCTAATTGGATTGGCAATAATATCACAAAGCATATCAGGAGAGTTCGAAACTGTGGAAACATCCACGGAAAGATTATTGACGACTTCACCAGTATTACGGGATTTCCTGGCTTCGGGTGACAATTTCAATGCCTTTTCGTAAACCATTTCGCCCAAAAAACTCTCAGTATGATAGCCAAGAGTCAAGACATATAGGAGGTATCGATTGAAAAAAACAGTTCTAACCATAGCAACAAGGAAAATCAGAGCTGCTATAGCTACTCCAACGATGACAGGCTCCCTTTCCGCAGCAGAGGCGGAGGCACTTGAGAAATAGACAATAAAACGACGAAGAATGAAAGGCTGTGAGAATGCTGCTGCCGTTTCCCCAAACAAATACAGCAAAGAAATAATGATATTCAGCAAATTGGTTCTCATTATGACATAGGCCAAAGAAGGTCCATACTGTCTATCAGCAGCAGTCACATTCTTCTTGGTTGCCAATAGGCGGTCACGCTTGATATTTGCTTTCGTGAGGGCATTTTGCCAATAATGAAGAAACTTCTTGAGAGCGACCTCAGGAGTGAGATCAATGGGGATAGCGGGAAAGTCTTCTAGGCTAAGATCATCAAACTTATAGGCTTTGTTAATGGTGGGCTGAAGGTAAGACAAAGCGATTTCGGATATGATATCATGCTGAGCGGAAAAATCCCATTCATTGAGATTAAAATAGTCAATTAGCTCAACCGATGGTTTGTAGAATTTAACTTCCAAGGTGAATATGACATAACTTGAAATGGCAAGTGCAACCTCAACTGCCAACACGGATGAATTGGGGATATATATTTTATGCTCTGACAAAGTATCTTGAATCACCACACCAGTCCAAAGGAAAGAGTTTCCTAACCAAAAAACTAAGAGGGAGGCATGGGGAATGGCGGATCTGGTGGGCTCTAATAAATGAAGGGGGAAAATAATAAATAAGGTAGTAATTGACGTGGCTGTCAAACTGAGGAATTTGAGGGTATAAAAGTCATCGTAATTGACAATGTTTAAAGCCAACAATAGAACAGTATGTAAGAAAATAATGAAAAGTCGGAGTATGGTAGCTTTTCCCACACTCTTGGCTTTTGTCACCGATCCAAACAGGTATTTTATTGGCGAAGAGCCAAATCTGTTGAACCAGAGCAAGCAGGCACTCTGAATTAGAGCTGCTAAACCAATAGTGATGATGAATAGCAATATAACTTCTGCAACGAAGCATGGATTCAAGGAATTTTCATTGGGACGGAACAACGGAGACGGCAATGTACCTAGTGAGCACCGGTTCGGCACCTGTGAAGTATTCGACCACGGAATCATTCTTTTGTTTAATGATAGAACCAGAGAATAATTCAAGTGAGGATATATCGTTCTTTTTTAAAAATCACTGAAAAAAAAAAAAAAAAAACTGGTGCCTTATCTGCATATTACAGAATGTGGCTCCAAAATAAGTTTGGCATCTTCTTGATCAGGAAATAGACTCCACACAAAGTGACACTCACCATAGCTCAGCCCAATAAGAACCTCAGAAGATTGCTTGTATTGACACATCAAACTTAAGTTTTGGTGCTGAATAGTCATCCGTCTAAACCCCGTGTTTTTGTTTGTTGTTGTTAACCTTCGGGATTAGTCACATCCTTCGGCGGAAACATTTTGCGGTTGTACAAGTAACAAAATACGCCTTGGTGCCTGTCAACCTGCACCAATCTGCAGAATATTTCATCTGCGCCAGCCACCGATAAGGCAATTTTTTGTGTGCAGGATGTCGATGGACCAAAGTGAAAACGGGAAAAACATAACCTTAAGTTAACCTTCGGCATGGATGCAAAAGGGGCCAAATTCAAACATAATGAGTCAATGGAGAGTACAGCATGGCAGAGAATAATGGAGTTGTCCAATGACATCCCGAGTCTCATTCCCATCGGGACACTTAATTTCTACGACCTTCCTGTTGCTTTCTCCTCTCTTAGTGGGATTGCAACTCAAGACCCCTGTGATGGTTGGAAATGGCTAGATTTGTCATTCTTGCCAGATACACTCCAATCGGAGGTGTATCCTATCGTCCGAGACTTGCGGTTCCTTATGGACTTCCACTATTTGAGAGCAACGTATAAGACAAGAAAAGTAGGAAAGAATATCGTGGGAAGGGTACGCGTGTATGCTATTCCCTTTGATGTCCCCGGCTCCAAAGACATACTAGAGTGGAGAAGCACGCGAAGAAAAAAGAGTCAGAATGAACAGGCTTATCGAGCAACACTTGTGAATTTATTAAGCTTCTTAGATTTTTCAACAAAGGGTTGGAATTTCCAATCTCAGAACGAGCTCGTTTTGATTCCCTTTTGTATGACGAATACGGTTCTGACATCTAAATCACGAGATGTTGTCAATTTTCATTTGCAGCGATGGAAATCAAATAACGGTTATGAAAAACCGGTGGACATTGGAGATGGTGCTTCTGCTTCTGTTGCTGCAAGACTACAGATGTTGTACGACAGTGTGGATTCCCCTGATCTTTCGCAGTACAGAAGTCCAAACAATACCAAGACCTCAAGAGTACCTTCGAGCCAAGCAACGTTGAGGGCCTTAATTGGGGGGAGTAAATCTAATACTATTCAGGGTGTCAAAGCAGACATTTATCCCTTTCAAATAAACTCAATTGCTAAAATGTTTGAGAAAGAAATTTCAGACAATAAAGCAGTGATGCCGAATTTGATGGAATTGTGTTCTGCTGATTCCACTAAGACGTTCTATTTCGACACTCTAAATTACGGATTCTACCTTACCCCAGAAGTATTTTCACTTCCGAGAGGTGGGATTTTGGCAGAAAATATGGGTCTCGGGAAGACCTTGATTTGTTTGTGTTTGGTGTGTCTAACGAAATACGATGTTTCTACTGTTCCCAGAGACATTCTATTGTATGATGATACTGACCGAGATGTGACAGTGGTATTAGACCAGAGTACAACAGCATCAAACAAATTGGAGAAGTTGAGCAAAATCTGTGTCGACACTATTAATCAAAATTCATTACCTTGGAAATATTACTCCGATAGTATACCTTCTTCAGTCATTGAGATGCTCAGCAAGTCTCCAGGGTTTTTTCGAATTCCCCTAGAGAATGATGAATATTTGTCACCTTTCATCCAAAGAACAAGGGGTCCATCTATGAGATGGAAATATAACAACACCGTTGCCGAGGGAACACTTTACAGAACATTGTACCTCTGTAACACCACCTTAATAATTGTTCCTGACAATATTCTTCATCAATGGAATAATGAACTAAAAAAACATATAGAGCCTCTTTTTCTTCGGAAACTATTCATTTCATCTAACTTCAAAAAGCCAATTGTTGCCGACCACGAAACTTTCACGAACACTATTCCATCTGATCCTAAAGAGTTGATAAAATACGATTTAATTATCGTATCTACCTCATTAATGATTCGACAACTTTCTGACCTCAAAAACAGCGATAATCCTTTGAACCATGTTTATTGGAAACGATTGATCATTGACGAAGGTCATAGCATGAATGCTAAAGGCACTCGAGCTAGTGAGCTTTGTAAAATGTTGCTATCAGAGAGAAGATGGGCAGTTACTGGTACTCCTACCGCAGGCTTAACAAGATTGCATGTTGATGAGGAATCAGATGAAGTAAGAGGAGAGGCACCAAGTCCCAAGAGAAAGAACAAGTATACCATCAAAACCAAATTGAACGAAAAGGATGATTTGACAAAGTTGGGTACAATTGTCGGAAACTTTCTTCATGTAGAGCCGTTCTACTCCCATGCAAAGCTCTGGACCACAACAATTGTTAAACCCTTCACGGCCAACATATATGGGGCATCCATCAGCTTGGGTAATCTCCTTAATTATATCATGGTAAGACACTCTTTGAATGAAATAGATCGTGATATAAAACTACCTCAATTGCACCATGAAGCAGTTTTTTTGCAGCCATCTTACCACAACAAAATATCCATCAACCTTTTCACCGCAGTTCTCGCTGTGAATGCGGTAACGTCCGAAAGAACGGATATCGATTATATGTTTCATCCTGCCAATAGACAGCAATTACGAAGATTGGTGACAAACCTTCAACGAGCAACATTTCATTGGACAGGTTTCCAACAAGAGGATGTGGAAGCCTTGGTTCATGTTTGTCGCCATTCCCTAAAAAAACGTAAAGCCAATGGTCAGTCGGTGTATGACAAGGAAGACTTGAGCTTAATCGAGAAGTCTTTGGATATCTCCAAGCTTGCTTTGGCAAATACCCGATGGAGAACAGCAGCACTCTTACATGAAATGCATTATTATGTGACTGGGCTTCCTGATGTCTTCACCAAGTCTTATGGTACTGGGGTGTTAGAATTCACTGATCTAATGGGGAAACATAAGGACGTAAGCGTTTTTGGAGCACCTCATATTCATGCTATGCAAGAGTTTTTCTATAAGAATCGATTTATGGATATGCAAGATGAGGCAAAATTGAAGGAAAAATTAGAGGATGCTTGTAAACCCTTTTGGAACTCATACTGGAAGGATACTTTGAAAAAGAATTCGGAAAAATTCGATAAAAAGACCAGTAATTCGAAGATTAAAGCACATGAGGTAACGGAAACCCTAAGAGTGCCACAAATAGTCGAGGACTCTTCCTCTCCTGTGAAAAAGAGACGGCTTTCTGATGTTGATCCGAAAGCGACATTAACCCGTGATAATGGTCAAGGATTGAAATTCACTGATGAAATTCAAACAGAAGTTTCTTCGGGTGAACGTAACATATCATACGAGACATTGAAGCAAGCAAGAATATTAGGAACGGCGTCAACGAAGCTTTCGTACCTTGCTAGCCGACTTTTGGAACATAAAGAAAACAGTATCAAATCAATTGTTTTTTTTGAATTTGAAGATAGTGCTTACTACTTGACAGAATTATTGGATCTATTGGGGGTTAATTATATTCTTTATGCTACTTTCATCAAGCAAGCCCAGCGAGCAAATAATCTAGCTGAGTTCAGCAGTTTCCAAAGTGATATGGATGGAGGTGTTTCTTTAATAATGGACTTGAGGTTAGCAGCACATGGGTTGACGATTATTTCTGCTACTCATGTGTATTTTGTCAGTCCCGTCTGGAACCGGTCTGTGGAAGCCCAGGCAATTAAAAGAGCTCATAGAATTGGTCAAACGAAGGACGTTTACGTGGAGACCTTGGTGCTTAAGGGGACTTTAGAAGAGGAAATTTATAAAAGAAGGTCAAAGGATGTGGCTGACGACAAGAACATTGAAGGGAAGAGATACGTTATTGATGATATGGGAATGCAAGAATTCATTTTGAAACACGAATTCATTGATTTCGACGTGGGCGAAAAGGAATTTACCCCTTTCGAAGCCCCCACCTTCAAAGAAAAGCAGTTCGGTGACTATGACAATGACGATGGTTATTCCTTGTTGAAGCATGCTGATAGAACATATAAAAGCAGCAGTGGGGTTCTTATGAGAAAATGGAACACTCGAGTGTTCAGTAAAGATAATTTAACGAAACTTAATAATTTGAAGACGAGAAAGCTTATAGAAGCCGAACGTACAGACATTCCATTTCGTGAGTTTGAACCTCATGAAGAGGCCTTGAGGCCAGTTCGTGAGCCAAAGAGAAAGAAGGTGAGATTTTAGATCTGTGCACTAGTTATAGTATCTCTGGACGGGAGATAGTGTTGTGAAGTTATGGTATATAAATGTAGGTTGTAGCAATAATTACTTATTTGTTGGTTGAAGGATTCTGACATCTTTCATTGTTTATTGATTGCTTCTCTACTCTTATAACTCACTTTCATTATTACAATTCAGTATGCTGATGTTATAGTACATTAAAAACTTGGTATAGTACATAAAATTACCTAATATAGTACATGGTTGCATTTATAGTTGTCTTACGATAATAGTTCCATCAGTGGATGTGGATAATGAAATTTTATCTGACGGATGGTAGTCGACATCAAGGACAGTTCCATTATGTCCAACAAGCTTTTTAGTTACTTTCCGTGAGCTGTAGTCCCAGATCGTAGCGGTATTGTCGTCAGACCCAGAAATGATCGAAACATTGGTGTTACTAAACCTAGCTCTTATCAAATCATACTCATTTCCAGAAGCACCATCAAGAACGTAAGGACTCAATCTGGCAACACCTTTCGGTATCTGGTCTTTTGCACTATATGTTCTTACCTTCCCATCCATGGCACGAGATAAAAGCACCGATCCATCGCTATTGAGTGCTAGTGATGTAATGGAGGCTGCCTGTCCCTCACATTCCCACATGGAGGTGCCAACTTGTCTGATATCAAATGCCCGTATTTTGGGATCTATTCCCCCCAAATATATCGCACTGCCGGCTTTGTTGAAAGTACCTGTCATTACTGGATAAGGAGAGTCTATGACGCTAACTGGGTGTTTCTCCCTTTGGTCCCAGATCTTTGCCGAACCATCGTCACCGACACTTAGGACCAACGAATCGGCCGAGATCTCAATTTCGTTCACTACTAAATCATGGCCTGTTCCTTTCCGAACTCGTGTTCCAGTGGTCACATCCCATATTCCGATAGTTGAGTCTGCTGATGATGTGGCAAGAAAGTTGTCGTCTTTTGACCAGCGTAATGCCGTGACTGCTGATTTATGACCTTGGAGAACACCATAATTAGGTGATTCTTCGTGTTCATCGGTGGGAAGATTCCATAGTTGTATTGTCTTATCTGCTCCCCCAGAAGCTATGTGATTCCCATCTCTGCTGAACTTGGCTGATAATACCACTCCATCATGACCTTCAAGAACGACCGCTTCGCTATATAATCCAGGCGATTGGCCTTGGTAGTTGACGATTGGCCCCGACTCGTTCGTCTTTTGTCGTTTAACCAATGACATCCTGGCGTAAAGAAAAGGTGAGATGAAAAGTCAATTTTTCACCTAAAATTGCAAAAAAAATATAAACTGCGAAAAAAAAAACTTATGAATTTAAAAGTTTGAAGGCATTTTCAAAATTTTTCCTAAACAAGAATTTTATGTAAATACATAGCCTACGGAAACATCCGTGAGATTGACATTCTCCACTGGAAGAGGAAATGTGCAAAACATGAAACTTTGCTGGCACAATGGGAAGCTATCAAGATTGAAATTACTCCAATTTATCTTCCCACATATACTTGGTTACAATTTCTACATTGCACTTTTGCCAATGATTTATATATTAGTTATGCAATTAGGCTAAGTATTCATAAGAGTCATTATCGCAACGACAAATATATTCCTTTTCAATTAAAAAATCAAGGACTCTCTTAACATCAAGAATCTTGGCACGAAACCTTGCTTGGGCTTGTAGGATAACTTCATTAACTAAATCATTATGTTTCATCTTCTTTCTAGCTTTCATGATTCTAACAATACTTGCTGAAAGGTAGTTTCTACGAGACTCATCAATTTCCTTAGTCGTATCATCATCCTCTTGTTTCTGTTCAGTCTTAATGGAACTAACAAAATTAACTTTCAATTTCTTCGATTTGTATTCCTCCACAATAGTAAATGTAGTATCATCTTTATTAAATGCTTCCGGGTTGGGTGGCAGCTGATCAAGTAGCTTATATTTGGTGAATGGAAGTAAATGAGCTTCGAATGTGTGTTGGGAATTCCCCACAGTTTCATGAAGATCTTTGAATGTATAGGTAGTCTTCTTATTAAATGCTAACAAAATCACCAATTGAGTATTGGTCACAGTGAAAAGGAAAGGTGGTTTCCCTTTTCTTGATAAATTGGCCTTCACCTCACTTTTACCATGATTCCATAACCATTGAAGTTGACGGCCATTATGTTGTTTTGTATAAACTTCTTCGACCTTATTGAATGCTTCGGTTAATTCTGGAGCTAAATTAAGCTGATAATCTTCCATGTAGTGGAAAGGCCACATACTTTGCGCTAATACCAATGGAGTAAAATCTTTCACTGCACTTTCAGGACCTAACTCATCCTTGACGCTGGCCTTCAAGTCCATTGAAGCCTTCATATCTTGAAACATTTTGGTCATTTTAGAGGTATATTCCAAAGAATTTTCATCTTGTAGTCTTTGTATAATACTTTCTTCCAATTCATCAGATTTGGTGTTACTATTGATTAATCTCTTGGCTAAAAGACGTCGATAGTGTTCTTCAAAGGCATCTTTATCATTGATGAATTTAAGAACTATAGCCAAATGATCTGCGTTCATATCAGTAGTCTCCTGTTCTTTACTCGTTGCCTTCAAGAAGCCATCAGCATACTTTGCTAATAAATCTGGGGTTCTGCATGGTGATTTTGGAGTTGGAGTAGCAATGGCGTTATGGTTGACGAAATAACTACAAGCATTATCCAAAGATTTGATGAAGATGGGGTCCTTTTCGAATGCAGCAATGATGATATCTCTGAATTTGTAGTAAATGTTGACAAGGGTGTGGATATAAATTCTAGGATTAATTGCTCCAGAAGCTAATTTCTTGGGTTTAGCACCAGGTTCTTTGGTTTCGGCAAGGCTTTCTGATGATTTTTTCACTTCTTCAATAGCTTTGGTGGCTTCAGCCTTTATGTATTCTTCAAATGCGGCTGCCAAAGGTTCTAAAGTTGACGGGACTCTCGACAACAACTTATACATTCTTTGAATATGGTCAATTTCATTTTGTTCCAACAATCTAAGAAATTGACTATACATTTCCTTGGAATGATTCTTGATAAGGGCAGTATTAAGGGTGTCCAACAACAATTTTTTGGTATGATCTTCTAAATAATTGTTTGATCTTGAGATTTCTTCTGCCAATCTGGTTTCACACTTCTTCATATAGTCGACGATGTTATGTTGTGCAAGGAAATTACTACTTTCTTTCGTATAGTATTCTTCCGTACTGTTCAAGAAATCTTGTTCAAAGTGTTTGATGTAAACCACCAAGTTGGGTTTTTTCAAGTCTTGGACGTCAATTCCGAGGTAAACCAACGATTTGATTGCCACTGATATTAAATTAGTTTCTACGATCTCGTTATTTCTTTGTTTCTCTATGAGGCTAAGAACCTCAGCTATCAATTGGTCAGCGTTATTGTTGAACATATTGAACTTCCATTTCAACAATGCCAATGTGTTCACATCAAAAACATCTCTTCTACCATCTGACCTTTCTTTCTGGACCCAGTATCGATTCATGTAATCAAATACATTATTCAAATACCCGGCACCAATAGTGAATCGGGTCCATTTTTTTACATAAAATTCGAGGAAGGTTTCTGAGGGAGATTTCTTCAACGAAAGGATGTATGATATTAAGTAATTCTCTAATTTGGAATAAATTTCTGCTCCTGCTAAAGAATAAGAGCTGTTATTGCCACTAGTACCAGCACTAGCGCCAGAAGTATTACGGGACTTTGTGGTACAATAGTTGTAAATGGCAGTGTAACAGTTCATATACATCTTGGATGTTACTCCTTGATCACCTTGGGCCCCCAAGATGAACTCTAACCCAGGTTGAATGAAGGACCAGGTAGCATTTAAATCACTAGCAATAGGAAACGATTGCATACCAGATATGACGATAGATCGATAAGAACAATGGACCTTCACAGATAATATGAGGTACCTTGAGTCAGAAGAAAGTCGACAATCGGTTGCCTATTGATTATCGGTGATGTGATATCAAATTGTATTTGTAGAATCAAACTTGCCGGATCAGATTGTTTGTTAGCTGCTCTCAAACTCATGTGATTTTGGTAAGCGCACTCTCTTTTGCAACTATCTTGGTTTTATATACTAGAAAGATAGATTAAAGCTCAGACGTCTCAATAATTGTCATCTGAGTTCATAACTTACAATATTTTCCTCAATTTCATCTACTTAGATTATACCCAAGAATTCTGCACTACATCAAGAAAAAAAAAAGAACAGAAAAGTCATTAATGTATACGGGGTATTCCATACCACCCATCTTTGATTAGTCGTTTCTTGGGGAACCAACACTCACTCGGTCTACCACCCTCACGATACTAATAGTGAATGTCAACACCCACAAGCAAAGAACTACAAACAAAAATGATGCCAAAGCACGCTGTCGACGACAGATTGAATGCACCCGAGGATGAAGTATTCCCGTACCAACGCTAGGAGTAGTATCTTCTTGACAGACCCATTCGTCGTCATATAACGTGTTAAACGTTAGAGATAAGTTAGCAGCAGAAAAAATGATGAACAATAAATCCAACATAATTAGTTTCATCTTCCCGAGGGGATTTCTCAATCCGAGTGGTTTCCCACTATATTCATCGTAGGCAATATATATAACATAAACAATTGCACAGCATTGTACCACGATCGCCATTATCGTACTTGGTTGTTGCTCAACATAAGTCTCGTCGTAAGGTCTACGTGAGAATACAAAAATTGAGCACGCAAGTGCCAATGCAATAACTGAGGAGAATATTATCAATATTCTTAGGAACAAGGGCACCAATGGGTTCTGAACAAATAATCGATTCAAAAACGGTAACACATCGGCACGCTTTTCATCCGACATCCAATAACCAGCTTGCGATCTGACTTTTGGGGCATCATTATCTTTACTACCCGATTTTTTCTTATGACCACCTTTAAACCCAAATAATTTGGACAACAAGCTTCCGTTTTCATCTCCAACATAAGTATCTTCATCACTCGATGGGGTACCTAAAAGTGCTAGTTTAAGCCGGTCATCTCCTCCCCATGATGCATTGAGTTGAGTATCTGTTTTGTCGTAATGTGCGTCGTATTTGACCAAATCGGAAGTGTATGCGGTAGGTTGTTGGATGGTAGACAAAAAGTTCTGCCATTTGTTTGCTCCCAATGATTTTATGAAAGGATCATTAGAAAAACTTAGATACTGTACATCATCATCGACCTGTTGCTGCAGGGTTTGGCTGGGAGCTATTTGGTTGCTTCTGTATGACTTTCTCCTAGTAATTGGATTTATTGTTTCGTTAGCGTTGGTGTTTGTATTATCTAATTGGTCTTTATAATGTACTTGTGAAAGCCCATCTAGGACGTAAGGCGGTACAATATTTGGTTTATGACTGTAAGTTTGCACGTTGGTGTTATCAAATGGGTCTTGGATTTCTTCATTGGATCGTATTGAATGGCGTCTTGTTTTGCTGACTGGAGGTGATGTTGATAAGTTTCCTCGCCCAGGACTGGTCAGAATAGGGGATATTAAACGGGGTGAATTTTTAAATCCAGGAATGCTAGGGTCTAATGATAGGAATTTATACGAGTCCTCGTTTGAGTCTTCATTTGCGGAGGTATAGCCATGACTGAAAGGCCGATCTGACTCTGCTGGATCTCCGGAACTCATTACAAATGCAGATAATTGAATTTTATCGGCTGTCCCTCCCTGTTTGCTTCGTTTATTTGTGGTTTACATTGCAACTCGCTTTCGGCTCTTCATCTGGTGCACGGGCTGAATTTCAGATTGCTACAAAGATCTGCAGAGATGTATGGGTGGAAATCCTCATGGTGTACGGATTCATTTTCAAGAAAATGTCACAAATCTTCTCAACTTGAAACCCTTGCTATTGGATTTTGCAAGTGGCAAACAAGCGATATTGTTAGCCTATATATATTATCGGGAGTATTAAACGCTATGATACGTCCTTCCCCGAATATCAGTGCAGTTTTCAAGCGATTCAACTCCAGTGTCACCAAACCTGGCATTTATCCCATTAACCATAATCAAATCTATGTAATTGCTTTACCCATCACCACTCATAAATCATACATATATTGTAACCACCGTCCGTCGATTTTGGATAAATCTCAACTAAAAACGTATCCTATTATCACCAAATTAGAGACCAAGGCGACAGGATTAGCACTGAAAGCATGGAATAAGATCAAAACCTCTGATAACAAAATTAACATCAAAATTACTCAATTAGTACAATATTTATTAAACACCATACCTTATGAAGAAAACTGTCTTACGTCATTTCCTTCGAAAAACTCGATGATTCGAGAGGTTAATGAAGAATTCCTCAAGGCCAATTATGATGAAAAGAGTAACACCGAGTTTTCCACATTAGTTCAATCAAAAATCACCGATTTGAATATACCTGCTAACCAGCTTAAACCAATTCCCATTTACTATCCAAACTTTCAACAACCGTCCTCCATTCTTAAGCAATTGTATCTGTTCAGAGACGATTCGTATGCGAAACATCTCAAATATTCCATTCTCTGTGGAATTGGGGTGCCATTATCTTTACCATTGGCCCTAATCCCCGTGGTTCCTAATGTTCCTGGGTTATACTTAGCCTACCGATTTTATTGTAATGTTAAATCATTATTGGGAGCCAAACACTTAAGTTATTTATTAGAGCCCAACAACAATGGGTCTGTTTCGGATACAAAACATCTTGTGTTTTCTGCAAATCAAAATATTGATAAGATATATGCATCGCACAACAGTACCGTTGAATTGAGTGAAAATTCGGGTCAGCAACAAAGCTTCAATGAAGAAACATTGTTGATTACAACAGAAATCATCGAAAGTTTGGTGAAAGAATTAGGTTTCGATCATATTGAAGATCAACTCAAAAAAGCTTTGGAGCAAGAAAGTCAAAGGCTCCACACCAACCTCAAAGTCGATGACGAGGTAGAATAATCTTCTTGTATATACTAAATTAGAACACTTCACTTTTTTTTTGCAGTTTGCAGCCCTATTTGTATTCACGCGACTATCGCCTGATTTCTCCACGCAGTCACAATTTTCGCACCGAGTGACCACCACTAGAATGTAGATCCGTACCCCCAGCATTTCACAAAGCACCTAGCAATGGTCCAGTGAGTGGACAAAGTTCGCAGTTATAAATGTATAACCAAAAAATCTTTCACTTCTTTTTCTTCTTCTTTTCTACATTACATTATCATTCAATATGAGAGATAAATGGAGAAAAAAGAGAGTTAGAAGACTTAAGAGAAAGAGACGGAAGGTTAGAGCAAGATCCAAGTAAACGGACAGTGATTTCATCGAATGATTGAATTAAAAAACTATGATGACGAATCGAGGTTTTAGACATTTTTTTTCCAATTGGCATGCTCTGACTTCTTATCTTGTTAATGACATTGATGCTTTGAAATTGAAGGTTTGCTGTTATACTTCTTTAACTTGTTGATCATTTGGTATTTATCTAGGTTATTATTCTTGTTCTTATTGACCGTTTCATTTTACTCTTTAAGTTTGTCTTAGTTATGCTACCACAAATTTTCATGATTAAAGTGTTTCGTCCGTATATATAATAAACATCTTTGGTGTTTCAAATGAATTGTAGATGGTCATTCAACCTTTTTCAGATTTTCTTCTTTTTTTTTTGTTCACTTCAATTTCCTTCCAAATTTGATACAATTTGTGGAACCTTGTGAGGAAAAAAAGCTGCCAAATGGCTGCAACACAAATGTATACCCAACACTCCAGGCCTTAACATACACATTATGGGTCTCCCGAACTTTGTTGATGAACCGGAATTAGGACCTTTGCCGTTAAAGAGAAAACATGAGACCATTCACGGCTGTGAGCTTAGAAGGGCCCCTAATATCGGGCAACTGTGCATACCACCTTATTACCAGGAAGGATCATCAAGTCCTCCTAAGAAGTATAAAAATGCAGCTACTCCAATTGAATTTGATGATCTCTTCTCGTTTGTTAAGTCAGCCCCCATAAATCTCTTACATGGGAAGCATTATCTGGAACCAGTTGACTTCACATCACATTCGAATAAGACACCAACTTCACTCAAAATGATTCGTTCTAATGGAGCATTTAGAACTACTCGGCGTTTGGAAGGTCGAGAGTTCCCTTTTGAAACGTTCTACGCAAATCACTTCTCTCCAGGCAGTGATATTTTGCAACCAATTGAACCCAATTCTGCTGCCAATAATCAACAATCAGTAACCACTGATTCAAGTGGATTCATTATTCCACCTACCACTGATAGCGGGAGCGAATTGCAGCTAACACCGACCCCAAAGGAAATAATTCAGTCCGGAGAGTTTGCATCACCTCATTATCCACCTTTTGAAGCTGCAGAAAAAGCAAAGGGCATTAGAAGAGATATCGTTGAGTCTCAAAACATCTTCACCACCTCCTCCAGCTACCTCCATAGGTTAATGGAGGAGAGATTAATACGTTGGAGGCCAAGCGAGTCACAAATGAGTATGGAGGCACCATTAAATGGAAAACATCCATTTCAAAGTCATTTGTTCGACTCCAAAAAAGACAACAAGACTATCTTCAATTCATTGTCCGGTTGGATGTTCAAACAGAAACTCGAAGTGCAGGAAACTTCTGAACAGGAGCAGCAAGTGGTTTTTAGAGCACAACAACTGGATTCTCCTGATTTCAATAGAATTCTAAGTTTGAAGAAATTGAAGCCTAATAGCTCCAATTCCATTCTCAGCCCACCACAAGAACAGCGGCCAATAGATGCTCAACCTCTGCCTACTGTTGAACCAGCTTATACTCCACGGGCAATAGCATTCAGTGAATTTCAACTTAACTTCAACAACAACGGGGTGTCCAACGGCTTACCCAATGGTCGCCCCCTGAATGATCCTAACACCGGTGAAGATTTCGCTTCATTCGAAGGTAATTTTGTGGATATTTTTGACGATATTGATAACTGTATATTGGGATGGGTCGATTCTATTACGAACTTCTTCGAATCCCTAGGCAGATATTTCAGAGATTGTTTCTAAGGGGCTTGTATGTAGTTCATAAAATTCAGGCGAATCATGAAGTAAAACTACGTTAAAAATAAAAAATTTTTGATAAAAATTAAACAAATAATGACAAAGTAGTTTGAATGATAAAGTTAAAAAAGAACTAAACGATATTTAAAAAGTAAGAATGTCGAACATTTTTCAAAGCCTATTCAGAAGCTTCAGCGAATTTTTCCGTAATGTTAGTCAATAAAGTATTGAATTCTTTCTTACCTTCTTCTTCACCTCTAGATGGTTCAAAGAACTTGGATGACGACACTGCATGTTTGATGTCAGAGGTAGATTCTGATAACTTGGACCATTGAGCACCATTGGCAACTGCTTTTTGAGCTTCGTCATGATAAGAAATGAAAGCTCTCATCATATCGAATGTCTTCCAAATTGGACAGAAAGCATCATAAGTGGAATAACCATTTTGTTGTAAGAAATCTTCTTTAATCAAATTAGAAACGTCCAAAGTAATCTTATCAGCATCAGATAAGGCAGATTTACCAACTAATTGAACAACTTGTTCTAATTCTTCAGCATTGGATAAGATTTCTCTAATCTTAGTTCTCAAAGCTGGGAATTCTGGATAGTTGGCATCATAATATTTATCTAAAATATTAGTATACTTGGAGTAGGAAACTGCAGTATTGATGGAAGGGAAATGTTTTCTTTGGGCCAATTTCTTATCCAAACCCCAGAAAACTTGAGTAATACCCAAAGTAGAAGTAGTAACTGGATCAGAGAAATCACCACCAGCTGGGGAAACAGCAGCAACAATCGAAACAGATCCAACTCTATCTGGAGAACCTAAAGCAACAGCTTTACCTGCACGTTCATAGAAAGAAGCTAATTTGGCACCCAAATAAGCTGGGAAACCTTGATCAGCAGGCATTTCTCCCAATCTACCGGAAATTTCTCTCAAAGCTTCAGCCCAACGAGAAGAGGAATCGGCAATCATAGAAACGTTCTTACCTTGATCTCTGAAATATTCAGCAATAGTAATACCAGTATAGATAGAGGCTTCTCTAGCAGCGACTGGCATATTACTGGTGTTTGCAACTAAGGTAGTACGCTTCATAATTGGTTCTTTACGTCCAGAGATTTCAGTGTATAATTCTGGGAATTCCATCAAAACTTCAGCCATTTCATTACCTCTTTCACCACAGTTGTGAACGAGAGCTAAGTTGGATAATAAGAATTGATGATCAGAGTCCTTTGGAAGAGAGACACCATAGTATTCAGCACTTGGAAGTTGAGTTGCAGTGAAGTCAAACGATTGAGGAGTACGTTCAACTTGGCCGTTGTATTCGAGAC
The DNA here is from genome assembly GCA_003708185.3 of Isabelozyma rhagii. NCBI lineage: Eukaryota > Fungi > Ascomycota > Pichiomycetes > Serinales > Metschnikowiaceae > Isabelozyma > Isabelozyma rhagii. The sequence continues at coordinate 668,745 of PPNO03000008.1, read as the reverse complement.
TCTTTCCAGTTACAGTACAGTTCGAAAGAACTGATTTCAATGCATCACCGCATAACTTCACGGACAACTTTTCGTTGATAGCGGAGGAAGAGGTACGAATACCAAGAGAACGAGAAACTCTAACAAGAGCATCTTTTATATCAGAGTAATTAGTTCTGATGATAGCAGATAATTCATCTTGGTTAACTTCACCATCAGCATCAACCAAACCAGCCAAGAAGTTTTCACGAACGACAATTGGAGCTGAAACCAAAGAGTTAACAGCAAACTTGGTGACAGCCTCTGAGAATACGTTACCGTTGACATTAACTAAAACTTCACTGTCAACTTCATTGCATCCAGCATCTTCCTCAGTAAGAGTAGCATCATCAGCATTAAATGATTCTTCTTTGGTAGCAAGTTTGGTAGCTAAGCCTAAAGCCGAAGAACATTGACCAATCTTGGAGATGAGTTCACTGTTTGCTGGACGAACAGTGATGGTATTGTTAGAAGAACCAGCACCGAAGTAGGCACCGAGCAAGTAAGCAAGTTCAGAGGCATTAGAGGCATCAGCACCAACATCTTGCATTAAGCTGTTGAATTTGTTGTCTTCGTATAACACTGGAGCAATGGATTGTTGAGTGGCTTGACGAACTTCTTTAGACAAGTGCACCAAATCACGAACTTCGAGGGTCCATTCCAAGTCATCAAGGACGATATCATCCATGAAGGTTTTTGCCTCAGAGGCGTTGGAGAATGATTTGGTTTCTTGTTCAATAGTGAATATTTGACGTAAGCCGTCAACAATAACTGAATGAGGAGCAAAGTAAGAGACGGAAGTTTCGTCAACGAGTTTAACTTGTTGTTTGGTTTTAAGCACCAAGATATGTTTGGCGTTACAGGTGTAAGAAATAGCATCCAAGTCGTCTCCTTCTTGAACGATTTCGTACATTTCTTCAGTACCTCTTGGGAGAGCAACGACGTCTCTAGCAACACCGTCCTTACCCATGACTTGTTCACCGACCGAGATTTGTTCAATAGATTTATCGGAACCATCGGCCATCAAAACTTGAGTACCTTTAGCGAAACAACCAACATAAATGATGGTATCAGAGTTAGAGAACTTCGATAACGATTGAGAAATAACAGTTTTACCACATCCGAAAGCACCAGGAATACAGGTAGTACCACCTTGGACACAAGGGAACAAAGAGTCCAAGACTCTTTGACCGGTCAATAATGGGTAATCGGCAGCAAGTTTTTCAGCCACTGGTCTTGGAACTCTAACAGGCCAAGTATGCATCATGGAGTACTTATGAGTTTTTCCGTCAAATTCTAATTCCAAGACGGTATCTTCAACGTTATAAGAACCGGATTCAGCAATGGAGGTAATAGTACCTCTTGCTCTTGGAGGTAATAAAATCTTATGATCATCCAATAAGGAATTTTCAAACACGGAACCGAAGATATCCCCACCAGTGATATGGTCACCAACCTTCAAACTACCAGGTTGGAAATCGTATTTAACATCTCTGGATAAAGATGGAGCATCGATACCTCTTGGGATATAAATTGATTGAGAAATGTCTTTAATAGCCTTTAAAGGTCTTTGAATACCATCATAAATGGTTTCCATCAAACCAGGACCTAATTCGACCGATAATGGTTTACCAGTTCTCAAAACTGGATCACCGACAGTGACCCCGGCAGTTTCTTCATAAACTTGGATGGTGGCCTTGTCTCCGGAGATACGAATAACTTCCCCAACCAAAGTGTCGTGACCGACTTTGACCAATTCGTACATGGCACAACCAATCATATTCTCAGCAACCACGACTGGACCTGAGACAGAGAAGATTTGACCATATTGAGATTCGGGGGCATCTAAAGAAAGACGTTTGATCTCCTTACGAGCATTTTCTAAAGCACCAGCCTACGATAGTTAGTAATGATTGACGGTGGGAAGTGGGGGTGGAGGAACCAGCCAAGAGCCCTTTGACTTCTGACAGCATCATCAATTGACTCAATTCATCTAAAAAAGTCAGTGATGAGGGTCTCATCCATCCATTGAACATACCATTGTGATATTGATTTAATTTTGAAAACTAGTTTCCGATTGGACGTTTAGTTAAAAGAAGGGTGATCTTTATCTTCGCCTGGTGAAATTGGTGTAGATTTTGGACGAGGATATCAGTGAGAAATTAATAATGCGGGTCGTGCATCGGGGTCAATTTAGGAGTTACCCGCTGGAAACGGGTGCAAAAATGAGCATGCAGTTAGTGATAGGGGAGAATGAACGGAGAAGATAAGGGAAATGACAAGGATTTGGGAGAAAAAAGAAAGAAAGGGAAGATTGGGTTGGAGTATTGAGGTAGATAATGTAGAGGAATGAGTTTAGGAGGACGTGAAAGTAAGAGAGTCGAAAACGGCAATTCTGACAGCCCATCACTCAAGTAACTCAATTGCAAAATTTTTAGTTCCTTAAGGGGGTTTTTCTCATCTGCTGGCCATGAAGATATTCGTGAAGGGTTTATAGGGTAGTATGGAGTGATTTCAGCGTAACTTCGGACTTTTCCCGTATATTTTGCTCTCATAAATAACCACTAGAGGAATCTACTAAGAACAGAAGAAATGAAATGGATATGACCAGTAATTGCTAGATAATTATACTCGTTGACATGCTTAAAAGAGCCGTCAGAATCACTCTGTGAGTTTAAACTATGACTACCAATTGATCAATTTTATAGAAGAAGGTGCAGTGACCCTTGATAAGGTTAACACCTCGTAGATTACCTTATATGGTCGCAGAAGCTACCTTGTATGATCACAGAAGCTACCTTGTATGGTCACAGCAACTACCTTGTAAGGTCACAGCAACTATTTCAATACTTTGAAGGAAGTATATAATTTTTCGAATTTTGCTGAAAATAGTGAAATTTTGAAATTAGTGTCAAAAAGAAATTAACATTTGGAAAACAATATTCAATAATCATACATACACGAAAAAACTTCACTTTTCAGTGAAATGTGAAGGTGAAACTGTTTATTCTAGTTACTGCTACAACATGCTTATGGAGTTGAAAGAGTCAACCTCTGTTGTGAATTACCGCTTTAGCTCTTATTAAATAAATATTTTACCTAATTACATTATCAATTACATATCTGTATTCATCGTCTATAATTTAGCCAATTTCTGTGCTCTATCCAATGCAATGTCACACATGGCATTGAATGCCTCTCTTCTTTCAGACAGGATATCTCCCCTGTCTATTCTTTCTACCATATTCTTCATTATCACTTCTCTAGATCTTCCATTCACGAAAACAACGTACCTTAAACCGGGAAAGACTGACTCATACTTTTCATTCAACTGCACTAATTTTTCAGCTTCTTCAGCCGTACCTGCGAGTGATTTTTGTTCACTCGTAGAATGCGAGGAAATGGACTCTTTTGATGGTCCTAATCTTGGATGGGCCGCAATGATCTTTGCAATGTCTGGACTCACAATAGAATGTGATTCTTCTTGTTGTAAGAATTCCAATAACAGCTGTCTTATAGTCTCGATAAGCTCCTTATACAGACGGAAACCTCCTTTTCTGGCGTTGAAAACTTGAGTTATAATGAAATTGGACAATGTCGCACATGGCTCGAACAAATGATCTAAAACTTCGACCTGTTTCGATTGTGAGAGGCTGAGTACGATTTCAGCTGATGGCAAGTTGTACATTTTATGCCAAAAGAAAGGGTAATGAAGAATAAGTAATGAAGTATGGTGAAAAATGATCCGCAAAATCTGGTTTTCTTATCTGCGCGGAGTTCGCCGGTGTCGCATTTTGACAGCAAAAAGACACACTGAAAAAGATAGATTAAAAAGGACATAGACTGAAAAGGAAATAGATCTACAAGACAAGACGACAGATCTTCAGACAATTTACCATAAGACATGCATTAACGAGAAAATACGAAAAGAAGAATAAACTGGGTGATAATAAATAGGAGGTGATGGTTTTATGCAAAGGAGGAAGATTGAATCTTTAGGCGAACACCAGATGATTAGGTGAAATGTTCGATTTGACGTAATTTCTTTGCTTCTTTAGCAGAGGCCCCTTGTTGAGCAATCAATGGATGTCTCCATTGTTTAACATAGGTGAAAAGAACGTCAGCCAATTGATCCAAATCTTCAATTCCCAAATCTTTGAAAGTCTTTGCAGTTGGATCGATAGACTGGTTGATTAAATGTCTTTGCACTTGGTCAGCATTAGTTTGTCTCCAGTAAATAAATTGTTTTAAGTCAGCAACTAATCTAGCTAATTTTAATGGGATTTGGTAATCAGCAAAAGTATATGGAAGAGGACCTGCTTGCGAGAAATCTTGAGTTATACCATGAATCATTTGTCTGATTTCCAAATAAGAAAGCTTTTCTGGTCCATATAATTCATAAGTTTGACCAATGGTTGAATCATCATAACCAATTTTTTCCAAAGCTCTAGCAACATCAAGGACATGGACTGGATAAATTTCCTTAGCATTTCTGTTTGGAGTCCACATCTTTAGTTTTGGACCCAAGTAGTTCAATAAAGCATCTTCACGACCATACATTTGTGCGGGTCTAACAATAGTGGAAGTTGGAATAATATCACGAACAACTTGTTCGGAGATCCCTTTGGTAGCATAGAAAATCGAATCGGATTTTGGATTAGCGTTGTAAGAAGAGACATAAACGTATCTTGGATTACCTGCTTCTTTAACTGCTTCTGTGATTCTTTGAGTAATACCAATGTTAACATCGGCCATGGAGAAGTTCTTGGTTGGATAATCGGCTCCAATACAGTTAAACACAACATCAGAATGAGCTACAGAATCTTGAATGGACTTTAAGTTTCTTGGGTCGAATTCAACAAAGTTAATTACCCCCAAATCACCAGTAACTTTCAAAAATCTCTTTTTAAGGTCATCTCTAAATGGAACAACAACGTTGGTACCATGTCTGGCCAATTTGGAAGTCAAGTAACGTCCCAAGAATCCACTGGCTCCGAAAACAGTCACAGTATAACCGGTTCTTGAAGAACGACCTCCATGTCCAACAGAAACGTTGACTTTACCATTTTGCAAGATATTGACATCAGACTCTAACACCGAAGTATAGAGACTTCTGGTACTGAGTATGCTGGCGAAGGGTCTAGAATTAGTTCTTAACATGTTGCTCAATACCCACAATTAATGGTTGGTTGTTTCGCTAATTAATAATTAGTTTTTTTTCCTAGACGCTTGTGCTTACTGGTGAAAAACTCCGGTTCTGGTTGGTTAAAAAAGTAGTGCGAAAACAGAATTGTATGAAATAGGTGTACGGGTGAAAACAGACAGGTGTACGGATGAGATGTTGGATCTCCAGATCTAGAATACCCTCTGGGCCGTGGATGTTGTCAGATACGCACACGAATTTCCGCCATGACGTATGAAGGGCCATTGGAGGTTCCAGAAAAGCCGCCTTGATATGCAAGTAACCCGATTCCAAAGGTTATATTTTTATGGAAGCTACAAGCAACAAAAGAAGACTTGACTATTGTAGCGAACTTAACATTATAGTGACAGCAATTAACTTCAAATATATATTTAAGAAAAAAAACAAAAGATTGGAATAAAAAAGAAGCAAGATAGAACAAATTAGAGATCGTTAATTATAATAGTATAGTGCAAGCAATAATATAGAAGGGACATATCATAAGAAGTAATCAGGAGTTTTCCTGGTAACTGTTGGTTCACCGGGTCTCACTGAAGGATCATACTGTAAGAACTGTCTATGATGACCTTCATCAACTTCCATGATTGCTGCTTGATTACCACATCTATAACAATAATTTGGTGCAGAGAAAATTGTCACCACTGATTCTTGATGAGACCAAGAGAATCCTTCCATGACCAATTGATGGGCTCTGGCAATTAAACTCAAATCATTTGTATGATTAAACTGTTCCGAAATATCTTGACCAAAAGTGAAACCTGCACCTCTTGGAGAAATTCCCCATCCTCCTCTATCGTCAGGATCTGACCATAATAAGTCACACATTGGACCTTCGTGAGGAACTTCTTGGGTTCTATTTAATTCTCTTACTTGATCGATTGTTTCTATCATTGGGGATAATCCTCCGTGTAAACAGAATATCTTATTGTCTACCAAGGCGGTGATTGGGAAGTAGTCGAATAAGTCAGTAAATAACTTCCAAACTGTAGCTGAACCGTACTTCCTTAAACATTCGTCATAAAATCCGTACACTTGGGTAATTTGTCTTGATTCGTGGTTACCTCTTAAAATGGTGATTCTGTTGGGAAATCTCACCTTCATACAAACCAAATACGATACGGTTTCCACAGAGTAATAGCCTCTATCGACATAATCCCCCATGAATAAATAATTTGTATCCGGACAAGGGCCTCCGATTTTGAATAATTCCATTAAATCATGGAACTGTCCATGAACATCTCCACATATGGTAACAGGAACTTGGACTGGTTGAACATTTTCTTCAAATTGTAATACATCGATGGCCATATCACATAATTTCTTCACGTCAGTTTCCGATAATGGTTCACATTTTGATAATTTCTCAATCCATTCATCCAATTGATTGATTGAGCTAATGTTTAATTCGGGTTTCTTCGATAGTTGCTGATCGATGTTTGATGGGTTTTTTATGGTTTGATTTAATTCTTCACTAACATCTTCCATGGGAACGTCAGTATCTAAATCCATGACGAAAATGCAATAAACGAATGAAGGAAGATGGGAATCAAATGCAGAAAAGGAGAAAAATAATGAATGATAGTACTTATCACAACGTGTGGATCAACAGGGATTATAATTGTCAAAAAAGTTGGCCCCACAAATATGATATCTTGATGAATAAAAAATGTTAATTCAATTTACTGTTGATAAATGAATGTTCAGGAATGGACGTCAATTATGAATCTATTAAACAGAACAGTAATGTGATCAATTTCAGTTCCTATGCAACAACCGGAATTGATTAAAGAAATCAACAATAATTAAAAAACAATTATGATAAAGAAAGGGAAATTGAATGGCTTTCAAGGTTTTTTGTTCTTTTCTTATTTTTCCTCCCTCCAGTTCTGATTTCACTCCCACTTTGGTGAAACATTTTTTTGTGCGATTTTGCCTAGGGTTTGGGTCTTTGTCGAGGATGTACGGTTGTGGTTAACAAAACTACTAGGTGAAGTGAACGGAAACAACATACCAAGAACTATCGATGAAAGTACATCGTTTCGTTTGATGGCTATAGTCGTTGAAAGTAGGAGTTTACCTATAGAAGCACTTTCCAAATTACCGATTCAAAAGCTTCATAAGTGACTGCAAAAAGACTATAGAAGAAGAAGGCCCCCTTACGTAAGACTTTGGCCCATAGCAAAGTGGGTATACCAGGATATGTAATTGCTGGAGGTGGGTTATGTCTGATCATGGTACCAGATATCAGCGCTTGTTCATCACAAGATAAATGACTCAACTGCTACTACAAGCTCTCATTTCTTTCCGGTTGTAGATTCTTCTATTACACTCTATACATGTAGGATCTGATTGGAATCTATTTTCTTTTCTTTTGATCCAAATACAACATAAAACATTAAAACGAAAATTGATTTTTAGGTTGGGATAGTTCAATTTTATTGGTACTGGCATCACTGCTGGTAGAACTAATCCCATTTAAAAGAGTATTATTGATATTAGCACTGCTCATGCTATTACCCACTAGGCCACTAGATGCGAGGTTGGCACCTGATGTTGCAGGTCGGCCAGATCCCACATTGGAAGATCCAAGGGCAGCCGATCCTAAATTGGCAACAGACCCTGACCCATTAGCACCCGAAAGGGAACTGAATTGAAACAAATTAGTTAAGCTATTATTATTTGAAGTAGTCGTCAAATCGTCGGTGAATTGATTGAATAAATTGTAAAGATTCTTGGTACTTTCACTCAATGACAACGTATTAATGTTACTGGGCTCTTCTTCTTTGGTTGGATGCGAGGGGTCTGGATTATGTAATGCCAACAATGAAGTAACCGAACTTTGATTTTTCAAAAACGAACTACTGTTGTTTAGTAGCGGAGTTAATCCAGTAGGAAGTAGCATTTGTCTTAGTGATGGTACTTTGTTAACTCCTCCAAGAACAGTAGTCGATGGTGATGTGTTTACTAGTGGACGTGAAGGAGTGCTAGGAGGAAGAAGTGTTGTCTTATGTTTATCTTCAGCAACAGAAGCCGCGGCAGCAGCAGCGGCAGCAGCAGCAGATGACTTTGAGGTTGGTGCAGGCAATGATAAGAATTGCTCATCATCATCATCATCATCGTCATCTTCTTCTTCATCATCCAATTGTGGCCTTGAATTTGATCTATTTTCCTCTTTGATCTTTGCCGGTTCAAGTTTGCTATCCAGTTGTGGTTGTGGAATGGGCAAAGCGCTAGAGAAATCAGAATTTGAAGGCTTTGAAGCCATAACTTTAACAGTCGTTTCAAGATCATTTAATAAGTTATTCAAATAGGTTTGATTCTCAAAATTTATCTTGTTAAGAGTTATAAACCATTCGTTTAAAATCGCATCTGATTTGATGAACTTATTGGACTCAGCATAGGTGATGAAAAATTGAGTAAGATAATTGGAAAATGACACTAAATTGTCATCCTTCCCAATAGTATTATTATCCATTGTTGGCGATAAATCTAGATAAACCTTTAAAATTTGAAGCAAGTGAGGCAATAATTGATAATTTGATAATTCAATTTTCAAAATCACGTTATCATCTTTGCTGTTTGGAGGAGCTGGGTTTCCAGTATCACCAGTTAGTTTCAATAAATTCTTGAAGAGTGGATTTAAGTTCTTAACAATGGCAAGCAACTCGACTTTGAAGTCAGCTTTGTTGAAACTGGAAGTATTAACTAGTAATTTTTTGAACAATAAAATGTGTTTTATAACAATTACTATTGAACTTTCAATTGTTTGTCCTTCTCCAAAATCATTATCTTTCCAAATTTGTTTCTTCAAAAATAAGTAAGAATTTTCAGCTTCATCGATTGAATCATCCTTTCTGAGTAACGCCTTGGTGTTAATATTCAAAAACTTCGATAAAATTTGGATTGAGTTACTACTGAAGATATTGGTATCAGCATTAATATTCTTCAATAGCTCGAATAACTCATTTGCCTTGTTATTATCATTATTCAGAATAGACAAGATATTCGAACTCCAAATATCTAGAATCAAATGGCTATTTTTGACGAATAGGTGCGTATCTAGCAAATAATTCAAAGTTTCTAAAGAATAAAGTGATTCATACAATTCATATAATCGAATGACATTCAAATTATTTTTATAAGGAATTTCAATTAATTGATAATGGGTAATAGCCTTTCTAAGATTGATTAACTTTTGTTGATCTTTGAAGTGTTGACTATTGTTTAATGAGGAGGTAATACGATAGTAATTGAACAAATGTAAGGAACTGATGGATTGGTTATAATTAATTTGGAAATGGTGGAACTTACTGATGTTGGAACTATCAAAGTTATTATTCAAAATATTAGGGAAAATCAAAATCTTATTAATCAAAGTAAAGGTATCAATGATTTTGTTTTGTAAGAAAAATGTGAAGTTTTTCAATTTAAGAATATCATTATTAAAGATTTGAAAATCTTGATAATTGAAATAATTAAATTTGATGATATTTTCAATAATCAATAGACATAAAGTTAAAATTGCTAATAACTCTGACAAGAAAATTGGATCATGAGAATTGTTTTCATTAATACCGTTGAATTTATTTTGAAAACTAATTTGAATGAATTCAATTAATTTCGGGATGTTATTTAGAAACGATGGTACAGTTAGACTTTTTAGTACTCGAGATAAACTTGGATGATCGGCCAACACCAAGATTTCAACTAAAACTATAGGAGTTATAAGAACCCCATTAGCATTAGCATTAGCATTAGCGTTGCCGTGATATCCTTGGTTCCCCTCCGCAGTTGGCTTATTTTCGATGACCGGAACACCACTGGTGCTGGAATGATTAGACAATGGAGGAGGAGGCGGTGGGGATATGGAAGCGTTCTTGGAATCGGTATTGTTGTTGGACTGAGAAGAAGTACCATCTCTTATGCTATTGATAGAGTCGATAGTTTTCTTTCTTAAGTTCTTAGGCCCCGATTTCTTACGTTCTCGTAAATCGGTACATTCTAGGCCATTATTGAAACAGTGTCTACAAGGCCGTCTTTCTTCACATTTGGTCTTTCTAATAGCACAGCCATCACAAGCTCGTATGCCTGTTTTTCTCTTCTTATGGGCTTGGGGCATGTTTTCTGACGAGTTTACATTTCCCGAGAGTGGAGGCGTGAATTTCATGATCACCGGATTAGATGAATTGGCTGAACTTAAATTCATCTTGGTGATTTGCGAACCCTTGGCATCAGTTGTGGGCGGCGGGATATTGTGGACTATTGAGTGTAGAAGATGGTTTGGAATCTGAGTTTGTGGATGGAGCTTGGGGTTAGAGATTATGGGCGGTAGTGGGGTAATCGAGTTATTCAAATTACCGCCATAAACGTTTGAAACCTGCCCTGGGTTCACTGCCGAGTACAGGTTGTAGTAAGGAGAAGACAACGCGGACCGGAGTTGTTATTGGTGCAACACACTAGCAGTAGAGAAGGAAGAAGTGGATTGAGAAAAATGTAATCAAAAGGCTATTCTTCTCACAGTTTTCTTTTTTTTCTTTTTTTTTTTTGGCCTGAAATGACGACGAGCAGATTTTGATGGGGAATCTCTAAGTCAGGCAACAGCAGCACAGAGTGTGAGAGAAAAAGGAGGAATATGAATATGAAGCAGTAGGAGAAAGAAGGAGCTAGAAAACAACAAAAATTCGCTGGCAAAAGTGCTATTAATAAAACCTCCTGGCCAAGGTGCACCAGGTTGCGTATAATAGAAGGTGATATATGTTTGGGATTACAGTGCAAAAACAGATACGATAGTAGGCCGAAGCATGGCATGGCAGGCGGGAGATGAAATAAGCAAGGCTCAAAAAAAAAAGAAAGGGGAAAACAGACAATAATCGTGGTTCCGGACGGACCCAAGAATTACCCCAGTTATATAGGTTATTTTTTGTTCTTTATTTATTTTAAGAGCACTACAGAACGGCTTTAGCGCACTACCTTATCTCAGATTTAATTACATACATGTGTCAGCAAGATGACAGCACCCCGAGGCCCAACGGAAGAGAAATATATAAGCGATTGCAGTGGAAGAAGGTTGACCAGGAACCCCCACTATTCGCCCCACTTCGTGTGCATGCCTGCATGGTGTGGAGTTCGCGGTGGAGGAAGATCCGATCTCTCCACCTTGTGTCGGACAATAGGCTTCCAAACCAAATCTGGCCCTACACGACCGAGCTGCAAATATAGCAACAGACACACTGTGCACGGAGTTTAGGAATTGTAGCCCAACGGTGGATTTAAGCATGTCCGAGACACATACAGAGGTATCGCACAGGGCGCTAGTCCGAGCACTGACTAATAGACACCGGAACGACATGAGTCAGACAATTGTCCACCAATCACAGCGATGCGATACGGTGACTGCAAATCAGACAGGTGTCTGGTCGGACCGCAAATCAGACTAGTGTGTGAGTCCGACAATTGTCCCTGACGAGAATTGTCCGGTGGCTTGACAGACCCCGCGCAAATCAGACAATTCTAGCTACCACCCTGCGCCCTCATACGGCTGCGGTACTGCGACTGCAAATCAGACAATTGTTGTAAGAACCAGTACTTCACCTGGAGTACTGTGGTTGGGTCTGTCCCTGATGGGAGACCGACATCACTGATTTCAAGTTGATCGTTGAACTGTCTGATGGTGGTGACCACGTCTCTAAGACTCGCATCTTTGGTTGCCAAACATGCCACTATAGCTGCTCCTCTAGCAACAGTGTACTTCCCCTGGCCATCGCCGACAATGCAGACATTTTTCGCCTGCATCATACGCTTTATCAAAGAAACGAATCTTTGGTTATTTGCCTGGGACCCGCTAACAACAACACTTTCAACCGGGACCGATTTGGCTTCGATAAGGTCCACGATTTGTTTCATCTGAAGCACCAAAAACTCTAGTATTAAATTGTACTTTATGCACACCACTGTTGTAGAACTTTCTTCAAGAAGATTGGGAAGCGAAACAGACTCACTATTGCTTCCGTTCATCAAGATTTCGTTCATGGTGAACTCATTGAATGGACTACGATTCCCATATTTGTCACCATAATAGAAATAATCTTTCAACACAATACTGATATCGGTTCCATACTGCGACTCAAGTTTGGTGGTTTCCTTGTTCATAAGATCAAAAAATTCAGCAAAGCTCTCTATGCCTAAGATCAGCTTATACTGTCCATACAAGCTCTCGAATAGCTTTCCCGTAGCCGGTTGGCCAAACTCGAATATTGACAGAAATGCCGGGCCCAAAAGCTGTTTAAATGGACCCCAAACCCCCGGTATGGCTACGGTCAGGTCTAAGGAAAGAAGATAGCAGGTAGAAGTTCCTGCAACTACCGATAACGTTCCTCCAGCACCTGCTCTGTCCTGGAGAAGCTGCTGAGGATCCACTAGCGTTGAAATCCAACCTCCATAGCAGTCAATACACCCATGTCCCACACGTATCGATTTGGTTGCAAATTGAGAGCTTACATCGCCGATATAGGTTCCTATTGGAGGTAGAATGCACCCGGGTACCGCTTTCAGGGTACCTATGTGGATTTTTCGTGATATTTTGAAATGTTCGTACACGGTGGTAGAATCCCATCCTTTGATGGAACCGTCCATCGACTCGCTATAGGCCGATGGTTCTCCATACAAGCTATTGTTTTCTTGTTCGCTGTATTGCAACAAATCAACGCCATTAACAGACACCAAACCCTTTATCAACACCAAACTGAACCAATCGTACATCTCAAACACCACTAGATCTGTGCCGGGAAAGTTATCATGGAGCCAGAGCAACTTTGGCAACCCCATCTCGGGGATGATTTTTCCTCCAAGCTTTGGCATAATCGGTGAGGTTTCCAAGAGTTGGTTCAAGTGAGAGGTCTGCTTTACTGCCCTGTTATCCATCCAGAGGATGATATCCTGGTCGGGGTCTCCCCCGTTTACGGAGAAAGGTTTCAAGTACGTGGTTCCATCGACTACAACTCTTTCTCTAACCACCATCGAGCAAGTGGCTGATATCGAGAGTGCATTTATGTCTGTATCGCCAGCCGCCGATATGTCTGCATTGATATTACCGAAAGCGGTCTTTTTGATTGCATCCAATATCTCAGCCGATGACTGAGTGATGACATGCGGATTTGCCTCGTTGTGGGTAACGGTGACGAGCAGCACTCTGGTGGCCGAATCGCAGTACGACCGAACCGAGCCAGTTCCAATATCAATTCCTATCACCGTCATGGGAAAATACAGCTGTACGGACTAATGCAGATGCACAGTTGAAGTATTTCGCTATTTTGGGATAACTCCTGTGCTATTTTTAGCTCTACAGAGAAAAAGATCGGATTGTTTTGACAGGGGCTGTCTAAACTTCGATGCTGGCCGACAGTTGCGAGGTGACTGGTTTTTTTTCCATTTTAGTCGATGTTGCCAATGTCACCACAAAAACCTGACGCAGACTGCAAAAAAAAAAACAAATACACGAGCAGAAACAAAACGACACATACGCCAGCGAAGAGAATGCAAAAAAAAAAAACAGTGACGACACAGGCACACTTAACAGTGACGACACAGGCACACTTCAGTGGGGTGAGCACCCTGTGTGTTCTTTATCACAAAAGGTCGTTGCAACTGGTAGCATATCGCCAGGGGTGTTTCAGATCGAATTGTCGGAGCACAGCATCTTTTGACTGATCTTTCTAACTGCATTCGACCACATTGACCGACTTTTTTTATGACGCATTTGCGGTGTCTGCCTGCCTCTTTTTTGACTGCTTGCATTTTTGACTGCATTGGTGGTCTGCTTTTCGTACTGCTACATGCGTTTTAAATTATTTTATTTTATTGAGAACATGAAAAACAAATGGTATTTATAATGTAAAGAATAGTTTGTTTGTAGGAGCATATCAGGCAATGTTGGCAACGGATCCAGAAGAGGAACCGATCCAGCCATTGACAGTACTCGAGCTCAAACTTGAGGCAAAGTCGTCATCAACTTCAACAATAGTGACATCACTACCATCAAAGATCACTGCAGCTTTCAAGGAACCGGAAGTTGGTCTTTCGAAGTAATCTTGAGTACCACCACCACCAGTAGAGGTACCGTCATTACCTTGACCATCGTGTAAGTGAGAAATCAATTTATCAGAACCAGAACTTAAGATTTCGAATAAATCTAATTCACCACAACCAGTTTTCCAACATGAACAAGTAGCTTTACCGTATTGTAAGGTTCTTGGGATTTTGGCATTTAATAACCACACAGCTGGCATGTCGTGATTATTAGTAGCAGAATCAGTAGCAGTAGGCATTTCGAATTCAAAGACAAAGATCTTCTTGCTTCCACCGAAACCGTGGTAGGCTGGAATACCGTCTCTGTAGTAGCCACATCCGTCGTTGTCACCACATTTGTCTCCAGAGAAGATAATGAATTCAACGTCAGATTTAGTGGTCACTTCTTCCAAAGCAACAGCACTAGAAGAACCACCTGAGGCATCAGAATTGGCATAAGAAAGCGAGTTACCAAAGCTGGAAGACCAAACTCCAGAACCAGAACCTCCGTAGTAGTTCATGAAAACACAGTTATCGGCAGAGCCGGGGGTATAATAAGAAACTCTGGTCCAGTCACCAGTTGAACCACTAGCAGACGATGAGGTTTGGGAGGAGGAGGTAGATGAAGTGGAAGAGGTGGAAGTAGTGCCAGGAGAAGAGGTTGAATAAGTGAGGGTGTCGAGGACGTTGGTGGCAGTAGATAAAGTACTTGTAGTATCAACGGCAGCATTATTGACTGCAGCCTCGTTTTGTGCGGTGGAGGCAGTAGTTGCGGAAGTGGTAATGGTATTACCATTACCATCCACCAAAACAGTTTGAGTGACTTGAACAATTTCGGTAGCTCTTTTATGTCTGTGATGAAGGTGGGCTAAGGTGGTAGCACAATCTTCTTCTTCTCTCTTTTTGTTGGATGAGTGTGTGTAAACCCCAAATTGTAATAACTTGATAGGACCTCTGAAATGAACGGATAATTCTTCATCCAAGGGACTCAAATTTCCCGAGAAAGATTTGGAAGATTGACTACAAGTACCAGAACTTTCATCCATGTTGGTAACATCTTGATAGGTACCGGAATAACCGATTCCTGAGTAGACGATTTTGGAGGTTTTGGAACAGTAGTAGTTACCTCCAGTGTAATCACACAGAGCTTGCACTGAAGCCAAGCATGACAAAATAGATACTAGGACTATGTTGGTGAACTGCATTGTTGTTTGTCAATTCAAACTTAGTTTAAAGGAATGTTTACTGACCAGGTAATGGATATGCTAAGAGGACCAAAGCAAAAATTAAAGGAATGACTTAGGTTAGTTATAAATTCTTTCAACTAGTGTGAAACTAAGGTAAAACACAGATTTCGGGGAGGAGAAGAAGTTTCAAAAAAAAATCATTTAAGAAAACTAGGGGGTTTTAATTTTATAAGTAATACAAAGGATAAACGAATGGGAGGGACAAAAAACGCAATGGAAAGCAAAATAGAAAATAAAAAAGAAAATAAAATATAAAAAATAATAAAGTTACTTGACGACTTAAAACAATAAATTAGCCAGTAAGTGGACCTAACTAGGAGACTGCGACAAGCAACGGAGATGCAGAAGGGATGATTAAGCCCACTACAACAGGAACAGCCTTGGTGAGGGCTAAAATTGCCTAGAGGTCGATCGAAGTGGGTCGAAAAGGGCTTAGAGTAGTGTTGGGCATGAGCTAAGGCTATCATGTACATGTTGGAGTCTGGGGGGTAAGAATTTATGGGGTGTTTATGTGCTGCTGAAACGAACTCTTAAGGTTGGTGCAGCTTCATCAACAGAGGTATGGGGACAGCTCACCTAATTTGAATTAAATTGGCTGTGCTTAGTAGAGAGAGAATTCAGTTGAGAGCTTATGGCTTTTGGTGCAGCTTGAAACGCGGTTTTTTCTTGTTGTTGATAATATGCACCTTGACGAAATAAGACAAACAAGCCATGCACGAATATTCGGGTGGGCGATATAATGCAATGCACGTGACTATTACCAGCAAAATGGCTGGTATTTCGAGGGTAGATGCCACAAAACTCGAATGCAAGATAGGATGAAAACAAGAAAAAAAGACGCACCTAGCATTCGATATTTTTTAAGTATTGGATGTGAAATTTCGACTTTTTTTTTTCAAAAGCGGAAGTGCCATTTCCCAGTTTGTGAAATGTTTGAGGATTTAATTTTGTGTTAGGTGCGAAGTGCGTTCTCTAATATCGGAGTAATAAGTGCCTATTTGAGAAGATTGCATCTCGTTATACTGTATTAAGACTAATTTTCTTATTTGACACAAATAAAGAGTGAGAAAAATGGTTTTTTAGTTGGCATGTAACCTGATCTGAGGAATCTGCCAGTGAGTTGAAAAGTTGAGATGGCGAGTTGAGAAATCGTGCTGACGTTGTGGGTATTGCATCAAGCCACTAGTCATATCCTTAGTCATATGCACCAATTTAGATATGTATATTTTTTTCTCCCTTTTACCGCTTCTGCTGTTTTGCATGCACTAAGCCATCGCACAAGGCATTTCGTCCAATAAAAGGCGATTTTGAAACGCCGACGCATCATGCAGAGCCTCTCTATTATCCAGATTAATCTAACTCATGAGAATTACTCTTTGTAAACGATAAATTATCTTTGACAAGCAGAGAAATGCCGACTGAGATGCGATGAGGCTCATGATATCATTGTACATCTACGACGATTCCGTCCGAAAGAAATCCATCACTGGTCAGAAGTCGTCTAATTCCTTGCTTCTACATCGGAGGGCATCCCGAAAGAATCATATTTCAAAGCCTAGACTGCTTTTTTGGTCTATAAACGTCAGCCTTGCATCAGTAGAATGTCTGCATTCCTCATTCTGGTCGAGTGCTTAGAACCTTCATCTGATAATACTCTTAATTACTCACCTCTTTCGTGGACCTTCCGCTGGATCACTTTTTTTTTTAAACAAACGATTATGTATATGTTATATCGCTATCTTTTCGGCTGTGACAAAAAGTGTCTATGGCATAGACGAATGTCATCTAGATTATAACGCGCACGTGACCGATGACATAAGCAGATTATTTATATATTTCCGCATTCATAAAAACATCATCTTCAATCTATTAATATCTAAGCCTTCCAACGTATTTATATAGGCCATCGTCGTATTCTGAACCGTTGTCTGCATTCATATTCGCCAATTGTCACTTCGATGCTTAGTAAATCACCTCGGGTAAGCCAGCAAGAATCCTTCAATCCTTATGATTCCATCAAGCGTCAGTCTCAAATTGACAAACAAAGGAAAGAACTCTACCAAAAATACAACTCGCCCAAAATCATTATCAACGATGATCCCATAATACCAAATTACCCCATTCAAACCACATTCAAGAAACACAGTACTTACAACATGAAGATTGTTGTGGTTGGTGACGGTGGCTGTGGTAAAACCTGTTTATTAGTCAGTTATGCACAACAGAAGTTCCCCGAGATTTATGTTCCCACTGTATTCGAGAACTACGTCACCAATGTTAGTTGTCCTGATGGCAAGGTTATCGAACTAGCATTATGGGATACCGCTGGTCAGGAAGAATATGACCGATTAAGACCATTATCGTATCCCGATGTGGATGTCTTGCTTGTTTGCTTCTCATTGGACAATCTTACGTCATTACAAAACGTCAAAGATACTTGGTTCCCGGAGGTCAGTCATTTTTGTCCTGGAATCCCCATACTTTTAGTTGGGACCAAGTCCGACCTCAGTGGCAGCGTAGACCCTGATTTGCCCATTCAATTGGCCACTGATATCAATGCTATTGGATACATTCAATGCTCTGCGAAAACCATGTTCAACATCCGAACTGTATTTAACTTTGCCCTCAATCATTTCCAAAAGCAACAAGAGTACCAAGAGCAGTTGGACAAATCATCGAAGAAAAGATTGTCTACGTACCTTGGTGCAGGACACTCCAGAAACGCCTCCAATACTTCCAACTCCAAGCGTGGACACTTCAAAAACTCATCCTACGACTCCACGGTGTTGATGGATGCTCCATTGGCAGAAGATGAATATGTTTCCAACCCATACGGCAACTTCGACACTTCCAAAAGATACAACACCGAGGAATTTGCATTTACTAGAAACGAGAAGAAAAGTAAAACTAGAAAGAGATGTACTATATTATAACGTCTGCGATCTACGATCTATGCAGCAGTCCTACCTTATAGCCTAAAGAGGAAGATGAGTCCTGAACTAAGAAATTATAATGTCTAAAGTACCATATCATAACATCAGCATTATATAAATGCTGATTCCGTTGCATTTCATTTCTCTTTGTGTATTCGTACCTCCTATTCAATTAGATTTAATGTTTCACTTTGCGTGTAGAAATTATTTTTTTGTGTCAAAGCTTATCTGAAATCGAGTGAAGAAAAATTAAAATAAGAAGAAAAAAAAAACCGGAGAATCATTTTTCATTAGACAGAACACTCCATCTTTTCACTTTCCAGGGTCTATTGATTGTTCGAAGAAGTGTTTCTGCTCTATTTTGTTTCTGCTATCACATCTACGTATCCCGTACATACATTTTCTGCTGAAGGCGCCGTATCGTTTATTTTGTTGTCATGTCTCAGAGTCCTACTTTCAAAGCTGCGACCATAACATCCGACGAAAGTCCGAATCTCAACCCCGTGGTATCTTCCAACTTGAAAGATGCAGGTAATAGACCTGTGGATCATTACAAGAACAAGATGTCCAAACTCCGTTTCAGCTTGAGACAAAAATGCTTGCCTATAGTAAGAAAAGAGACGCAGATCTTAACCAACTTGCAAACTCGAGTCAGAACTCCAGCACTTGACTTTTATTTCGCATGGAGTGCCAATTTGGCATCCCATACATTCTACGTGTTGATGCTTCCGCTTCCAACCTGGTTTGGAGGCGGTCCCATTCTACGAGACTTGGTGTACGTCTTAGGTTTGGGTATCTACATAACCGGGAACTTCAAAGATTTCATGTGTCTACCCAGACCAAGATCCCCCCCCTTGCATAGAATTACCATGTCTTCGTACACTGCACAAGAATACGGGTGGCCGCTGAGCCACAGCGCAAATGCCACTGCCGTCACATTGATTCTCTATCGGAGAATATATGACATTAGAGATCAATTGTCTACCACTGCATTCGTTTGCCTATCAGTTTGCTTTTTCATCTACTACTTCTCTCTTATATTCGGCAGATTATACTGTGGGATGCACGGATTCTTCGACATTTTGTTCGGTTCGCTTATTGGCTTAGCTTTGTTCCTTTTCAGGGTATGCTACGGGGAACTGTGGGATGCTTGGTTGTTGCAATCATCTAGAAACGACTCTTTCTTGGGATGCTTGGTTACTCTTTCCATAATTTTAGGGGGTTATTTGCTCTTGATTCATGTCCATTTTGAACCGGTAGATGATTGTCCATGTTTTGACGATTCAGTGGCATTTATTGGGGTTTTGATCGGCTTGGATTTATCTCATTGGGCTTGTTATATGTCGAATTATTTGGTCACAAGAAATCCTTTTGAACACCCACTTATCACTGAGTTCAACTACGAGAAACTCGGCCTTGCTTATAGTGTCATCAGGTTCTTCTTAGGAGTGGGCTTAGTGGTGATTTGGAAGTCAGTTTCGAAACCGGTTGTTTTTACTATATTACCTCCAATCTATAAATTCATTGGAATTTATTTGCCCAGAAGAAACTATGAAGCAACTGCCTTCACCAGTAAAACTACTAGACAAATCAGATCCCAATCGTTATCAAACATGAAACACGAAACAATCGGTGGGGAAATCAACAATATGATACGAGATGTTATCGACCATGACAAAAAAGATGAAATTGGCCCTAAAAATGACATTGATGTTTATGAAATTTTAGATTATGAATCGTCTAAGCTTGAGCAGAGAAAAACGAAAGATGAAACATCCAAAACTTCAGCCAAAGAAGCTACCGAAGCTCCTAAATTGTCGGGAGTTTTTAGACCAAGGTATGATGTGGAAATAATTGGTAGATTGATTGTTTATGCTGGAATACCAATTGTTTCAACTTGGGGGTTTATTTTCGCTACTGAATTCTTGCATTTAACCCCTTACTAGTCTATTGGTTACTTTTCTCATCTACTAATTGACTCAAACATATCATACGGTTTTAGTTTTTTTTGTTTTGCCTGGTCTAGTTCCATATGTTATTCTATGAAAAAGTGAAGTAAACCTTTTCCCCCATTCATAACCAAGATCGACGAATTTTCTAAATTTATTGAAGTATGCCTGCGAAATCTAACTAGCCATTTATTGTTTCAGATAGAGATAGACGTCAAAAAATTGAATTTCTTAAGCTTAAGGAATGAGAAGTTAAGAGATTTGCTTTCGGTACTAAGATTAGTTTGGACTCGTTGTTTTTATTCCACGATTCTACTCACCGTATGTGCCGAGCCCTGGAGCATAAGATTATAGGGCAAATGCCGCAAGAAATTCAAGGTTCATGAAAACTAGAAAATTCATCCTATTATACATAGAAAATAATTGGGGAGGCTTAGAGAAGAGAGAGACACTCGGAAAACGTCAGGTACAACCCTTTCTGATCCTCTTTCTATGCCATAGGTTTCCACTTGGTATGTTTCACTATAAAAAATTTGATTGCACGATTCAAGCAAACCCCTTATTATATTCATGTAGATCAAACTTTATAGCCAACAGAGTGTCCCTCGAAGACGTAGGGTGCACTTCTTATGGAAGCTAACGCACAACTAAACAAAAGAAACACAGTCAGAGTTCACTTTTCAGGGCTTTTATGAAGATAAAACTTAGAATTAATACACCAGAATAAATGGACTCAGAACCAATGGACTAGAACTAATAGATCTACATGAGGAGAGCAGTGTTTTCCCAAATTTTGTTTGCTCTCACTTCTATTTTTTTGCATATTTTTTAGGCATCTTCGCGTCGATCTTATCCCAACTGCTTAAAAATACACCTCTCGGACAAATTCTTCTAACAAATAAGAGTTTATATTCATGAGTAGTCGTATAAGGTTACGACGATGAAGAGCCAGATATTTAAATGTGGCAGCCAACCTGAGCTCGTCAAGTACGGGTACTGGGAAAGCAGCGGGAGCCGAATTTCCACCACCTTATATATGTGACTTTGCCATCACCACCCTGGTATACAGAGGAGACAAAAGTATTACCAAAGAAAGTAGATAATAAAAATATCAGACGTGTTCCAACACATGACGTCGGTAATGTGCTCTGCATTATAGTCTTCATGCAAAGATTGACTTTATCAGAAAAAGAGCTTCTACAGATCCAGCGGCAGACTTTGATGAAATCATTGCTTTACTGTACTAAAGCGGATCAGTATGCTGCATAGATCCGCTTTTTTTGAGTTAGCACTATGATTGCACTCATGTGAGACAAGTTTCTATAATACTAATTCTCATCAAAATATCAAAAACAGGAAAGCCGTGTCATCATATGAACGTGGGGCCACATAAATGGAAACCAGAGTAGCTGTCAAATCATCTTACCGATGACGTGACATCATTCCCTCAGAAAATAATTATGCATTGACTCGCATTAGACTTGCTCGAATTACTACAGCAAAAAATAATTCTGGCCTATTGGACTCAGCTCTGTGGGGAAAGGGGAACTAGGCAATCCTTTCAGTGCCTAGAGAAAACCCCGAAGAGCTTGCTCTGGGATGATTATTCTTCGGTCTTCGTAAGTTTCTTCGATCGCTTATTTGCTCCTTAATTTCTTGGTAGTTGCTTTCATACTGTCAGAATAGTTGCAATCCTCTGGGGGGAAAAAAAATGTTTTAGGTTTGTGCGATACTTTTTTAAAATCGATACGAAATATTTTTGTCTGGATTCTCATTTTTTGTTTACTTTCATTAAAAAAGCTGTGATAAAGAGAAAGGAGAATCCAAAAAGAAAAGTACAAATACAGTCTAATCTAAATTACGCAATTTTTTTCCTTCATATCAATACTGAAGAGTAACCCAGGAATTGTACCGACCAGCTCCATTACTTCAACGCGAGTCATCAATTAGTAATTGGAAATAGAGAAGAAGGCGTCAATTGCTGTAGCGCTTTTTTTTTTCGGTATAATAGTGTTTGATTCAGCATAGTTGGGGTAGAGGTCAAATCTCTTGACATTCAGACACAGTTGTATCTTGCATGAAAAGAAGTGTATTGGTTTCGTTACTGCCGACACTAGCTCTCCATATAACAAAGTGAGGCACCTAGATCAAGAAATCATACACATCATATTTGTGACACCCGGTCAAATTTTCAGAGAATAACATCTTTTCGGTTGATAAACACCCAGGATCATTTGGTATAAATATATCCGATTGCTTATTTTAGGCGGCTTAAGCAAAGGGCAGCCAGTACAGCAACCTTTACGGTGTGTGAAAGTTAAGACGAAAGATACTGTTTGCAGTATTTAATATTTTTGTCTGTTATTATCAATATTTTTCACCGTTTACTCACTGCAATTTCCAAGGCTACGATACATCGTATAATTTGTTTATTGAGCTAATTACAATTCTCAAATTATCAAAAAGTTTTTCTTTCTCTCCATTGCTTATAATTTGTCTTTTGTTTGTACGATTTGCAGACAGCTTTACTCTTGTCGGTAAAACAAAGTGACCTTGGTTGTGTTATTTTCGTGATTTGTCGTTGTTTTTTTCATTTGATTGTCGTCAACCCTTATGCATAGTATGTATCATAACGCGGTACCCCAAGTTGAAAGCAAAAACGAACACTTCTGGTGATGATAAATCTCCATATAAAATCAATTGCCAACTGTATCTAGTGATTGTGGAGATTGTAAACACCGAGACTCCCTTCGTCTACTGCTTTTTGCTGATTTTCTTGTTCCTTACTAACATTTAGAAAATCATCAACCGACAGGATTGATCGGTGGTGGTAACATAGCGAATACTTCTACCAATTCAAACACAGGATTTATTCCCAATCCTGCTAACCATACCATTCTTGCTGAACATCGTAATAACAGTCCTACAAATAATCCCATTTTAGCAGAACATCATAATAATTCTAGCTCATCAACAATGTCAAATTTAAATAATACTGGGCTTCTATCTCAGATTAATCATTTAAACAGTTACATAAATAAGCGAATTGACTTCTTAGACTCGAAACTTGATACCAGCCTACAGGATTTAAATGATAAAATTGATATTCTCACTAACAAGATATCTCAAATTGCAGATAATTCCAACAATGCAGGGTCAAATATCACCAACAATGATTCAAATACTGTAAATGATGCAAAAGTGGTAAGTATTCTTACGAGAAATTTCAACAATTTAATCAAAGATTTATCCACAATACGTTCTCCTAGCACTAATATGGTGGAGCTTTCAGCTTCTAACTATACACAACCACTTCTAGAGGATTCCACAACTACTGCAAATAACCAAGAACCGGCGTCTCAGGATCATTCTGACTCCTTCCATCAACCTTCAAGTCAAAATCCTCAACAAGACCCACAGTCTCCATCGCCCACTTCTCAACAGCATGATCAAACACAGGGACAACCAGCCCAATCTCAGAATAGTCAAGCCAACAACCAACAGGTAAATAATCAATTCTCCAATTTTTCGGAATTCAGTAGACCCTGGGGAAAATCCTTAAGTTTGAGGTCTCCAGTACCTCAACCAAATTCAGCTCCCTCTTCACCTTTTACGAGTAATCGATTTAGTTTTGATTTCAACACATTTCCATTAGAGCGAAGTGCATCTTTTAGCCGATCACATCCATATCAACAACCGGAGGGAACTATAAATGCGTCCAATATTCAAGGTTTCCCACAGCAGCATGTACAATCACATGTACAGCAGCAACAACAGCCACTTTTGCAGCAAACTCAACAAGACTTGATCATTCCTAATGCTGGGTTATTAACATCGAATACTAAAAGGAATCATCAAAGAGTCAGCAAAAAAGTCCAATCCGTACCAATAAATTCGAGCTCGTACCTATTGTCTTTGAATGGAGCTTCCAATATTTTGGCAAGCTCGGGACAAGTTAATACAACCAATGCGGCACCTACTAATTCATCCAGCAATGCCAATAATTCCAATGCTTCCAACGATAGTGTAGCCAACAACACGACATCAACGTCTAATCTAGGTACTGTTTACCAATTGAATACATTCCCTAATGAAAGTGAGCATGGTATTGACGAATTAAGAGAAACTTCTATTGACCTGGCTATACCTCATGAAATTCAAAATATACAAAATCTAGATCCCATGCAAAAGAATCCAAAGAAGAGAAGAAAGAACAGTAAGACATCTAATAAAACTCCCAAATTGTCAAAACAGCAACAACCCCAACAGCTGCAAGCCCAGGTGCAGAAAGCGTCAAAGGATGATTCCACAAATGATTCTGCAGCTTCTGGAGATGAGCTCAACTCGACCACTGGGGCTACAGTTTCTTCTGCATCTTCTAAAAGCGTCAGTGGTTCGGCGGTTATTTCCAGTAAGAAATTCACCAACGTACCCCAGTACAAACTTGAGAAATCATTGAAATCCGTTCAAGAGATTTGGCAGGAGTATGAATATGGTCTTAATGACAAACCACCATTAAAGTTTCTCGAAGCAAAATACAACACCAAATGGAGGAATGAAACAGAATCAAGAACGTTTTTACGGCGGAAAAAGATTTATGATGCCATTGAAAATGGGAAGGATAAAGGATTTGATGAAGGTTCTATAATAGAAGAATTAGAGCAATTGAGAATTTATACTTATTTTGATGCCATCAAGAAAAGACCGTTACAATGGTTATACTCAAATATTCCCCCAAAATATGCAAGTCAATAGAGATTTGCTATCTCATTGCTCAAAAACACATTCTGGAATGTGTGATGATGATAAAAATGAAAAAAAAAGACTTCCCTAGTCTTTGCTAACCTTGTGCTATATAGTTAATTTCTACCATACTTTGTACTAAATTATTAATTTTAATCACTACTCACCGCTAAAGGAAACATCATTTAAGACAATTGTCGGAAGTTGCAGCCAATAATTTTTTGTGAGTATCAGATTACGAATTTTGTATGCAGTAGAAAAAAAAAAGACATCTCATCTCAAAGATAAGAAAGCTGAAAAATCAGATACAAAGGGAGAATTCAAGTACAAGTTGATATGGCTCCAACAGCAACTCCGGTGACACCGCCAGTGTCTGATGCAAAGAAAAGACTAGGCTCGCCTGAGCCAACGGAATGTGAGTCCAAGAAAACAAACCTCGAGAGCAAGCCTAAATCAAAGAAAGGTAAGCAAATAAAGAGAAAATACAAAGCCAAGGATGTAGATCCGACTTCTCCAATGGGAGTATTGCAGTTCGAAGTAAAAGAAATACTCTCTCGCAGGAGTCTTACTGAAGACCAAATATCGAATGACTTGAAGACAATCCTTAACGAACCTGAGATGGAGGCTGTCTACCACCGACTTGTGGAGAATGTTACCATCGAGACATTAAGCTCCAATGGAGATGGTTTAGCGATCATACCTCATCCAACCAAACCCGAAGGTAAGCAAATTGCTTTGGTACCATTTGGATTACCTGGTGATGTTGTAACCATTAGGGTATTCAAATCGCATCCATTATATGTGGAAACTGATTTAATCAAGATTGAAACCCCTTCTGCACACAGAAACGATAACCTTATTAATTGTCGTTATTTTGGAAAATGTTCAGGATGCCAATACCAAAATGTGGATTATGATCAACAGCTAGAATTTAAAAGACAAACCATTGAAAATGCGTATAAATACTTTGCACCAATATTATCATCAAAAGATGACGCTTTGCCACCAATCTCCGACACTGAACCATCCCCACTTAAGTACGACTACCGAACAAAATTAACTCCCCATTTCAACTTACCATATAAAACTCCCAAAACCTTTGACAAGCCCAGTTTGGGATTTGGCGCTAAAGGGAGACCACAATGGAGAGATAATGTTCCAGGAGGCCCATATTCTATCTTAGATATCGAAGACTGCTCTATTGGAACTGAAATCATTAACCAAGGAATGAAAAACGAAAGAAATCGATTCGACAAAGAGTACCTGAAATACAGAAAAGGGGCCACCATATTACTCAGAGAAAATACTAAAGCATTGAAAAGCGATGAAGAATACGACGAAGTGAAAAATCCTGGATCTACCGAGGAAACTGGAATCTTGTCGAAGATAGAAGTGGAGATAAATGATGAAACATCCTCTGTCAAGAAGCTCATCAAGACATGTGTGACACAACCAAGACAAATCGTTACCGAATACATAAATGGGTTCATTTTTGAATTTTCAGCAGGAGAGTTTTTCCAAAATAATAATTCCATTTTACCCATTGTCACCAACTATGTCAAGAAGAACTTGTCGATTGCAAACTCACAACCTAACGAGCCAAACTTTTTGGTCGATGCATACTGTGGATCGGGTCTATTCTCGATTACCTGCTCCGACAATGTTTCTCGAGTAATAGGAGTCGAAGTCAGTGCTGACTCTGTTAAATTTGCTCAACGTAATGCCAAAACCAATAATATCCAAAATGCTTCTTTCATCGTAGGTAAAGCAGAGAAGATTTTTGGTAGTATTGATACTCCAGCAAATAGAACTTCGGTTATTTTGGATCCTCCAAGAAAGGGGTGTGACGATGTGTTCCTTAATCAATTGAGTGAATATAACCCAGCTAAAATTGTTTACATTAGTTGTAATGTCCATTCTCAGGCTAGAGATGTGGATTGGTTCGTTAACAATACTGCTAATGGTCATAAATACTACGTTGAGAGTGTTAAAGGGTTTGACTTTTTCCCACAAACTCATCATGTCGAAAGTATTGCTGTTCTTTCCCTAAGACAGTGATTTGTATTTATTTATTTTTAAAATCTATTGCATAAGTTCATGACTAGTTGTTTGTAGAAGAGTTTGCAGCCAAAAAAGACAGAGAGAGTATTAATCACGTGATTAGGGTTTTAACCCTAAAGAGCGTGCCACACTCATATTGCTATCAAGAAGCAGCGTGCGGTAACCAATCACTCTACCAAAGTCTCATAGTGTGAAAATTTTAGCTATACGAAAAAAGATATTGAAATCTTGAGATAGTTTTTATCATCATATACATCAGCCAAAATGGAAAACGATAAAGGTCAATTAGTATGTAAAGATTGGAGACCAGCCAGAGACCAGTGAAACGAGGAATAAGATGTGGAGGAAGCAGAAGCGGAGAAGAGAAAGTGGACGTGGAAAGGGAAAGTGAAGAATAGAGGCTGTAGTGAAGACCCAAGTGAAATATTGATTATAAGACTACGGACTGACTTAGAAGATTCCAACTTGAAGTAAGACTACAGTACTTACAAAGACCCTCAGCAGGAAGTGACCCCCAAACCCGTAATCTCTGGCTAAACCACCCAGTACGCAATACTAACAAATATAGGTCGAATTATACGTCCCAAGAAAGTGTTCTGCCACCAACAGAATCATCAAAGCTAAAGATCACGCTTCTGTCCAAATCAACGTTGCCAACGTTGACGAAGAAGGTAGAGCTATTGCTGGTTCCAACACCACCTACGCTCTTTCTGGTTACATCAGAGGTAGAGGTGAAGCTGACGATTCATTAAATAGATTAGCTCAACAAGACGGTTTATTGAAAAACGTCTGGTCTTACTCCCGTTAAACTTTTAGATACACCAGCATGTAATCATCTATGTATATCTAATTTAATGTCATCAATCCGTTATGTTTCTTGTAAAAGAGGTCGGGGAGTAGCTCCGCCGGAGGTACGGGTGAATGCACGGGTCTTTACCAAAGGTGTACCAGTGCGTGTGTGCCCCGGATGTACCGGTCTGCTTCATGTCCGATCTGTTTTTGTCTGCATCGTTTCTGGGCAGCCAACTTCCCAATCGGGACACGGGTCTCATCCAAGCGACAGCCATCCTCATTAATTGCGAAAAAACAGACCACACTACTTCCCACCGTTCCCGTCCCTTCCCCTTGCAGGCTCTCTTTGGCTGAATGTCCACGACATCATTCCACAGTGGGATGATTGCAAAAATGTCGTCCGCTTCGGCCTGTTTTTCACCCTATTTGCAACGTCCCTCCAAATCCTGCACCCTCCACTCCGCTATCGGTCGTTGTCTGCATCTCCGCAAGAGACATCAGACTTGTTACAGGTCACAAGCGACACAAAGTCAAGAAATATAAATACAGTGGGAATTGCAGACAATTTTCATTTAAGTGAAAAAAAAATCCTCCCAACCCCCTAAATCCTCCCTCTATCACCAACTGCGCCAGGCAGATGACTAATGCAATTGTATCATTACTATACGGCACCAGCTACCTCCCCGGGGCGCTCGTACTAGGGATCTCGCTAAGGAAGATATTGGCAACCACCAACACCACCGATGTTGTATTAGGATTGATCATTGACTTCAGCCAGTTCTCCGACCACCAGCTCTCGCTCTTGACCCAGGTCTACGATGAGTTGATTGAGGCTACGGTGTTCACGTCGTCGTTGGTGGACAAGTTGACCTACGACTTGAAGCGGCCCGAGTTGAACAAGACTTTCACCAAGATTCAATTATGGTCTCTTTCGCACTATGAGAAGGTGTTGTATCTCGATAGCGACACTCTTCCTACAGTGCCCTCTTCTCCTGGCCAAGGGTCTGTGGTTGACTTGTTGAGCCTCGAATTCCCCGAGAACAAGATTTTGGCGGCCCCAGACTCCGGGTTTCCTGATATCTTCAACTCGGGGGTGTTTGTATTGAAGCCAAACCCGACCGACTTCGGCAATTTGGTCAATATCGCATCCAGCCTGGACGGGAACATCTCGTTCGACGGGGCCGACCAGGGGTTGTTGAACCAGTACTTCAACGGCCAGCCCGACTGGGTGGCTGACTTGTTGGCGTCCCGCCAGGTGGATATTCGCACCGCCGACCAAACTCGCTCCTCCAACTGGGTCCCCATCCCGTTTTTCTACAACACCACCCCGTCAGCACAGTACGAGTACTTGCCGGCATACAACCATTTCACGGCGGGCCCCGGCGGACTCGGCCACGAGCCGTTCCCTGCCCCTGTTCCCGCCCTGGCCCCTCACGACGCCGACGACGTCCTCCACCAGTTGTACCCCACATTCGCGACCTTGGACCGGTACCATGCCAGCGCTTTGAGTTTTTTCGCCGGCGACCGGTCCCAGATCAAATTGGTGCACTTCATCGGCCCAGTAAAACCCTGGTCGGCTGGCTCCGCCGGGGTTTATGCTGGCTGGTGGGACATTTGGAACGAATACTTGTACGGAACCTCCATTGGCGACGTCGTTGGCGGTTCCAAGGAGATTCGTATTCCCTTCGTCACCCCAGAGACGGTTTCGGCCCCAGCCCCCGCGCCCGAGTCTCCGCCAGCACCAGAACATCTGCCGGAACCAGAACCACAAATCGTGCGTCCGGCATCCCCTCCACTGGCTGCTGCCCTGGACCCACAAATCAACGTCCCGGCCGACTTGTGCGACCCGCAAAACTACCAACACTTCCCCGAGCTGCAGGTCACCAGCGAGGGGTCCAATTGGGATGCCACCAGAGAACCCCCGCCAGAAGAGGACCATTCTCACCACGAGCACCAGCATCTGCTGGATTTCGCTGAGGAAATGAAGTCTTTCTCTAATGTCTGGGACCAGCCTGAGCCCCAGCCCGAGCCCGAGCCTCAACCAGAACCTGAGCCATACCACCAGCCCGAGCCCCAGCCAAGACCAGGTGATGGGTTCGGATTCGGATATCACCACGACCAGCTGGTGGAACGGGTGTTCAACAGCGAGTCTGACTACGTCCCCAGTCACCTTCTTATTCTTCAGAAGGGGATAGCTAGCGATGAGAAGAAGGAAGTAGATGCGAAATTGGCCACGGGTGACACTTCTGTTCCTTTCGAGTACCAGATCACTAGTGTTGGGTTGGACTCCATCAGCTTTAACAAGGTGAATGAGAGATTAGAAAATTTAGCATTGATTACCAATAAGCACGAAGTTGAAGAAATCTTTGATGATGTAACCGAGGCAAACCCTGCCCAAGAGGTGTTGCCATCGGCGATTTCAGCCGCCCCAAAACTTTTTCCATGGGAGTTTAGAGACGACAGCAAAGTCCCCGAAAGAGTATTTGATTAGTAATGCACATTCAGAGATATCACATGTAGACGGAAATGATCAGAATAGACGTGCGACGTAGTCGGTCTCAGGGGTAAAGGGATCCTGTGCAAGCGTGAATTAACATCTTGATCATGTCATAGGCCTTACTTCACCTGTAAAACAGAAACTAACTATCGGAAGTAAAGAATTGGAGTACAATATTTTCTCTCGCTCTCCGCAAGTCAGCACACACCTGTAAGTCGAACACTGTTCATTTTACAAATCGACAACTGGAAACAAACCTAATCTCCAAGGTATCCGCCAGATACTTATACAGTAACCCTATCGCTGCTTTCTTTGCTGGGTGGTTGTTGGTGTTCTAATCAGTTCTTTACTTTTGAATGGCTGCAAAATCATATATGCAGGTGTCCTATCTATGGTAAATACACGTCATTTATATAATATTCTCTGTAACGCCAAAACATCTAACATTGAAGATGGTAGCCCATTATACGCCTTCTTTCTACCGACATTGATATCATAGTTTAATAGAGGGTCCAGAAGAGCCAAAGTTTACCACGATATACACAGTTCATCATTCATGTGATTTACATCACGTGTTTAGAAATATGTTACCCGGATAGAAAATTTTTTCACTCCAAATCACATCACGGAAAAAAAAATGGTAGGCCAAATCACTCCTGAAAGCCTTTTTCATTATCCTTTATTCCCCTTATTAACCGAACAAAATGGCTTCCAACGGGATTACTGAAGTCGACTCTGGCTTAATTGAAACCAATTACGACAATGTTGTTTACACTTTCGATGAATTGAACTTGAAACCAAATATCGTCAGAGGTATTTTTGGTTACGGTTACGAAACCCCTTCTGCTATTCAACAAAGAGCTATTTTACCAATCACTGAAGGACGTGATGTTTTGGCTCAAGCACAATCTGGTACCGGTAAGACCGCCACTTTCACCATCTCTGCTTTACAAAGAATCGATGAAAACGAAAAGGCTACTCAAGCTTTAATTCTTGCTCCAACCAGAGAATTGGCTTTGCAAATCCAAAATGTTATTACCCACATTGGTTTATACTTGAACGTTACTGTCCATGCTTCCATTGGTGGTACTTCTACTTTGGATGATATCGAAGCCTTCAAATCTGGTGTTCAAATCGTTGTTGGTACTCCAGGTAGAGTGTACGATATGATTGAAAGAGGATCATTCAAGACTGATAAGGTTAAAATGTTCATTTTAGATGAAGCCGATGAAATGTTATCATCTGGATTCAAAGAACAAATTTACAACATTTTCCGTTTATTACCAGAAACCACCCAAGTTGTATTATTGTCTGCTACCATGCCTCAAGATGTGTTAGAAGTTACCACCAAATTCATGAACAACCCAGTCCGTATTTTGGTTAAGAAAGACGAATTGACCTTAGAAGGTATTAAACAATTCTACATCAACGTTGAACAAGAAAACTTCAAATTCGACTGTTTATGTGATTTGTACGATTCTATTTCTGTCACTCAAACCGTTATTTTCTGTAACACCAGAAATAAGGTTGAAATGTTGACCACCAGATTAAAGGAAGAAAAATTCACTGTTTCTGCCATCCATGCTGATTTACCTCAATCTGAAAGAGACACCATTATGAATGAATTCAGATCTGGTTCTTCTCGTATTTTGATCTCTACTGATTTATTGGCTAGAGGTATTGATGTCCAACAAGTTTCTTTGGTCATTAACTACGATTTACCTGCTAACAAGGAAAACTATATTCACAGAATTGGTAGAGGTGGTCGTTTCGGTAGAAAGGGTGTTGCTATCAACTTCGTCACCGACCAAGATGTTGGTATGATGAGAGAAATTGAAAAGTTCTACTCCACTCAAATCGAAGAAATGCCTGCTGATGTTGGTACTTTGTTAAATTAGTTAAGCTTATTGTTTTCATGGGATCATGCATTGATCTGTCGTCATGGTAGTTAATACAAAAGATAAGTAAACGAGAAGAAGAGAAGGACAATGGTTTTTTCTCCAACTCAAAGTGTAGTATCAATGAAGCGAAGAACATGTAGGGTTTTGACCTAGTAAAAGAAGATAGACTATCGGCAGACTATTTAATTGACTGAATTGGAAGCAAAATCAGTAACCATTTCTAGATCGCTTATGTGCCTATATCTTTGGCCCAGCGCGGGTCGAATCTTCGGCCCACTTCTGATATTTTGTCTGGCGCGGCCCCATTGCTCCCCCAGTTTTTGGTCCATTCGCGCCAATTCTCTGCCGCCACCAGCTTTCTACCGCACCATTTTTCGTTCCTCTTTCGCTCCTCTAGCACTAATACCCTTCTGTAGCGCGCACAACTCCTCATACACGCTTACCTGCTTCTACTCTTCCTACAACTACACTCAACCATCAGCTTCCACCGCTACTCCCCCCTATAATCACATCTTCACAGAACCATTTCATACAAAGCTCGTCCTTTGCCAGTTTAAACCCCGGCCGAACCTTGCTTGCTGCCAGACAAATCCCCAGGCGTGATCTACTTCTAAATGAGTGCAATGATTATGCCGGGAGCATTCCCTCTCCCCATAACAGAGTCCTCAGCCCATGCTTCCAGCACCAGTCATCCGCCACAAGTCACCACCGCGTCCGCCGCCGAGGTGCTAGAGTATATCAGTATCAGCAAGTTTGATAAACGACAGCAAATAGTCACCAAAACCCGGGGCCAGCATCACCTTCTAGTCCAGCTAAATGCCTTGGTGTATATACTCATAGGATATGAGCTCGTTAAATACTGCCATTCGGCTTGTTTGTTACCGTTCCTACTACATTTTGTCCTCCAGAAGATGCTTACACCAGACCCAATAACGAAGTATCCGTCTAGTTCGGGGCTTGTGACGATGATGGAAATGGGCACTCGACAGATCAACGAACGGAACGAAAGCATCGAGAACATCGTCCAGGCCAAGCAGGAGGTCACCGACAAGATTTTGCGCCGAACATGCCAGGTGATCTACTGGAAGTTCATAGTTACTTCGTTGTACCACCTATTGTTCTTGGTCTCGTGGGAGCTCCTGATTGCTGACCAGGGCAAGCTCGCCAACTTAGAGAACGGCACCTGGTGGTTCATATCGTTCATTGGCGAATCGGTGCCGCAGAATTTCGATCCCAACCACAGTATGTGGTACCATCTATTCCAATTGGGGTTGCCCGGCCTATTGTTTTCTGATGGAATAATTACCTTCATACAATTGATCCAGTTCCAGTGCATGTACAAGCAGTCCAAAGTGGCTCCAGTGAACTATAAAGGGCCTGAAATCGGCTACATACGAGCACCGAACGATGTTTCTTTGCCTAGTGAAAGTGTGCCGATTTACGAAGACGAAAATGCGGCCCCGCTCATACTTAATGTGAACTTGTACGAAGTGTTTAACAAAGAAGCCTTCTTGCGGTCGCCCTGAATGAACAGGAGTGCACTCGAGCCATGACTAAGGGCACACGAAGTACCCTAAAGTAGCCAAACAGCTGAAGCGACCAAGGAAGCAGAAAAAAGCTTCAAAAAGATCAAAAGTAGCCGAACAATTGAAGCGACCAAGGAAGCTTTAAATAAGTAGAAAAAGCTTCAAAGAGATTAAAAGGGACAAAGTCTTTATATGGGCCGAAACAGCATCAAAGAAGCCACCCAATAAGAGAAGCCAAATAGTCTGATAGGATCATGGTTGGCTTATGTTGTACAAAACGATCATGGGCCCAAGCAACTTTCGAAGGAAGAAAAGTAGGCCAAGTAGGTGAGAATGACCCAGACTGTACTACCATCATAGAAAGACGGTCTACAAGGAAACCTTTATACAGTGTATAGTGAGAACAAATATTTCAGTTAACTTTTGTATTTTGTGGGGTCTGCGATGGTCTGCGAAAACCTCAAAACATCTTCACATCTCAAGACAACTCAAACTCAGCAACAGCTCAAACTCCACAGCTTGAATGAAGTGGAAGCTCCCGAAATGCAACATTGCCACTCCGCTAAGCATTGAACCCAAGACCGAGCTACGGCACCAGATTGAGGCCCAGCTCTTCCCTCGCGGCTTCATTACCGACCTCGTCAATGGAGAACCCATCCACTTCCACCTCGCGTCCAAATTCACCACCCTCCCCCGGCGAGTATACGGCTTTGATTTGTTCCGAAGGCAGCAGGCCCACGTTACTCCCACATACCAGCACGAAATCTGGCGGAATCTTCTGGATGCAGACAAACTGCACTTCTTCAATGAATCCATAGCCAACGACCTCTTCACCCACGAAGTCAGGGTGTGGAAAGGGTATGAAATCGTCAAGTTTTTGAAAAACAGGGCCCGCAACTACGACGAAGTGTTCAATCCCTACATCTTTCTGGACCTATATCCGTGGGAAATACTCTACGAGAAGCACAAGTACGGGTCTATCAAGGAAGGTTTCGAAATAGACTACTATGACTGTCTCGCGCCAGCGAAGACTTCGGTCCTACAGCACAACGAACAGAGTATCAGATCACGGTACCGCCAGCTCGGCAACGACCACTACACCACAGACCTCCTTGAGCTGGTGTCACGGCTCGAGTTCACCGGCCACGCCCGCTTCTGGAAGCAGCAGTTTGCCTACTACGACCCCCAAATGACCATCAAGGAGTTCACACTTCAGCAGGCGCAAAAATGGTCCAGTCTTTCACCAGCAGAGAAGGATAGGTACAAGACGCTTTCTGGTATCAATCCGCGGTCCAGGCTCTACAAGGACTCTACTGTGGACAAGAAGGTTGGCAGGGCTCTTCAGTTTATCTACAACGTAGTGGGCACGGATTCCACGCCATTAGATTTCAATTGGCGCCAATACCGCAGAGAGAAGGTCGGAAACTGGATCTACCAACACGGCTACTATGTGGACAAGTACGTGTATTCGGTCCGACTGGCGAAAGTAGCCAAATTGGTGGCAGACGTCAATGATTTGTTAGTGAGCCTGGAGAATTTGTGAAAAATTGTCAACTTTTTTTTTTCTCAACCAGACGCGAATACGCGTACGCTTCTCCAATCGCGTTTACTCATCTCTTCTTCTTCTTCTTCTTCTTCTCTTCTTCTTCTCTTTCATATCCACACAATGACTAGTGAACAAATCGTTAAGAAACCAAAGATTGAATTGGAAGAAGACTTGAAAGTCTACTTACGTTCTGAAAACGGGAAGGTGCCCACCAAAGGTTCTGCTTTGGCTGCCGGTTACGATTTATACTCTTCTGAAGAAGCCGTGATCCCAGCCCAAGGCCAAGGATTGGTGGCTACTGACATCAGTATCATTGTTCCTGTTGGAACCTACGGTAGAGTTGCTCCTAGATCGGGTTTAGCCGTTAAGCACGGGATTTCCACCGGTGCTGGTGTTATTGATGCTGACTACAGAGGTGAAGTTAAAGTGGTGTTATTCAACCATTCTACCAAAGACTTTGAAATCAAAAAAGGCGATAGAATCGCCCAATTGGTGTTGGAGAGAATCATCAATGCTGAAATCAGACAAATCACGTTGGAGGAATTAGACAATACCGAACGAGGTGCCGGAGGTTTTGGGTCTACAGGAAAGAACTAACTGAGAGATCAGGTTGACTTGACTATTCGCCCCAAAGTTGACATGTGAATGCTTATATATGTGGGCACGTAATAAAATGATGATTTACCTGTTGTAGTTTACAAACTGTGAAGCCTACAGATTTGATACTCTGTTTTTGCTATGGTTCCACTGTACGATACAATCTCACCGTCCTTAGTTCTCTGCTACATCAATTAATAGAATGAGCTTTCGCTCGTTTGTATTTACTGGGTTTATCTTCTAGAATAAATAAGCATATGATATTATTTCTCTTCTTTTTTGGATTCCGGTTCTTCTTTTTCACTGACAATCTTAGTTTCAGCATCAGTGTCTTCTTTGTCGGTTTCAATCTTCATACCATCACTGGCAGTAGCTTCATATTCGTCCAATTGAATTTCATCCTTAAGTTTATTAACCGTATCCTTCTCTCTCAAGTTCTCTTCTTGGATCAATTCGTCTTGTTCCTTCAAGATGTCCAATTTCAATTTAGAATCATCAGACAATTCCAATTTAGCAACGTTATACACTTCATCAGGAATCGATGACAAAACAGCCAATAAAGCGTCATAGTAGTTTTCAATGGAATGAGAATGTTCTCCGTAGGTGTAAGTAGATGCCAAAATCAAAAGAGTAGAAGGAATCTTTTGTCTCAATCTTAAGTCCAACCAAGTAGCCAAATCTTCTCTTAATCTAGCTGGAGAAACGTCATAGGCCTTAATACCTCTTTGGGAACAAGCCATTTGTAATTCGGGAATGGTTAAAGACGAAACACCTTCGTAATCGATAGCCTTATCATCCTTGATGATGGTCAACAAACGATGTCTGATTTGATAACGTAAAATGGAATCACTACCAAATGGTCTCAAGGAAATATGTTTGGCCATAGCCACCAATTGCGGACGAGACAAGTTATCTAACACTTGATCATTTTTGAACATTCTAGCCACTTGAGTCAAGTGTTCTCTGGTAGGGGTTTTACCCATAGAAATGGTATGGAAGAACGATACGAACTGTTCTCTTTCCTTATCAGTGATTTTTTTCGATAATTTAAGACCCGATTTCTCCATGGTTTTCTGAATGAACTCGGAGGTGGAGTTTCTGGTTTTTGAAAGCGTAGCTCTCTTCTTCTTACGGTCCAGTTTGGATTCATAGGTTGAAGGTAACAAATTAGGGAACAATTTCAACGCTATCGGGAGTAACAACTCAGCAAATGGAACTAACACGAACATGGAAAATGGAACCAATCTCATAACATCAACAATGGTTCTTTGCAATTGGTTGTGTTCTCTACGGGATAACGCATAACCTGCGGCCATTTTAAAGAGTAATTTGGTGGATACCTTAATTTCATAGCCTAGTAATTTGGTACCATTCCAATAATGCTGAGCTTCATGCTTGACTTTTTCCCAAAGCGTGAGTTTGGGTTCTTCTTCTGCTTTGGTTAATTGCTTGTCGTCTTCCTTTAAGCTTGGGAGATTCTCTTCTTTCACGGTTGGTAGGTTCTTGTTTGGCGTTGAGCTATTCAATCGAATGGATTGTATGAAAAGATTATTGCGGTTTAACCCCGGAACGGATCTGATGCCCACTCGATTGGTAGTGCAAAGGATCGATAAATATCGATTATTCAATATCCTGATTAGCAGCGGTAAGCGAGTACGACTCATGAATGGGGATAGGTGGGGACGAAAGGTGGTGTATAAGTGGAAAAAATCCGGGGGTTGGTGAAAAATGCCCTATGGGTATTGCAACGGAGTTAAGAGAACGGGAAAGAAGAAGGAAAAGAAAACTCTTTTTTTTTTCTATGATGACTAAATGAAAGGTGCCAATCAGAAAACTAATGCTGTGATCTAGGTTAATCTAGGAACTTAACTACCACGGAGTAAGGAAATATGCACAGTGAATAGTGAGGTAAGGTGAAAAATGCTAACCTAACAAATGTGAATTTTTTAATGTGGAGGTCGTGCCGCGGAGCACTTTTGCCATTGCCAGGGGTCGTGTGGCGTCGGAGACTCGGCGGAAATTGAGGTTTTTACTCCGCAAATGTCGGCTGCCACGGCAGGCCATCGGATAAATAGAGAGGAAACCCGTACATTTGACTGGTTAGCAACCTGCCAATGGAGGTTGAAGGGTCGAAAGAAGGACCGTAGATGTGGAATAGCTCTGGTGGAGAGTGTAGTAGAGTCGATTGGGGTAGTTAGAGTAGATATTGAGAAGATTGATAGGGCTAGGGCCTTAAAGGGGGAGGTAGCTAGTCTGCCTTCAGGTACGCTGCAGCATTCAAGCTGATGTCGTATTGTACGCGGCTACAGGATGTCGTATTGTTAATCACTACAGGACGTCGTTATGCTGGGGCTTGAAACGGACGCAGGTTTAGTCAAAAAATGGAATTGTTGCAACTATTTGGTAGCCAGCGAAGGCAGGGCCCTTTCACTTTAGCTGAATATTCTGTTAAGGCTGGCTGCAATTCTGTGCGTCCACTGTCAAAGGAACATGTTGTAGTCAGAACTGTAGATGTTGCAACATGATCTGGGTCTTCAGAACTATACATAGACCATGCAATTTCGAATCTGTAATATCTTATAGATATACATTTTAAATTTGTCACCCTGCCTAAGAAAAAAAAGACATTTCTGTCAAAATGCATAATTCTGTCAATTTCGCATAATCTGAACTAAACATTGCAGAAACTTCAACGATTTCTTTCAAAATATTGCAAAACGGAAAAGAAGTACCTCTAACTTCTACACTTCATACACAAGTCGTATATTTCATGACTATTCGTCAAGTTGGGACAATTTTGGTTGGTCTTTCGATTCACCATTGACACCAATAATCACCAACTTGTCAACAACTGTATGGTGATCTTCGTCGTCACCGTCTATAAAAATACTTAAACTTTGCACGTTTTGGAATCTGACAAACTTGAATTGTGCATGATACCATATCTGGTCCTTGTCAATGGCAATTTGTTCTACATGAGCGGCTTTATCACTCACATCATCGAAAGATTTGATGCCCTGATCGTTAACCCACACTTTAACTAAATTGGGAACTTGAGTTTCATTCTCCAATTCTTCGTCGTCCAATTCACTATTTTCAAGGTTAATGTCTTTTCTGTTAACTCCAATCAAAATTGAGTGTACCTTCGATATATGGGTCAATGGCACATAAAACAACATTTGTGAGTCGGCATCAGATATAACTGGGGTGGTGGTCTGTTTCAACTCAAAAATGTCCTTAATGCTTCCATCTTTGCTTAATGGTAAACTATTGGATGACTCGAATTGTCCGAAATAAATCGAGTTGTTTAACACTTCAAATCCTGCTGGTATGTATTGCTTTATTTGCGAGAAGACTGGCAGGGACTCAGTTTCACTCACTGTTGTGGTACCGGTCCCATTACGCTTAGTCACCGAAGTATCTTTCAGGGCCTTATCCGCCAACTTAGTAAAGGCCTGGGTGATGGCAGGAACGTTTGCACCAGTAACTCGGTCTATTTCCTGTCCCAGTTCGAATATGATAAATGTAGGCACCCCGGTGATTTGATATCTGCTAGCAAGTTCTCTTTGCTGGTCCAAATCAACTCTTACCACCTCTATTTTGTTGTATTTCTCGTCGGGGTCATTGTACAATTGGTCAATCAACGGCTTGATGGCTTGACATGGTCCACACCACGATGCAGTGAAATTGGCCACCAAGTACTTGTTGCTGGAGGTGTATTGTTGGAATTCGTCGCTACTCTTGACAAATTGAATCGTTCCAGGCATTGTTAGTTGCTGTATTGTTGGCGTCGCTCTCCAGTTTCACTGAATGTGGTTTTGTAGTGGCATCTTGAGGCACGGGTGTTTTCCTTGAACTGATAAAGCTCTGTAGGTACGGGTCGTTTTCCTCAGCTGATAGAACAGACCGTGGGTACGGATGCGGAGTACAGCGAATTGCATTTAAAGAATCCTGATCTTAAAGAAAGCCACCAAGCTCACCCCCAACCCCTCATCTAGATGATAAGGCAGCAGGAACAGCCGGTACAGTTGGGAAAGCCGGTAACACCCAATCGAACGCCGAACACATTAACCACACCACTATCATCTCTACGATTATCAGCCCTCGCAACTAGTCCAACCCACCAGTCTCGTCTGATAAAATCACTCCCCCATTCACGGAGCCAGTCCATATCGCGACATAATTCGATTTCAACCAAGTCCAGTGCCACCAGGAAACCTTCAATATCCCCAAAAGAACCAGCCC
Source organism: Isabelozyma rhagii (assembly GCA_003708185.3). Classification (NCBI taxonomy): domain Eukaryota; kingdom Fungi; phylum Ascomycota; class Pichiomycetes; order Serinales; family Metschnikowiaceae; genus Isabelozyma; species Isabelozyma rhagii. The sequence goes on along the minus strand of PPNO03000008.1, from coordinate 628,424 downwards.
GTAAAGCAGACACGTTCAAATCGGAGTTTTCCTTGGACGATTATATAAAGGAAGTAAATGGATCAAAAGACCAGGAAGTCATAATAGCAGATAAGGTAGATAATGAGGATCAATTGAAGCTGGCAAAGCTCTTGATTGCGTTATTTCTGGACTCAAGACGATCATTAAGAACCGATTTGAACATTGTAAACCCCACGGAGGCTGCTGGCCCCAATGATAATCTTAATTCCAATGGAGATACTTCTAACCTAAAGGTTTCCCGTAGTACGTTGCTAAGGGCCAAAAAAGTGGAGACCAATATCGCCCTAAAGTACATTTATATCCAAAGAGTCTACGATTGGTCCCAGCTCAATGGGGAAACAAATTTCCATCCTGGAGTGGAGGGCATTTATAATCCACTTCAAATTCTAAGGAATCGAAAAATACGAGAGAAATATCATGAATACCCGAAACAGTTAACAGCCAAGACACTACCTTTGGCCTGTAATGTATTTAGTTCCAAGAACATCAACCCCAAGAAACCATGGAAAATGCTCTGGGCCATAGAATTGAATGAATTGATTAGTGATTTTTCATGGAGAACAGCCCATTGGCATCAATTGAAAAAACCGAATGGAGAATATTGGTTCCCCAATGATACTGTTAGCACCACTCTTGGATACAAAGAAAAGAAGAGGAAAAGATTAATCCGGAGAAAACTTCACGATAAGTTGTTCAATGATTCTGATAGTGAATCTGACAGTGCCAGTGCCTCAAAAATAAAGATCAAGCCCATATCCAAACATGCTGTGGCCAGTGTTAAGTCCTCAGAAAGTGAAAGTCATCACCTTTTCCGGGTTTCCAAGTCCAAGTCTCCTAGTAAGAAACGGCTTCGGCGTAGAGTAAAAGACCGTGCCAAAAGAATGTACGGTCACAACAACGATTCATCGTCATCTTCATGGTACTCTGACGAAGAATCAGTGGTTGTTGATGACGAACTTAATGAAAACGAGCGGGCCATCAAAGAGAAGATGTTTGAAGCGGTACATACGTCCCAGGAGGGGGTTCATTCCAACAACAACAGCCGTGAGTTGGTTGATGAAGAATCCACATCTACTTCAGCAACAAAATTGGATAATTCCAACAATAGTAGCAAATTAGATGTTCCTAGCATTCCATTGATCAAAGTCGAAGACGAACCTAGTAATCTCAACCTATTTAACGTTCCTATTAAACCCCTCGAAGGGAAAAATCCAGCTACAGACCCGGTTGAAGCAGTAGAAGATCAAGTTGAAGAGAAATCGCCTAGTTTAACTCCCGTAGAGACAGAAGTTAGCCGAGTTGATACCAACGAGCTGATAATGAGAGAAGTCAACAGTCAGCTTCAATTCATAGATAACGTACTTTATTTGAGAATCAATTATCTTATCAACGTATACCCTCAATTGATGAACACTCTCGACTCCCAATTGAACTATATCCTATATGAGCAGGTGCCTGAAATCGGGAGATCTACGGTGAATATCAACGATGATATGTTACCTGCATTCGAAGTGTTGTATCATGGGTTTCTCAATGAAGTCAAGTCCCTTGTTCATGTGGTTAATGACGTTTATGCGGTGAGAATCGATAATTTGTTGAGTAATAGCGATCGGTCTATCGGGGAAATTAATACTTCATTGTCTTTGGAGTTACGAAAGGTAAACGAAAAGCTAGATAAATTGAACTCTTCCTTGTTTAGCAATGTGGTCACCGAGAAATTCAAGGTGAATGACGAGGGAAGTTATCGAATCTTATACTACATGCTAGAGAATACGATAGTGGTGCTCTTGAGACTTATATGGGTGGTGGTTAATATTTATAAGTTTCTCTATGCAATTCTAATGGTGTTTTGGAAAATTATTAAGTTTTTATTTGCTTTGCTAAGACTTTGATTTTACTGTTCATTACTTTGACAACCTGATTCTTTCACTACTTAATTCCCCCAACTTTTTAATGAAATTATTTGCATTTACGAAATATTCGTAGGAATTGTATGCCCCTGGAGTATAACTGTCTCCACTGTCTATCACCACGCCAATGATCTTAAGTCTAGTTGAAGCTGAGGTCAACAATTGTGATATTATCTTCAGCTTTGCATCGAAATCAGCATTCGACACCTTGCCCACATCTAACATTATTTTTGGAGTCTTAAACATATGTCTTGGATGGCTGTAAATGTAATCAATTATCTCCTTCAATTCTTCGAAATTTAACTGAAGATTCACTTGTAGTATCAAAAAAGTCTCCTCGTTTCCTATAGTTCCAACCACAGCAACGGTACCAACCTTGGTGACAGAAAGAAACTGATGGGGTTGGCTGCTAGCGTACATAGCATCCAAAGCAGTGGTGATTTTATGCTTATACATTGACTTGTCAAAGGGGAGATGGGAGTCGGAGGTATTGAAGCCAATACTGTAAGAAACGCCAGATGCCAATTCACGGTGTAGTTGTGATTCCACCAAAGTAGAGCTCACAAAGCTTAGACAGTACAAATCAGACAAATACTGAGGAGTAATAGTGTCAGCAGTTTCCCCAACTATAGGACAAATATTGGCCAATTCACTGAGAAGAGCCCGACAAACAGGCATCCCCAGCTCGATTTCGAAGGTCATTATTGACTGGAGACTGCATTTCGCGTCGTCGTAGTTGAGGTTGTATTTGGAAAGATTTGTTCTTAGGGCAAGAATCAAGTTTTCGATGGAGTTTTCTGGAATGGTGACGGATTTAGGTAGATGGCAGCCCGGAGAGGCCTGTTTCCCAAGTAACTGGCGCACCCACAGGGCACAGGCTTTTATTTGGGCCATATCATGAACGAAAGACGGGCCGGCAACTACTAGCAAGGGATTAGTGAATTCTCCTGATTCGTAGGATAACATGGAAGTGAAGTTGGCCCTGTAAGAAAGAATCTTTTGTTTCAATTGTTCCGAGCTCGGGAAAAGGATATTCTGGATCACTTCTGGCAGGGCAACAGCACCATGGCCTCTTTCTGACGAGCAGAGACCTGAGTTGGTTCTGGAAGCCACCCTTTGGCTGCTGGTTCCATATTCCCAGTTAGGTCCGCTTGTACCCGGGGCCACATCCACGCTGTCGCTATCCGAAGACGGAATGGGCTCTAACGTGAATTCAACCGCGTCGAGCTTGAGGTTTTGCAAATCCACTGACTTATACATAGCGATTGTTGAGAAGCAGAGAAAAGAAGCAGACTCGAGTATTATATTTTCTTTGCAGTCTAGTCTTCGCACATAGCGCGAAATAACTCAACTGGATTTGTACCGTGAGTCATCGAAGAGAGTGAGTGAAGATGGACGGATGTGTGAACAAACGGGTGGAGATGTGAATGGATTGGTATGGAGAAGCAAATTTCCATAGAAAATAGGTCCGCTGATACCCACATATGGTGATAGCTGGCGTAAGCTGGTGTAGAGAGTGGTTTAAGGTTGGTGTACGGGTGATGTATAAGGTGTAATGATTACTTAGAGCCCAGTTCTTGAACATACGGCATTTTATGAGCGATTTGGTTAGCGAATTCATATAGATATAATATGAGCCAACCAATGGAGTACCGGGATGCACAGGTGTACTTATACATGGAGAGGCTTCAGATGGTGAGACAAGAGCTCTTCTGTGAATGTCTACTGTACTTCCTTCACAGTTAAACAGTTGCCTGATCTGTAAGATTAGAGTCGTTTAGAAGTCAACAGTCCCCATTTCTATGACAGCAGTTGACATGTCCTCGGGAATTAGTTGATATATCCTCGGGAATTATGCTGGAGTCCAAAAAAGGCAAGGTGCAGCTTCTGCGCTTATCAGATTCGCTCATAACTTTTCAGAGAAAAAAAAAAAAGTTAAGTATAAACACTGCACCATCTATTCTGTCCCCGATGCAACCAAAGTCAATCGCTCTATTACGTACGTACTCGCTCTTTGCTAACCACCACCATGGCCTCACTAACAGCTAAGAAAAAATCGACACAAATGTCGAACAATTACTCCAGAAGTTTCAGGATATCTTCGAGAAAGCCATAATACAAGACAAGTCCAAAGAACAACTCATGGTGGAAAATTTAACTATTGAATCCGACTCTCTTCTCATAATAAGGCTTTGCGAGGATCTCCTTTCTATTTCCAGGGACTTGAAGGAAACCTGGTGTTTGGGAACAATCAAAGTCGACTCGGGCACTGACACCAAATCACAAGAAGAAATCAAACAGGTGTTTGAAAAGTTCAATGACCTTACTGATAAAATAGCCCATTTCGAGAATAAAAGTACATTCGTGAACAGTATATAATCACTGGGCAGATAATAGTACATTCGTGAATACGACAAATAAAAGTGCATTATCATGGGCTCGTTATATAATTAAAGGAAGTAATAGTACCCTCATCTCAGGTGGGCATTAGTCTCTTTTTATTGGACTTGGGGGCCGGGTGCTGGTTCGACTTGGATTGGCACTGTCCACCTTTTCTTCAAATAAATTGACAAACTTCTGAACCTTGCCTACTTTGATAAACTTGAATTTTTTATCTTTCTTGATATAGGACGGAACCAATGGAGATGTGGCCTTGAATGCAAACTCCAAATCATCATTACTATCTTCGAAGTTGATCATGGCAAATGAAGCAGAGGGTTTCCGAGAAAGTAAGGTTGACAGTTTCCGGGATAATGACTTCATCGGTGATGTTGCTGCAGAAGATGTCCGTTGAAGTGCCACAGGAGATCCAAGAGTTAATTGTTGAACTGTTTCGAGTATGTCGTCATCCAATGTATTAGTAGATGTGTCAATTGGGTCCTGGATGTCATCAATGGTGATTTCCTCTTCGTTATGTCGTAAATTGTTCATATCTCCGATAAATGTCTCCTGTCTCTTTTTGTATTGTGAGGGCCTACGAACCCGTTCCTCGAACAAATCGTCATTATCTCCTGCAGATCTGGAGGTTTCATTAGACCGTAAAAGAACAAGTTCCTCAAGGGAAGAGTCGTACTCATCGCCATTATCAAAAACGTATGATTTAGAAAATGAAGCCTCGGCTCCAAGGGACATTTGGCTACTATCCCTTTTCATGTTAACAAATGATGTTAGTAGGTCATCTGCTCTATCGGTTGGTTTCAAGCCCTCAAGACTTAATTCTCTATCGAGTTTTGGTTTTATTTGGTTGAAGTCTTTCAATGTGCTTTTATTATGGCCCTCATGCGGACTAATTTCTTTATCGAAATCCACTAGACTGTCTTTTTGAATGCGTTCTTGCAAGAAATCTCCGTTTTGGCCAACCTCCTTAAATTTTGGCTTTATATCTTCTTCCACTTCAGCACCTCTTAGTTTATCGGAATGTATATTTCCAGCAACTTGCAGTAGATGTTCGGTAAGTTCTACGACGAACCTTCCTGTAATATAAGTCTCTAGCTGATCCACTAATTGCAAGTCACACAACACCAATAACCCATAATTTTCATCCTTCAAGAAATCTATTCTATGATCATTTAAATTGTCAAGGTTTATTATGAAATCAATGAGCTTTAATGTAAGGCTTACGATAAAAACCTCTTCGGAGGCAAATTTATATATACGATGCAGGTTTGGTTGTAGATTTGAAGAGTATTGGAATGCCAGGGGTCCAAATGGCTTCGGAGATGGGGTAGAGGTCTTAGATTTCGCTAGGAAGATAAGATTCTCTTTCATAAGGTCGGAAGGTTTGATGCCACTATTACGCAGGAGGAGGGTGTTTAATTCGACATTCACCGTCACTTCAATGGTTTCATTGGTGAAGTCTATGATGGTTTCTTTGGGGTGTTTGGATTGGAAATATGAATTGACGATTGACTTGACTTTCTTGGGGATGTCTGACGAAAAAATGAAGTTGGGTTTATTCAAATCGTGGTTCCCCATCGGAAACAGTTTAAATATCGACGGTTGTAGCTCCATCGTCAAAACAACACCGTCTGACGTGTGTTGGAAAGAAACCGGGGAGAAAAAACACTGGATAAAAGAAAAGAAATGCTAGCTTTAGTAAAGAAATGAATCTGTTTATCGTAGTAATGGCATTTTTAGGTGGTATTGAAAATCAAAACAAAGATGCACGCTAACCTGTAATTCGAGGGAGCCTGCAAATTTATACTACACCCGTACATCCTGATTCATCTGCACTCGATCAATAACCTGCTCTCTTCCATCGCTATTTCAGTTATCAGTTCCGGCTTTTCACCTTCCACTCATTCCTCTCATCTGCATGACGTCGTACTACTTCACGATAATAGGCACGCGGGACAATCCGTTGTACGAATTGGAGTTTTCCTCGTTCAAAAGCGTGAGCCAGGCCGACTATATACCGGGGAAATCACAATTTCCCCCCAGTGTGAAGGAACTCTTACCATTTATATCCAATTCGTCTCTTGATTTGATTGAAGACGCTCTGTGGTCCACCAATGTATTCAATCTCGGGCGGATCGACTCATTCTACGGACTTTTGGTCAATGCATATATTACTCAGGGGAACATCAAGCTAATACTATGTCATGATTCACAGACTAATGGCACCGGTGTAGGCGGCATAAGCAGTGGACTCCCTAGCTCCAAGTACGATGATAACGCCATTAAGCAGTTTTTCAACGAAGCTAATGAATTGTACGTGAAGTGCCTTCTCAATCCCTTCTACTCGGTGAATGATCCTATAATATCGCCAGACTTCGATCTCAAAATAAAATCTATAGCCAGGAAGTACTTATAAACGGTCCAATGTCATAAAGTAAAGGGAAGGGCTTGATCTAATACCGCAAGTCAAGGGCAATGTCACCGGATGCACATGCAAGCAGTGTTAATTCAAGTAGATACCCATAGATAGGTTATACAGGTTCAAATGTCAAATAGTATGGGGTGGCAAAAGTATAGAGTATACAACTAAAATCAATATGTACAATTCGCAGACACATGTAGGTATGACATATGCAGCGATGACGCAGGTGGACACACATACGCAGGTTCGCAATCACCATACATTGCAGCAGCTGAAAACTGCGACAATCATTCCTTTAAGGCGGCTTCGGTTTCGACTTTGTAGTTTCCGTTACCTTCTTCCACGATGATTCCCTGTTCTTGCAATTTCGAAAACATGTCCTGAGGCACCCAACCACCAGTAGCAGCAAATGGGGTGGAGACAACGTCCAATTGATGGGACTCCAACTTCTTCTGTTGCTTCTGCAAGTATTCGTCACTATAGTTAACAGGGAACTTTGAATCTGTAGTGTTACAGAGTTCGTTGGAAACGTAGGCATCCCACATAGGTTGTAATTGGATGATGGACCCGTCAACATATAAGTGATCATCAGGGGTCTTAATTTCCAAGGCTTGGGTATAAGGGCTCTTCAATACTTTAACGTGCGGTGAGGCCACGGCAATAAGATCATGTCTGAGTTCATTGAGAGCAGTTTCCCATAATCTTTCGTTTCTGGTCTTGTAGTACATGAATTGGTACTGTTGTTTCTCTACATCATCCATCTTTTCGTATTCAGGAATATCTTCTTCCAAGTTGTACACCTTGGCTCCGTGATAAGCAATGAAAGCTGGGTAGGTGGTCAAGATGAAGGGTTTGATGGAAGTGTACTCAAAGTCAATGAAGTATGGAGCATTATCCTTTCTTGAATTAAGAATCACGTTCAATGGATCTAAATCTGGAGCGTATAATCTTGGCTTGAACAACTCCTCAACGTTCATTATAGCCTTGGAAGATGGGTTCAACAACTTTGATCCGATGGCTTTTAAATTCTCAAAAGTTTGAATCTGGCCCTTCAAATCATCAATGTCTTCGACTTTGCCTCCAGCATCAGCCTGGGCCAATGCTAATTTGTTCTTCAAGTTTTCAACTTCAATGTCTGCCACAGCAGTAACCAAATCCATAGGTTTATCTGCATCAATAGGACCAGAGTATTGGCTGATTTGTTTGGCAGACAACTTGTTCTTATTCTTAAGGAAGTGTTTTTCTACACTAGGACCGATTCTCCACCTATCCTTCAAAAGCGGGCTTTCTTCACCGTCGTAAGGCAAACTTGACTGGTATTGGGCTTCAACATCGTCGTGGAAGTAAAGCGAACCAAATTTGTTGAAAGTCACAGACAACATTTTGTCTTGAAATTCGATTATTGGGTTGATAACCTCCTTCAATTTATCGGTAGCATTTTCTTCTTCATCAGCAACTAAAGGATCCCATTGTTTCATCAACAAGTCACCTTCAATAAACTCCATTAAAATAAATGGAGATTCTAAGCTATTGACTCTGGAATCACCATAAGCAATGACCTTGGGAACGTTCAATCCGAGCTTCAAGTCTAAGAAATCTAACGTGGCAACCTCGCTCTTGATTTTAGCGCTAATTCCATGGTCGGACTCCAACTTATAAGGGATTCTCAATACTAAGTCTTTACCAGAAGCCAAAGACACCTTATAAATTCTGTGATGCTTTCCTTCGTGAATAGAAGCAATGGATTTAATTAAAACTGCCTCGTTGGAATCTACTTTCTCTCCAAGTAATCTTGTGGTTAAGTTATGAGAAAGAACAACAGTTCCATCCTTCAATGTAGAAGGTTTCTTTACGAATGGTTCTCCACTGTTATCGACCAATTTGGAGTCGTGTCTGCTAACGTTCAAGTCCTGGACAAGCTTCGTGATCCCCTCGATGGAGAACTTGGTTTGCCTTCTTGCTTTTTCGATCTTATCGTCTTTCATCCACGAACCCCAGGAGTACTGGAAGAACTTGCTTCTTTGGGGATCCTGGGTGTCGTTGATCTTGGTGAACATCTCCTTTGGTTTGGAGTCAATGGAGTTGAATCTCGCAGCCACCAACCGGTGGGCCACGGGTCTGCAGTGTCTGATACTTCCAGACAATCTTGACTTGGCAATAGCTCTAATCATGGTGGAGAAGCAATCGGGTCCGAGTGAAAAAGTGAAAAATTGAAAAATTCTTTTTTCGCATTTATTTGACTGCAGCATGGAGAAGTGAGGAAGTAATGATAATAAGAGAAGAGATGAGACTAAGAGAAGAATTTATGATGGATTATTGATTCACAGGAACATCAACCTAATAAAACACTTCCCTTGCTGATATCAGTTGCTACAGTTATGATTGCCCAAAACTACTACGCACATAAATGTTCATTACAGGCTATAACATATTTATCATCACTCATTAGCATTACTCATCACGAATGTTGCACATACCTAAAGTCGTTTTTCTCCAGGCTCAGTGTTAAGAAGGCTGATCTTCTCATTCAATGAGATCGGTGGCTGCAGATTCGAGTACGACTCAATAGCAATGGCCTTCTTCTTTCCAGCCTCGCCGTTAATTTGGGCCCCCGTAGTTAATACCGACACCTGGCTACCATTATTAACCAGCGTTGGTTCTACGGCGGTGGTGTTAAGCACAGGTGGTGCTGCTGTTGGAGTTGAAGCGGTGGAACCAAGAGACTTTTCGAGGTCGAAGAATTCGGCATCTTTTTGGTTCAGGTTCAGGTTGTGGTTCTGGTTCTGGCTTTGGATCATATTGCTGATGATGTTGGATGAGTACACACTAGGACCATATCGGTGGAGTTTTCTGCCCTCGATACCGTCTTTGGTGGCAGTAGTCGATAGACAGGAGGTGGCGGAGTTACGGGACACTGGTCTACTGTAGGCTTCAAACTGCAGCAAGGCATTCTTCTGTTCGATGGCAGAGTCGGCGGTGGTGGCGGGTGGACTATCCCTCGAGTCTATGCTACCGTTGATGAGCCCTTGCTGGTAGTCACTGCCGGACGAAGCTATGGAGATATTGGTGGAGGAATTCTGTCGATAGAGCGCCAGTTTGTTATAGCCAGATGGGGCCGAACTGTTGAGGTTCTTCAAGTTCCTCGAATTAATGCTGTAATTCGAGTCCTGGCTGAATCGAGACGAAGAATCATCGTAGTTATCGTAGCTGTCATTAGGACTGTTATTATAGAATTCGTACGGTTCAAGGTTCTCGGGAGTATCCAAGTTGGTCTTCCCACTGAATATAGACTTAATACTTGCTGCCGGATGGGACATTGATACAAGTTTGTTGAATGGAGCAAGAGGAATCGAATGACAAGAAAGCGTGGAGATCGTGGGTGTTTTTTGCTGGTGATCTTATGAGTGGAGTGTGTGCAGGAAGTCATCCTCCCTGAGAAATGACACATCCGTACCTCCATGGGCCCTTAACTGACACTGAACGGACACTGAACGGACCCAGTAGAACATCTTACAGGTGCAACGTGAACGATACAAGGCCATGAGAAGAAAGCACTGCCCCAGGCATGAGTTGTAGGTCCATTTCTGGGCCGAAATTTGGGGCTTTAGTATCACCAAGGCAGCTTTAGGGCCTCTGCCACAGTTTAGGCCCACAGATTGGCCCGATTGGCCCGAAAGCGGCCTGTAAAAATGGGCCGACCTCGGTCGCAACAAATGCGCGATCAAATGCTCAGATAAATGATTCTGCCCACTCACTTCTTTCTTTTCATCTTATGGCACCACCGTTCAGAAGAATAGCCATTGTGGGTGGAGGATGTGCTGGTTTGGCCATGCTCAAGGCGGCAGTAGCTGAGCCGACGAAATTTGACCTCATTGACCTCTATGAACGAAGAGATAAAGTAGGCGGTCTCTGGTACTATGGTGGTGATAAGACCAAAGTCCACCCCCCGGTTCCCTCCACTGACCCCTCAAACACCCAATTATACGACGACGACGAAGGCTACAACAACCGCTTCTTCTCGCCAATGTACAAGCACTTGGAAACAAACATCACCGGCACAATGATGGAGTACAACCGAGTGCACTTCCCCCACGAGACTCCCCAGTTCCCCCACCGCGACGAGGTATACGAGTATATCAAGACATATTCCGACACCATTCCCGACGGAGGCACTATCTACACCAATTCTGAGATCGTTAGCACCGAAAAGCATGGAGAAGAATGGGTGGTGACGGTGGAAAATTCCATCACTGGAGATAAGCGCCGGAAAAACTATGATGCGGTGGTGGTTGCAAATGGCCATTTTGACGTTCCCTATATTCCTCTGGTGCTGGGGTTAGCACAATGGAACCGTTTGGCGGGAGAAAGTATCACCCACTCCAAATACTTCGACGAGGGCAACGCTTATAAGGGCAAAACAGTGTTGGTCGTGGGGGGATTCGCTAGTGGAATCGATCTAGCTGTTCAGATTGGCGTAAGTGCTTCCAAAGTGTATATGAGCACCACTGATATGGAAAAAGTGTCTCCACTGCTCATGAAAATCGTCACACCAATTGGGGTGGTCGCTCTGTATAATTATGAGGACCAGCGTTCGGTGACTACTGTGGAGGGAGAAAGGGTAGAGGATATCGATGCTATAGTGTTTTGCACAGGGTATTTATACAGTGTGCCCTTTCTTGATGGTGAAATTACCAATGGAGCGCAGATAAAGTCTGTTTACAAGCAGCTTTTCAACATAAATGACCCTTCACTTACGTTTTTGGCTCTTCCGAAGTTTGTCATACCCATGCCATTGGCCGAAGCCCAGGCGTGTGCTGTGGCCCGGTATTATAGCGGAAGATTGACCCTTCCCACGCAGGAGGAGATGGAGAAGGATTATGAGAAAGAATTAGAGGAAAGGGGATCCGGAAAGGCGTTCCATAACTTGAACTTTCCTGCTGACGTCAACTACTGCGAGGATTTGCGCAAGTGGATAGAAACCAGCGGCCCTGAAGGGCTATTCCCTCCAGTTTGGGATGAACAGAGAGTAGCTATGCGGAAGTCAACTGCCGAGACCAAAGGCAAGAGAGTAACGGTGATGGTGGACCATGCTCTCAAATTGAGAGAGAAGGGCGAGGATTTCTACATCTGCCCATGACACCTTGAAAGAGATTCTCGTGCGCTAGTACTGGTACTACCTGTGTGAGAAGTCGAGAAGTATATTTAAAAAAGGGCAAGAGCAAATAGCTAGTAAAGGCTGCCTGTACACATTTCACCTCAATAATCTGGGATATGTATAGAGCATACAGGTGGATTTAAGCCTCAATATCCTCTCTTTCCATCGTTTATTCGATTAATTGAGAATTGACACGAACACAAGCTCAAAGTATCAACCTTCTCTTAAGATCAGCTGGGGTGAGTCAATCATGGCATCCAAGAGATTACACTTAGATTAAAACCGCAAAAATGCCAGTCACATGTTGAGTCAGAACCTGAAAACTTGACCAATCAAGGTAAGTGAGAGTTAGCCAATTTTTTGCTGCAAAAACTTGGATGCTTCAAATAAAGTGGGTACTAGAAGCTGCCTCTTGTAAATTTCGCAAAACCCCATGCAGACAAAAGCTGTGAAGAAGTCACTTGTGAAGGAGACTCCCGTGAAAGACGGGTAACGTGAAATGTTCTTCCTCAGTCCCAAGAGAAATGACTCCATTGTCTTTGAAGACATAATCATGGAGGTATTGGTTAAAATTCATCAACTGTCATCTAATATACTGATATTATAGCGGATAGAGCGATTCGTCAATTAATTTGTTCCTTTCGCAAACTTCAAATAGGAAGACTTGGTACATAACCTGTTGAATAGCATCAATTCTAGAAGTGAACAAACTAATTGTTGTATTTAAATAATCTAACTATCTGTTATGTATATCTCTTGATATCTGTCCTAATCCAGTATCTCCTCAACCACTTCGTTTACTTCCATTACTTAGCTTTACAGTACTAAAAGGTTTTGATAAATTGTTGGATTTACATCTTTAGTTCAGCTATCTACGTTTTTCTTTGTAGTGTTTTTCTTATATATTGGAATTCATGCTTCTCCATAGAAGGGATCTTTATTAGTTTCATATGTACCAGACTCTTCAGTTTCGACGTGAGACATTTATTGACTTTCTTGACTAACATTTTCACTGGAACGATGTATACCCAATATATAGTCGGATCTTTCAAAATCCCTCTTCATCTGTCGCCAGTCATAAGAGCAGTCTGACAATCCAAAATCTATTAAAGAAATCTTACCTGACTCAGACACATGAATGTTTTGAAGTCTCACGTCGTTGTGCGTAATCCCCAACAGATGAAGCTCTTCGAGCCTTGATTTAATAACAGTGTACACTTGTTGCTTATTCCACTTTTCTTCTGGGACCTTCTTTCCTAGATACTCAAATATATTCATTAGCTGATCTTCACGGCCGTTCCTAGCACCAGACTTGAGGAGCTTTGGAAAATTAGAAGCGAATTCTGATCTAGCAATTTTTTTATTAATTTTGATCTCGTTGTAACACATGTCATAATACTCCTTTTCGGCAGGTATTTGCAAACACATCAATCTATTCTCTTCCCACGATCGACTATCATAGTGATATAATTTGACAAGAACAGTGGATGCCGCATCTATTCATCTTATCACTTTAAAGAGCACTACAACTAGCAGCCTTCTTTGCGTTGTCCTTCAAAAGCTTTATACACCTCATATCACTCTCCACAACTCTTCGCCATCTTCCATCTCTTTCCAGCTATTCTACCCTCTCCTCCAAATAAGTGGGCCTCATCTCTATAATAAGCTTTTTGCAGCCTTATCATAGCCTCCCCCACAACTTCCACATTCCACCTCCATCTTCTGTCTTCCATCTTCCATCTTAAACAAGTCACCCTCTTCCCTTCTGGCCATCATCGCGCATACACAGCATCCAAATGTCTTCGTCAGTGCCTTTTTCATCGCTTGCTATGGCCCAATTCTCGTCAGACTCCATTCCTAACCAGAACCGAGGTCGTGTGCGCCAACAAATTTTTCGCAGTGGCCGCTCCTTGAACAAGTAATCTTCTTTTGATCTTCTTCTCCAGCACCAAGCAAAGATGTTTATATTAGACTGGTGTATGTATCGATCAGACGGTTCGAACTAACGTGATACGGGTCGCTGTGTGATTATCACGCTGTGATCGTTTAACTCACAAGCAGCCAATCCACGAAGCCGCAGGTCACTGGAACCGTCTTCAAGATCTCGTCGTCACATTTACTAACACGTTCTTAGTTCAAGATATCTTGTCCTCGTTAGGATTATGGAATAAACACGCCAAGTTATTGTTCTTGGGTTTGGATAACGCTGGTAAAACCACGTTGTTGCATATGTTGAAGAACGACAGATTGGCTACTTTACAACCTACTTTACATCCTACTTCGGAGGAATTGGCCATTGGTAACGTCAGATTCACCACTTTTGACTTGGGAGGACATCAACAGGCTCGTCGTCTCTGGAAAGACTACTTTCCTGAAGTCAACGGAATTGTGTTCTTGGTCGATGCTGCTGACCCAGAAAGACTCGCCGAATCCAGAGCAGAATTGGAATCGTTGTTCAAGATCGAAGAGTTGGCTAACGTTCCTTTCTTGATCTTGGGTAACAAAATCGACTCTCCTGCTGCCGTTGGTGAAATCGAATTGAAAAATGCTTTGAACTTGTACGGTACTACTGGTAAAGAAGGAGGTAAGTTGGCTGACAATGTTAGACCTCTTGAAGTGTTCATGGTCTCGGTGGTGATGAGATCTGGGTACGGAGAAGGGTTCAGATGGTTATCCCAGTACATTTAGAGAAAGAGCATAGATGTGGAGGTGTAGTGATCGCTACTTGGCTGGTCATTGCGTGTGTATTACTCTTGGCTCTACTCTTGGTTGGTCAGTGTCCCATTTAATAAATATATAATCTATGTGCCTGTAGGATCTTAATGGAGAAGAGAGGGTTTCTTAAAGTTGAGAGACCCAAACGAGCTATTATGTGAATGGCGAAAGCATTTGGAGATGGTCTGCTACGATAGCTACAATTATGAGGTAATCGTTTGAGATAAAGGCCATTACATGAACTTTTGCAGTTCATTTCGCACCCATAATATAACCTACCCATAGTATCCGGTGTATTCTTGAGAAATGCTGACTCTCATAGACTTAACAATGTGGATCATTTGATTATGTAGAAGACTTCGACATCGATTTCTGTAACAGATTCGTTGTAGTAAGTGAATGTTCAAAAAGCAGTAGTTGGTTCCCAATAAATAAAAATATGATCTTCCATCACTCCCGACGTCTTCATTTGTTTTTTATCGCTTTTAACTTTGAATAATGACATATTTTGATGCCATTTGTTACATTTCACTCAATAAATAAATTTCATTATTTACGACCTCAATCATGTAAGATATTTCATTGAGGTTTCGAAAAACATGAAGAAAAGCAGGTTGACGAAGAAGTACCTCACTACAGAAGCCCCCAAACCATTGTACGAGCTGCGCTTCAAGAGGTCAAGACGAGGTGCTATTGACTTCTCTGGCTTGATTCCAGCTTCTCTCTCGAATGCGGTAAAAATTTCATTCTTCTGCACCACCAGCTTCACTCTGTCGAACGGGAATGCTATACTGCCAGAGAGAACTCCTGCTACTCCTCCAGCTACCATGATAGATGTATTTGATGCTTGGTGATAATCTGAGTTAATGGCATAGTTGATAAGCATCTTTATCGACTCATAACTGGAATAGTACACCCCTCCAGCAGCACTATCTCTTAGTAAGTGGTATCGAAACCCAGAAAACACAGCTGAGTTTCCATTAAACTTCTGCAACCGTTTTAATACTGAAAATCCCGATAACGACTCCACATTTTGAATGGGCTTGCCCTGGTTCTTCAATTGAGTTGCGGCCATAATAGACACCTGGGAAGCAACTTTGGCAAGATCAAAGGGACATGCGGCGATAGAAATTATCCCACTGGCTATAACACCCGAAAAGAAACAGATAGGAGTATTGAAAAACACCCTCTGGTCTTCAGACGAGGTCTCGGGTATCAAACCTTCCATTGTAGGCTTGATTTTAATGAATAATTGCACTGTAGCAGACCGGGTCAATGACGTGAAAGCCACCGGTATTGTCATGCCCCTGTAGAATCCCCGAATACCTTCGCGACTATACACTTCTTTGATGCATTTAACGTAGCCATCGGAGCTACCATAGGCCTGGATTCTGGTTTTGATCGCATCGATAGGGAAGCCTAGACAGGTACTCGATACCAAGGATCCGTAGGCCAAAATACCTGATCGCCAGGGCCGGAGAAATGCTGGGAACACGGCAATGGCACTGGAATTGTCTATGTTGCCGGTTATTCCTGGAAGAGATGCCGTCATATTTAACAAGAAGAGTATTATTTTTCACACCCCAGATTTCGGAAAAAATGACACTTTTTTTCCTGGAGTTTTTGCACCTGACTCGCAGTCAGCCAATTGAGTCATTTGAGTCATGCCCCAGAATGGTTTGGCTTCAAGAGAAAGGGAAGATGGTGAAGTAGTGTCTGTGATGTGTATGTGGGAGGCTGGAGGTGCTAGTTGTGAGAGAAAAGTCGCCAGATTGTGCGTGATCTCATTGGTTAACTCAACTAGGATGGTTTTTGTGAGAAGTACGTCCTAGCCCTTATCGATCTGAGATGAATTTGTCATTGGTTCTAACTCCATGTAGTAAACTCAAAGTTGTTAACTCTCACAGAAATTAAATGACTTCTAAATAGTTGTTCGAAATCCTCATCATAATCTCATCATAACCTCATTATCAACTACCGTAACGATAATTACGATTTGAATTCAATCATTGTATTTGTGATCTCCCTTCTTGCTTTGCGTGTGTTATATATGCATTCCTCGTTTAAATGTGCTCCATTCTTCGTACGAATATTCTCTTCTCAGCTCGTTCAAATCTCCTTTTGGCTGCAAAATATACATTTTTTACTGCGTGAAAAAATAACATCCTCACTAATCATCAACTTACATTAACCCTTTCGACGTACTCTACATAAGTTCATCACCTCTTTATAATGCTGGTTGCTCCTGACTCGGCTCCACTAGTAGCCGACTACTCTCTCCTTCTTCGCAGATTTCTTGTTCTTCTTCGCATGCTTCTTGGATCCGCTTCCTGCTTGTTGGAGGTGGAACGGCGTCTTAAGGTTCCCTTTCACTCCACCCATTTTAAAAAACTCCTTATCAAGCTCATCCCCAGCACTTTCAAGTGCTGCCTGTTTCCCTCCGTAGAATAATGTCTTTGCTGACCCTTCAGTCTCCTCTCTACCCACATGCATCGAGAAGTTCAACTTGGCCAAATCTTTCGATAAATCAAAGTCAGTCATGTTTTTGGAAGTTATGGCGTCTTTAATTTGTTGCTGTCTAGTTTCCGGTAATGATTCTAATGTGTAGATGTCTTTATTGAAAGCACGAGCCTCAGCTACTGTGGGTAAATCCCATTCTTCTTCCACTAACTTTGGAGGAGGGTTTACAAACAATAACTTACCATTCACATAGTCTTTAAGGATGTATCTCGATGCACGGGGTTCATCTGCACTTCCAAACCCTTGGGTCATATATCCTCGAGCTCTAGCATAAGCATTCAAGAGCTCTCTGGCACTGGGGTACTCTCCGTTTCCTCCATCTTCGACTTTTTGAATAGGAATATGAATACCGTAGATGGCTTCCAAGTAGTATTTGGGTATTCTTTGACAGAGTAATGCTACTGGAGGTATGTGCTCTCTAAGCTGATCAATGGGTAAAACACCGTTACACACCAATTCTCCGTTGGTGTAGGCGAAATTGGGGAACACCAACCCAGGACAATCACACAAGAGAACATCGTCGGATAAATAAATGGTTTGGAAATGCTTGGTTTTACCAGGGGTAGACGAAACCGACACTTTTTTGGAACCGACTAATGCATTGATGGTGGAGGATTTACCAACATTTGGGTAACCTACAAGCCCAATTTGTAATTTACGGTCGGGGAAGTCTTCGTCGGCTTCAAATTGAGGGGCTTCTCTGAGGAAGAGATCTTCAAGTTCATTAATTTGTAAGATCCTTATCGAATCGTCAGTGTCATCATGTTGCTGCTCGTGCTTCACCACCTCGTATGTAGGATCAAGCTGGGCCCGTTCCAACTCTTCCTTCTCCTTCTCAAGTATCTTATTAGCTTCCGCAGCAGAGAAAAAAACATAGTTGATGTTCTTTAGCTTGAAATATTCGGCCCAGGCTATTCTCTGTTCTCGGGTTAACAAATCTGCCTTGTTCACGAGCAATAAGTTCTTTTTGGTTGCATTTTCCTCTGGTTTGCTCATTTGCTCCACATAAGTCTCTAAATCAGTGGATCTGAAGAAAAGGGGACTTCTGGCATCGACAATTTGTACGATCAAATCACATCTTTCCACCACTCTCCATAACTGTCTCCACACTTCTAAATTTCTTTCAAATGGAGTTAAAATCAAATCATTTTGTTCCGTCAAGTCAGCAAGATGACGTCTCCAATCCAAAAATGCTATATTCTCCTGTCTTTCAATTTCGAGTTTCAGTTGCTTTTTACTCCATTTAGGTCTTCTAGGGATAACCAATTTATTTTCGAATAATTTATGCTTTCTACGCAATGCGAGCGTCTCTTCTTCACTTAATAATCCGGTTTGACTCACAATCGAGGTGTTACCAACCTTTATGATCTTCACCTGATGCTGTTTCTCTGCAGAAAAATCGGTGTCAGCCAATTGTGCTGTGTTTAAAAACTCATCCAAGGAACTTTCCTGGGTCACCGATCTCATCTTCACCCAGTCCGCTTCCTTTTTATCGGTGGTGAACCTCATTTCTCCGTCAGGTAAGTATTCAATAGCATTTTCTGTTCTTCTTTGATTTGCAATAGATCTACCTAACCCGATCTGGTTCTTATTCTTGTGGGCAATGGGCTTAGGACCCTTGGGGATCTTCCATTTCTTTGGCTCCGGATGAAGTGCTCCTTTATTCATCGTTCGATATATTAGAAAAGATATGGTTGTAACTGTTCCAATTTGTCATCTTGAATTTTTCTCCAGAGATGAGGGTGCACGGAGGTTGATCTTCAGTTTTAGGTGCACGGAGGTGATTTGACGTGTCACGTGAATACTCCCCTCGGTTATAAGATAAAAACACTGATAAGGGACATTCTGGTAACCACCTCGCTTTCTACACCTTATTCCTCCTCTTCTCTACATAATGCCGCTGAACAAACGCCGGAAGGTGTCATCCAATGACCCGTTGGCCAGCATTTTCGTACTCCCACCTGAACTCATCCACCGTATCTTATCATTCCTCCCCATTTCCACAGGCATCTCCCTACTCCAAACAATCCCCATGTCACACCAGCTTGGTACTCTACTCCATAGAAGCATTTATGAACGCAGTGTTTTCTATGGAAATCATTACCTCCAAAATATGACTCGTTGGGGGGTGCACAATGCCTCTATCAAACAACTCTCCTCCAGTGAATTAGCCGGTCTAATCAATAACGAAGGTGACTCCAATAAGTGCATTATCCCCAAACATTTCATTTTCAAATACACCTACGATTTCTACTCTTGCTCTGACTACAATCAGTACGAAATCATGCACAATTTTACCCACAGGTTATCTCAATCAGAGAAGTATTTTGAGCTGATTGGTGATTTAGAAATTCAAATCGATCTTTGTAATAAGCTCCCCAAGGATGAATTCGATAACTTTGAAATTGGCTTTTTATCGAAGATTTTACGTTCTCCCAAGATTCACCATAACCTTACCAAGTTGCATTTGAAACGCTTCCACCGAGCAGTGTCAAATCATGACGAGTTGGCGAAACTACTTGAAGAGACTCTTTGTAGTTTTGTTAACTTAGATCACTTACTGATTGACAGCAATCGTATACAGAATGTTCACAATTTGAAAATCCCTAGAAATATCACCTCTCTTTCCCTCATGAATAACAAGATCACCAGCTTACCCCTTAATGATCCTGATTTCTTCCCTCCTAACCTCCTCACTCTTAACTTATCCTGTAACGATATTTCCAATCTCAAGGGAGTACATTTCCCTGATTCGTTGCAGTTTTTAGACGTACAATTGAATTCGTTAAAAAAATTATCGGACATCAGTTGGCCCAGTAATTTACGAGTTTTGATTGTTAGCGGTAATGAACTCCAATTGTGTGAAGACAAAATTGAATTGCCAGTCAATTTACAGATTTTAAACTTGTTGCAGAATCCTAACATTATCTCCTTTAGGGGATTGAAGTTGCCAAACACTTTAAGGAGGATCTTTATAGATGTGGTTTTTGAAAAATTGCCTATAGACGTCCCTCGAAAGGACTCGATCATTTATGCGTGATTCTCATGTGCTGGAATTGTTGTTGGACTTTACTGTCGGATAATGGTGACTACCAAGAGTATCGATTATTTATTGTTCTTGTTCCTGAACTCTCTTTCAATAATACAAATTAATGTATACTTAATACCTTTATCGTTCTCGCTGACTCTTTCACTTAAGCATCGTCACAGCCTTTTCCAAGTACATTTAAATTTCAGATTAATACACAATACTAGAAATAAATTACTAACTTCTAAAGCTGTTTAGTTGTCGGATTCTCTCATCCTTCCAAACCTGATAATCATCACCAATAATCGTTGAGCTATCAGTCATACTACTAAAGGCGTTACTACTCTGTCTGCTTTCACTCTGAACCGGAATGACCTTGATTGGTGATAACCCAAATCTGTCTCCATGGTGTGATCTATTTTCCTTGTCCTGAGTCGGAGAAGAGTCCACAAAGTCATAACCTTTAACTGGTGAAACGAGTGTTTGTTTGGAAAAGGATGTGGGTATATTTGACTCGTTATTTATTTTCAATGGTGATAATCTCGATATGTTCGAATGAATGGTGTTGTCATCATGGTGGAGGTCATTATTTTCGTTAAAGGCTATTAATGGAGAGTTGAGGGGTTGAAGATGAGTTGCAATTCTCGAAACCTTGAATTGGTGTCGACTATCAATTCTTGTATGCTGCCTTAAATTTCTTTGTGGACTCTCAAGTCTCGACACTGGTTCACTGGTCAGATTGTTCTGTCCCTTCAACTTGGTCAATGGCTGCTTTATGTTGGACGAGAAAGATGGAGTGAGTACTGACTTGCTGCGTTTTACTGACTTGGGAGAAACTGCCCTCATTCTAGAGGTTGCGAATTTTCCATTTGCAGCCATTTTCGTGGGAGATGAACGTAAACTTTGACTCATTCTCGGGGTCTTAACTTGACTGTTGGCTCTGGCCAGTCTACTTCTCCCCTTCAGCAGTTGTTGTGTTTCAATAAATAAAACACGTTCAAAGAAATCTTCTCCGTTTATGGTTATTGGTCTTGAGTCTTTGCTAAGTTGAGCGTTGTTGAATTCGATAATTTCTCGTTTTAAGTCCTCTATCAACTTAGGCATGTTTTTATTAATGCTCTTTCTGATTTTTTCTTCTTTCAAAAGAATTTTACAGGAGTTCTTGCTTAACAATCTTGATGAATCTTTCGACGAATCTTCCAAAAACTTTTGGTCATCTAACAAACTATTAATCTGTGAGTAAATTTCAAAAATTGTCAGTTTGGAATCCCATTCTTTCTTGAGGTTTGCTAATTCTTTTTCGTGTTCATTGAAGACTAATTCTCGATCCAAGGTGTCATCATTGATATCGTAGTCCCAATGCTTGAATTGGCGCTTTTGTTCATCAGAGTAGAACATCTGGGACCATAGAGATTCTATTTCTTGCCTGGTGTCAACAATGAAGCTTTCAATGTACTCCGATCTTTTTAAGTACAATCTGTTTAGTTCCATCTTAAAGTTCATTAGGGCAATGTCTGTCAATGAACTGTTCTTATCCAAAAATGTTTCTACATGTTCACGGCTTTCTCCTAGTTTTTCCCATAAGACGGTACAAGATTCGAGATAGTAGTCCCATTTCTTCTGTTTAGTATCTCTGATCTTAGTCAAGATGTCATATAATTTATTAATGAACTCCAAATGATGAGTCATTAGTCCAAATTCTCTTGGATTTGATTGTATGAATCTCAAGGTTTCCGAGTCAAAGTAACCTTCCATTGGACCATTATCACTCTTGCCAGAGATATCATAGTGGCGCTGTATACTTATGAGTTGGTCCTCGTTCAAGTGCAAGGTATTAATCAACCCCAAGCAGTTGCTGATTATGTCTCTCATCATCGTCAGTCTGACTTCTATTTCGGCTTCACAATACTCAATCTCTTTTTGAATATTAGATAGAGTGTCTGAAGTAATTTTGGTTAATTTGAGTCCTCTTATAACTCTGACTATGCTGTAATTCAAGTCCCTTAGGTTTTCCATTAAAGTCTCTACGTTCTTAGGCTCCATGTCCACCAAATTATCAAAGGCTTCTCCTTTGTCTCTCAGATGCAACTCATGCTCTTCCCCATTATCCAATGCTCTCTCGTTTGACCTCACTTTTCGAGGACTCGATATTATATATTCATTATCGTTTTGACGTAAAACATTTGTCTTTCCATCGGACAATTTCAAATCTTTTAGTGTTGATTCGAATTCCTCGATGAGTTTCCTGTGTTGTTCTGCTTCTTCTCGGTTAGGAAGGGTTTTCAACATGGATATGTTTGCATGAGGGGAGTAATGCTCCCCGATGGTTTCTATACTATCCAGATAGGAGAAGACGCAAATGTTGAGCTTTTTGAACGTTCCTACGAATGTCTTTAGGACTTCGAGAAACACGACGTTGAGTTTACTTTTGGTTTGTAGGAGGGATAAGGTGGGGGTATTCTTTATCATGTATTCGTACTGGTTTTGAAGGGATATGGTATCTTCAGGTAGTCCTGGAGAGTTGTCCTCGGATATTAATCCCGAGTCATTGAACGGAGAATTTGCATAAAAGTTGTCTCTACGATTCTGGAGGTTTGTGAGTTTATTGAGAATTTCTTCTTTATATCCCTCTTCGTACATGGACTGGTTTTGAAATACTATGCCTTTATCCACCAAAGTAAGGCATTTGTCACCGGCATGGTCATTTATCATGGCAAGGATGAACCTGATTTGCTGTCGTAACCATTCGATTTCGTTTTCGATGTTGTTCTTCTCTCTCCTAAGATTGTTGGTGAATGACGATATTGTTTCTTCGATTACCTGGAAGATCTCTGAACTTTTTATCGATGTCTCGGTGTTGGAGTACCCTATTTGGTTGTAAATAGCTTTTAGTTCTTCTATGGTATTATTCACTTTGGTGGTGATACTATCAAATTGGTTCTCTCTACAGGGAGTATCTTGAAGTGTTGACTCGATATCCATCATAGATATTATAGTGTTGGAAGCTTTTCTGGAGGGAGAATACTCGTTGTTGGAGGCTTTTCTCGACGGAGAATAGTCGGAAGCTTTTCTGGTATTGGAGGCTATCCTTGGAGAATACACTGTAGACGCCATTCTAGACGAATATAAGGCAGAAGCTTTTCGTGGTGAGTATAAGGCGGGCTTTTCTTTCGTTTCGTGTGACCAATTGGGAGTGCCCTTTAGTTGCAGGAGTATTTGGTGATGGTTGGAGGTGCTTTCAGCAAAACTCATCACTAATAACTGGCAATATGGAATAAGAAAATAAGTGATTACGGTGACAAAAACACTTGCGCATCCAGATGATCATCAAAATGTCGTTTGGCACCTATTTGTTTCAGGAGATGTAATTTGCAGTTTCTGTGATATGGCTTCCAAATCGGGCCCAGATCAAAATATAAACAAACATAGAATTGACCCGTACATCCCAGATCCACAAAATGAGTAAATCTGTACATCCCAGATCTCTTCTTATTTACATCCGTGCATCTGATCGTTATTCATTATCTATGTCTATATATCTTCGCTGGTGGTCCTCAACTGTTCTAGGTCGTGGAACAACCCTGCCAACTCGTCCGTCAAGCTGCTCTTCTCCCGGTAGTGTGCGGGTCTGTAGTTGATTAAGTCGTTGGTGATCCGATCCTCGGTCACATTACTCTCATCCGTGGCTGCGTCGATGAGAAGAGGATCGGCCTCTAATTGTTGTAATGCTTCCCGAGCCTTGTAGTTCCTGTGAATACCCTTTTTACGATAGGCGAACCCGGTGATGTCCCATTTCAACTCGTAGCAGATGTCAAAGATCTCCCTAGCACCTGCAACGTTGGACTTCACTCCGTTGGTGACCAATTTGTAGTACCAGTTTTTGGCTTTATCGTACTCTTTTCTATGGTAGTGATACAAGATGAACGGAGAAATTTGATTAAAAGTCCAAGGCAACTCTGCTTTACGGCTTAGATTGGTCATTCGGGTTGCAAAGTTGAAGTCGTTGTGTACTTTCAACCCACAATAGACCAATAAGTCGTAGAGATATGACGATTTGTTCCGTCTTTTGATGTCAGTAAACCGTTTTGAAAAATCATGACTGATATATTTTGCCATATCGTAATTGGTGGTCGACTGTTTCATCTTCATATCTGGAGATTCCGGTTTAGCCTTTAACAAGTATTTCACCATGAGAGTGATGACATGGTCATTCAATTTGGGCCCGGAGAAGACGTGAGAGTGTGGAATGTTGTTCTGTCGGTAGTGTTCGACTGTTTCAACGTATTGTTCATACAATTCCCTAATCGCACTGGAGGTGAGAGCATTCGGAGGAAGAGACTGGAGCAAAACACGATACAAGGACTCTAAAGAGGATGCGGTGAGCTCACAGCCGGTTAGCCCTGGGTCGAGGTTAGCCCTCTGGATATAGTCGAGGGATTCGGTTGTCCTCATATCGGGGTAGATGTGACGTAGCAATCCTAGCTTGTGAAGAAGTTGAGCACTTCCTTGATCATAACATGCTACCATGTATCCCACGAGAATCTTTGGAGAGTAAGGGTACTTTTTCAGTATCAATGAGATGATTTCTTCTACTAGCAGAGCCTTTTCCGTTGGACTTAAAGTTTTGGGGGTAATGTTATTGATCAATAAGAAGGCTTCTTCGAAGTACTCCTGGTCCTTAAAATTCCTTAAGAGCACCAAAATGCTTTCGAAGTCAACCCTAATTCCCTTTTGCATGATATACTTCAAGATATTCACACAATATTCACATCCTTTGAAGCTCATGGTATGGTTTAATATCACGTTCAACACCGTTTGCGTGTCTTCCTTGATGGGAGTATCTGTGGGACGGATAGTCTCTTTTTTGTCTGATTGAATAGCAAAAGACTTCTTCTCGAACTTGGTGGTTAATAAATCAAGATATATGTTTGCATTCATAATGTCTTTCTTCGCTATGAAATAAAGTGCAAAGTATTTCAAGTCTTTTACCGAAAAAAAATTCACCATTCTGGCCAATTGATTTGGTGCAAACTCAACCCGATTTATATCGTGCCATCGTGGTTCTAGCCATCCGGTTCTAGCTACAAACTTGTCGAGATTAGACCCTTTCAACAAAGCTCTCTTTATAGATTCCATGTGGGTCAAATAGAGGGTCTGAACGTTTAGTGACACCAAATACCCATAGAGTTCTCTGTGTGATGAAGAAGGCACTGTTTCCATTAGTTTGTTCCAATGGTTGGTGCTCAATAGGACCGGCACATCGTACACCATTTTTAGCCCTGTAAGCTTGTCGAAATAGCTTAGAAGTATGGCACTCTTCTCTTCAGACGATTTTTCCAAGGCATAGAGTATGTGGAGAATATTGGCGAAAACAGCGTCCCGGGCAACTTCCGAATTGGGCGCTAGAAGACACTCTACTACCGAGTACTTAACTTTGTCCGACTTTAAATGGTGTCTGAGACGATGGTCGATGATGTCCTTCATTCTGGTGTCGGTAATGCATTTGTAGAGGGTGGCTATTTTGGCGGTATCTGTGAGGAGGTTTTCACTCACTAATGCTATGATGTTGGAGCAGAAAGTGTCAGTCTCGGAGAACGACTTGTAGGGAATAGAAAGGAGGTGTGAGAGTTCTTTTTTCTTGAGCTTTAGTAGTTCGTGGCTGCCCATTTGGAATAACGGATTGGGATATGTGTCTGTGGGAATGCTAAATACATCTTGAGTGTCCGAATGGCTGGTGAACAAATTAGGCCTTATAGATGGTATAATGGTGGGATTCGACGTTGTCTGGAGGGTTCTGTACGGGATGCGGAGTATCGGCCCTCGTAGACGGAGCTTGTTCATCTATGCAATAGTGAATTTGATTCACATTTTTCAGGCATTTTTTTTTTCGCGATATACAGAATTTATTTATATGCATCAAGGTTTTACTACGTGTATATGTACGGGTTTTTTATATTTCCGAGTTTGAATCCCATGTTTCTAGCACCATGACGGAGGTATTTTTACCAACGTCTTTATAGAGGTTTCTCTGATAGAAGTAAGCAATATCGAATATGATTGTACCGGAACTACCAAGGATGTAAGGTAATTCTTTCATGAAAAAATCGGTTTTTCCGTCTTCAAATAAGAATGCACAGCTGGTGAGTATTGATAAGGTATATGTCAAGTTACCCAACAAGGCGGCTCCAAACAAGAGCGGTGAGATGCCGTCAACTGACTTTCTCTTGTAGTTTTTATACAATTGGGGACATCTTGACGACATGTAGACAAAAGTACAGCACCAAGCAAGGAAGAGCCCCAAGTTCTCCCAAGATCGGGACGATACATCAGATTCTGCTGCAGCATTGAAGATAGGCATGGCATTGGAGGCTACTCCATTAAGAATAGCACCCAAAGCTGCCGATTTCTTGATGCTGGGCTGTTTGACAGCCTCGTAGCTGCCACCGGGAGAGTAGCTGCTGTTTGAAGAGTTTAATGGGGATGATGAGTTGAATATTGTTTCTGAATGATTTGAACGGATATGGATCGATGCAGTGGAGTCATTGTGAAGCATTGCGGCGCCATTGGAGAACTGTGGATCGTCATCTTCGTCCCCATTCAATTCGGTATACTCCATGGTACCCTGCTTTCGAGGGTACACGCTATTGTAGTAGTAGTATTGATAACATAGCGTGGTATCGTTAATTAAAAAGAACAAACTAAGGTAGATCTGGAACTTTAGTACCACGTCATTCAACAAGCAACTGGTGAGACTTAGAAAGTCTCCCATGTACCATAACAAGAGGAAACTAGCGGAGATTCCTTCTGCAGATTTGGTACAGTAGTTGGTGTATATCTGAGGCATCTGGGCACATATCCAGCTACACAAGGAAAGTGTGCTGAACCCGTTGGATATTATTATTATGGACATCTGGTCACAAGTGAACATGATGCAGGCGATATTTAGGAGGTTGGGTTTGAGGTTTTTGGCCGGGTACGTGGTTAGCTTGGTTCTCTGTTGTATCTGTGGTTATAACTGACTCTTCAACAGAATTCGTTTGTAGGCGGGATTAGAAGGTAGCCATAAATTCACTGAGTGACCTTATCAGTTTGTTATCATTCACTTTCACCGCGCTAAGTGCGCTTTATCCTATCTTGGTAAACAGATCCGTACACCTCGCTATATGCTCCTAACCTCTTTAGTGAATCTGGCTGGTTCCGACACCTGCTATTCTCCCTGTCCATTGTGGGTATCGGCGGACCATATCTTATCTTGGGCAGCCACCCGTCGCTTGGCTTATCCCACTGCAGGTGGCAGCGGCTGCGGAGAGAATTGCAGGTTACTTCAGGCGCCGGTACCGCTGGGGTAACCTGCAAAGCGCATCCCGATTGGGGCGGCATCGGCGCTTAACCCGTTCTGGGAAAGATGTAGCTTATCGAATATATATAGGGTACGTTGGATCCAACAAAAAAAAAGAGTCATTGCCAGGACAATTAGTCAGTATGGGAGAAAAGAACGTTCTTTTGATCGGGGCCGGTGGTGTTGGAACCATTGTTGCCTATGGAATTGAATATGTTGGCAAAGCTAAGCTTTCAATTGTGGTTAGAAGAGACTACAAGAAAGTAGTTGAACATGGATATGACATCACGTCGACTGATTATGGTGAGGTCAAAGGGTGGAAACCAGATGTAGTTTATTCCAGTGTTGAAGAAGCTGCCAAATCAGGGATTGAGTTTGATTTCGTGGTGATCACCACCAAGAACCTTCCTGAAATAACCAAAGTTGAAGAATTGGTTGAACCAGTTGTTACACCCAAAAAGACCGGAATTGTACTTATTCAGAACGGGTTCGACTTGGGAAGACCGTTCTTTGCCAAATATCCCGAAAATGTGGTGATTTCCGGTGTCACCAACATCGGATCTCACAATGCAAACGGAGTCATTCACCAAACGCAAAAGGACAGAAATTCCATCAGTTACTTCGATAATAAGAACTTGAGTGCCGAGGTTCAGAAGCAAAAGGCTTTGGAGTTCATTGATTTGTACTCCAACGAACACAATGAAATCGACTACCAACCAAACTACAAATACATGAGATACAAGAAATTGGTGTACAATGCTACTCTCAACACCACCTGTACCTTAACCGGTACCGATACCGGTCGTTTGGACAACTCCGGAACTTTGGATTCGGTTGTGGTTCCTGCCATGAGAGAGGTAGTTGCAGTTGCAAAAGCTGATGGTGTTGATTTGCCAGAAGATACCATCAACGTCATGATCCACTCCGATGACGGAGATTACTTCGAGCCTTCGATGTTAGTGGACTCCAAGAAGGGAAACCCGCTCGAATTGCAGGTAATCTTGGGCAATCTTTTGACGGTTGCTAAAGAACTTAAAGTGGAGACTCCAACGTTGACCTTGCTTTACAACTTGTTGACTGCAGTTCAATATAGATTAATGGAGAAGAATGGGTACATTACTCTCCCTGAAAAACGTCCAATTGTCGACAGATATTTTAGTTAGATTACTATTAATATATATTACTTCGTTCAAATACAATATAGAGCTCTTTCGATAATTCATATGACTGTTGGTAGTGACTACACCTTGTACAAGGTGTCAAGGAATGCTACGATGACCTTGTCTGCAACTCCAGTAGTGGTGACACTACCTGCGACCCCGTACAATGCAGCCGTATCGCTGCTTTCCTTTACTTTCACACTAGGATCCCGGTTCTGGTACTTTTCCGCTAACGACTTGGTTGATTCTATTAAATCATGAATCAACTCGTCAATAATGGGCAATGTCAATCTGGTAAGAGCAAAATGAAGTGCTGCAGGGCTTTGTAAGGATGCAAAATGCCAACCTTTCGCATTGAGCAAATCTCCAAGCTCATATATATTAATGTCCTTCACTCCCGGTTTAACCTTGAACGCAACCACCGAACAAAGAGGATTGCCAATAACTTCCAAACACTGACTCAAGATTTCGTTGCCTTGTATGGCATATTTCAACCGCATGGTGGTGGTGACAATGTCTCGACAAAGCTTTTTATACCCATCTTCTCCGATATTCACCAAAGTCGCCCAACATCCCACCATCAACGCACCGGGCCTAGAGCCTGCTAGAGTAGGTGAGCCATACATCCCCCCGGTCCAATCACTAGAAACGTAGTACTGGCACTCCCGAATCTTCGGATTCCGGTACATGATGATCGACGACCCTTTGGGTGCAAAACCGTACTTGTGGGTGTCGCAGGAGATGGAAGTGACCCCCGGTAAGCGGAAGTCGAAGGGAGGCACCACGTCATGAACGGCAGCTTTTTCCAAAAACGAAATAATGAACGAGCCTAAGCAGGCGTCGACATGGAGCAAAATGTTATGTTTGGTGGCTAAATCTGAAAGAGATTTGATGTCATCGATTATTCCATGCGGATAGTTGGGTGCTGATCCTACTAGCAACACCGTATTCTGGTTGATGAGCTTTTTCACATTTTTAATGTCTACTTGGAAGGTATCTGGGTCTAGATCTACCTTGTGCAACTTCATGCCAAAGTAGTAACATGCCTTTTCAATTCCGGCATGAATGGTGACGGGAGCAATGACTTCAGGACGAGCAATGCCTTTGTATCGACGTCCGTACTCCCTGGCCGCTAAACCGGTGAGTAACAATGATTCGGTACCCCCAGAAGTAGTAGAACCACAGCCGGAGTCAGGAGCATGGAAAAGATTCAATACCATAGACACTACCTCGGCCTCCATCTTACGTACACCCGGAAATACATCTGGATGTAATTGGTTGGCAACCGAGTATTTACTATAGGCTTCTGTTTGAAGGTCCAAAAGATTCTGGCCTCCATGGTAAACGGCACCACTAACTCTTCCGTTTACCCAGTCACTGTGCTTCAAGTGCTGAAGATTGTCCAATTCCTTGAGGATTCGATCATCACTAAGTCCTTTAGCAGGTAATTGGGGGAATTGTAATAAATCATCATTATTCTGAATGATTTCTTGTTCGATTTTGGAAATTGTCTTCAGCAATTCCTGAGTAACCTTCTTTCTGACAGGAGGCAACTCGAGAATGATCTGGAATACCCGCTTTGACAATCTTTTATAGGCAATCTTGATGGAGCTGATCAAGCCGTATCCACGAATTGACGTGAACACGGTGTTGAGGTATGTCAACACAAGGTACGCGAATACTGCGTCCCGAACAATGGCTAAGTAGTTCCATGGATAAGAGTAGGAGCTGTAGTATTGTAGGAGAGGGGTATGGGTGGCAATATATAGATTTTTGGCGTGGGTTTCGACCACATAGACGAGCAGAGTTAGGTCAGTAGGAAGATATGGTTGACCGTATACTTTGCTGTTGATGAAAGATTCTGCCTCCATGTCGCGTTGTGATGTGTCGTAAGGCTGGTAAAAATGGGGTCAAATGTATGAAGTGTCGTATGTGACTCGGGCCGTATGTGACTAGTGCGTCTTCAGTGTTGTCAAAATATGTCGCTGCGTTTGATGTATACCTGCGATATGTCACTGAAATGATGTGTCACTGACGTATTACTGGCGTATTTCGATGGATCTCTAACGTAATTTATCCGTCGCTCTTTCTCTCAGTAAAATACTCGGCGTTCCGCTATCTCTTTATGTCGTATTTCTTATTTCGTATCACCTATACAGTTTCTTGTTTCTTTTATTACTATCAAAAACGCACCAATACATAGATTATATATGCCCCCGATTTTTCGCCAGCTATCCACGTTACCCGATTGTGGTACTTTCCAGAACCTTTTTTCAGGTCCGAGACAAAAAAAAATCCTTGCTACTTTTCATGTCTGCATGTATTAAAATAATAATATACCGATGACGTCTTAAAATGGCGTCGATGCTCTACTTATTCGATTACTGGGCCTACTACTCGACCCACTGGCAGTGTTGTCAAGTATAGCACTACGTTCTTTGATCAACCTATCCACCTTATCTTCGAAAAACAGCGTAATGAAATTGTTCTCCTTTGTAAGTCTCACCAACATTTGTTCACAATTAATCAAGTCATCTTTCTTTATGAGTCCGGGAAGTAACTTATTACCAGAGCGGGTCAATTTCAAATTGTAATTCTGTCCTTTGGCCTTGATGGTGTCAAGCTTTGACGACATTTGAACCGCCGTTCCGGAACTATTTTGGTAATTGACTCGGATCTCATCGTTTTCTTTAGTCAACTTCTCATATTCGGATTCTAGATTTTGTAGTTCCTCTTGAAGTTCCTTTATCGTCTGATCCTGAGAGGTTATTTCGGCAGCAAGACTCTCGCCTTGTTTCTGGTGCAATTGCTGTAAGTGGAGGTATCTATCGGAAAGCTCGGATTTGCTGGCATCCATTTTCGCCAAGTTGGTTATCACTCGGTCCAATTTTTGCTCACTTAGGCTGGCACTTTCATTGAGTTTTCGGAACTTACGATAATTATCGGCAATGGCTTCTTCTTGTTGGTCTAATTTGAGCTGTCGTTTCGTCTCTTGTTCTCGATAATGAGGAAGCTTTTTTTGAAGCTGCACAATAAGATTGTCATCAATTTGAAGTACCCGGCGATCAAGATTATCGGCAAATGCATGTTTAAAATCCTCGTAGCAATTGACGGGCCAATGGGGTGTCTGGAGCTCCTTCAAGTAGTCGGTTTCTAATTTTTTCATCAACTTGTCATCGCTGTAGTGTAAATTGAGAAGGTCGTTGAATTTCTGCATTACATCATGTAATGGGAATTTAATCGTATCCCATCTATGAAACCATTGATATAATTTCGACATTCCACGTCCGTAATTGTTGCAAAAAAAATCTTGGTCAACCTCGTAGAATAATTTGAAACGATTCACTACAAACGCATTGAGCACCTTCACCTTCCATTTGACAAGAGGATTAGAACCACTCGTGTTATAGAAGTAATCATCATTACTATTTGGTGGTGGGGGGAATTCAAGTATAAAATGGTCAATGGTGAAAACTGGAGTAGGAATTAAAATGGGAGTCTTCAACGGTATCGAAGCAAGGGTTTCAAACTCTTTTCTGGATCGTATGATCTCAATACTAGCGTTCTTCGTATCTAGCCCACTATCGAACGAAATTATTAGATTGAACTCAGAATTTTTTCCGTTAGATGAAGGTGTATAGTTATTGTACACGTGTTGGGACGTTACCAAATACAAATGAAGACCTAGAGGGGTATCATGGTCATTTCTTTTACGATGCTGCTTATACCGTCTTCTTGTTTTGGAGTCGGAGCCGGAGTTAGGAGTCGAGTCTTCGGTGATGGTTTTTTCTTTCGTATTATAGACGGGCATCGGCCTATTGTCATCATAGAGCTTTCTTCCACTTAAATTCTTATAAAACAACTTCTTTCCTATGATA
Organism: Isabelozyma rhagii; assembly: GCA_003708185.3. Classification (NCBI taxonomy): domain Eukaryota; kingdom Fungi; phylum Ascomycota; class Pichiomycetes; order Serinales; family Metschnikowiaceae; genus Isabelozyma; species Isabelozyma rhagii. The sequence goes on along the minus strand of PPNO03000008.1, from coordinate 595,879 downwards.
AGACCCTCGATTAGTTCTAATTCTTTGACACTCTCGGCAATCACTAATATATGGAACCCATCTTGCAGTATCGTGTCTCCATTTTGATGCACAGGATATCTATCTACAAGGGAATTGATGATCCGGTTGAATAGCTGAAACTTCCCTGATAAGTTCACCAACCGTTCGTTGATTTCCAGTAGTAAAAGCTTCTTGGGAATGAAATGGTCGACGAGTAAAGACGGATGTTTGTTGATCGTCCGTAGTTGGTCGAATAATAAGTTAATTTTTTCAGTATTGGTCCATTTTTCTGCCCCTTCTAATTCGCTATCGTCGCCATTATCTAACAAACTATTGATGCTGGTTCTCTGCCTCTTAGTCTTCGCTTCAGTAAGCAATGCTGACTTTAGTAATCGAAGAACAATTTCACTCAATTCGCGTTGCATTCTCGTTAATACCGTGGGAAGAAAGTACACCTGATCGTTTTTCAACGATAACTCGTCCTCTTCAATCGTTTCAGGCACTGCAGCATTATCTAGTATATCTTGCATGTCATTTGCATCACCACCCTGAAACAAGTTTCCAGGAGAGTCTCCAGAAAGCATATCCATAAGATTCATTGCGGTTGTTCAGTGGTGTGTGGTTGCGGTGACAATAAGCTAGGAACCTCTTCGGTAAATGCTGGCGGTTAAGTCTAGTATCAAAAAGTTAAAACTGGCACGATATAAAATAGACAGATATTTTTGTAGTGCACGACCCCGGCTAAGCACCGAATTTATGCAAGAGTCGATAGTTCGCGCGGAAATTATGTCGTCGAAGTTTATGTTTGGCTGCAATAATGTCGCCCTGTATAGGACCATTTATTTATGGCTAGCTTTGACTACAGCTAATGAATATGGCGGTCTTTTTCTATACTCTATGAAGTACCTTGATAAGTTTGTTCCTCATTTTCAACACTTCTCTTTTCTATTATCGTCTTCCCTTTTTCTTTATAATTACGTCAAGTCCAATATACCCCAAACTCTCCCATACAGTATCCTCCACTTTCTTAGGGAGTTTCCGCCCATATAGACATTGGTCTATTAGCCACATCCCCACCAAAAATTCGACTCTATTCAAACTCCCGTCTTGTCTGAAATCCACTAGATTCCAGATCAGTTCTAGAGTTTGCGGGGGAAGTCTGCTTCTCTCCCAAATTCTCTTAACCACCACTCCTAGCATCAACTGAGAAATATCGGCATTTTCTAAGTCGTGCAATTTGTTTATGTCAACCAAATCATTCTCTTCAACTGCTCTATACTTCGAAGATAATCTTGCAGCTTTGGTAGATATCTCCTCCTCTATCAAATTCTCTTCCTTCTTCTCCTGCTTCTCATAATTTACTCCATTGAGCTTAGTCACCAAGTGGTTCATATAGCTGCCTTTATTACTGACCCAAACCCCCTCGTATCTCTTCCTTTCTTGTTCAGTAATATATTTTAGAGCATTATGATTCTTCCAAGGTTTATTCTCATTGAATTGCAATTTTCTCTCCTTTCGTTTATTGGTCGGTCTCATTGTGGTTTTGAGTTGTACGGGTTTGGCTTTGACTACAGGAGTGGTTGGTCTTGATGGAAGATTTAACGAGCTTTTACTGGCTCCCAGTTCAGTGAACCCATAAATCTCTGATTCGGTATCCAGTTCCAAAAGATTCACGGAACTATCAACCCCTTTGATTTTAGGCCGTTTTTTGAAAATATGGTGTTTGTTTTCAAGATGCATTTTTTTATAGGTGGTGTCGATGTCGGGGAATTGTGGAAACTTTATCTTGTCCGGATTATTATCTTTTGTTCTCATTAGATCATGAAGTTGTCCGTCTGTATAGAAAAATTCGTATTCATTAGATACTCTAGTGCTTTCACTCGTAGAAAGGTTCTCGGTGTCACTCAAGTACGAAAGATCTGTGCTGGCTGAAACTTTTTTAGGTGATTTGTTTTTGGGTGTGTTGGACTCAGCAGAAATAGTCGAAATCGTTTCATCATCCTCATCATCTGGATCTAAATTACCGCTTGCTGGTGACTTGAACTCAGGTGGAGGTTTTCTGGAAAGCTTTGGTTTGGCTACAGGTTGTACCAAACTTTCCGCACTTCCGGCATTTACGCTCCTAGCATAAGCATTCAGAGAGGGTGGGATTGTAATTGGAGGCGCCTTCCTTGTGAGGGTTGTGGATGTTTTGTTTTCAGGAGTTAATTCTTTCTGTTCCTTATATTGTATATCTTCCAGTGATCTTGTATCAGAAGTAGGCAAATTTATTTCTGGAGTATATTCTCGCAAGTTTCCTACGGGGGTTGATGGATTCTGTTCTAGGGTAGACTCCCGTGGTTGTGGTGTGATCAGATGTGATCCGCTTTCATTATCACCAAAATTGTCGTCTTCAGATTGGTCCTCGTCACGTTCGCCTTCATCGTCTCCTTCGCCAGACTCATATCCATACTTATAAAGATTCTGATCTGCTTGTTCTTTGTCGCTAGTAAAAAAGTCATTGCTTATTACAATTGCAGGAGTCTCAGATGATGCGATGGGGCCATTTTCCAGAAGAGACGACCCTAAATATGAATAGGAATTATGGAAAATCTCTTTATCGTACACCGGATGGTTGGGTGCTGCCACTTCTCCACTACTTTGAGATAAAAGCGAAGAGGATGATCTTCTGTTATAGGAGTCTTCGGAGAACGGTAGCTGTAGATTGCTTACAGTTGTGGAGATTCTTTTCAGGTCTATACTTTCTCTCACTCCGCTTATGGCTGCTTGGTTCTTGTCGTTTACTTCAGCAGGGACAGTGGTTTTTGTCTTTGCATTGATTGATTGCCGAACCCGACTAAGCATTTCTTCTGCGCTGGTGCTTCCAGATAAGCGCTTTGGACGGGGGGCTATTTTATATGTTATATTTGATTCAGGAGATGATTCGAATCCAGGAAAATAGGGTAGGGACTGCAGAGCCGCAGATAGTGATACTGGAGTTGTTTTTGAAGATCCGGAATCATCTATCGAACGAGATGAGTCTCTGAAGGTTTTGGGTGGACTTCTGTTGTTTGGAGTCACTGTTTCTTGGCGTCTTGTTGCAGCTAACGAAGCTGCCTTCAGAAGAGGATTGGCTGAAGGAGGAGTAGCAGATTGTTTGAAGACACGGGTTCTATAAGGATTCGTGGGGGTCGTAGCAGAATTTTCCGGAGTAATTTTCGTTCCTGTGATGGTACTGGTGGCTGGCTTCTTCGTAAGGGGTACTGTTTTGGTGTCAATGCTTAGTTTTATTGTTTGTTTCTTCTTTACTGTCATGGTTGAAGAGCGGCTGTTTTTGGATGGTGGTGGTTGTTCTGGTTTCTTTAGGCTTAGACTCTGAAACGCCGCCAACGCTGCAGCATGGCTGTCTGCCGACTTGTTGGACATCGGCCTATAATGAACGAGATGGAACAAGAATAATGAAAGAAAAGAGTTGATTATAAACAACTCGTGCTGCTGCTGGTAAAACAGCAATACATTTTGCGCGGTTTGAGTTATAAATATATTTGATAAACGAGCGATCTAAAAAACGATTTTTTCTGCTGCAAAAAAGAACCGATCACATTTCTATACTCTGAAAGCAGCTTTATGGAGGTAAAATGTTCGTGGATATGAATTTACGAGTGGAAATGGCATTGATTACTATCGAAAGGTTATGAAGTAGAAAAACAGAGCTGCCGTTATGTGAACGGCCCGAAAAAAAGGAGAAATGGCCCCTATGAGAGCAGTAGTTGAAAGCTATTGAATGATCAAAGTTTCTTTCATAGCAAATGTTTAGTCTAAGTAGACATGGACTCGTCCGCTCTCCTCCTTAACCACCATTCGTTCTTTATTGACATCAACACGACTACAATGAGACGCCAGTTGTTTCTTCCTTAACGAACTCCTAAAAGTGCCTTCACCTGTTCATGTGCTACTGTATTAACTCGTTAAGTTTCCCGATATAATTCAAATTCCAATTCTATACATCTACGTGTCTCAATATGTGGGCATCTTAGTCGTCCAGACTTTCTCCTATGTCACATTTGAACTTTGTTCATACGAGCTAATCTGTCTATCATATCTTTTAGATGTGTGTTGAGTTGTATTCAGCTACTCACACTTCAATGAAAGAGGGCTCCATAATTACTTCGATCCTTCCTGAATGCTTTCTGTTCACTTTCTCTTACCCTTCGACGCATTAGCATGTCTTCCTCGTCCCACTCTTACCGAGGAGTTCTTGAGGGTCTGAGATGTGGTGAATGGAGAAACATAGTTGTCAGCACTGCCTCCGCCTATCCATTCCTGCAACAACTTCTCATTCTTACGACGCTGCCAGCTATCGTCCTTAATGGCCTTACCATACTCTTTTTGGTCTTCACGGAGAATTAACGGATTTTGAAGCGCTTTAGCACGGTTTTCTTTATTATGTTGGTATCCAGCATTTCCTTGAAGTTTTTTCTGATTCTTACTTTGTGGTGAGGGCAATGAATAAACTGATCCCCTCGTGATCCATTGAAAATTTCTCTTGAGATGGGGAGTTACTTTCCCGGTGTCCTTGTCAATCGACACTGCACATCGAAGCAAGGTGTTTCCCCCACATCTGGAACAGAAATGTTTGGGGGTTCCGTCCTTGGGGATAGGGGCAAGATGAAAGCATGCGTGGCATCGAAGCATGTAGTTACGAACCCGTTTGATCTGCTTCCCAGTGGTAGTGTTCATAAGATGAAGTCCTATTTGCATTGCAACGTTCTGACAAGCAAAATCACCAGTACACAAGACTGTTTTAACGGCTTGTTCATTTTGATTGTTTGAATCCTGAACTATTTCGTTGTTATCTTTGAGGAGTTCTTCTTGAAGGTTCTCGGGGGTGATCCATTCTCCGTCGTCGTCCTCTTCGTCGTACTCTTCAGTCAACTGTGCTTCCACTGCTTCTTCCTTTGGTTCCACTGCCACTGCCTCTTCCTTTGGCTCTTCTTTTGGTTCTTCCTTTGGTTGCTCCTTTAACACTGGTTGGTATCTTTTTTTCTTATTATATTTCTTTTTGCGTACAATCTCGAATCCATCATCATCTACAAGTTGTTCCTCTTCAACATTTTCTTCTCTGTTTTCATACTTCTTATACTCTTTCTTCTCTTGCTTTTTGTCTTCTTCTCTAACTTCTCCAGGATACTTCCTCAACTTGTCATTTCCGTTGTTAGCCTCCACTTCTAACTCGTATGCTAATGCAATAATATGAATATCGTTGAGTGATAAAACTGCGAAATCTCCTGTCAACTTGGCAAAATTCGTCACCTTATCGATATATGCTTGTTTTGGATGTTTAACCTTGAGCTTATCGGCCCACAATATCAACTGAGATCTGGAATGCTCATCTTTCAATTCGGCATGTACTCCCGGAGTGGTGTAGTAATGATTACCATACTGTTGTAATGCAGATGCAGACTGGGTTATTAATGGGGTAGCGTCAAGAACCAAAGATTCTATTTTTGCTGAGGTACCAGCACTGGCTCCTTCAACCACGTTCTCTGTTGTCATAATTCGAGTTGGTTGTTCAGTAATAAGCTGAAAAGTCAAAAAAAATATCTACGATGAGATGAGATGGGATCCGTACACCATATTATATGAAAAATGTTGATCCGTACACCTCGATCACGGCTCTGTTCATTAAATCCTGATATTCTACTAAAAGTTCTAGATCGATTATCCTGAAATGAATATAATAATAATTGGGGCTATGAACGCACTTCTGGTTTTTTGGCCGTTAGAATCGAAGTTCCATGTGGCGTATGAACCAAAGTCCTCCTTTGACTTCAACGTAGAAAAGTGAGCGACGAATATGCTAATTTCAGGCTGGGTGCGGTTTCTATTCACTAAGTGATTACTACCAATACGAGTTGGGCTTCGGATATATTACTATATTCAAGTTGACTAATCTTATCAGAGACGGCTTGTTGGAGTGGTTATATAAGCGGCAATAATTTGCAACTCAACTTTATACATATGTAGCTTATCGCCTCTTAGTGGGCAATTCCTGACAGAAATTATCTGAGCAGGGCAATGATTTTTTGGAAGGTTTGACCTTTGACCTATGCTAATCTCATCAGAAGCATCCCAATTATGGAATATGGAGATTATTACGTAAGCGGCAATAATTTTGCAGCATAATTGTATATGCAAGCTACTCTCAAATGAAGCATGTAGATCCGAATCCAATGACTCCGATAAAAGATGTGACTACTGTTACAAAATATCCATTTTTCTTATCACCGTTTGATGCCTCTTATCACCTCATATGTGAAGTATTCCTTGTAATAATGGTCATTCTGCATCGTAGCTATTGCTTGCGTGTGTGAACCAAAAGCTGCTCTAACTACCAATGCGGAGGCGGAGGTTGCTAATTCATGTAGAGGATGCTAAACGGCAAAATGGGTATTTATATAAGCCGTTTTAATGGTTTGCTTTAACTGTTATCTTCACGCGTACAAACACTAAGATATGTCAACTACAGATAAATTCGTTCTCTACTGGTATGTTGTAATGAGATAAGTTAATTGAAGATTGCTAACAGCTTAGGCTCGATCAATCAAGAGCACAAAGAATCGTATGGTTATTGGAGGAACTCCACCTTGATTATGAGATCAAGTACTTCAAGAGAACCAAGCAATTCAGGGCTCCTCCTGAATTGACAAAAGTTCATCCCTTGGGAAAGTCGCCTGTTGTCGAAATTCATAAGAAAGATGGCTCTTCGCCAATAGTTTTGGCTGAAACCGGCCATATCATTTCTTATATTGTTTCTCATTACGATTTTGACAAGAAATTGACCCCAAAAACAGAATCTGGACAAGAGTTAGTTGATTACTACTACCATTTTGCTGAAGGATCATTACAATTCTATTTGGTAGCATTATTGATTGGATTATTGGCTAAAAAAAAGAGTCCTTGGATTGGGAAGTTTTTGGTAGCAAAGGTGGTAGATACCATGAACGATCAATATTACTTAACTGAGCTCATCAAGAGTTTGGATTTTGTTGAAGGGCAACTTGCAAAGAAGAAAGGTGGTTATTTTGTAGGTGATGAACTTACTGGTGCTGACATCATTCTTAGTTACCCAATTTATGAGTGTGTCTTCCAGGACCTTCCCAGAGCTAAGGAAATCGTGGGTGATGCTGATTTGAAAGCAAAATACCCTCATCTAAGTGCCTGGTGTGACTTGATTATCAGGGAGCCATCGTATCTCAAAGCACTCGAAAAGACCAATAAAGGTATCAAAGCTAAGGTTTAGGGTCGTATAGGTTTGTAATACAATTATGTAGTGCGTATATTTTTATTAAAGAATAAGATTATTTTAATGCTCGCATAAGCTGAACTGTCTTTGGTAGGCATATAAGTAAATTGAGTCTTCGGAGGAGGAACTTCTTTCCTTCATAAGTAACTCTCTAATCTCTTTTGCTTCACTTAATTCCATTTGCGAGTTATCAAGTTGCTTTCTAACCACCTCTGGTACTAGTTCTTTGATACCAGCGTCTTCCCACCATTCTTTTTGTTGCGGAGGTACCTCCGAAGTAGATACAACTTTCTCATTGTATGGATCACACAAGAAGAAGCATAAGATTTTCCGATGACCCTTCTTCGACTTGTCGAGTAATTCAAACCCGTCGACGTGGTGCTGGAAAGAGTTGGGGAAAATAACCAACTTATTAGTTTCAGCTTTGGTTGATCCAAGTGCTCGAACCATGTCCGCACCATCTGTTATACCGAAATAATGTTCGCAATAAAACTCATCTCCTTGTTCATAGTGTGGGTCTTCGAACGCAGTTCTATAAGACAAAGTGGACTCGGTGATGTTTTCGATGTCGTAATAATACAACACGGTTGCCACAATATTTTCATTGATCGTACCCTCTACATGCCAGCTTCCTCCAGGATACACAGGGTTTCCTGGAGTTAATTCAATGTTGGCAAGCTTGACAATGACGTTAATTTTGTCAAATTTTGTCAAGTCGAAGTTCTTGGTCGTGGGATCGGATTCGTATTTTGGAAGCAACTCTTTGATGTAGTCACTCCGAGTATCCATGAATTCTTCCCAGCGTACATCATCGTACTCATCTTCCTTTTCCAATTCTTCTTCTAAGGCCTCCAACTTCTCATGATATTCCTGAGTGTAAGCATCACCATACCGAGGAACATTTATACGATAATATTGTTCGGAGGCAAATCGAGATAGCACCAAATTGAGTCCAGGAATGGCTTGATTGAACACATCTGCTACGGTGGTGTACAACAGCTTGAATTCCACTGGATGCAAGTTGTTGATGTAAGAGCCAATTACAAACAGTTCAGATTCCTTATCCCATTTGAATTGCGATGGGAGCCATTGATAATTCTTCGACACCCCAAAGTCTTCCACGCCGCTTTTGACGTTAGCAATCAGATCATCATATGCAGCAGTGATCGACTCGGTGAGATTGTCTCTTTTAAGGATCTTGGTTCTTCCGTACACTAATGGGAATAGAGAAGGGTGAACTAGGTCTATTACTTGGTTATTTGACCCAGGATGATAATCGATATCACTTCCAAACGATTCAAGCAACTGATTACTCTGTTCCATAAGCGTTTTTCTGGTCTTCTCCGATACAGCGGTGGCACTAGAAACAATTCTATCGTCTAGTTCAATGGCAAATCCATACTCTTTTTGCAACGCGTCATACCATTCTAACTCTCTGAAGACATAGTCCAAGATGGCATCAATGACATCGTCGTCACCAAATTGCTCCTTAATCTCGGCTTTCCATTTGCTAGAAATGGTTTCATCCTTGTACTTGCGCGTCCAGTCTACTTTTGCACGTATAGCGTTGGAGATATCGATAATCTTCCATTCATCCAAGCATCGAGCTTCAGGTCCAACTCCAGAGAAAGCTTCCCAGAACGGGTGAGGAAATGGGGATTCTGATGTCATATAAAAGTTTCGACAGTTGCGATAACAAATACCAAAGAATGCTTTTCATCATGGCGAATTACGAGTTTATATACATTTTCTTGTCCCTGCAACCAAGAATAGGACCCCAATTTACGAGAAAATTATTTTTTGGTTGGTAAACAACGCACGATTTCCCCAGCTTTTGTTCTATTTTTTTTTTTGTGCTGTATGCAGTCTGCAATGAGGTTCTTATATTTTTCAGTGGATGAGATGAGAATCATCATCATCTTTAGAATAGAACCGTAGATAGAATGGAAAAGAAAAGTAAGTCAAGAGGAAGGAGAGGGGAAAAGAAAACTGCGTTCAGAGAAAGGACGGTTGGCGATGAGTCCGTGGGAGAAAGAGAAATCACATCTAGTGATCATCAAATTGACCACGATGCCGACACCAAGAACAAAGATCCTAGTGGTAAAACAGTCTTTTATGGGTTGGTAGACGCTAATGAAATTGACTACTTCAAACAAGCAGAATCCACATTGAACATTAATGCCTTTGAAAACGAAGAAGATCGTCGAGGCTTTGTGAGGTCAGTTTTGGAGGAAGCCAGAGGGAAAGAACTTAAGTTAGTTACCAACCAGATCTGCTCCAAATTAATGGAAAGATTAGTTCTCAGCAGCACTGATAACCAATTGAAACTGTTATTCTTGCTGTTTGAAAGTCATTTCGTTGCTTTATCCCATCACAAATATTCTTCCCATGTTATCGAAACCTTGTTGGTGAAAGCAGCTTCTGTTATAGAAAAAGAATTGATCAATGAATTCAATCAAGACGACGAAGGGGAAGATGATGAAAATAGCATCTCAACTCCGATGGAGACATTGTTCGTACAAATGCTCCGTGAGTTCAAGCCCCATGTTAGAGCCATGGTGGACCACCAATATTCTTCACATGTTTTACGTCTACTCATTCTCATCATCGCTGCCAAAGAGCTCCCATCATCCACATTATCCAACTCGACATTGAGATCAAAAAAATCCAAAATTGCCAGAAAAATGATCGAAATCAAAGACACTGACGACTTTAACAGGTCGTTTCAAGTTCCTCCATCTTTCAAGGGAGAATTGAGAGATATTCTCTCCAGTCTCTCAAAAGATCAAGAAATGAAACCATTTAGAGAGTTGTGTATTCATAAGGTTGCATCTCCTGTGATCCAATTGGCGATTCAGGTTGAAGGTATTGTCGATAGAGAAAGAACCATTTGGCACCTCGTATTTTTGCCCGAATCGCTGCCAAAAGACTCTCAAGAGGAGGCATTTGTTGAATACTTGCTTTCCGATTCAGTTGGATCGCATTTCTTGGAAGCAACCATCAAAAATGGTGGGGCCAGAATGAAGTATGTGGAAAGATTATACAAGCTTTACATGAAAGACCGAGTATTGAAGTTATCCAAAAGATCAACTACTGGGGTTTATATTATCCAAGCACTTCTCTTGAAGTTAAAACCTGTTGAGATTGAACACATTCTCGATGAGATCGTTCCTGAGTTGTCGACCTTGATCTCTATTTCGGAAAATCAAAACTTGGATCTTGGTAAATCAATAATAGATGCTTCTATTTCTCGAGGAAACTACAGAAGAGAGGAAATTATTGATCAATTGTTTGTCAAGTTTGCTCCCAACTATAATCGCCATAATCCCAGTACTGACGTTTCGACTGAATTTTTGGAAAACACCCTCCAATTGACCGGGTCTACTTTGGGAAACACCAAAGATGATTGGCCCACTGCCGAAGAAAGAAAAAGATCGTTATTTTTAGAGAAATTGATGGAGTATGATTTTTCTTTCGTCATCTGCGTCTGGCTCAATTTCCTCGCCTTACCAATTGAAAGGTTTATTCAAATGTGTTTCCACGGTGTTTTCTCTCATGTTGTCGAGCATTCTTTGGTGGTGATTCCTTACGCAGATGGAGAGGGAGAACCAAAGAAAATTTTGATCTTAAGAAAGAGATATTTGAACATTTTCCAAGGTCAAGTAATTGGGTTATCTTGCAATTCGTATGGTTCTCATATTGTCGATAAATTGTGGGACTTCACCATATTTTTGCCCATGTACAAAGACCGTATTGCTACCGAGTTAGTCTCGGAATCAAAGAAAGTTAAAGAGAGTATATACGGAAGACTAGTGTGGAAGAATTGGAGTCTTGAACTCTTCACTAGAAAGAAGTACGATTGGAAAGCATTGGTAAAACAACAGGAAAATGACTATTACGGAGTTAAAAAAGATGAGAATGGTGAGGAAATAGTTGACGATAAAGCCGTCGAAAGAGTAAAGAAACCAATTGAATTAAAAATGGAGAAACTTTATCAAGCTAAGCAGCAGGCCCTCGGCAGAGAGTCGAGTGGGAAGAGAGCCAATGAGTTTGAAGATCCTAAAAGGGTGAAATTAAGAGGTCGTCGTTACGTAAAGCAGTAAGTCGTAAATTAGTCTATGTACAGTAATGCATTATATTTACAACGATGATGTAGTTCTTTATCTATTTTGTATCCATTTAGTTCCCATCTTTTGCTTCCTTAATTTCTTTGATAAAGTAACCTTTCAATGTCTTATCTGAAACTTTAGTTGGACTCTCAACAACAGGGTCAACCCCTGACTGGTTCTTAGGAAAGGCAATCACATCTCTTATACTTGGGCTTCCTATTAGCATTGCACACAATCTGTCGAATCCCAAAGCAATTCCAGCATGAGGAGGACACCCCATACTTAAGGCATGTAACAAATGACCGAATAAGTCATTATAGTTATCAATTTTCAAAATTTTTTCGAAAATATACTTCTGTAAGTCTGAGTCGTGGATTCTTCGTGATCCTCCTCCAACTTCAACCCCGTTGATAACTAAGTCGTAATGCTCTCCCCTGACTTTCAATGGATTGGTGCCCAAATAATCGTAGTCTTCAATTTTGGCCATGGTAAATGGATGATGAGTGGATGTTAATTTTTCCCAGTTATACTCAGGATAGTCATCAAAGGTATCTGATTCTGTAGGGCTAAATAATGGGAAGTCTACAACCCAAGAACCAACAAATACCTTGGAAGCATCATAATCACTTATAACTTCTCCTGTTGTACTGTTGAGTATTGGCCTGTTCCACTTGTTAGGGTATTCTGCAATGGCAATTTGGCGAAACTTGCCAAGAGGGGTTGGATTTTCGTAGGAAACCTCAGCTCTATTTGAAAATGCAAGAATGTCCCCTGGTTGCAAGTTGAGGGTTTTGGCCAAAGCATCATGGTTGAACCCTGGTGATTTCTTCAACACATTTTTGTCAACAAATTTCTGGTACCAATTGCTGGCATCTTCCTCCGTTTTAATTCCAATGACAAATGGTTTACGTTTGGTGTACGAGTTGGCCTCTGTAAACACCTTAGGTATTTTGGAGCGTTCATCCAAGGCACCTTTAAGCACACAAGCTTCAACAATAGGGAAATTGATGCTTCCAGTAAAGCTGAAGAATGATGAGAGGTTATCGAATTCGATAGCTGATCTCAAGTCAGGCTTATCAATACCATACTTACTCAAAGCATCTGCGTAGCTCAATTTGGTGAACGATACCTTAGAGTTATCATATGTCTCGAAATCAATCTTCTCAAGTAAGCCATCTTTATTTGTTGTATAAGTAGGAAACTTACCAATTTTATTCCACACATTGTTGATGATATCTTCAACCACCACGGCTACTTGTTCACTATTAGCAATGTAGCTCATTTCGAGATCTACTTGAGTGAACTCCGGCTGTCTATCAGCTCTTAAATCCTCGTCTCTAAAGCATTTAGCAATTTGGAAGTATCTTGTGAAACCAGAGCTCATTAAAATTTGCTTGTATTGTTGAGGCGATTGGGGTAAAGCATAGAACTTCCCGGGGGTTCTCGTTGGCACCAAAAATTCTCGGGCACCTTCCGGAGTCGATTTGAAAAGTAGTGGAGTTTCGATTTCAGTGAAATGATGGTTTTCTATCAAGGTGTTCCGAATTAAATTGGAAACTCTACTACGTTGTTTTATAGATTTTTGGAAAAACTTGGTTCTCAATTGTAAGTATCTAAATTGAGGAGGCAATTCACTTGGATTACTATGTTTGAGTTTGTCAAGTCTCGCAGCATCGAGGTTCGAGGAGTTTAGGATTTGATAGTTCTTCACCACCAACTCCAATTGAGTGTCAGAAGCGACTTTGGGTTGAAGGAACCCACTTACACTCAAGGAATCTTCAGCACCACTAGCTTTGAGGAGATCAAAAAACTTGGAGTCGGTGGATTCTGGATCCATGAGGATTTGGATCACATCCCCATTTTCGTCTCTCAACTCGGCGAAGCTTCTAGCAGCCAACAACCGGGGTTTACGATTGAGATGGCCGTTTAGGGTGATCTGAGTTTCATTTTTAGACAATGCCTTTTGTTGTTGGTAAACAGACCCAATGGTGTGTGTGGCCAAGGGGAAGCTAAATTTAGCAACAGTAGCCAGTTTCTCTGGCAATTGTGATAGCGTGCGGCGTATGTTGAAGCGTCGGGCTGCACCTTTGTTCATATTCCATTTGAGCATGTTATGCGTGAATGATTTGGGAGCTTTTGAGAGCGTGAAAAATCTCGAGGCTGAGCTACGGTGCACGGGTTTAAGATTTTAGCACCGAATTTCCGAAAGGACGGGTTTACGATGGGTTTACGATGGGGAGTCTTCCAAGCCACCACTTCTTGACAAATTTAACCTCAGCCTATATCTTCGATTGATGTACAATGGACTATCTTGGTCTAGATCTATTGTTTTGAGCATCAACTCCGTTTTATAGCCGTGTCCCAATTCTTATCACCGTACTGTGCCCGGTACAGCCTTGCGATAACAATAGATAGGCAGCCTCTTGCAGGGCATTCGTAATGTAAACCTTTTTCTGTTCGTGAGGATGAGGCAGGGCATTTTGCTTTTAAGTATTGTTTTGCATGTTCAGTTCTCATTTCGGAGCTATCGCGGACCCTATCATACGCCGAAGGAAAACAAGCACACATCCTGGCAGTATCGACCGGCATTATCACCTGCAGCAGCAATTTTCTATTTTTTTTTTTTTTCCACATATAAGTACATGCATTTTTCCCTCTAGAAAGCGTTTCTCATAATTTCCATAGGTCATGGTTGAATTATCTTCATGGACCACCTCTTCGTGGCCTACTTCAACCACGTTGAAGTCTATTGACCCCACCCATACTGCAGCCTTATTATCAACTTACTCATCAGCTTATAAAGTCGCCGCCACTGCTACAAATTGGCCCGAGCTCATATCTCTTTCTCGGGTGATTCGGGGAGCTGAGGCATCGTTGGCCATTATAAGTGCTGAACAGGTAAATGCTACTGCCACCGACTCCCAAGTGTTGGCCAAGGCCACTCAGGTGATCTTCGAAAACACCATCAATTTGCGGGCTTTGAGAACGGAGGAAAGTTTCTACGATTTCAGACTAAGTCGTCCTGCGAATATCATCTACTTCGTGGTGTTCACCTTCTTGTTCTTCTACTTTTCGCTTATGACAATCAAATCGAGATTCCATTGGTTTAACATCACCTTTGTGTGTGGTTATGCGTTGGAGTTTGTTGGTTTCTTGGGAAGAGTCCTTGGTTTCGTTGATGATACCGATAAAAACTTCTTTTTATTACAGTATGTGCCATTAACTATATCTCCGGCGTTTATCATGGGAGGAATCTACTTCTTATTTGCTCAGATGGTGGTTAGTTCTAGCCCCAAGTTCCTGGTCTTACGGCCGATGTGGTATTCCTACTTCTTTATTACCTGTGATGTTCTAAGTTTAATGGTGCAAGCCATCGGTGGTGGTATGGCTTCTGCTGCTACTACCGAACACAAAGACACCAAGCCTGGAACCAACGTGATGATTGCTGGTATTGCATTCCAGGTGGTTGCCATGTCTATTTTCTTGGTCTTTTGGTTTGAGTTCCTTCACCGTCTTTACTTCAAAAGTAGTAATAACATGGAGTCCACCAACCCTCTCAAACTGAGAGGTGTAGCTAACTTCTTCAAATTGTTGTTCAATACCAAAGCAGCCGACCATTACAAAAGACAAGATTTGGAGCCATATTATACCGCAAAGTATCATGGTGTAAGATCAAGAAAGTTGTATAACTACTATCCTTTGGCCATAACTCTTGCAGTCCTTCTCATCTATATTCGTTGTGTTTATAGGGTGGTTGAGTTGGCTCAAGGTTGGTCCGGTTATTTGATCAGTCATGAAGTGTTCCTCATGGTGTTAGACGCTTTTATGATTGCTGTAGCAGGGTTGATCTTTGTGCCTTTCCACCCATATGTGGTGTTTGGTCCTGACTTTGTTATCAGGGTGAAGGACGTCAGACAACATAAGCACGTAGAAGCCCCATCGAATTCAGACTCAGAAAGCGGAGAAGAACGTTTGGAGGATGAGAATATCGAAAAACACACTGCATGATCGCAATTTTTTTATAGATCGATCGAGTATATACAGCCACTTATCATAGATGACAAAGTAGACTACCAGCATGCCCGTAGTGTACTCCACTCATAGGCGCTGTCATCTCTTTTCATACTGTTGCAACCATTTAAATGTCGCATCAAGTGAAGGTGACATTTTTAGCGTGTCTTCTTTTCAAGAGCACCCGTGCACATAACACTTCGCATACTAAACTTTACTAGAAATCACCCCCAGGCTTAGATGTTGGACGTGGATTAGGTATTTGACTTCTTTCTGTTAATCGGGTACTCATGCAATGATATCGGTATTTTCTCTAAGAAGACCTCGGGTTCTTTTGCTGATTCTTGTGCCCGTCAACTTGTTCTTGTTGGCTTGTGCATTGATCTACTTAGAAAAGTTGCCCGCTGATATTTCCACCCATACAGAAGCCATTCATTCGGGGTTCAAATCATTAACTAATAATTTTGATTTCAGTTACTTGAAAGGTGATGGCAGTTCTGGTGCTTCCGCAAAGAAAATCACCACTAGTTTAGGAGGTAAAATCGATACATTCAAACTATTTGGGTACCAGATCATCCCCAAACGTGTCAGGTTTCAATTCATAAATTCAAAGAATAAAGTGGGTAATCCCAAACAAATATTGAAAACAAATGAGGCTATTTACAATAAAGTCATCGAAAAGGAGATTGGCGAACCAAAAGATTTCAATGTCGATGCTATAAGAGCACCCGAAAATCCTGAGGACTATGTTCATGCCAACGCAACCATTATCGCTTTGGTACGTAATCATGAAGCCCAAGGAATCATCCTAACCATCAAACGATTTGAAAAATCGTTCAATAATAAATTCAACTATCCTTACACCTTCATAAATGATGAACCATTTTCTGATCGATTCAAGAAAAGACTCGAAAAGTATACTTCGGCCCCATTAAACTTTGTGGTTATTCCACCACATTTATGGAATAAACCCGACTTTATCGATGACAAACGCGAGAAAGAAGCAATGAAGGTTTTGAAGGAACAAGATGTCGCCTATGCTGATAAGGACTCATATCACAATATGTGTCGATTTTATCTGGGGAACTTCTATAATGTTCCCGAATTACAAAAGTACAAGTATTACTGGAGGATTGAACCCCATGTGGACTATTATACTGACATCAAGTATGACGTATTCAAGTACTTGGAGAAAACAGGAAAAATATATGGTTTCACCATCAATTTATACGACATTGCAAAGAGTGTCCGTACTCTTTGGCCAGAAACTTTACGGTACTTGAACTCCGGTGAAAATTATAAGTATGTGAATGAAAACGGGGCATTTCAATGGCTTTTGGAAAACCAACAAAACCCCAAAAATAATAAGATAGCCGAGGGGTTTTCAACATGCCACTTCTGGTCCAACTTTGAGATTGCAGATATGGATTTCTTCCGAGGTGAAGCCTATAACAATTGGTTTAAGTTTCTTGATTCCACGGGAAAATTCTACTACGAAAGATGGGGCGATGCCCCGGTGCATTCCATAGGATTGGCTTTGTTTGCTGATAAGAAAAAAGTCCACTGGTTCAGAGACATTGGCTATTTCCACGATCCTTACTATCATTGTCCGAATTCCCCTGCAACCTCTCGATGTAAGGTGGGAAAATTCAGTAAATGGGAGCATTTGGCAGATCAGAATTGTATGGCCACCTGGATTGACTACTCCATCGATGATGTCGATGCAGTATACTAGCGTAAATGTGACGACAACTCGGTGCTGAAAACAATGGTAGAACTTGGTGCTGTAGACAATGGTAGGAACTAGAACTTAGAGCCCTAGACATTGATACCATAAATGATGTACACACTAAAGTGTCTGTATAGAATGTACATTATTTTTTTCCCCTGTGGGGTCGGATCTCCTAATTTTGCAGCCACAGTTTGACACATTGTCCATATAAAAATGGGGGACAAGCCTGATTATTTATCGCTGAATATATATTAGTATTACTTGTTAATATGGCACCAACAGCAGATTACAGCGACGTTCTTGACAAATTGGTCACTTTGAAACCAGTTGGCAGGGGTAATTTCAAGGAGAAATCTATTAAGGGAGGATTCGGTGACTCTTGGGTAGAAAGATTGCCCGCACCAGCAAAGGCAAGATACGCCCGGCACGGAATTGATATCTCTCAAGGATATCCAGAAAGACCCCCAACTGATAAAATCCCCAAGTACATAGATGAAGCGTTTGCTATTAGAAACGAAGATTACCCATACATCGAAAGAGGTAAGAATGCTGACCCAGAAAAGAAGGCTCTCTTTGGTGCTGCTAAAGAAGTTAAACACTTAACGAAGCACATTGGTACTGAAATCGTTGGATTACAACTATCCGAATTGAATGATCAGCAAAAAGACGAGTTGGCTCTTTTGGTAGCTGAGAGAATCGTTGTCTTCTTCAGAGATCAAGATTTATCCCCACAGAAGCAGTTGGAGTTGGGTCATTATTGGGGACAGGTTGAAGTTCATGCTCAAGTCCCAAGGGTTCCGAATGCTACCACAGGTGAGAATTTGAAGGGTATTTCGGTGATTTGGCAGGATCACGCTAGGAAGTTCTTTGGTCTTCCCTTGACTTTCAAACGGTCTATTGGGGGTAACTCGCAATGGCACACTGACTTAGTCCATGAGTTTCAGCCTGCTGGTATTACCCACTTGCACAATGATGCTATTCCAAATGTTGGTGGTGACACCTTATGGGCTTCTGGCTATGCTGCTTATGATAAGTTATCACCAGCGTTCCAGAAGTTTTTGGATGGCAAGACTGCCATTTATCGTTCTGCTCATCAGTACATTGATCGTGAAAACCCATTGAAAGGTCCTAAGTTCATTGAAAGAGAACATCCTATTGTCAGAACCCATCCAGCAACTGGCTGGAAACCTTTGTTCGTCAACCGTTCAATGACAGTACGAATTGTTGGTTTAGAACCGGAAGAATCGAAGTTGATCTTAGAGTACTTGTATGGAGTGTTCGAAAAGAACTTGGACATTCAGGTGAGATTCAACTGGCAACCAACCAAACCGGGCTTGGGAACTTCTGCTATCTGGGATAACAGAGTCTCCATTCATAATGCTGTATGGGATCATGAAGGCGGAGAGGCACGTCATGGCACTCGGGTTACCTCTTTAGCTGAAATTCCTTTCTTCGACGAAACTTCAAAGTCACAGAGGGAATCTCTTGGTCTCCCATTGGATTGAGTTTTCATAATGTCCTTGTGCTTAGGCTTTCTACTCCCTTAGATGTACATACGTTCATTAAAATCGGCTTTTATTAAATAATTTATATACACAACCTGAGAATTGAAAAATTATTACCATGACTCTGTAATTGGATTACTTGCGACCAAATTTCTCTGTAATCAATCGTTCAGTAAGTTCGGTAACTCGTTGGTAAGCAGGATCTCTTTTCACCCGATCACTCCAGGCAGCAAGATTGGGATAAAGTTTGTAAAGGTTTCTCTTGTCACCAGTGATTTCCTTCACTCCTTCTTCATTGTCAAATATGTTTTCCATAATAGGAAAACTTAAAATTATGTCAGCTCCCGTATACTTTTTACCAACAAAGAATCCAGTTCCTTCTTTTTTCAATTGGCTTTCGAGATAGTCCATGTTCAATCTCCATTCGTGTATGTAGTATCCGTTATTCAATCCTCTGGATACTATCTTGGCCACCGACTTCAACCCAAAAGGAGCAATCTTCTTAGCCACAGAGTTGATTAAAAGGGAAATTTGTAAATGTTGCAATGTCCCCTCAGAATAGTGTAAGTAGTAGTCCACTCTTAAGCGTTCGCGAGGGTCGGTGACATTAATAATATTGTGGGGGTCGTAGTTTGCTAATAAGTACTGAATTATTAGCCCACTTTCCACCAATTGCAAAGGTTCATCGCCATCAGCAAACTCAATGTTAAGTATAGGACCCTTACCAAGAGGGTGAACATCGAAAAGAGTGGTACATCTCCATGTAGATGGGTTCCGAAGATGGACTTCCACGGTATAATTCAATTCGAGAAGCTCGAGGAGCCATAGTATTCGGTGAGTTCTTGATTCGTCTATCCTAGTTGAATGTTAGTTACTTATAATCCTGTGATTTGTATATAGTTACATACCAGTACAAGGTGAACTTATCTTCCTTAACGTTAGGTGCCATTTTTTCTCTCTTTTTTTCTTAGCTTATTTTGAGCTCAAGATGCCATCTGGAAATTAGTAAGGGGTGGATTTTCTTGAGATTAAATCATGATCATCAAATAACCTTGAAGACTACGTAAATGGTAAAAATGTGGGGTTCAGGATAATTTTTTGCGTCAAATCTTGTGCGTCGCTCCAGAGAAAAAATTGCCTTATCGGGGTAGAAAGAGAAATATCCGACTGGAGATCTGCAACCGTTGCCTTAATGTAGATGTAACTATTTAAATATCTGCATTTAGACTACTTATAATGGTAATCAGTAATCTGACATACCTAATCGGGCAACACCATACAGTTTAGGCATGATTAAAGAATGGGGGTGATTCCTCTTAACTGATCTGAGTACCGTCCTTTTCTCAATGGGTCGTATTCAATTAGTTTATTTAGAATTGTGACGGCATCAGCATCCAAGTAAGCATTGTTTCCCTGCTCCCGCTTGATTAACGAATTAAACAAGAGGGTTGTTTTCAAGCACCACACATTGTCCCAGCCTTGAGCATGGTCATCTTTCTCGAGTTCATTTAACTCCGCAATGATGCTGAGTTGGTTTTGGATGATCTCCACATAGTTGCAACTTTCAGGATTGCATTTGAGATATGATACAAAAATGCCATCGGTAAGTAGCCACCAGAGATACAACCAAACCGAAGTGTCCTCTGAGTCCATGAACATCCCGGTTTTGATCAAATCCAATTCATGAACTAGAAGCTTGTATGGGTTTTGGAACAATATGTAATCGTCCTTTTCAAGCAGAGACTTGTTCCCGGTTTTTTCAAGTATAGCAAAGATCTTGGGAATAAGTTTAGTTCGATTATGCCATGCGGAAAAATTGGATATGTTCTTGTTAATCTTACTAGTAGTGAAGTTGAACTCAGCGACATTTATTTCCAAATTTTTCAATAATTCTTCTTCTGCGATGTTCTTTTCAATGTTCTCAATGACAAATCTTCGATACTGCCACCCAAGAAAATTACGACTGTCCATTTCCAACAACTTGGACACGATTTGTAATTCAAATTGCCAGTTGGCCGCGTTCAATGCTTGTAGTCGGAACAAACACCAGATCCTATGACCCCAAATCCAGTAACATTTGGGGAATGACTTCAATTGAGCCATCACCAACTTTAAGTCATCTTCTAACAGTTTCTGCTCATCGATTGTGTGGTTTTCGAATAGGGCACTTAGTATTTCTCTCCGATAATTCCATATGGTGTAAAATTCCGGATTCAATGCCAATAATTGGGTGGTTTTCTCTAGTTCGTCAATGCTGTACTTCTTCTGTTTCTTAGATTGTAGTAGTTCTGACGTGAGTTGGCGATAGTGGACAATCTTCTGTTTGTCGTGTTCGATCTTCGCCTTCCTGGCACTCTCAGTGAAGTGACGTCTTTTGATTCCGTGTTCCTGTAAGTTAGTAAGCGGACATTAAGAACTCGAGAACTACTTACCATTTATGAGGAGAAGATTAAATATAGGTGAAAAGTGAAAGGTCAAATGTGAGAACGTGAAAGGTGGATCAGAAAAAGATAGGAACTGAGGAAAATCGAGGTTTTTTCGTGCAGTGAGAAGGATGCAAAAGATGCTTCAGGGCCACAGCAAGCTAGTCTAAACTCTTTTTTAAACACTCGGCCCAGAGACTTCACCCGGTACGGGATCTAAGAATTACAAGAAGACGTAACTGAAATTACTTGAACCCACCTTTGCAAACGAACTAAGCGTAGTGTCTTAAGTATGACAAGAGCATTGGGTCAACCCATCGTTCACCATCATTCTCATATCACTTATTGCAATTTGATAGACAGATCTCTCAGTTCAATTCAACGTTATACTTATGTACTTAAATGAAATTATTTTTTTTCTAATTTGTCAAATTTTTAACAAAAGTTGATTTACGGACATTTCTCACTTTAAATCCATCAAGCTTTAGTCAATTTTTTAAAGAAATATGAAAAAACTACAAAAAATTGATTTTTTGAAAATAGTTGAATTCACCGCAACCTCCAAAAAGACTTCTTGAGCAACATCATATCTCGATACCATTCACCTCTATCCTATTTAACTTCTTCTGATCTGCTAGGCTCTGTCAGGCTGGTGAGTCCACTGGAGGATGTACGGATGTTTTCTTTATTATTATGTCTATTTTGAATGAGCTAGAACTCGAATCACTTCTCTTCCTCCTCCCCGGCGCCCATGAATGAACTGAAAAAAAACGATACATCGCCACTTTCCAAGCTTGCATTGAAAGGATCCTCGAAGATCGTGGCTGACTACTTTGAATTTGCAATAAATAACATCCTCTTTCAACGAGGAATCTACCCTACAGAGGATTTCATTACGGTTAGAAAGTATGATCTACCATTGTTAGTGACTGCTGATGACGAGGTTAAGCAATACATACAAAATATCATGAGCCAAGTGAAGAAATGGATTTATGGAGGAAAGATAATACGATTGGTGGTGGTAATAATCAATAAATCCACCACCGAGACAGTAGAAAGATGGGAGTTCAACATAGAGATCTTAAACAATGGTGATAACAATAACGAGGAGAGCGAGACCAACAAAGGTAAACAACAGATTCAGAAAGAAATTCAATCAATAATAAGGCAAATAACCGCGTCGGTATCTTATTTGCCGCTTCTAAAAGATGATGAATACACCTTTAACGTGTTGGTCTACACTGATCCAAAGTATGATACACAGAATATCCCTAAAGAATGGGCAGACACCAACGGAGATGCTAAGTTGATTGAAGGTGGGAATGTAGAACTGGTTAAATTCACATCATTCAGCACTGATATCCATCAAATTGGTACCTCTGTGAGCTATAAACTACAGGATTAAATCACATTTTTACATGAATTAGCAAAGCCACAGCTTATATAGAATACTTGATCTTCACTTCATCAAGGTTTTTTGTTGATTATATCCAATTCCTTATCAAATCTCCTTCTTTTGTTGCCGAGCATGAATCTGACAGAACCTTTTGCTCCAATAGAATAGTCCCAATTTTTCAAGTATTCATCTTGACGCAATAAACTATCGTTTGCAGTAGATTTTTCTGATAACGTTTGCAAATCATTAAATCTAGACTTGAAATCCATAATTTTGAATATTTGTTCTTTACCTGATTTTTCATTAATCAAAGGTAAAAAATCATTTAGTATGGAGAAGTTCATTTGATGAATGTAATAGTTCAATAAATAGATAATACCTTCGTTAACCAAAGGCTCTGGACATTTAAAGTCTCGATAAGTATCGATTTTTTCTAATATATTATCCAACTTAGATTCATAATCTTGTAGTTCTTGATTGTCTGATTTGTGGTATTTGGTTATTAAATCATTGGGTTGAAGATTTAACGTAACTATAACTATTGCCAAGGCAATACAATGAGGAGGTATGATCAAACATAGTGGTGTTGACATGATATCAAAACTAACCAACCAACTAAACATGGTAGATTTATAGTCAATATTAAGCTTTTTACTAAACTGAACCACAAGTTGGTCAGTAGAAGGTATGCTATTACTACCACTTAAGAAGTCGAATTTTATGACTTGGAGTAATTTGAATTCGAGGTTCATGATGCATTTTTTTTGTCGATCTAATAAGTTACTAGAAGGGGTATTATTGGAGGAATTATTGTTGGATTCTTGTTCAATGTCTCTGATTTTATTTGCCACCACCAAGATATCTCGCAACTTCTTAATACAATCTTCATTCTTAGCAGCTAAGAATAAACAGGTGGTAGCAACCATGAATGGGTCTTGCTCCATATTACTGTAGTCCACATCTTCGAATTTATTGAACAAGTAGTATCTTTGATAATAATTCATGGAACTATTCAATATTCTGAGAGGGAACTTTATGTGCTTGACAATCTGGAATATGAACTGGAAGATTTGATGTTTTTTCTGGCTGTAGGCTATCTTTTTGTTCTCGGGGATGGTTAACGAATGTAAATAGGAAAGTTCATTCATGGTGAAGAATGGTCTTGAAACTTGTACTACGCTGGGAAGCGACAGAGGAGCTGGTTTAGCTCTGGGTCCATTCACGGGTTCATTTAACTCAGACATGGTCTAGATATGGAGAAGCTGTGAAGGAGGAGTGGGTTTAAGCAGAAGCGATGGTGAAGTATAGTTCGAGCAGAAGCGATGGTGAGAAATAAACCACAAATTGGTGTACGGGCCTACTTTAATGTACGGGTTGTTTGTGCTACTGGGGTACCTCCACACCTCCAGGTTTCCATGACATGATTCTCGTGACATCGAAGAAAGCGTGACGAATGGTAAACAGACGTTTAATTTTATAAGTTTAGTACATAGGATTAACTAAGCAGAGAATGATAAGGAGAAACCCAACTTGTGAACTGGTTCAGCCAATTTGAGGGCATCGAAAGAAGTACCTAAACCTAAAGTGACACCAGGTCTTAATTGTTGAGAGTAAGCCAAAGCAGTTAAACCGGAATCAGCAATTTTGGCCTTAACGAAAGAAGAGGAATCCAACTTGTATTTGGTAGCGAATTCAACGTTAACGTTGGAGGATTTGACCGAGTCCCAAGTAGCTTTAGCACCAGCTTCAACCAAAGGAGAAACTTTGTGGTAGTAGGCAGCGGTAAAGACAGACAAGTTAGAAGTAGCAGTAGCACCAACGGAGTATAATGGAGCAGCATAACCGATACCAACGGAGTATTTGTTTAATTTGGCTGAGGAGATATCGTAACCTAATTCGGCACCGGCGGTGAAACCATCGTGGGCAACAGATAAATCAGCAGTAGCAATTGGACCTTTCAACAAGTCAAAGAATAATCTGGCATTGACGGCAGATTGTTGGTAGAAGAAGTTCAATTTAGCATTTCTAGAACCATTTGGAACAACAGAGGTGTCCAATTCACCCTTCAAGCCTGGGGTCAACAATTCGGATAATTCGATTTTGGTGCTCAACGAGTTGGCATTGTTCCAACCTTGGGTCAAGGTTAAACCAGTAGCTTTGTCGGCGTATTTGGCATCAACCGAAGCAGCAATTGAGTTATCCTTAGCGGTTTTACCTTTAACAGTGAAGGTAACACCATTTGGAGCTGAGGATTTAACATCAACAGCAGCAGTGGCTAAGTGGAAGAAGTCACGGTTTAATAAGTCATTGGAAGACTTTTGAATGTCAGAAAATGCTGGAGGAGCCATTGTAAACAGGAGTTAAATCAATTCAATTGATGGGGGAAAAAGAATAGATAGTTAATTTTTTTTTTCCCAGAACTACACGGAAATTCTACACAATAAATAACTTTTTTTTTTTGTTGTTTCTCACAGTTAGTTCATTTTATTTGTCTTTTTTTTTTTCCACAGACAAAAATAAAAACCAAAGCAGATTTCTCCATATTTCGTTGTCAAATTTAATGACTACCATAGAGACATTTCTGGAGACATTTTTTTTTGCATGGCAATTGGGGGTCAATTGAATACAAGTAAATGATCTCCTTTTACCCCAGGAAATGACAGATCACGTTTGTTATTGTAATCATACTAAATTTTTTTTCTTTCTTTTTCTTTTTGCCATAGGTTGCCGGTCCACAGTTGAAATGTTGGCTGCGTGGTTGTTCTCGTCCATAGGTTTTGATTGGCCCGTGGACATGCCAACATTTCTCCCACGAGGTGCGACATTTGCCCGAGACATTCGCTTGAACCCGTACCCCTCTCGAATCGGCCCACCAAGTGCCCGGAGTTTAGATGCAGAACCACATCCGTACATTCTGTCATTCCAATAGTTTTCCCCCACACATATCAGCAACCTTACTCATCTCCAGCATGCTAATTCATACCGGGGCCCTGGCGGTATCGGGGATAACCAAGATCGTGTTGGTGAACACCAGCTCCACCATCACCGGCCGGCTTCATATACATTTCAATCAGCTACTAGAGCTCATTGATACCTCTGGGGTGCCTACTCTCCAACTATACAATGACTCCATAGAGCAGTTTATGTACTCCAAAACCGACAGTTTGTGTTCTGCCGTAGCAACCCCTGCAAACTCTCTCTCCTACATGGGGGGCGGTTTCGATAAGTACATGTTGGAGGCGTTATCTATGACCGCTGGTAGCCCCTATCACCTCAACTACAAACTACTAGAACGGCCAATCCAAAACGAAACTCTCAGAGCCTACTCTGGATACATCCCCACCAAAACCTCGATTTTAGTCGATCTCCCTCAAGTATTCAGGGCCGTGCCTTCGTTCGACTACCGATCATCCCTTGCATACACGAATCATGCTATATCCAAACTTATCTTCTGTCCCACCATGGTCATTCCCCAACGAATTTCATCAGATATCAATTTCATCTTCGACTGCATTTGGAATATCTTGTTGACAGTTCAAAACCACAACCACATTGCTCCCCCCATTGAAACACTCATACTTCCGGCTTTTGGAACCGGTTACGGGGGTTTGGACATCGACCAAACTGCTCGGTTGATAGTCGCAGCCATTGTGATTTTTCACCTTAACATCGACCCTCCTATCCGCAAGTCCCTTTTGGTGTTGTTCCTTCTCAAAAAGGACTATCATCATTTCGAAAACTCTCACGACATCAATCACCTTCAAGACTCTGGGGTTTCCGAATATGGCATCAATAAAATGAAAAACATGGTGTTTGACGATAAGGTGATGGAGTGGCAGGAACTCGTAAAATGTGTAGATTTTTTATAGACGCGTAAAAAATAAAATACAAATTGAAAAAGAAAAAGCAGGAACATGCATTTTTTGACATATCAGCAAAATGACAGCCGGAGAACGGAGATATAAATACACCCTTGGGATAATACAGTGCCGTGAAACCAACCAAATCCTTCTACTAAACCGATCGAAGGCTCCGTGGATGGGCAGATGGAATGGAGTGGGCGGGAAATTAGACCCACAAGAGTCCCCACGCGAATGTATAGTCCGCGAGACATTCGAAGAAACAGGATTGCACTTGCCTCAGTACAAATGTAAAGGTGTGATGAAGTGGTTCGTAGACGGCGAGGACTTAGATGGAATGTACTTGTTCACTGCGGAGGTTACCAAAGACGAGGTGGAAGCATATAAGACCCCATTATCTTTCTGTCATGAGGGCATACTTGATTGGAAGGAATTTGACTGGGTGCTACACCCGGAAAACTCTGGGGTGGTGGATAATGTCCAAATTATGTTAAAAACTTTATTTTCGGGGGATGCAGACGATCTTTATATCTCCCAGTACTCTGACAAGAAGTTGATCAGTTTTGTTCATTACCCCCGCGGCCGATTAAATGAACTGTTGAATAACAAGTATATTAGGCTTTAAATAATTTATTATATGAACCTTGGTTCAAATACGGTGATGTACGGTGATTTATTAATATACTTTACAGTAATCTATGTAGTCCACAACCTTGCTGTTCCGTCAGCACCGGCACTAAACAACCATGCTTCTTTTGGATGCCATACTAAGTCCAACACCCCTATACTATTAATGATCTTATGACCGGTCAACTTCTTCAAAGGTACCAATAATGGGTTAGTCATCAAATCATCGTAGACAGTTCCGTGGAACACGTGAATACTACCATCGTCCGAAGCGGATGCAAACAACGGTAAGTTGAGTTTATGGAATTTGATGGATCTCACTGCTTTTTCATGGTATCGTAATGTTTTGTATGGAGTTGCGCTCAAATCCAAATCATGCCATAACACCCTCTTATCGTATGAACCGGCCAATAAATTATCACCACGAGGATGAATATCAATGTTGGATAATAATCTTGCTCCCGGCATCAACTTTTTGATCAAAGTTTGCTGCGATAAATCGTAGATTCTGATGGTTCTTTGCGAACAGACAAATAATTGAGGCTTGAATGGGTGGAATTTGGCATCCATTATAATACCCTTGGACTTCTTGAATGGAGATTGCGATAAATGCTTAGACACCTGGTGAATTAACACGGCAGTGTTTTTACTTTCGGGAGAAACTGTAACGAAATAGTCTCCCTTTCTATGCCATGAAATCTTTTTGATAGTCTTACGAGTTTGAATGATGGCTGCTATACCCAGTTGAGACTGTTCTTGATTAGGGGCATACCACTTGCCTACTTCTTTCTTGACCGTGGTGTTTTTCGTGTCTCCGGCATCTCCTTCTTGTTCTTCATCGGAGTTGACGTTGATATCTCCATTCTTCATCTTGTTACCAAATTTGTCATAACCCCAACCAGACTCTATTCTCAATCTTCCATTGTTTTCAATGTCAAAACCGAAAATTGGTGGTACAACCAAGTACACATGTTCTCCTGCAGTCACCGCCAACAATCCTGAGGTTGCATCCGGGTTCCACTCCAAGCTCTCAATGTGATCTTCAGGATTCTCTTCTCTATCAACCAAAGTAATCTTGTGCACTTGTCTACCAGTTAAGACTTCCCAGATTCTCACAGTACCGTCGTCAGATCCAGTAGCTAACCATAACCCTTGAGGATCAATGGAAATAGTACGAATTCTTCCGGTATGTCCTTGGTAAATCGTCGAACAACGAATAGGGAAAGGTCTCAAGTCTTTGGGTGATGGTAATTCAGGAATCAAGGAATCAGGGTCGATGTTTAATTTATTGTGACGAATCCTAGGTGCCAAATACAAATCAAGACATCTTTCAAATCTTTCTCTGATGTTTTCTTGATATCCCGGCACTTTTCTTAACGATGAGTATTTTTGAGGGATGAAGTTTCTTTCACGATCTAAAGGATTTTGCTCCATCCATTCTTTCTTTTCGTCTTCTGTCAATAAATATTCCTCAGGTGGATTATAAGACTCTTCGTTGGTTGGTGGGGGTAATTTGGGTGCTCTCAAGTTCATTATATGGTCCATCACTTCTTCTTCATTATTCCATAAATCATAATTAAATTTATTTTCTTCTTCCACTTGCTGCTTGGCTTTGTCTGGTGACATAATTCTACCCTCTCTAATGGCCTTGACAATTTTCATGATTCTTTTGGCTTCATTCTTCGAAGGAACGAATCTTCTCTTGGGTTCTGGTACCGCAGTTAATGGCATGATTTCCGTTTTGGAAGTAAACCATTCGATAGTTGGTTCATATGGGTTAATGTTTTCGTCAGTATTTTCATTGGCCTGGATCTTTCTAATCAATTCCAACTCTTCATCTGTCAATTTTAATGATGCTCCCGTATCTTGGTCTAATAAACCTGTCCAGCCTTCAGGCAAATCGATGGATTCCAATAATTGGTCCAATGCAGAACCTTTTGCAGGTCTCATGATTCTCTTACCATTGATATCATACCCTAAATGAGGCATTTCATCGTATGCAGAAAGTGGAACGTTACCAATTGTGTTGAAAGCTTCATTATCACTATCGTCACTATCATACACAGGGTTGATCTCTGGTTTAATGATTCTTGGACGTCCGTCAGAGTACAGGGTGTGAAATTCTCCATTGTCTTCATACGAGTTGGTTTTAATCAATTTAACATTAGACAATTTGTCAGTAATTGAGGTGGAGTCATCATTAGGTTCGGAGAAATCATCCGAGTCAACGTCACTGGAGTTGATATCTTCTTCTTCTCCAATAAGCTTCTCAAGCTCATCATCTGAGTCATCTTCATCCTCCTCCTCCTCTTCTTCATCCTCTTCCTCTTCATCCTCTTCCTCTTCATCCTCATCTTCGCTAGCCTCATCATCAATCAACCCATTCACATCAAACTCTTCGACTTCTTCATCGCTAGATTCTACTTCTTCAGACTCGAGTTTTCTTTTGTTGGCCCCAGAGCCTGCTTCAGACACAGACGAGCTTCTTCTAGAACTACTTTTCACCATTCTAGCCTCTAATCTATTGTGCTCTGTTACTTTGGTTGTGAAATTAATTTTTTTTTCACATCATCGCATCTGAAAAAATTAGGTACGGGTGTAATCTCCAGCGATGAGATGCGGTATGTTTTGGTAGTTACACCATCAACCAACTAGAGAAGGAAGCCTTATGAATAAGATACGACAGATCAATGAGATCAACCAACGGGAGTTGGCATCGAATGTGAGCGATACCGGGTCATGGCATTACGATTACAGAGACACTGCTTATATATTTATTGGAAATCTACCGAAGAAGCTAAAGGATGAGGATGTGATCGCTATATTTTCCCAGTACGGAAATCCTACACATTTGAAGCTAATCAAAGATTTGAAGACAGGTGAATCACGAGGGTTTGCATACTTGAAGTATGAAGACCATCGCAGTTGTGTATTGGCAATTGACAACTTCAATGGAATAAAGGTGTTTGATAGTAATTTAAAGGTTGATCATGTGTACTATAAGCTTCGAGATGACGAAAACGAAGATGATTATAAGGTTGATTATAGTGGGATTGCGATCGAGAGCACCCCTAGAGTGAAGGAGAATAAGCTACTTGAGTACAGGAAAGGTGATGAAGATGAGGATGAGTTCAAGGATCCAATGGCAGAATATGTAAGCAAACGACACAAGTCTGAGAAAGGAGACAGGCGAAAAAGACATCGAAATGAAAGAACAAGCCATCCTCATGATAAGGAGAGAAGTAAGGAAAGAAGTCATAGATCAAGCGGGACTCTTGATGTAGGAAGCAAAGATGAGGAGACTCAGAAACAGCTTCATTGAATTTATACGTCTACAAAGAAAGTCAAATACGTTGTAAAATAGGAAATTATATTAGGTTTGTAAAACTAGCTACTGCTGATTTATTACTTTTTGGCAGTCTCCATATAATAGTTGTAGAAATTGATTTTTGCATTCAAATTCAAGTCGGTAGAAATGACATTCCAGGAGTTCTCACTAAGGTTTGTCTGTATGAACAGGGATAGATTCGTTTTGGCTGTGTCATCACCTACTACTCTAAATTTAATCAATTTCTGACCATTCACAAGCAATTTGTAGAAATAGGCCAATTTCGATTCTGTAGGAAGAGGCAACGTCAACCAGCCAGGGTTCAATTTGGCAATTAGTAACTTGACCGATTCAAACTTAGATACGAATTGATTGCTGGGAAGTATTGGTGACAACACAGATTTGTTATTGGTCGGGGTGGATTCAAAGAAGTAGAACACTACCTTATCCTTAAGCTTGTTATAGTCAACTTTCTTTGCAGAGTTCCAGATGAATGCAGAAGGAGGAGTGAAAGAAAACCATACAAATTGCCAAGCAGTGAACTGGTATATAGTGCCGTTGGTGTCAGGGATCAAAAACACCACCTGACCTAAGGATTTTACTGAAGAATGCAAGGTTAAAAGAACAAGCAAGGAATCAATAGGAGAGATGTAATTGACCAACACCAATTCATTGATTTTTGGCTTCTGCGCATTGGTTTTCACTAGATCGTTTTTCTTAATGCCTTGGACAGACAAGTCGACGTTGAAGTTGAATACCTTGGTGACTAGGAGGGATATGGAGAACAATCGGTTGAGTATGAAGAGGAATATTGCAGCAGGAAATTTAATGAGGAAGATGAGCGGGCTGATGAGTTTTTGAGCGATTGGAGTTGAAGGTTGAGGGTTAGGCATGAAGGGAGAAATTCCCGTACCTTTGTCTCTCCAGTTTGAGAACTTCTCCATGGGACAAGGGATAAGATCGAAGAGAAGAGAGAACAGCGTTGAGATGAGAGTTGGACGATAGTGCGAATTTTTGTGGGCAAAAAATTACCTGATTGAAAGTCGAGTATTTATCTACAATACTAACCGAGTCTGGTTGAGTCAGATACTATAATTTATTCATTAACAGAGTTCACTAATATACACGGAGAAATTCCAACAAAGAACAATGTGACGAAGGTAAAAATACATAAATCCAGAATTGAAAACTTATAATTCTTGAGAAGCCTTACCTGGTTTAGCCTTTTTAGATGGCAATAAGGATTGGTGAATGTTTGGTAAGACACCACCTTGAGCAATAGTAACATGTCCCAATAATTTGTTTAATTCTTCATCATTTCTGATGGCCAATTGTAAGTGTCTTGGGATAATTCTCGATTTCTTGTTATCTCTGGCAGCGTTACCAGCCAATTCCAAGATTTCGGCAGCTAAATATTCTAAAACAGAAGTTAAGTAAACTGGGGCACCAGAACCAACTCTTTGAGCGTAGTTACCCTTTCTTAATAATCTGTGAACTCTTCCGACTGGGAAAGTTAAACCTGCTTTAGCAGATCTAGTTGTTGATGCTTTTTCGGATGAACCGGCTTTTCCTTTACCACCTGACATTGTATATTACGATAAGTTTATTTGATTAACTAAAGAAGAAAGAAGAAATTCTCAAGATTTGTTATCTGGGGGAACCCCCCTGTTTAAATATGAAATCAGTTGTTTTTTCTCTTGCACTCCGCGCGCTGTGTGTAGTTCTCAGCACATGACGTGAGCCAGGTTATCAAAACAAACAGATGGACCCGCGAAATATGTGGGCTGAGATTTACTCCCACATATGTGTATATAGTGGCATGGAGATACGGGTACATTTGTTAGTGCCCAGATATACTCCGTCGCGTGTGTAACACTTATCACCTTTTTTGGCGGAGCGCGTAAGGAAAACAAACAAGTAAAGGGACTTTGTGATGAGTCCACCTACTCATAGTTAACGGACGGAGACCGAATTCTGATCATGGAGCGAGTGAATGTTCTCATGGCGATTGTTTTCTGAAATTGAGGGCGTTCTTTGTGGGTAGTTCTTCTTTTTCTTTCCCCATATTTAAGTAGTTGGTTATCCGCATTTTTTCTCTGGCGTCCTTTTTCTTTTTTACTTTGTTTTCCTTATCTACTTAAACATCAATATACACAATGGCCCCAAAAGCTGAAAAGAAACCTGCCTCTAAAGCTCCAGCTGAAAAGAAACCAGCTGCTAAAAAAACTGCTTCTTCTACCGATGCTAAGAAGAGAACCAAAACCAGAAAGGAAACTTACTCTTCTTACATCTACAAGGTTTTGAAACAAACTCACCCAGACACTGGTATTTCTCAAAAAGCCATGTCTATCATGAACTCTTTCGTCAACGATATTTTCGAAAGAATTGCCTCTGAAGCTTCTAAATTGGCTGCTTACAACAAAAAATCTACCATCTCTGCTAGAGAAATTCAAACTGCCGTTAGATTAATCTTACCAGGTGAATTAGCTAAACACGCTGTTTCTGAAGGTACTAGAGCTGTTACCAAATACTCTTCAGCTGCTAACTAATTGTAATGTTTTAATTTAATTCTCTACCTTGTTCTATTATTTCTGGTCTCTATTTATATATAGGATGTGTACATTAGTTTTTATTCTTTAATGAATATGATTCTATTAAGGTCTCCAACCAAGTAGTGCAAGCCAGCAACAGTAGAGATTAAATAAATGATGTAGCCAGTATGTATGGCGAAATCCGTACACCATGACGTAGAAGACAAAGTAGCCTATGATTCCGTAAGTGACTTTGCCCCATTGCTTTGCCGGAAGAACCCGGTAGTAGTTGTTCATGGTGACGGCGATGTAGATAGGAAGAATGGCCAAGAAGTTGTGGTGCGTCAGAAATGGCGTTTTCCAGTTGATGGTGAAATTATGCACAAATACAACAAGAATCGGGACGTTGATCGGGAGTACCCAAATCATAATCATTAGGACGCTCATTTGATAGTTGATTAAGTTCTGATAATTGGTGGCCACTGCCCGATCCTTATACTTCTCTTCCTGTTCCACCGAATTTTCTATTTCCTGGTCTATCATGAGTTTTATGATGCTCATTGCCTGGACGATAAAGCAGATTATGTAGGCAAATTGATACGGCAAGTATATTGGAGTGAGAATCATCAATATTGCACTAACGATGATTCGTCTATAGTTCCAGCCTTTCACATTGCCAGTAAGTTTGGTCATTTTGACCACAGAAACAACCAATTTACTTATAGTTTTACCAACTCCGTAGAGTGCTAAATATACTAGCAAATTAACCCCAATTGACATGGTAAAGAAAAGCGGACTTAGAAACCATAAACTCTTCTCTTCGAGCCCCAAGTAGAACGGGTTGATTCGAAAGTAGTCATTGATGCTGAGGTTTATTTCATTGTAGTCTTGAATTACCACTGGGTCAGTTAAGTTGAGTATCCAGCTAATTAACGGACTACTGTTGACGAATAGTCCAAGGACAATCAAAACAAAATTCACTAGAAGGAAGTTTCGGGAACTAATCAACACCAATAATCCTTGAATAAAATTGGGCCAGTAATTGCCATTATTATACCTAACGAACTGAATTAAGTTGACAAGCAAGGTAACAAATATTCCAATAGATATAACTCCAAGTCGATACCGTATCACCAATAACCTCAAACTATTGAAAAAGTCGACTCCAATGTGAATTTCAACTGGATTTTTCCCAGTAACATGAGAGTCTTGCCAAAACTCAATATTGATTCCTTTATCCTGTTGATACTTGAAGGGGATGTAGGGAGCAATTCCATGGGTTATTACATTAAACTGATTGGACTTTTCGTTTAAGTTGATGTACCATTTTGTTTCAAATGGTTCATTGCTCCATTGTCTGACAAATGGTTCAAACTTACCTAATGAAATTCCTTCTCCATGATGATCATAAACCACTTTTACCTTATACGATAGTAATGAAGACCAAGCCCCAGGAATATTGATATTGGTGGATAAACGAACATTGGGGGTAAGAGTGAACTCTGCTCCTTTCAACATGATCTCAAATAATGATGAGTTGATGACGTATTCATTGGTTTTCGCTTCTGACACCTGACCAATGACAAACTGGCTTTCGTCAGCTTTGTCTTTCTTACTCTCCTGTCCAACGACGATCATGTCGTACTGTTTCAATATATCGTTACTATACTGAAGAATGCCAAAGGGAGGTTTTTCACCTCCAAGAGCAGAGTCAGCGATTTTTGTAATATCTTTCATTGACCGAGGAGCAGTAGTGAAATCATCATGAACATCAATACATTCAATTGAAATGTACTGTTTAGTTTTTTCATTAGTGAAATCAAATGGAGTGTTTTCTGCTGGGTAATTATCATCTTTACTTTTACAAAGAAGAATGCATGGGTTGTTGTTACTTTCTGATTGAAACTGGGTCCAGGAACTGAATTTCACCGAGCTTACTAACGAAAACTTGTTTTCGGTGTTTGACTGTATTGGAAAGATATTAAATTGCTCGTTCTTTTCTCCAGGATTGAACTCCCACACTTTATCACTTGATTTAATCCAATTAATCTGAGAAGCATCGAACTTGATGTTGATTCTGGAATTGGAATTGTTATAGTTATGAGCGATAAGTTCCGGTTCTAAATAGCTCTCGAACCCAGGAAGTAAGATACGTTTCATAATTGACATTCTCTTGCTCAAATCATAGGTTCTTTTTGGAGCCCTTTCGTCAACTACTGACAAGAGGAGTTCACTGACTTTTGTTCTCAATTGTTGACACCACACGATAGCCACATGATCAATGGGCGTCCACACATCAGGGATACCAGTGGAATAAACAGTGAACCCATTACCAGGCGGCACTAGCCACCCTAAAGTGGTATAATCAGCTGGTAATACATTATCAAGTAACCCACCAGTTATGGACACCAATGATATGTTTTGAAGTCGGCTCTTAGCAATGGTGGCTAAGTCATTGGATGAATTGCCGAATCCTGCAATCCAAAAACGGTCAATTGCCGAATACACTCGAAGAATGTCCCCTTCAAATGTTAAAGGAACCGCTGAATGTGGCGATGCTAAAGTTACAATTGTATTGATTGAATCTGCTGGATAATTCGGTAGGGTCAACATCAATCTAGCCACTATTCCTCCCATTGAATGCCCCAAAATAATTACAGATTTAGGTGGGTTTTCATTATGTTCATATAATTGCAAAATGAATTTTATTGCCTGGTTGAGGTATTCTGCTTGGTCTAGGATGGTTCTTCCGTGGAATGCAGAAAAATCTTCATTGAAATCAGCAGCGAAGAAATCGAGGTTTTTGGTATGAGCATTTGCAAGTTTACCACGGGATTGAGGATCAAAATACAAATTCGCCGACTCGGCTGCAATTGACCGTACTTGTCGGTAACTGCCGGCGTTACCAGGGATGAATAACACAGGTATTCCATTGAGTAATTGGCGCACATTATCGTTTTCATCGGGTATTGGATCTTTACCTTGTTCACGATATAGATATAACGAGTACTTTGAAGCAAACTTGGTGTGTGTCTCGTCAAACGCTTTTATTCTGGCATAGGATGGGAACATGTAAACGATTCGACATGACGGTAAATCGGGTCCACCTAAGGTTTGGATATAGAGGATGCCTGTTAGGGCACATAGTAGCAATCCTATCGAAGAGACAATGGTGAGGGTAATTCTATTGGATCTTATAGGACCTGGGTGTGATCCACGTGATAAATCCATGTCTATAAGTGCATCTAAGAGGAAATACAGAGTGCCGATGTGAAATAGATCAATGGGCGGGATCTGGTTGAATTTTGGCGGAAAACTTCCTATTAAATGCAATTGTTGCGTCTCTCTTGGCTTTGGCTCTCACCAACAGTTGCTTATGTCTCTGTGAAAGATGGTGTCACCGAGTTTAGCTATATTTGGTGTATGAAACCAGTCAGTTGATGTCTCCAAACCAGCAGCGTCTTGTCTTATTGAGCCTAACTTTCAAAAACCAATCACGTGATAGTCTCACGTAGATTTGGGCCACGGCTTGAAGCAGTACTCTTGACAAGTTATAAGCGAGGATGCCAAACAGCTTGTTAATGGAGCAAGTACGAGTAACTGAGTGTGTATCTAAGTGAAAATGATATAGAAAGGGGCAAGTTCCTTATTTAAATATCTATTTTTGAATGATCAAATTCGATAATTCTCAACGTAGCTCAATAAACCTTTGGCGAATGCTTCTCTTCAGAGTAGATCCGGATCTCTGAATCAAATATGGGCCTTACTTTTTCAATAACTTTCGTTTTAACTGGGTAAACGCAGACATAAATGATTGCCGTGAAAAAACCAAAAGTTTGCTAGGTTGCGTGGCTGCAACTAAGACATGCATCACACTGTGCATTAACTGTGCATGTGCGGTAACCGAGAAAATGGAAATACATTGACCAGATAACTAATACAATACAGCAAAACATGATGCAGTTCACAGAATGAAGCTCTATTCGTACGTGTAGACAGTTTTGCCAGAAAAGAAAAAAGAAATGAAGTCTAAATCTGTTGGAAAAATACAAAGTTCGTCTATAATATCATAAAGTGATCAGCTACATAAGTACTCGAAAGAAATCCACTGTTTCACGAAAATGCAGTAAGTAATTGAGTAACAGGAATATCTATGTTGATAGGGTATTGGTTTGGCATTGTGACTTTTCATGCGCCTTGAGTCTCTTTACTTTCAATAGTGCCTTTCCTTTCACTCATATCTTCCTCTTGCTTGGTTCCTACTTTTTCTCCAACTGGTTGTTGCTCTTCGCTAAGGAGAACTTTGTCTCCAAACAATTCACTTGTGCCAATTACCTTGACATTGACGTCATCCTTCAAAAATCCCTCCTTCTTGGCGATATCCACCAACAGCTCTAATTCTTCTGTGGAAAAATGCCCGTCCAACGGGATCTTTCCAGGTGGTATCTCAAATCCGTCATCGTCATAGTTGGTGTCCGATTCTGACGATGATGACGATGACGAAGTCCTGTACAATTTCTTATCAGTTGTAGTAGTAGACTTAGTAGCACCTTCCGCGACCTTACCTCTATCTTGCACTACCTTGTTAGAGAAATCAGAATCTTCAATTGTAGGATTTGGAGACACTGACGTGGTCTCCCGTTTCCGGGCATCTCGTTGCTGTCTCTTTTCCTTTCGCTTCAACTTTCTCTCTCTTCTGTCCTTATCCTCCTCTTCTTTGCTTTCTTCTGGATTTTCCTCCTCTTCTTTGCTTTCTTCCGGATTTTCCTCAATCAATTCCTGTAGTTTAGCCACAGCTGAATGTTCCGGGTCCTTCTCGGCTGCATCACTATGTTGAGTTATTATTTCAATTTTATTCATGGTTTAACGAGTCAATTATCCTTATCTTACGAACAAATTCTCAGCCGCAATCCGCTACCCCAGGAAAAATGTCTAGAATATAAACTCTTGTCATACTACGCCTTGACCATGGCCGCGACTGTTGTTGATCCATGACGTCAGCAACCATGTTTGAATTCATGTGCAGGACGGCTTGTGGATAAGGTCAGTTTTTAGTGAGATTTTGTCGCTACATTATCTTACCTAACACAACTAATTCTGAGACAATGTCACAGGATTTAACGATAGGGGAATTGAATGAAAAATTTCAGGAATTAACTGCTTTTGTTGAGAAGCAATCGAAGTTGATCGGCCAGACTGGCAAGCAATTAATTGAGTTTCAGATAAATGATGTGAAGAATAAAATGAGCAAGTCTGATGGTCAGTCTCAAGGTCCACCGGTAGACACTTCTGACTTCGTTACTAACGAGGATATTATTCAATTAGTGGGAGAATTGCAGAGTCAACTTGATTTCTTAGAGGAACGTTCTATCAGAAGAACATTCAATGTCCAGTTAGTCAATGACGGCGACATACTCGCACCAATAACAAACAAGGATGGGGAATTACCAGAAGATTTGTTTCCAGAAACACTTAAGGCTTTTAAAAATTTAGATAAATTTCAACTTGTGCAACTTAGTGAATTCTACGAACTCATAATCCCTTCCCAACAGCAAGAAGACTTGGAAAAGTTTTTGCAATCCGAGCAAATTAGCTCTCAAGATGCAGAAAAGTTGCTACACGGTAAAACCGATACCGGAAGTTTAGAAGATAGGGTCAAGGCTTTATCTCCAGAACAATTGGATGAAGTCTTTGATGAACTTGCTAGATACATCGGAGTTAAATATAGAAAAGGAAAAGGGTCTTGGTAAAGACACCATATTTAAGTATGATATAAAAGTTCCGTACATTCCATGTTAAATTTTATTCGCGAACGTCCGTGCACCAGATACTTCGTTTTGAAAAGTTGACGTGTTGGCATGAGAAATGTCTTTCTTTGTTCTCTAAATCTCTAATCTGTCAGCACACCATGGACGAAGAAGCCACTGAGTCCACGCAAGTGAAGATTTCCATCTTCACCCCGTTGATTTATGTTGCGGTGTTACTTTCATCATTCATAGCATTTTCCATCATTTATAGACGCAGAAGAGTGAACAAATTGGCTAAGGTCGAACCAATCTTCGCCGACAACAATCCTTCTTTGTTGTATGCATTTTTGAAAGAGAAATACACTGACCCTGAAGCAACCAAAGAGACCAAGCCTCATGAAAAGGTAATGAAGGCTGCTTTATTAAGAAGAGCTGTTGAAGCCATTAGAAGGTCGTTGAAACTCAAAGAAAATGAACCAATTTTCACGAAATTGTATCAAGAAGGACTAATTGGAGAGGAAGTTCATACTCAATTTGAAATTGAAGCAAAGATGCAAGAAATGGAATTCCAAGCTATTGTTCAGGAAGTTGAATCGTTTAAGAAGGGATGGGTATCCACTTTCTTTCCACTCGCGCAAGAGATTTGCTTCAATGAGGCATTGAGAAGAAGATTGAATGCCATGGATGATAGATCGAAGAGCTTGGCTACATTGTGGGAGTATTACGTTGAAGTATCCGAAACTGCTCTCAATGGAAAACAACCGAAAAAAGTTGAACAGAAAAAGGTAGAACCAAAGACAAAGGAAGTAGTAGAAACAGAGACTGACGAGAATGTTGAAGGTGAACTGAGCAAATCTACAGAATCAGCACCGGAAGAAACACCAGATGCTGCTAAACCTTCTAAGAACAAGAAGAAGAAGAACAAGAAGAAGTAGTGGTGTATACATACATAATACATATACATAATATAAGAAATAACTAGATAAAGTACAGAGGTATTATTTGTCAAGAAGTAGTAGCTTTAATAGCAAACTTTAGCATGGGCCCCGAATGTAGATCCGTACATAGCAAATCGCTTTATGTATATCATTATCTTTAAAAGTTTCAAATATTTTATTTGCATAATATACATTATTTATTGTTCCATGTATAATAGCATTTCTTTCTTTTTCACTTATATCATTCTCAATTTCATAATAATTGCCATAATAGGCTAATTCTATTTTATTCATTTTAAACTAATATAATTATCATATATCTCCTTCTCCTCTTAATACATCTAAAGCTAATTTTCCTACATCAGCTAAATAATATTTTGTATGTATCTCATTATTAAATATTATATAATTATCTATATATGTATCAGATTCTACTCTTTCTTCTATTTCACCTTCATCTATATCTTTTATATTTAGTTTATTTATAAATATTTTATTTAAATATTCTTTATCAAATTTTTCATAATCTCCAAAAGCAGCGTATATCCATTGCATTTTTTATGTATGTATTTTTCAAATAGAGCAAGCTTTTAAACTCACTCAGAGTTTATCCCGAACTTCAGATTGCGTACCTTGATGAGGAAATTGACCCGGACACAGGAGATACCATTTACTATTCATGTTCATTTATTAATTTATTGTAATTTTCGGTTCGAAACCTTCGCACCTTTTTCGCGACCTCTGTGGAGAATTTCGTTCTCAACTAAAATCAAAACCTTGTATACCGCCCATTCTCCTTCTTTACACAATTGACAGCATCCATTATCTTAGGACCTGTTTTGGGCTCTATTAATCCTTCTTCCATTCCCCTGACAATCGTCAATGAATAATTACAACAAATACCCGCTGCCCTCGCTGCAACGAACTAGCCCTTCCCTACAGCAGGCTCGACATCCTGTCCCCGGCTCCAAGAAGCTGCTGGTAAGCTCCGGCGGCTATGGCTACCCCCAACCGTCCAACCGGCCCAAACAAACGTCTC
The DNA here is from genome assembly GCA_003708185.3 of Isabelozyma rhagii. Taxonomy (NCBI): domain Eukaryota; kingdom Fungi; phylum Ascomycota; class Pichiomycetes; order Serinales; family Metschnikowiaceae; genus Isabelozyma; species Isabelozyma rhagii. The sequence goes on along the minus strand of PPNO03000008.1, from coordinate 555,348 downwards.
CATACAACATGCCAGGATCCATGCCAATGCCAGGTCCCGTACCCGGCTCGCACCTGCCGCAAATGAATGACTTAGAAAGAAAACATAAAATGGCCATGGATAAATTAATCCGTGATTGTTATTCCAAAATAATCGTAGACAGAAATGGTAAATCTTCCAATGAAATCTCGTACCAATCCCATATAGCAATCCAAGAGTTCTCTCAGTTCCCCACCCATCCTCCTCCGTCTAATCTTCCACCTGACCAAATTGGTACCGTCAAAGATAGAGTATTGGTAGTGTGTGCCAAGGCTTCAGGTCGTGTTCTCATACATAAGGGGAAGTATAATGAAGGAAAACATGTCTATCAGATAGGAAGAACCTGGGACATGGAAGAACTTAAATCAGTGACGAGAGCTGGTAATAGTGGGTTCATTTTATCGCTTAATAAGGATTATTACTGGAGAAGTGGGGAAGGACCAGAAAGAATATGGAAATTCATTAGAGTTTTAACAAATTCTTATGGTGGATTCATGGGGAAGTATCCGGTTCTCAGTGGCTGGACAATACAAGAATTGAAATTAAACCCTAATCCTCCTCGTAAATCTGCTCCCATCTCTATGGTCGGCTCAGTGAATAGTTCAAATAATGATATCGTATTGCAAGATCCCACAGCTGACCCTCATTTGTTAAGATCAAGATCTTTGAAGAGCAAGAATATGCCGAATCCATTATTACCCCCAGAGCCAGCTCCAGCGCTACCAAATCAACATCCTGGTGATATATATAAAGATATGGACTTCACTGCTAACGGGAAACTACCTATGAAACCAATGAAAGTTATGGACTCTGATAGACCAAATAACTCCCAGATTTCGGTGATAAGTCAAGACTCCAAACCTCAGTCCAGTAATAAATTCAAGGCAGTTCCTTATGGTGAGAGTCAAGAATTCGTCGATAGTTTTGTTAATTTCAGTGATGACTCCCCGTCATCGCCCGTTAAACCTTCGTCGCAGCCAGCCATTAAATCCCCATCCCATCCATACCTGCAACGCTCGTCCTTACCTCAAGGAGAGTCTCGCGCAACTGAGGATTTCCCAATCAATGACTCTCAAAGTTTCATATTCAAATCTTCCCCTGAAAAATCAATGAATATCCATGACTATGTTTTGTCTCAAGATGGGGCTTCATCTCCCTTACGAAACTACAAAAACGAAAATGAATCTTTTGGTAAGCGTGTTAATTCTCTTGAAACATTCGAAACTTCAGCAGCATTAGGAATAAAACTTGAAGAACGTCTCGAAAATGGCAATTTGAGTAATAATACCGAAGTTCATTCATTCGATGTTCAAGTTACCAAAAAGAACTCCACTATCGTTTCCCCCAAATCTGGAAAAAATGTGGTTTCTCCGGACTTTGGTATTGAAGAAGTGGATGACGATAGCGATGGAGAAAAGGATGCTAAAGTTCCTTTCCCCACCACTGGTGATGAAAAAGGTTTGGGAATTAAAAATAAAGCCGGAAGCTTAGATGTTATTGGTGAATCTACTACTCTTGAAGGCTCTTATGCTATAGATTCATCTATACAGGAAATTGAAGCTTTCATGGACTCACAACTTGATTTTCACAAACCCGACAAAAGTTCTGGAACCATTGAGCAACATCGCGCCTTGGATTCATTTCAAGAGGAAGAGGATGATTTGAATGAAGCTTCTGATTTGGCACCTCCTCCTGCTGTAGCATCCAATCAACCGTTTAGTCCTCCTAATCCAGGATACGCTTTGGATGAAGATGAATCACTCTTCCATTCTGACGACCAATCTGACGAACCGGGATTGAATCTATCAAAAGATGACGACGAATCTTCAGAACCGTATACCGTTTTTGAGAAAGATCCCGAACTTGAGGAAATATTTGACGAAGTTGGTTGGGGGGTCCAGGATAGTAGCGATATGTTAATCAAAAAGTTCTCCAAAGAATTACGAAATGTCAAGCATTCCAATGTTAAGGAATTGACTGCATTGGATTTTGGTGGTAATTCCATGAGTAATGATCTTACAACTGCGCTCAATGAAATTGAAAACTTAAATCGTATTTTCAAAAAAATGGAGATTGATTTCAAATTCTTATCTCCAGAAATCAACTCCATTGAGAGTAACTCCAAAGGTTTGCAAGTTAAGTCTATTAACAAGAAACTTCTTTATAATGACTTAAAGAGTATATTGGACAAGGTTAGTATGAATAGTCAAGATTTGGCATCTATTGAACAATTCAGTGACTTCCAACAATTCGAACGCCTTTCAATTCTTGAAGAATTGCTTGTAGAATTACATGGAGCCTTAGGAACTATTGGAGGTGATGGTGATGAATTAACCAGAATGAAAGCTTTGAAACAATACCAAGGTAACTACGAAAAAGTCACCAGTAAGTTTATCAGACACTTTAGTGACTTTTTCCGTCAAAGTTTTGCAACAGCTATACGTGAAATGAGTGATAAGTCCGAGAGAGTTTTTCCATCAGATATCTTAGCCACCGCAAAAAACTTTTTGGTATTTTCAGGTATAACTTATTTCATTAAAACCACTTCCCCGGGTGAATTTATTGAATTTAAATCATTTGTCGATGCTCTGTTGGATGGCTATTTGGAGAAATTGATCACTACTAAAATGAAGAACGTCAATTATGCAGCCAGTTCTACTATTTCATCTCGTTTATCCCAATCATTTGAGTCGCAAAATATGTCACTAAGAAAGTCTCGTACTTTAAGGCTTTCAGCTAAGAGAGAAAGATTTATGGGGAGATTCGGACAGACCGAAGAAACAACTCCTACTCCTAACTCTCCAGACACTCTGACTGAAGTTGAATCAAAAGTTAAATCTTCTAATGAAATCGAGGATCCAAAGGTAGTGATGAGAATTGTAGGTGAAGCTGGTGAAATTATAAGTGTCATTGAATTCTTTGTGGGGAATTTCTATCATTATCAGATCAACCAGCCTGATTTTTCATCATTTATCCATAACACCTCATTCAAATCAAGAATTGAAAACCTTCAAGCGGTCCGATTCGACTCTCTTGATCTGAGCAATTACTCCAATGATGTGGTTTCGAGTTTGAGTGCAATTTGTGGCAATTATATCAATGTTCTAATTAAAAAAGTCACCCCCACTGATTTGTCAGTTCCGGTTTTATTATTGGAAATTGATGAAATGATCAAGAGTAGCCAAGAGAAGAATAAAGAATTTTTGGTATACAGTTTCTTGAAGAAACTTATTGATAAGTTCAAAGGTATTTGGAATAAATTAATACGATCTCAAATCGATTTATTAAACAAATCTGCCATTAAAGGTAAAGGACGTGTGTTGCCGGTCATTAAGAACATAAACCAATTAATTTATTTGACAGAATCATCTATTCAAGCACAAGGTAGCTATATTGATGGTATCGAAACCAGTGAAGTCAGATTGATGTTGAATGATTCGTACAGTGATTTGACGGAGGCAATAATTCATTTGTATATGAGAGATGACCCTTTGTTGAAGAATAACGATCATGACGATAAAGAGAGAGAGCATCGTAACATAACCATCATGAAAAATATATTTTTCATGACTCAACAATTGGACGAAATTCGTTCGCAACCAACCAACAAAATGAAGACTCAGCTCAAAGCAGTGTTCAAGAAGATCCAGGATGGTTATTTCCAACGTTTAATTAATAAGAATATCGGGAAATTGGTGGAATTCATTAAGAGTTACGAGCTCGCGTCAAAGCAAAGTGACAATAAAAATACGAAGAACGACAAGAAATATCTCAAAACGCTATTGAATAACTACACGTCAAAGGATATTTCATTTAAAGCAGGTGAAATATTCAAGAAATTAGAGAAGCATATTGTTGCCGGAGAAGATTCGTTTGAACAGGATCTACTCAGAGATTTATGGGTAGATATGGAATCACAATTTGTCAATTACTTCTATAGATTGAGCAACATTGTTAAAGCTATCGATAAAGACATCGAGTATCATATTTCCAAACAGGAGATTCATCATATCTTCACTTCCATTCACTCAACAAGGTAGATAGAAATAAGCATACTAAACAAGGCACTCATCAATAATTCGTAGCAGCAGTAAAACTCAGTACACACCAATGTAGATATATACTTTTTAAATATGACAAAGGTCAACTCACTAACTCAGTTGTATCAAATTGTCGATATATCGCATAAATTTATCAGTCGATACAAGTGCAAATCAATTGTTCACAATTTTTTGCACCCAAACAAAATGTAGTCTACATTACAATTTTACTCATAGTGTTTTTGATTCATAATTTTCTGTTCATATAATTCATACTGTCGTAAAATATATTCATAATCTCATGTTATAATCTCATATCATCGTCAAATCTATTCCTGTGTTCATACCATCCCTAATCCCCTGTCAATCCCCTTCTCTTTTGCAATAATTTTCAAAGCAAGTTTCTTAGAGAAGAAGCGAGAAAGCGCCAAGTTTCCTCCCATGTAATAGAAGTTAGGATGTCCTGAATCTCGCCAGATAGTCTTGAACTCGCCTTCTTCGTCGAGCCCCCAGATCGGATTCAACTTCGACGCTACTTTCTCGCCAAAGATTTTCAAGGCAGTATCTTTCATATTGGAATACCCGGTTGCAAGCACCACAATTGCCAAGTTATCCACTGAAGATCCATCAGTAAACACAACTCCATTTTCGGTGAAATGGTCGATGGAGACCCCTTGTTTCACGGTGATCTTCCGCTCGGCAATTAACTTGGAGCACCCTACATCAATATAATAGCCACCGCCTCTTCGGTAGTACTTTCCAAAAAGACCTGTTCCTCCGTAGCCGGCGTCAATCTTAAATCCTGCTTTTTTCAACGAATCATGTAACGGCTTTTCCATCATCGAAATTCTTCGGTGTTGTTGTTGCATCATTAAATTTAGAAGCTTAATGGGCATTGAATGTGACATCAAGTCAGCTATTTCTACTGGAGGCCCACCTTCTTCGTACACCCCTTCACATATGATCTTCAATCCGGTCTCCGAGTTGATAATACAAGTACTCGATCTTTGTACTATGATCGGCTTGGCTCCTTGTTCATAGAAGTCTTGCGCGATATCATGGCCCGAGTTGCAACAACCAAGAACAATAGCATTCTGACCCGTGAACTGCTTACCGGTTGTATGTCGTGATGAATGGACAATCTTCCCCTTGAAATTGTGTTCACCTTCAAAATGAGGCACATTGGGCTCTCCCGAGTGACCGGTGGCCAATACCACGTACTTTGGCTGCAAAAAAGTCAGTTCCGAGGTAGTATTATCGACAATTTTTACCGTCCAAGTCTCGGTTTCGTCATTGAAATCGGCTCCAGAAACCGTTTTATTTGTCCAGTAACTCAACTCCATCGACGCAGCATAGGAATCAAACCAGTCTCCTAGCTTGTCCTTGGGAGTGAATACCGGCCAAGTATCAGGGAAATTGATGTAAGACAAGTGATCATACCATACTGGGTCATGGAGTACCAAAAACTTGTATCTGTTTCTCCAATTATCACCAATTTGGGAATTTTTCTCTACAATCAAGCTATCAATTCCCATACACTTCAACCTAGCAGCGATGTTCAAGCCACCCTGTCCACCACCTACAATCAACACCAAAGGTTGCTTATTACCACCCCATTCGAAATCGTGCTTCCTTCTATCCAGCCACGAGCTTCTATCCTTGTGCTGACCGTGGTCTACTCCAAGAGGACGCCTGAATCCTAGCCGTTCCTCATTCCCGGTGATATTCTCTAATCCGGTATATATGGTAAACCCTTTGACAGCATTATCCACTGCTACCAATCTAACTAGCCCCAACCCTTCACCGTACTTGTTCTTGAACCGGAATATAACCTGAACCCATTCAATCGGAGGAGAGGTGCTAGTAGCCGGATGAATTGTTTGAAGGCAAACACCGTGAACAGTATTGGTGTCAATGGTCACCTCTTTCAAGCCAAACTTGGGCTGTTGATTCTTAAGCGCTTTGGACACATTCTCAAGCCCGTGAAATTGGTGAAAGTCCCACGACAAGCACAAATGGTCTCGCCATGATATGTGAGACACAAATAAATCCTTACAACAAACGTCTGGGGACTTCAATGCCTGATTGAACCTGGTGACCCAATCATTAGCGAGTTGAAACAAGTCGTGTTTTAAGAGTTCCGGGGTAGGATTCTCCGTCCCGTACACCTTAGAAGCAGGAATGTCTTGATCACAGGGCTCAGAAACTAAAGGAGGGATAACCTCATCAGCCATATCGGGCGTAGCAGCCATTGGTTTTGCAGCATTTAATTTCGCACCAGATTCATAAGGAATCAGGCTTAAACTAATAGGTTCGATCATGACAAGGTTGGTGGAAATACTGCAAAAGGTGGACACTTGGTGCTAAATTTATACTAGACACGGACATTTCTCGTCAGCGGGTTAGGAGGAGATTATGGGGTACCAGATCAAGTACCCTCCTAGACAGAAAAAATACTCTCTAAACTCCGAGAATGACGTGGGTTGTGCCTAAAAAATCTCTCCGGATGCGAAAAATACCCCGATCGGATTCCTAATGAAGATTCCGATATGAGCATTCCGTTTTACCGGCTGAAGCATTAACTCAAAAATGCCTATAGATGTTATACGCTGATAGAACACTCCGAGTCCAGCTTGTATAATATAGCTTCAACCACCGAATCAAACAGCAGTCTTGATCGGACAGGAGGTGAGAAACCCCCAAATGAGGGGACTCCACTCCATGGATACAGCCTCTGCCTGTCTTTGTTATTTTCCAACGTATATGGATGAGGGGCAAATATACACAATATAAATTAGGAAAAGGAGTTTGCCATTGCATTCTTTTATCATCACGGGTTGCTGCACTGGCATTTACCGGGGCCAACCCGGAAAGAATGGCTTGATCTCCTGGAGTTAATGCAAGTGCCGCTTCGAGTGACTCTTGCCCCGAGTCTTCACCCTAACAAGTACCCCATGCCTTTGATTTCAAATGTTCGTCGATATAATCCGCTTGCAAAGTCTCGGTGATAACTTAAACGGATAACTTCCCATATTTATTCATCAATGCTACCAAGGCAGGACTAAGATAGAATAATAACTTGCTGGTTCCATTTTTTGAGATGATCATCCGAATTATCGAGAAGTATTCGTTTAAGAAACTCGAACCCTCTTGATCCTTTTGCTGAAATCGCCCTATTTCAAGGGTAAAGGAACCATCTCCTTTTATGTAGCTACTGCTTTGAACACAGAAAGTATGGAACAATTCCTCCACACTCTTGCTTATTACGGTTGAAATCAAGCGCTGGTGCCTCGAAGAATTCAGAAATCTCCAAAGCTAAATGGAAGAAAATCAGATGTGATGTTTTAGTTACAAGTTTGACAGAGTCATATAGCAAAGAATCAGGGTATTAACTTTTAAAAAGACTATGGCAACATGATATTAGTTGTGATATATTTGTTTCTGCATCGCAAGAAGATACCTTCCATAAAGCCAGTATTGATGGAGCCAATTGGGTTGTTACCATGAAATCGTCCAACTCAAAGAGAAGTAAGAAAAGTATGAAAAGCAATCAGTACAAACCGTTGAGAGTCAGGAATATCAGTACTGTTAATGATCTCTTGAACTTAAATCTTATAGTATTTACCATATCTCCCCATAAATATAATTGTGGCACATTGCATCATTTGGTTTATTTGATTCACTCTACCGGCCGAATACAATGGTTACCTCCAGCATTTTATCAGATCATGTGCAACCTTTTTATCGGATTCTTTCCAGCTTTTTTTAGTGCGTTATCAGATAAGTTGCAACCACACCCCGAATCTTGCGAAAAGTGTGGCATCGATAGGGTTAACACCACATAGATCTAATATAGGGACATTAGTAAGCGGAAAAGTGTATATAAAGATTAAATTGGCAGATTTTTCAGATACTGTTGGTTTGCTTCAAATATCACCATGGCTCCATCAGTTCAAGTTAGTCAACCACCATCATTTCAAGAGTTCAGCGTTGAAGACGCCGTTCGTCAAATCAACCAACTTAATGTTGGTTCTAAGCGGGATTTCACCTCTGCTGCATTTGGAGGTTTCACTGATTCCAACTTGGAAAATTTACCTGAATCTACCAGGATCAGATTCGAAAAATACGGTATTGATTTATCCCAAGGGTATCCAGAAAGACCACCAACAGAAAATATTCCAATTTACGTTGATGATGCTAAAGCTATCAGAAACGAACCAGTTCCTTTCGTAGATAGAGGTAAGTTTGCTGATCCTCAGAAGAAAGCTTTATTCGGTGCTGCTAAAGAGGTCAAGCATTTGACCAAGCACATTGGTACCGAAATTGTTGGTTTGCAATTGGCTGATTTGAACGATAAACAAAAAGATGAATTGGCATTATTGATTGCTGAAAGAGTCGTTGTTTTTTTCAAAGATCAAGATTTATCTCCTCAGAAACAATTGGAATTAGGTGCGTATTGGGGTAATGTTGAAAAGCATGCCCAACAGAACCATGTTCCTGGCTTACACGGAATCACCGTGATCTGGCCCAATTTATATTCCAAGCTTGGTCTCAAAAAAGGTTTCAGACAACTCCACAATAGTGGAACCAGTACCTGGCACACTGATTTAACTCATGAGTTGCAACCACCAGGCATCACTCATTTGCACAATGATTCTCTTCCAGAAGTTGGCGGTGATACTTTATGGGCCTCTGGTTACGCTGCTTATGATAAGTTATCTCCAGCTTTCCAAAAATTTTTGGATGGTAAGACTGCTATTTATTTCTCTGCCAATACTTACGTTGATCGTGAGAATCCTTTGAAAGGAAAAGTCAATATTGAAAGAGAACATCCTATTATTAGAACACACCCAGTAACTGGGTGGAAATCTCTTTTTGTTAACCGTGCAATGACAAGAAGAATTGTTGGTTTGGAACCGGAGGAATCTAAATTGATTTTAGAATACCTTTTAAATATATTTGAGAAGAATTTGGACATTCAAGTCAGATTCAAATGGCAGTCTGAAAATCCAAAGCCAGGCTACGGTACTTCGGCTTTATGGGACAACCGTATTAGTCAACATTATGCTACTCCCGTCGACCCTACTGAGAAAAGACACGGTACTCGAGTGTCTTCTTTGGCAGAACAACCATTTTTTGATGTGACTTCCAAGTCCCAGAGAGAAGCCCTCGGTCTCCCATTAGATTAATGTAAGACGTAATTGTCTATATGACAAAACAGTAGCTTTATAAAAATTACATATGTTCCCTAGATTTTGATGTTTTTACTTGATATAAAAGTTTTTACTTGATACAAAAGTTTTCTTTGTAGTGATAAAATAACAAATTTTACGTTTTTTTGCAATCTGCTGCTTTTTCTTCACAAAAGTCGCAAAATTTTTTCTGCAAGCTGACGGGGATAGACAAATTTCATTTTTTTAAACTTTTTCCATTCTAATATTACAAGACACACACATTCTAATATCAGAAAATACGAATGGCCCAATATTAAAAATACGAGAAGTTCTAATGTGCCAAATACAAAGCGTTAATAGAATTAATAAATAACGTCTAGAAATAAGATCCTTTCCCTGTATAATTATCTTTGAGTCCTGTTTGGGTCGTATCAAAGGATGCTGGGATGTAAGGCTTTATGGGCACAGTAGGAACTTCTTGTCCAATGGGCCACCTTGAGTCTTTGCTGATATCCTGCCAATCAGTGATTGTATCAAATTTCAAGTTGTTGTTTTCTTTGGTAAATTTCAAATGTAGCTGAACTAATTGATCAAACAAAAATGATAAATCTTTGAGTACTATCCCCGGGGTGTCTTGGAAGATACTCTTATTCACTTTCAACGTGGTAATTGACTGGAGATTGGTGATGTAATGGTCATTTTTGCGATTTGATAATTTTGATTTGAACTTATTTAGGATCTTGCCCTGTTTTGGTTTGAGCTCAGACATCTTCTTACTCTGTAATGTGAGAAGAGAAAAGTTAACAAGGCCAATGGCATGTCCTAGCTTGTCTTTCTGATAGTATTCGATAGCGAGAAACATACCCGAATACGCACTAACGTATTTTTGAATCATTAGCAAGTAATCATACCAGTCATCGTAAACCAACCTTATATCTGTTGAACTATTGAAACAAGGAAGAAGGTTAAGACACGATTTTAGTTCATCCAAGGTGTAGATTGCCACCCGGGATAACATGCCGTTGTATTTGGTGGTAAAGCTCTCGTTGTAGTTGAAGTTGTTCCTTGTTACCCACGAGGATTTTGCAAGTACCGACATTTGGATACTGATGTTATTAATCTTTTGTAAAAAGGCATAGGTCAAAGTTTCCACCTTAGCTCCGCTCCCGGTGGTGTTGATCTGATTAGCAACTTCGAGGAAAGAATTGGATTTCTTATAGTAATTCACCACCAACTTCCATTTATCTGCCACCTCACTATCATTACTGTCAGCAGTAGATTCAATTAGCTCACTGGTGAGTTCTGAGCCTATTTTGGTATATACCAAAGAAATCACAATTAGTGCTAACTCCAACTCCAACTTCAATGACCACAGCAAAGGTTTAGGGGCTTCCTTGTGAAGTTTTAGCTTCTTCTCGTCTGACTTTAAGTGAGTCCACGGACTACGGGATTGCATAATAATTATGGAGGAGGTATGAGGGCCTATCTGAGACAAGTCGGTGATGCCAGCATCATTTTTGGTGAAAGTGAACACCTCTTCTATGTATTGTTCAAGATTGAAAGCATATCGCGTTAGATCATTGTAGTTGTCACCGGATGAGTTGGCAATGGAGGTCCGCATTGAGACCAAATGGGAGGGGAACAGTACAAGCTCTGCAGTCGTAGGCGAAGGAATGGGGCCTGGTAGTATAATCATGGCGGTGGGAACGTGCTGGAGGTGTGGTGGTATTTGGCAGTAAAGGAGGATCAATTCTCATTTTTTTCTTCCACCTGGCACTAACTCTTTCAACTACAACACCAGATGAGAATACCAGGGACGTCCCATTACCGGTACGGGATTGTCATTGATTCAGGGTCCTCTGGGTCGAGAATTCAGATTTACAAATGGGAAGATCAGTCCTATACCAAAGAACACGTCAAAGATGAGAAGATATTGGCGTCACCTCCCAAGATCACTCAGGAGAAGGGTTGGACCCAGAAAATATCCCCCGGTATATCGACATTCAGTGAGTCGGGCAAAGTAAAGAAGATCTGGCCCGACCATTACTCCAAACTTATGAAACTAGCCCAGAAAGTGATCCCTGCTGACCAACACTCCGAGACTCCAGTCTACGTTCTAGCTACGGCTGGTATGCGGCTACTTCCCTTGGACAAGCAGAAACAAATATTGAAGGAAACTTGTGTTAGCATACAGAAGAACACCAATTTCTACCTACCAAATTGTAAAGATTTTGTCCAGATCATCGACGGAGAGACTGAAGGCATTTATGGTTGGTTGGGTCTCAATTACTTGATGGGCCAATTCAACAACTATAAAACATCCAATAAGCACCATGAGTCGATCGGATTTATGGATATGGGTGGTGCGTCAACCCAAATTGCGTTTGTTCCTTCATCAGAGCAAGAGGTTGAGAAACATGACGAAGATTTGTCTCTGGTGACTCTTCGGAACCTCAACGGACAGACGCAGCAGTGGAGGGTCTTTGTAGAAACCTGGCTAGGATTTGGGGCAAACGAAGCACGGAAGAGATATTTGAACCAATTAATAACCCTCTCGAACCCTAGTGATACACTCTCATACGAAATTCATGATCCATGTTTACCCAAGGGAGCAACTACTTCTTACAAGTACAATGGAAAGAAGCACGAAATTAAAGGAATGGGGAACTACGAATTGTGTTTAAGAGACATCTACCCGCTTCTAATGAAAAACATTCCTTGTAAGGATACCCCCTGTTTGTTCAATGGTATTCATGGACCCAAATTGGATTTTGACAAGGATAAATTCATTGGAATTTCAGAGTATTGGTATACTGCCAACGATGTGTTCCACAGTGGAGGTGAGTACAATTTCCATAGTTTTAACGAAAAAGTAAAGGAATATTGTGAGAGTGATTGGTCAAAAATCTTGACCAATTCCAAAGCGGGCCAATACTCGAAATTGGACCCAGAGAAGTTCTTGAAGGATGCTTGTTTCAAGGCCAGTTGGGTGATTAATGTATTGCATGAAGGGTTCGAATTACCCCGACAAGGAATAGAAATTATTGATGAGTCTAAAGAGAAAGAGAAAGAAATCGAAGAAATTAGCAGCGTTCATGTGCCGTTCAAATCAGCTGAATCAGTGAACGGTGACGAATTATCGTGGACTTTAGGGAAAATCCTACTTTATGCCTCGTCCCAGATTGAGTCGCTGGATGATATTCAAATTGGGGTTGCTCCTAGTACCATTTCTAATCAAAAGTTTGTACCTGGTGGAGTCATTGACCAAAGTGATGATTATGATTCCGACGATGAATTTGTCGGTGGTAACTGGGTATTTCCATTCTTATTCATAGTTTTAACCTTCTTCCTAGTCTACCGTTTCGGAAGATCTTTCATCAACAAGCATTCCTCTCGCATAAGAAAGGTTGGGAACTACGTGCCTTCATATATAAGAAGAGGTTTAGGAAATGTTCCTTATTTCAACCAATACTTGAAAAATATCCTACCATATTCAGAGTTATCTATGGATGACAGTATAGATTTAGAAGAGGGACCAAGGGGATCAACCACTACCAGTCCTATGCTTCGTCCCTCGCAGTCAGTATTAAGAACTCGCTCAACGGTGAGCTTGGCAGATTCTAGTGATGATATGTTGTCGAGGAACGTCAACTTCATGAACAAGCCGTTTGTAGTGCCCAAACGAGCAGCTTCGGCAATATTTAGTAATTATGGGGAAAACAAAAGTCGAGACTCCTTACTGCGTATAGGCAGTAATTCTTCTGTGAACAAGGGCAAGGGTCTTGATTGATTTTGCGACAAAGTTTACATATACAAAATATAGATACAACAAATAACCTTTGCTTCCAGCATGACTAATATTAAATTGTTCACTACCATTTTGCTAATTTTGGTACTTCCTAATCCAATTACCGTCTCTTCAGCTCCGGTTTCCATCTCAGTTCAAAAGCTGAGAATTAGCTTAAGCCAAAATGATTTCAAGCAAGCAACACTGTATTTACAAAACAAAATTCCCGATATCAAGAACGGTTTAAAATCAAAGCTCAATCAATCGCTCACTCAGAAGAAGGCCAAAGACATTACAGCAGCCCAGATGGTACACAGTAACGGATACAAAATGGGAGGGGTTCTGGATTCGGATTCCGAGAATATCTCCAATGACAGCGAGGGCGACGATGAAAGTTCCTATGAAGACGAAAGCTCCGACGAAGACGACGGTTGTGATGAGGCAGACGACTTCAGTAGAGATAATGGGTTTATAAGTCAGAGTAATCCTGCCACAATATTGCGGTTTGGTGCTGGAGAAGGTACTTGGCCCAGATGGTGAGTATGCCTATTCTATATATTCTATAGTTTACAGTTTATCTCATTTAAAGTATCCGAATCGTTTGTAAGCAAAATATGAACTATCTATTAAATCTTTTTGTATGTCTTCTTCTGTTTAATTGCAAATCGCAGCGATGCTCATCGGTCGCAGCACAAAATACTGTGAAAGAAAAAAAAAAAACCTCTTCTAAAAAGCTCATCTCAGAGATCAGTTCTTCTCATTAGCACCACCACATATCAGCCAGCCATGAGAGTCAAGAAGCCCACCTCCAAAAGGACCACCACCCGTATGAGGGAAGGGATTAAGAAGAAGGCTGCTGCTCAAAATAGAAAGAATAAGAAACTTGCAAAGAAAGATGTTACTTGGAAGTCAAGACACAAAAAAGACCCTAGTATTCCTTCTAGTTTCCCATACAAAGAAAAGATCATTACTGAGTTAGAAGAAGGAAGAAGAGTCGATAAGGAAAGAAAGGAGCAAGCAAGAGTTTTGAAATTGCAACAAAGAGAAGAAGCTTTGGCTCGTGGTGAAGTTGTTGATGAAACCATGGAGATGGAAGGAAGCGAAGCCGGTGAAGAAGGCGTGTTGGCTGCTTTATTAGAATCTGCCCAGCAAGCTGCCAAAAGATACAGCGGAGAAGTTGATGGCGATGATGACGATGCCATGGTAGACAGTGACGAAGATGTAGAATACGAAATCAGTGATATTGAAGGTGATGATGAAGATGTTGAGTTAGATAAATCCCGTAAAGCATATGACAAAATCTTCAAAACTGTGGTCGATCATGCTGATGTGGTATTGTACGTTTTGGATGCCAGAGACCCGGAAGCTACCAGATCCAGAAAGGTTGAACAAGCCGTATTACAGAATCCAGGTAAGAGATTGATTCTTGTATTGAACAAGGTGGATTTAATCCCCACCAACGCATTAAATCAATGGCTTGATTTCTTGAAATCTTCCTTCCCAACTGTCCCAGTGAAAGCATCTCCAGGATCTGCTGGTGCAGCTTCTTTCAACAAAAACTTGACCTCCACCATGACCGCCAACTCTTTGTTACAAGCATTAAAGAGTTATGCTTCCAAGTCAAACTTGAAAAGATCCATTATTGTGGGTGTCATCGGGTACCCTAACGTTGGTAAATCTTCCATCATTAACGCTTTAACCAATAGACATGGTAACTCCTCCAAAGCCTGTCCTGTTGGGAATCAAGCTGGGGTTACTACTTCAATGAGAGAAATTAAAATCGATAACAAGCTTAAGGTCTTGGACTCTCCAGGTATAGTTTTCCCTGATGAGATCATCAACACCAAAAAAGTGTCCAAATCTCAACAGCAAGCCAAATTGGCCCTTTTATCTGCTATTCCTCCTAAACAAATCACCGATCCTGCTGCTGCAGTTAACATGCTTTTGAAGAACTTTTCCAAGAACACTGAAATGGCCGACGGATTGAAAGCCTATTACCAATTACCTGCATTACCCTCTGCTGATTTTGCGGAGTTCAGCAAACAATTCTTGATCCATATAGCCAGATCTAAAGGTAGATTAGGAAGAGGAGGTGTTCCAAACTTGGACTCAGCAGCCATGGCTGTTTTGAACGACTGGAGAGATGGAAGAATCATGGGATGGACTTTACCAAAGGCTTCCAAGAAATCTGTCGATGATTCCTTACCCGATGCACCTAAAAGCTCATTAAGAGGTGACAAGGAGCCAGAAAAAGTTGAACAAACCACTATTGTCACTTCATGGGCCAAGGAATTCGATTTGGATGGTCTTCTTAACGATAACTTTGGACTCAAAGCCTAATTGTATAGTATAAAATAACGATAGCCAGTAAAAAAGAAACTACTTCTGTATGTTGTAGCAATGCTAGAGGGCCGTGATCAATAAAAAATTTTTTTTTTTACATAATATCTGAATAGACCTTAGAGGAGTCAGCTAAGAGTGTATCATCCTCTACATATTAAACTTTTGGTCTATACATAAGGGCTGCTTCGCTTCTGGCTTCTAACAGATTAGCGTCACTGGGAATTTTTTTGCAGTCGCACCCGTGCATCAGTTTATATCTTCAAATACACTGTTGTGGTTACTTCTCTACAACAGCATGCACAAGCAGTGGGACCGCGTCCAGACCGTTGACAATGAGCTCGGGACAGTGAAGTTCGTTGGTAAGCTACCTGAATGGGGTGGCAAAGTGGTGGCATTAGGAATTGAGTGGGATCAACCTAATCGAGGCAAGAACAATGGTGATTTGAATGGGGTTCAATACTTCTCTTGTGACATCGATGGGGCCGGTTCGTTTATTAAGTCAACCAGCAAGAAGCTTCGTGAAGAAAGATATGATTTCATCCAATCATTAGTCCACCAGTATGCTGATGAAGAGAATGAATCGATACTTGATGAAGCCATTGTGTTTGGTAGTAAAGTAGCGGAAAGCTATGGATTTCATAAATTGAATAAGCTCCAGGCAAATTTCAATAATCTCAAATCAGTATCGTTGGATAAGAAACTGATTTATACCTCATTTGACTGCAATGAGCGTACATCTAGCATCCTATCGAATTTAAAGAACGTGGAGAAGTTGGACATAAGCTACAATTTGATATCGGACTTAAACCATGTTTGGGAAATTGTAGACCAGTTGCCCATGATCAAAGAGTTGAATTTGAACGGAAATCGGTTCTATAAACAGGCAGAACTACTGGCTCAGCATCACAATCTACTATCATTGAAGCTAGCCTCAACAAACATAAATATAGCAGAATTCCTACCAAACATACTCCAAAAGCTTGTTAGTCTAACAGAACTATCATTGGCAGGTAATAACTACAATGATGATTGCGTCGACATCGACTTGAATACAACAAAGCTACAAAAACTTGATTTATCGTTCAATAATCTAACAAAACTTCCTAAGCTTATAAGGCAGATTCTGTCAATAAACTTGGAACAAAATCAAATTTCTGACCTAGACGATAGTGCTGTGTATGAAAATATCACTAAAGTCGACCTAAGAAATAACCAAATCGCCGACTGGAGTGTAATAGATAAGCTAAGCACCATATTTCCGCACCTAACAGATCTCCGAATCAATGGCAATCCACTCTTCGCCAATATCTCGGTAGAGGAAATGACGTTAAGCATAATAGCAAGATGCAGCATTTTAAAACTCAATGGGAGCAGCTTGTCGAAGGAAGAGGTGGAAAACGCCGAGTTATACTTCATTTCCAAAGTTCGCCTGGGTGACTACAAATACAACATCTTTAGTAAACGTTGGCGAGTTCTACTCCAAAAATACAACATACAAGATCAAAAAACGGTGGGAGAGGGTGAATTCCAAAACAAATTAAGTGCCAAAAAAATCACTCTCAACATACTAAGCAAAGAGCTAGGACTAAACTATAGTAGAGTATTCTTGGTGGACAACTCGGTATTGAAATTGAAGGGAATCGTTGGTAAATTACTCCAGCAGTCGATTCGCAATCTAAAGGTGCACTACTACATTAACGAATTCGAAGATGGTCAAGAAGCACGTATCAAACAGTACTTGGATGATGACATTGCAATTCTCGATAATTTTGGATTTTACCAGCAGCAAAATTTGTATGTGTCATTAATTAATTAGCTACATTGTACCCACTTTTTGTTCTATTTACTTGGTCTATTCATGAAAATACCATAATCCATCACCCATGTAATGCAAAAGTTCAATACCAATACCTTTATTCTTGGACTTGATTTCATCGGTGCTCATAGTCAACTTTCCAATAGCCAAGGCATTTTCTTTACCTTCAGCATAAATGGTGACGATAGCATCTTTATCAATAGATTCCTCTGGCAATTTGGCTCCTGCTGATGTCAAACCTGGACACATGATATTGGCACCAGATAACACAAATTTGATTGCTCCTCTATCGACTTGGACGCGAGGGAAACACTGGGGATATTGATGAACTACTCTTAAAGTAGGAATTAAATCGTCAAAATGTTGGAACAAAACCACATTATCATCAATAGAGTATAATTGTATTTTATCTTCACATTTGATCAAAATAGCTTGCGATTTCTTCGGTATGATGCTGTCAATTGCTGGCTCCAAATCTTCGAATTGGCCAACAAATTTCGATTTCAAGCCCCTTTGCACCGAGGATTTGATGTTTGAGCGTGAATGTACGTCCTCCTTAGTGAATTTCTTAAACATATTAACTTTAAAGCAAAAACAGTTGGTAAACTGGTGTTGATTCGAGTTCGGAAAAGGTTGATTTTTCAAATACTCATCGAGTGCGGGTTTCATTTCCGGTGTACGGATCCACAAAAGCGACTACAAGAAAGATGTGAGGATTTATAATTACAATACCACCATCCAGTCAAAAGACCTTGGTGTTATCGCACTCAAAGGAAATCCTCATATTCGTGTGGCCCATTACAAGTAAAACTGTAAGTTCATATAGTATCCAGCTCAAGATTCAATAATTGCGGTATTGAACCGAGCGAGGCACAAGGCTAGCTACATTCTGACCAACATAACCACATAGTGATAATATAACCATTATTTTTCAGATGGTAAAACCATCAGCATATTCTCTGATTCCAGATGGTTATGACCTCATGGCGTCTGTAATGAAAGAATAGATAATAAGATCCTTCAAAGAAGTGGTCTTGAAAAAAAAAAGTCCAAAAATTCCTTTAACGTTCGTAACTCAAGGCTACAACGATAAAGAGCTGTCAGGTTATAGTTTTCAACCAGCAAAAACATGATCTCGGACGAATCCTCACTGATACACGTAATGCCCCTGCATAAAGATAAGGAGTAAGAACAAGCTGGTGGAACCACTGGCGATGCTCGTCTTTTTATAATTGGAAGTGGAAGTAAGTGCGGGTAACCACTCGACTTACACCCATACATCTCATCGCCAAATATCAAGCCAGAAAGCCAGATTCGAACTAGATATTCACCAACAATGATTTCGAGGCTATCGACGCGGCCCGTGACAGCTGGCGGAGGATACAGAGTGCTTCGGATGTACTCTACAGCCCGCCCTGATTTAGCTGGGTTGTTGCCTAACAAAAAAACCATCAATCGTCTTCTTTTCGATCATGATAGTAGATTGGCGTATAAGAAGTCATTAGAGATTTTGAAATCAGTTTATTCCAAACTTGATGATCCTGGGTCCATAAGACTACCGTCTTACACCACCAGTGATGATTTAATGCTTTTCAAACAGGTTTTGGCCACGATAAGGACCACCACCAATTCCATTAACAGAAATTTGTTGGATCTAGAGAATGAGTTGGTGGAACAGGCAGCTGAATTAGGCAACAACGACGCCATAGCCATATTGGCATTCAAAGCAATAGAAGATAAGGCTACATCAGAAGCCGACTACAAGTATGCCAATGATTTAATAAAAGAATTAACTGACATCAGCCACCCATTAGTGTTCAAATTAGCTGGAGATTTAGCATTCAAGAAGAATTTGCTCATTCAAGCAGAAGACTATTGGTTGAAGTTCTTAGAGTTGGAACCTAATACAATATTGTCTAGTCAAGTTTGTGCCAACCTTGGGATTTACTACTTCAATTACGTGAAACCTAAACCAAATTTACAAAAAGCCAAATATTATCTTCAAAAAAGTATAAAGTACGGTGAATTAGACAATTATATCATTAAATCACACTATTACTTGGGTCAGTTGTTTTCGATCAACGATCCAATGTTGTCTAAATACCACTTAGAAATATCAGCATCTCGTGGTTTAAAAGAGAGTTTTCCAAGTCTAGGTTTTTTGGAAATGAACGTCTTTAAGAATTTCACCAAGAGTTTAGAATGGTTTAAACTTGGCGTAGAGTCCAATAATGACTTATCTTGCTTAATAGGACAATTTGATTGTTATACATTCATGAAAAATTCGAAGCAAGCGTCGATGATATTACTTAAATTAAATGAAATTAATGAAAAATTGAATAAGTTGAAGGCCGAGAAAGTGCCTGAAAATTTTGTTGAAACTCTTGAAAATAACAAATATCTTTTGAAGATTTTCTTCACGTCCAGAAGAGAGATTATTGAAGGTCTCCAACTTGCATAGCACCAATCACAACATTTACTTGTATATACTAATCGATATTCATCACGTTAATCCCCGTAGTATACCTCTGTCTCAATGTTATTGGCTGCTGTGAGTTGAGTGAGCTTCTGGTGATGGAGCTGCCTCCACTTCTATCTTCTATCAACATCGGAAGGCTATCGGTTGGCACTATTTCCCTGACAGCAGCTTCGCTAAACCAGTAATGATTCAACGTTTGGCCTACATCAAATCGGTCATTAGGGTCAACCAACAATAAACTGCTAATTAAATCTAGAGCAGAATCACTAATGTCATCCCAATAAGGTGAATAAAATGCATATTTGGCAGACAAAATTTGCTCTCGGAGGTTTGGTGGTGCCAATTCGTCGCTGAATGGAGGGAATCCACATAAACACACATATAGAAGAACACCACTCAGCCAAAGATCAACTTTGGTAGAATACTCACTCTTATTCTCCAACACTTCGGGGGCCACATAGGCAGGAGTTCCACACAAAGTATTGGTGAATTTCACTTCTCCGATAAATTTGGCAAGGCCGAAATCAGCAATTTTTACTTTAATGTCATATTCGTGATCGTCCCATGGACCTAAGGCCATTTGTCCTATTGCTGTTTTAGGTTCTATATCCAATAGAATGTTTTCTGGTTTGATATCTCGATGAATGATGTTCTTGTCGTGAAGATATTTCAATCCTGTAAGTAATTGTTTGAAAATGGCTTTTGTTTCGTCTTGTCTGAGTTTCAGTTTATTGACAATTCTCTGAAACAATTCACCACTATTAACTTTCTCCAATACCAAGTAATTGGTAGAAAGGTATTGGTTCACCGGTTCTACGTAGTGATTTATGAATTTTACAATATTGGGATGATTGATTGATAGCAACAAATTCATTTCTTGTTTGAGCTTTTCATCTTCATTGTAATTGCTCTTATCGTCTCCTGTCTTAGCTGGATGAAATATCTTCACAGCAACAATGTCTCCTGTGGTTCTATTACGAGCTTCCTTCACCACAGCATAGTGTCCGGAACCAAGTTGGTTGCCCATGGTGTAATCATCAAAAAACGACCGTTTTTTCAAGAAACTTTGGTCGTTTTCAATGTCAATAGCATACCTGAAGATGTAGGTACCTCCAGTTTTGGCAAAACAAATCTTATCCCCACTTCTCAAAATTTTAGAATTACCTCTACCCAATGGTTCGTCATTGACTATGGTCCCATTCGAGCTTAAATCGGTTATAAAGAGCTTCTCTCGAGGTTGTATGGCGAAGGAAAGTTGACAGTGTTTAGATGAGACGTCTGATCCCGTGAGTTTTATGTCACAGGAGCTGCTTCTTCCCACCAAAACTCCACCTGCCTTCTTGGGAATGCTGATATGAGGTCCTTTGTTTATATTGTAGAGCTTTGCTACGTCCTGGTAGTGAAAAACCTGTCGTTTAACAGTGTTTGGTTCATAACCTATGAGAATCTGTATACGCGTTAGTAAATCATTCTGGAGCTGAGAAAACTCGTTGAAAATTTGGGAAGAAAGTGTGATGGACATACCCGCTTACGTGATAATGACATGACAGCCCAATTCGATGTTGTTGCAGAGATATGAGGATGTTTATGGAAAAACGAGTATTTAACGTGTAACGCGGTGCCAATAAAAAATTGAGTGAACTGCAAAAAAAAAGTATTGCAAAAAACCATACCGAATGGCCGTGGATAAGAGTTATATGAGATCAAAATTTACACTGCTACAAACAGGGGATGTACCGCAAAAATAGTGAAAGTCCTCTACATGTCTTTGAATGAGATCCTACTACGGTGTTGTTTAATTGAAGATTATGAAAATTTCGCATTAAGTTGATTTATATCCATCTACATTGCATCCACATAGATTACACGCGTATCGTTTATGACAGGCGGTGAAAGCATGCTACCTAACCCTGCCAACTATCATACTATACGGTAGAGTAAATCATTAATTTCGTGGTCCGTTAAATGACTCAACTGATGGTCAAACTCCCGCCGTAAGTCTGTAATTCGGGTGAAATCCCGTTTCATACTCTTTGCAATCAAAGGATCCATTTTGTCAAGGAATTCAATCGATTGCTGGAGTTTAGCGTACTTGTGGTTAAAGACATTGGTATAGTCTGATTCTGGCTTATACAACAATAGCTCATCGGTTAGTTTGGAGTTGAAATACGCAAAGTCGGCTTTGAGTTGTTCAACACCATGTTTGGTGAACCTGTTGTTGGTGACGATGTAGTCCTGTATAATTGCAGAGTAAGTACCAACAACCCTATCTGAAACTATGAAGTAGTCCAGATCACTTAAGCATTTTCGAAGGAAAGACATGAACAAAGGTATGGTCGTGATTAGATGCGAGAGTGATGATGATGGCTCAGCATTACCAATGGTAGAGGCTATATTCCATTGAGAGTTGTTCACGTAATGCTTCAATAAGTCTCTGATTTCTTTATGGAAGAATTCTTCATACTTTCCAACAATCTGTTGGGCAAGAATCTGGCACTGGTCAAGGGAAGTATCGAAAATTGACAGTTCCTCAATTACATCTGAATGGCTTATATCTTTATAAGTATTCCAAAGTTGAATGAAAATGAGTTCCTCACTCCACTCATTAAGATTATCAATGATAAACCGAATCAGACAATACAATCCCGTCAATATTTCCAATCCTTTTAATCCATTTTTCACCACCTCACTATTAGTACCATCACTCAAAGCTCCAGGGATTAAGTTCAACCTCTTGGAGTCATTCAAACCTCTTAATGACTTTTTAACCACCTCAATATAGTTATCGATGAATTTTAGTTGCACATTGGAAACATACTTTAGTTGGTACTTGATGATGAATAAGGTACTGTAATGATTAGTTAAGTTGTTGAATAACTTCACCAAGTGAAATGCAGAATATGTTGGTTTTAAGATATGGGAATGACCTGAAGGACCATTACGATCGGTTCCATAGTCGAAGTCAATTTCAAATGCATCCTTAGAGGATACGATCTCACTATCGAATCTCTGTTTTGCTAAACGATACTCAAAGTTTAACCAGTTGTTCACTGCCACTCTTTCGTTTCTATCATGGAGAAGTATATCCCCAGTTAATCCTAGCCACCTTTTGCTAGGAACAGTATCGAATTCTTCAACAAACGGATTGTATTGGTATTGATTTCTAATTCTTTGGTCGAATGATGTAAGTTCAAATATGAGATGTGATAATATTCTTCCACATTTTTCCAATGAATCCTCATTATTCTGAGATTTGACGATATTGTCGTTAATGATTCTGACCATTGTGAAGACCTTTTCTCGGATTGGGCGTAAGATGGAGGTGATGATCTCATACATCGTAATTCGTGAATGCTTCTCCAAAGCACCACTCATAGTAAGCTCAATATATACCGCTTCGTCAGCCAAAAATGCTTCTATAAAGCTTAGTGCCCATTCAGGCCGGGTGATCTTGTTAGTCTCCTTGTTGTTGCCGGCGAAATGATAATTAAATCGGGTGATGATCGGCAGTAAAAGAACATCAAGCCCCCACCAAGTTTCTGGATATGTGGGCTTTTGAGAAATACTTTGAAGATCTACCAATTGGCGGAAACTAGAGGTAATACTTATGATATCCTGCTTGTTGATTGGTGGATGCTTCTTCGTCTTCGGTGCAAGCCAATGGACCTCAGTTAGTTTGCTTATAAGAGTTGACTCATAAACTTGCCTTTGATGTGTAACTTTATCATTTAATGTGGTAATAAGCTGGGTAATAACGTCTTCGTAAACGAGGACATTTTTGTAGTTCAGAAGTAATTCGATTCTATCGAAAATCTCCGACAAGTCAGCGTCCTCGACAGATAAATCCACCTCAATAGTACGAGCCCTTTCTAAAAATTCTACGCTTGTCACTGATTGTTGGACCCCTGCAAAGTTGCATCTTAAATCAGTCAACACCTTCACTTCTCCATACTCACCAATGAGCTTATCTATGCCAGCAATTGACTCCTCTGGCGTCAATCCTTCATAATTTCTTATTTCCAAAATCAAATTTCCGACAGTTTCTACTCTGGCATCGACAAAATCTTCTTCTGAGCCGTCTTCACGGCTCAGAAGCTTATGTTTGACGGCGTCATCGACTTGGGTTTTAATGGACTCTAACTCGGTCACTTTCGCATCTAATTGATCCAAATCATTAATTGTGGTGAAATTAAGGTTCACGTAATCTAACACCAGTGTCATTATACGGCCCCTTCTACCTGGTACCAGTAAGTTATATTAAGGTCTGAATTGAAAGACCACCTAAGACAAGATCATCTTTGGCGGGACCATATTTCACAGTCGTGCAGACGCACAAATCGCAAGACGCGATTCGTCCATGAACTTTTTTTTTTTTCAGAAGAACAAGAAGAAGTTCTATGATCGAAAACTGTTTTTGCTAGAGAATCATCTACAGAGTGAATTGTGAAATTAAGAAAACTCTCTGGTTTCATTGTGAGAATAATAAAATAACACCTTCTTATTCATTATCAAGATGCAAGCTCCAGTTGTCTACTTAAATACTTCCACCGAGAGGCAAACTGGCCGTCAGGCACAGGTTAGTAACATTACTGCTGCCAAGGCAGTTGCCGATATCATCCGTACTTGTTTAGGTCCTAAGGCCATGTTAAAAATGTTATTAGACCCAATGGGAGGAATCGTCTTGACAAATGATGGTCATGCTATATTGAGAGAAATCGACGTCTCTCATCCTGCTGCTAAGTCAATGATTGAATTGAGTAGAACTCAAGACGAAGAAGTTGGTGATGGTACTACAACCGTGATCATCTTAGCAGGAGAGATTTTAGCCCAAACTTTCCCTTACATTGAAAAGAACATCCATCCCGTCATCATCATCCAGGCATTAAAACAAGCGTTAAGCGATGCCTTAGAAATTATTCACGAAGTTTCCATTCCTGTAGATATCGAGAACGAAGAAGCAATGATTAAATTAATTAAATCGTCAATCGGAACCAAGTACATCAACAAATGGTCTAGAATAATGTGTGAATTGTCATTGAAAGCCGTCAGGACAGTTTTGGTGCAAAATGGTGACTATAAAGAAATTGATATCAAGAGATATGTTAGAATTGAAAAGATACCTGGGGGAGAAATCACCGATAGTGAAGTTTTGGATGGAATTTTATTAAATAAAGATGTCACTCATCCTAAAATGAAGAGAAATATAGATAATCCAAGAATCATTTTATTAGATTGTCCATTGGAATATAAGAAAGGAGAATCACAAACAAATATTGAAATTACCAAAGAAGAAGATTGGAATAGAATATTGCAAATCGAAGAAGAACAAGTAAAACTTTTATGTGATCAACTATTAGAATTTAAACCAGATTTGGTGATTACCGAAAAGGGGGTTAGCGATTTAGCACAACACTATTTATTAAAGGGAGGTGTTACTGCATTAAGAAGAGTGAAGAAGTCCGATAACAATAGAATTGCTCGCGCCACTGGAGCCACTATTGTCAACAGAATTGAAGACTTGAAAGAATCAGACGTAGGAACCAAATGTGGGGAATTCAAGGTGGAATTGATTGGTGATGAATATTTCACTTATATTGTTAAGTGCCAAGATCCTCGGGCATGTACTGTTGTGTTAAGAGGTCCATCCAAAGACATATTGAATGAAATTGAAAGAAACTTACATGATGCCATGGCAGTCACCAGAAACGTGATGTTCTCTCCCTCATTGTCTCCTGGAGGAGGAGCCACGGAAATGGCTGTCAGTGTGAGGTTATCTGAAAAAGCCAAATCTATTGAAGGTGTTGCTCAATGGCCATATCAAGCAGTTGCAGATGCTTTTGAAGTTATTCCTCGTACTTTGGTGCAAAACTGTGGGGGCAATCCAATTAAAGTTTTGGCACAATTGAGAGCGAAACATGCAGCAGGGGAATATACTTTCGGTATCGATGGAGACCTTGGGAAAGTGGTTGACATGCACGACTACGGGGTGTGGGAGCCAGAAGCAATTAAGCAGCAATCAGCCAAGACCGCGGTTGAGAGTGCATGTTTGTTGTTAAGGGTCGATGACATTGTTAGTGGGGTCCGTCAACAACAATAAACAATGTGCCATAGAATCTATACTTAATATCAATATACACTTACAGATGTACTGATAATTGTAGTAGTGAAGAGATTGATAAAAAAAGCAGGCTTGTTGTTGCGAACTAGTAACAGCTCTAAAGTAGAGCTTTCTAATTGGATCACATGAGTTACGGGGTGCCAGTATTGCAGTAGACTTCTTTCTTTCTCTTCGGTATCAGCTTCTGGAAGCACGGCTTGTGTTATTTTCCAAAATCCTGCATTTCGGAACATACTTTTTCGGTTATCGCGCGAATATTTACCTTTCCTAATTAGGTAAAGGTCGATATGAGATCAAATCAAAACATCATCCTAGTCAGAGAACAAATTACCAGAAAGGTGAGGAAATATAACAAACGGGGACTGGTGATTTGCGCAGGCAGGAAGAATTTCTGGGATGAGGCTTCAGTTCGTACGTCATCAGTATGGTGGATCTTTTGTGATTCAGCCTTTGATACCATTTTCGGTATGAAATTTCAAAACTTTTTGTACTTCCAATTTTTCGATCTTGATCTTGTACCTTTCTAATTGCTGAATTGATTTCTTTCTCCGGTTGTTTTACACACTTTTTCTTTTCCTCTTCTCCTTCTTGTTGTTGATCTCCTCCCATTACTGATCTTTGGGTTAATTGTAGATCAATTAACTCTCGATGTCGATACCTCCTCTACCATTCAAAGTTAAAACCAATGTTTCCTGGCCCGGAGAAGAAGACGGTGACTTGGGATTCATCGAAAATGAGGTCATTGAGGTTTATTCCATCGTCGACGAGAGTTGGTGGAGTGGAAAATTAAGAAGAAATAATGCTGAAGGAATCTTCCCTAAAGAATATGTGGACATTATTCAAGATAAGTTCCCCAAATCTTCTTCTAGGTCTTCACTTAATAACACCAGCTCCAAACCTCACACTCCCATGAAAGATGAAAGCTTTAGATCAAGCAAAAATAACTCGGCTATTAATTTGTATTATAATAGTTCCAAGGTTAATAACAAGAAGTCAAATCCGTTGAACAATCCAAACATTTCTCACGAATATGAGGATGACTACGATACCAGTTTTGATTATGATCATAGAAGATCGAGAAAACTGAGTTCAAATCCTAAACTAAAGAATGATGAAGTAAGAGAAAAGGAAAGAGAACGGGAAATTGAAAACTTTCGTTTATTACAACAACAGCAGCATTATCACATTAAGAAACAGCAACAGCTCGAGCAAAAACGTCTTCAAGATAAATACCGTATGTCTACGGATATTTATGCTAGACAAAGACCTCATTCACAGTATAATCACCTTGGTGGTGAAACAATGTCACCATC
Organism: Isabelozyma rhagii; assembly: GCA_003708185.3. Classification (NCBI taxonomy): domain Eukaryota; kingdom Fungi; phylum Ascomycota; class Pichiomycetes; order Serinales; family Metschnikowiaceae; genus Isabelozyma; species Isabelozyma rhagii. The sequence goes on along the minus strand of PPNO03000008.1, from coordinate 528,260 downwards.
CAATGAGGTCAATGCCAAATATCATTCTTATAGTGACTTCTCCGATCTTAAACAACAACAAGTCACTCCCACGAAGTATCAACCTTATTTCCAAAATAACACCATTGAAAGCTTCTCGCCAGAAACCTCTCCTGTACCCCAGAAAAGAAGAAATAACAACGTTGGCTACGTGCCCGAGCCTTTCAGTCCAATTGGCAAAGAAAATCCCCTTTACGAACACGATGAATTAGAGAAAAGCTTTGAAGACGAACTCGCAACTACCAAGCGGAGATTAGAACTAGAATTGCAAAGAATTAAAAATTTAGAGAAAAAAAAGAGGTCATCAGTCAGGAAATCACCCATCAACAACCAAAATTCAGGAAACTCCAGTTACGTCAGCGAAGATATCTTATCTTCAAAGAAAACCTATCTGTCTAGAGATGATTTGGGAAAGAAGTTGTCGAACTACGTCACAGACGAAGAAGGAGATGATCATTATCGGTTCAAGGACGGTGAAGAAGAAGATGGTGATGAGTGTTATTCTCCACCTCCCCCACCTCCAAAACGAGAAGTTTATGGAAGAGAAGCGCCATTTGACGCTGATGACTTCAAGTATTCAGTAGACAATGATATGACCGAGGAAGAGAGGTTCCGATACTCTCAACTCCAACAAGAGCACCTCAAAAACTCGATCAAATCATTACAAAGCGATGTGTTAAACTTATCCGAACTAAGTGCCACCAGTGCTGGATCGTTCATGAGACACAAGTATGAAAAACAAATGCAATTTAATGAGTCTAAACTCAAAGGTCTTTCCATTGAAGAAGATGAACCAAAACTCGATAGAAGTGTTATGGAATCTATTTTTGAAGATAAGAAAAAGCCCAACTTTCTTCTGAAACTCTTGAAGAAAAAGGGAAGTGAAAATCTTCTCGAACAAAAGCTTCAAAAGGACGAAGAAATCAAATGGACCACGTTCAAAGCGGACTTGAATCGTATGAAATCATTAACCACCCAGGACAAGCAACAGAGAACAAGAAGGATCACGAAGGAAGAGTCTAAGTTGATCATCAAACCGTTGGACTACGTTTCTGACATTAATGTCAATGAAACGGTGGGAGAAATTGAAGATGATGATCAAATCATGTCAGACTTTTCGGGAACCTCATTCTCCAAAGCGGAGAAGTTCATTGCCAACTACAACACTAATTGTGATTTCAACGAATTGATTTCCGATATCAGTGTTAAATTCAATGCTTCTAAAGTTAACCAGCTTAGATGTGTGTTATTACACTTATGTAAGTTCCGAATCATTGAGGAGACAAGCAAAATCAAAGAAATCAAGCCTAAAATGGTGGAAATTCTTCAAAAAAGTGAAGCTTCTATTTATCAAATCAATTATCTTTTCAAGAAAGTATTGGATGCATTGAAAATCCCTTCAGAATTGATACTTGGATTTTGGAAAAAACCAAATGAGTTTTACCACATCGAACAATTTGTTGTCAACCATTGTTGGCTCTCTGTATTGCTAGAAGGCAAAATCTACATCATGGATATTCTCTGCTATAAGAATGGGTCCATCTGCAATGTACGTGGCACCAACAGCCAGAATTATAATGAACACTATTTCTTGACCAAGCCTTTGAGTGTTATATCCACCCATATTCCATCCTGTATTGATTTACAGCATGTTATTCCCCCCGTTGATCAAACCATTGCCTTCTACCTTCCTCGAGAATATTCTGGGTTCCATAAGAATGGATTGAAATTCAGAAACTATAACAATGCTTTGACAAGACTTAAAGACTTGGAAATCTTCGAATTGGAACTTGATATTCCTTGCGACGTTGAGCTTTTTACCTTAATCAAGACCGCCAAAATTACAACCAACGATTTGAGCTTGTGCCAGGTGCTTTGGTCTAACAACCGCAGAATTGCCAAGATCAAAGCTGTTCTTCCGGAAAAAGAGTCGATTGGGGTCTTACAAATATTTGCAGGAGAAAAAGGTCTTCAGAAGCATTTTGATAATATCCACGAATTAGCCATTGTCATACCATTGTATCATACAGGTAATTCCAAGGCAGGGAAGTTTGTCCCCAGGTTTCCTACTGTTCAAAGTCAGAATAACGATATCTACATCAAACATCCGCAAACCAACAAAATCATTGCTAAGAACTCCTACAACTTTGAAATAGTTCAACATCCTTCCATGGGTATTAATAGTGGTTCTGGGTTGATGAACCAGAACTTCAAAATCGTCATTGAATCACCTTCGGGCAAATACTACAAACTCGCCAAAGAAGACTCGCTTCCTTTCGGAACCTATCACACCAACGTAAAGTGTCAAGAAGTTGGGGTTTATAGAGGATTGGTGATTGGTGATAGTGGGAATAGTTGGTATGTATTTGCCCAATGGGATTGCGTTGCCGGTACAATCACCAACTAATACATTTTACATTCATGATTTAGTTCACGTCATTCATCTCTTAATAACATCAGATCAATTTCTTAATTTTAACACCATTTGTCACTTTCCTGAAAAAAACGAAAAAAAAAGAATCTCTGCGCATTACATAGATTTTACTGCATTATAAGAACATACTTTTAGGTGTAATAAAACGTTTAGAAATGCTTTTTGACGTAATCTTTTTTCGCACACATTTTCAATGATATCTGTTTTCTCTTTATCTTCTCTTTTCTTAACTATATGACAGCCAAGGTAGAGAAACCCGTGTCTCTAACCACGGACGAAAAGCCACTTGGAGTGCTAAACTACTCCAAAGACAAGAAGGTCGGAGAAGGGACTTATGCCGTGGTGTATCTAGGAAAGCAAATTTCGTCGAGCCGGAGCATTGCAATCAAAGAGATCAAAACCGGCTTGTTTAAAGATGGACTAGATATGTCTGCCATTCGAGAAGTGAAGTACTTACAGGAACTCAAGCACCATAATGTGATTGAGTTAATCGATGTTTTCTACTCTTCCAACAATCTTAACTTGGTATTGGAGTTCTTACCTTGTGATTTGGAAGTGATGATAAAGGACAAGTCAATTGTGTTCAAATCTTCCGATATCAAGTCGTGGATCCTCATGACCCTTAGAGGGGTTCATCATTGTCATCGTAACTTTATATTGCACCGCGATCTTAAACCCAATAACTTATTGATTGCTCCAGATGGACAGTTGAAGATTGCTGATTTTGGGTTGGCTCGTTCGTTGGGAAACGCCAACGAAGATTTATCCTCAAACGTCGTCACTCGATGGTACAGATCTCCCGAGTTGTTGTTTGGCGCAAAGCATTATACTGAAGCAGTGGACATTTGGTCGGTAGGAATGATATTTGCTGAACTTATGTTGAGAACACCTTATTTACCCGGGAAAGATGATATTGACCAGATGGATGTAACATTTAGAGCTTTGGGTACTCCCACTGACCAGATTTGGCCCAATGTCTCCAGTTTACCTCTTTACAATGCGTTGAAAGTGTATCCCCCACCATCAAGACAAGAGCTACGAAACAGATTCATTGCGGCTACAGATAAAGCCCTCGACTTTTTAATCACCATGACCCAGTTGGACCCCAGTCGAAGATGTAACCTGACCCAGGCTCTCCTCCATGAGTATTTCCTCGAGTCTCCTCCTCCCACAGAGCCAGAACATCTTCCTGTGAAGGGAGGTGCTCCTGCTAATGACGAAAACGACACCAAAAGACGTAAATTATGATAAATAGACAACATTTATTAAGACGAATCTTGTATATAGGGAACAAATAAGACCTATTTGTGGTATATATCTCTTACATACTCACCAATGGCCCAGGACGCTGTCAACCCCGGGCTTTCGATCCCCACTAAATTAACAAACCCCTTGTATCCCTCCTCCTCTGCTATGTAGAAGTCACCAAACTGCTTAGTGTTCTGTTCTCTCGACAAGAGCTTAGGTCTTACTCCGGAGTATGACGGACTCAATTCCGAGGTCTGGATGCTGGGAAAGTAGGTCGCAACTGCTTGACGAGCTGCTTCAAGATTCTGAATACTTGGAGTATAGTCGATCTCAGCTGCTTTGGTGCCTTTTTCTAACCATTCGAGATCAGGGCCGAACCTCAACTGTCCCCCTAAATCAAACGTTAAGTGGGTCCCAAGTGACGAGGCATTAGGATTGGGACATGGATAGATCAACTTATCAGTAATCGATGCTGTACTACGAGGGGTTTCAGGAGAATAGCTGAAGTAAGTACCTTTCGCGAAATAGCTCTTGAAATGTCTCTCTGGAGGAAGAAGCAAATTAGCAACTTTCCCAGCGTATAATCCGGCAGCATTGACTAGATTATCGGTGGTTACTTCGAAGGTTTGGTCGTCGGATGTCTCTCTCAACGTCAAGGTATAGTTGGGAGTACCAGAGTTATAGCTGATATCTACAACCTCGGTATTCAAGCCCACGGTACCGTTTGCGTTCTCCAAGCTCGTCAAGTAGAACAACGTTAAATCGTGAGCAGATATGATCCCGGTAGTAGGTGACTCAAGAATACCAGCTTCAGCCCGAATAAAGGGAAACTTCTTCTTTGCACCATTGGTACTAACAAAATGCACGGGAACTTCCAAGTCATCAGCAAATGATTTGATCTTCTCCAAGTACTTGTATTCTACGTCCGATTGGGCCACTACCCACTTACCACACTTTTGCAATGGCACCTGGAACAACCCTTTTTCGTGGGCCTCGTATAGCTTTTGTTTGCCCTTAATACATAATTGTCCTTTCAAAGAGTCTTTGGGGTAGTAGATACCAGCATGGATGACTTCAGAGTTTCTGGCGGTGGTTTCCATGGCCAAATGTTCATTTCTTTCTACTAAGAGAACCTCATTCCCGGCGATTTGTTGAAGCTCCGAGGCAATTGCAGTACCCACCACACCACCTCCCACCACGACGTGGGAGAATTCAGAGTGAACGGCAGACTTTGTAGAGAACGAGCGGCCACACCGCTTCCAAACCAGCAGCAACATATGAGTTCTTAGCATTACTGTCAGTAGCAAGTAAGAAGAAATGCGTGAAAGTTGATTCGCAGAATATTGAGAATGCTATAGAAAACACTTTTTCGCAACCATAACGAAAAAGATGGCCTCAAAGCCCCACAAAAGCTTCAGGAATCAAGCTGTATGTCAAATTTGATCAAATTACATCAATAGACCCCAAAGTTTCCGAAGTGAATTCAAAATAAGATAAGTCTCGGACATATCATGATTCTATGATTTTCAATTTAACGTTTCAGGTTGTATAGTGTAGTGGTTATCACTTTCGGTTTTGATCCGAACAACCCCGGTTCGAATCCGGGTACGACCTTCTTTTTTGCCTATCTTCTTTTTTTCGATCGCTCTGCTAAAAAATATAAGTCTTACGAACTCTGGCGCACACGTGGGGAATTATGCTCATCAGAAAAAAGTTATGAGCTAAAATAATATAATTGATAAGGGTTAATTTTTCAGTCCAATTACTTTGGCGGCTTCTTGTATAATCACCACTGGAATCATTGATTGCAAGATGAAATTCGGGGAACATTTACGAAATGCTCTTATAAAGAACTATTCGTTCTACTACATTGCCTATGATGATTTAAAGCATCAGTTGAAGAAGAACTTAAAGGACAATGACTATGTGTGGACCAATGAGTTTGAAGAAGACTTCTTGAACGCTTTGGAGACTGAATTGGATAAAGTGTATTCATTCACCAAGATCAAGAACACTGAAGTCAACCGTAGAATCAAAGACTCCGAGAAATACGTCTACGAAGTTGTCAGTGCCATTCAGAATCCTAGTAACCCCAATCAACCTCAAGAGCAAGACTTTGAGGATTTGGAAGATGAATTATCCGACATCATTGCTGATGTCCATGATTTAGCCAAATTCACCCGGTTGAATTATACTGGATTCCAAAAAATCGTCAAGAAGCATGACAAATCTACCAAGTTCACCTTAAAGCCTATTTTCCAGGTTAGATTGAATGCCAAACCATTTTTCAAAGACAATTATGATAACTTGATTGTGAAATTGTCTAAATTGTATGATTTGGTTAGAACCAGAGGTAACCCCGTAAAGGGTGACTCTTCTGCTGGTGGTGCTCAGCAGAATTTCGTTAGACAGACCACTAAGTACTGGGTCCATCCAGATAACATCACCGAATTGAAATTGATTATTTTGAAACATTTACCTGTGTTGGTATTCAATGCTGATAAGGAATTTGAACCTGAAGATAGTGCCATTACCTCCATTTACTTCGATAATCCAGATATGAAATTGTATTATGGTAGATTGAGAAAAGATGAAGGTGCCGAAGCCATTCGTTTAAGATGGTACGGGGGAATGAAATCAGATCAAATTTTCGTGGAAAGAAAAACCCATCGTGAAGATTGGACTGGTGAAAAATCTGTCAAGGCCAGATTTGTTTTGAAGGAAAAGAAAGTTAATAGTTTCTTATCAGGAGAATTCACTGCCTCTCAAGCCTTTGAGAAGATGAGAAAAGATGGTAAAAAATCTCCTCAAGAAATTGAAAATTTGGAACGTTTAGCTAAAGAGGTTCAATACACTATTCTTAAGGATAAGCTTAGACCAGTTATGAGATCTTTCTATAATAGAACTGCTTTCCAATTGCCAGGTGATGCCAGAGTTCGTATTTCTTTGGATACAGAATTAACAATGGTTAGAGAAGATGATTTCGATGGACACGATAGAGCCAATGGAAACTGGAGAAGAACTGATATTGGTGTTGATTATCCATTCAGTCAATTATCCGAGCAAGACGTTTGTAGATTCCCATATGCTGTTTTGGAAGTTAAATTACAAACCCAATTGGGTCAAGAACCTCCAGCTTGGGTTAGAGATTTGATTTCAAGTCATCTTGTTGAAGCAGTCCCAAAGTACTCTAAATTCATCCACGGGGGTGCTACTTTGTTAACTGACCATGTCGATTTATTACCTTTCTGGTATCCACAAATGGACATTGATATTAGAAAACCAAAACTACAGGAAGAATATGGTATTTCGAGACAGAAAAACATCAAAGCTTCCTCTTCATCTGGTGGTGAATTGGATGAAGAAGAATTAGTTGATTCCTCAAGCTATGGAGGAGTTCATTTCTCTAATGATATCAACCCATTGGAAGAAGATCTTGACGAAAACTCCCCTTTGCTTTTGCCTTATGCAAGATCAAGTGAAAGTGGTTTCCTTACTAATTTGTATGGAAAATTCTTGCACTTCTTTAATGACGACAGAAGCTTCACAATTAAACCAGGTACTATCTTTGATACTAACGCTGCTTTCAAAGATAAGATTCCAAAGGGAAAGAAGATTTGTGTTCCAATCAGGATTGAACCAAAGGTTTATTTCGCTGCTGAGAGAACTTTCTTGAGTTGGTTATCAATTGGTATGATCTTGGGTGCTACTGCCACTGCATTGCTTAACTATGGTAACAAGAGCACTCTTACTGCCTCTATCGGTTTCTTTATTTCTGCTTTATTCACTTTGACTTATTCTACTTACAAATATGTCTGGAGAACCCTTATGATCAGAGAAAAGAAAATTGTTGATTACGCTGATAAAATTGGTCCTAATTTGATTTGTTTCTTCATTGCAGCTGCTACGTTTGCAACCTTCATCTTCAAGTTTATCGAAGCTTAAGATGAATCACATTAGCCAGTCTAATTTAATACTCGAGTCTACCAAATTTCTTGTTTTGTCTGCCTTTTCCTTAAATTCTTTGTTGTCTTGCATAAAATAGTCATTTACAAATAATTTGTATTCTAACTTAATCTATATCGTTAAAAAGTATTTTGTAGTATTTCGAGAAATATCGCACAGTGCTTGATCATGAGCTCGTTCTCTTATGTTGTTACAATGTGTCTGTATTATGGATCAGATCTCTTTCTCATGTATTCGTCCTCATCGGGATCTAGCTGACTGCATCCTCAGTAGCTAGCCACTCTAATAAATAAAACATATCTTACACTATTTTCTTCTAATCAATGCTGTTGAAGATTTTCTTCTTCTTTTCGTAAATTTGACATTCTCTCAGCAATAATTGCATCTGCGTCTTCCTCATTATTGTTTTTCCCTCTTACTCTCTTCCCGAGCCTAGTGAGAATGTCATCCTGTTGAATCTTAACCACAGTTCCACTAGGAAGAATCTCGTATCCCTCCAAATCATTATCATTGCTAGTAATTGCCCTACCTTCACCACTAGGAGATGATTCATTTCCTCTAGTTTCGGTCCCGGCTCTCTTTCTATAAGCAGAGGAGCCTGGTGCGTCATCTTCTTGAAGTTTGATTGATCTCAACAATGCAGCATCATCATTTAACCCAAGTTTATTACCAATGTAACTTATGCATCTGATAAAAGTCTTATTCCATGATGATGGTTGTCTTGGGAATTGCCAACCTTGATGTAATTCCATTATTGAATTTTGTTCGAAAAATCTTCTCATTTCAATATCTTTTTCGAATAATCTGAACAATTCATCATCATTGGGTTTCACCATGAACTTGAACACTTTTATCAAAATATCAACTAACAAGGGAACCGTCATCAATATAAGGAAAGAAGCCCACCATGACTGGTCACCACCAAACACTGTTAAACCATAGTCTACATAAAATATCTCTGCGGCTTTGGCTCGGTATAAGAACATAATTAAAACATTCCATACACCATAGCCCCCGACAGAAATAATGAATGCTGCTAGGGCCAACCATTGACGATTATGCATTTCGATGAATTCACATTTTGCGTTTATCAAAATCACCAATACCCCGAAAACCAACGTTCCTAAGGGCAAAGTAGAATTATCTTTAAGCGCTGTTATTCCCCATGTGTAATAGGCCAAAAATGAAATACCAACACTTTGTAACGCTGCTAGAAGCATCCAGAAGATGAATACCTTTAAGTTGAATGCTTGGTACAATCGTCCCTTAGCATATAGTTCAGGAACTGCTAATAATGTTGAAGGGTGTAAGTCCTTATCAAACATTCCAATGCAAAGAACTGGTAATGAAGTGAATAAGGTATTGAACATGGATAATGACCAACTTTCATACATAGACGAACCAGAGAATAAAGTGTTTTTCTGGTAAACTGCTTGAGTCAAGTAAAACAACAATTCCTTGTAGAAAGTACACAACACGAATTTTGCTGTTCTTATGTAGTTGTATCTCCCATTAACGAGTAACAATTTCAACAAAAACCTGAATTGAGCGATGGCATAGTCAGCTGATCTGGCAGCCTGTAAACCTTCTTTACCTGTGATGCCGACCCCGATATCAGCACTTTGAATCATGGCAATATCATTTGCCCCATCACCGATAGCCAAAGTGACAGCACTTTTCTTTAATTCTCGAACTCTACTTACCATATTAGCCTTTTGCGATGGGGAAGCACGACAACAGATGGTGGAATCAGTTTGAATGCATAGCTCAAGGAATAAGGACAATAAAGTCGGATCCTCTTCAATATCAGTCAAAGTTGCTCCATCGATAACACATACACAATGAGCCACTCTCCCTGCCTTAACTTCAAGTCCAGCTGAAGTGATTCTTTGCATTAAACTGTCCTTACCTTCATCATTGGATAAGACAACTACTGTGGAGTAGTCTTTGATGAGTCTACAAGAGTATCCAATGTTGATGGCAGTCTCTCTCTTATCACCAGTTAGCATCCATAGTTTGATACCAGCTCTTCTTAATTTCTCAATGGCTTCACTTACTCCATCTTGAAGTTTATCTTCAATTGCCGTAGCACCAATGAGTTCGAGATTGGTTTCAATTTGTTCTCCAACAGCTTCTACTTTTGCGTTTCTGTCAACTAATTCAATTTTGGCATCACTGTATTCACGATACCAATTCTCATAAAACGCCTTATCCACCCATTTGAACGAGTAGAGAAGTGTTCTGAGGCCTTCCGTAGAAAAGTCTTCTATATGTTCCAAAGTTTTTTCAATGATGAATTCATCATTGACCAATAGCTTATCATGGGGAAAGGCTTGAGAAACATCGGCACCTTCAGTAAGTTCATGTTCGGGATTATACTCTCCACTGTCCATACTATAACGTTCAGCTTGTATCATATGTAGGGATTTTCTCGCCTGATTAGCAATATTTGTTAACTGATCTTCTTCTCTATTCAGTAAATTGAAATCGATTGAGTTCATACGTTGATCAATGCCAGATCCTCTCAAACTAGAGGATATTGACTTTTTATTTGCAAATTCTTGGGAGAATTTAGATTGTAAAACTGCGTCTGCCTCCATTGTTTTACGGTCAGCAGAGTTAAGGGAGATTTCTCGGGCTTTTTGTAAAGCCAATTCAGCATTTCTAAGTTTTTGAAGAATAATATTATCTGCCCCTTTACAGAAGATACATATTCGATGATCAGGAAATCTCACGATAATCGACATTCTTTTTCTTGCTGAAGAAAACTCAATTACTTCCAATATTTCATAACTTTCGAATTTTGGAGGTTGGTCAAATCCGTTTGGATAGATTTTCAAGGTGAGAATGTTCTGTTTGCGGTTGAAGACAACGAATCCTAAGTCTCGAGCAGCTTGTACCAATGCAAGTTCATCCGGTGAAGCAGCTTGGTATTGTATCGAATCATCGGAGACGTCTTCCGAATCGTCATCTTCTTCAACTAACGAGATATTAGACTCTGATTTGGACTTATTGGATTGCTTCTTTCTTGGGATACATGTGTTACATAATGCAATGCTCAAAAAGAAGAATTTTGCTTTTTTGGCAAATAATGTTTGAGGATGGGTTTGGATGTATTTTAATAATTGCAACGAATTGGTCAAAGCCTGTGATTTTTTGGGCTGGGCTGTAGATTTCCAGGTGGAACGAGTGGACGCAACATCCACACTATTTCTGGCTATTTCCGTGGTACTGTTTCTACCTCCACCTACGTCGGTGCTATCTCTGACTTCTGCGGTGCTATCTCTTGAATTGTGCCACACTGGGGTATCAATTGATCCTTTTGTTGGATTTTTCTTTTCCTCCAACATAACATCAAGATCATGGAGCCAGCTCATCCCACAAATACTAAATTTCCTAAAAATCATCTTATTGTCAGTTAAAGTCCCAGTCTTGTCACTGAAAACATAGCTAACTTGACCCAATTCCTCCAAAATCGTTGCGGTTTTGGCATCACAGGGAGTATTGGTTTCCACATGGTACATGTCAAGATCATATTGAAGGAAACATAGTTGCATGACCTTGATGATCTCCATAGTCACATAAAGAGATAACGGAATCAAAGTATTATACATGATAATGAACCCCATCAATGTAGCAGCCACTCCCACGTCTTGATCAAACAAATACCATGTTGTTCTTCTATGATCTTCATACATCAATCTTTGAGCCATGGTAGAGAATGCGGATAATAGCACCACGACAAATACCATGAAGACGACGATATAATTAATGTTTTTCTGTAATTTAGGGGCTTTCGTTCTTGGATTTTTAACGTTATTCATTCTGATCTTTGTTTCTTCACCGGTAAACACAACTAGCCCTAGGACTGAACTGGTGTTTCTTAAGATACTTCCACGATAAAGCACATTATCAGGACCTAAGGAGTACTTCTCTCCATTGAGTTCATACAGTCCTTCGAAATTATAAAGATCGATATTGGGGTCTTCCACTGTGACGAGGGTTTTGGTATTTTTGATGCCAAACACTTTGCTGTATGCATTGGCGAGTTCTGAGTGAGGACTTTTTGGTTTTAAGTTTGTTTCTCCATCGAGGGCCATGGTCTCTACAAAGGCTTCCTGGTTGTCTCTGTCACTGGTTCTCAATAAGACTATGTCAGCTGGGACCCACTCATTTTCGTTAACTTTGATGATATCACCTACTTTCACATGCTTCCACTTGATCTTATATTCTTTTAGGTTGTACCACTTCATCAGATAACGGCTGGTGTAGCCCAAATCTGTAGCACCGTCCATGGATGAAGACGATGAAGATAATATGGCGAGGGGGACGGCATTTCCTGGCACTACGGGGATGGTTTCTGTCATGATGGTGGCTATGGAGTGGGTGTCGAGAGTAGCCAAGTCTTGGTCTTCTTTTATCACAGTGGTGAATTTACCGTTCTCTTCTTTATCGTGGAGATGTCTTTTCCAGTCATCGAAGCCTTCTCTGGCGATGGAGATCGACATGAAAATCATCAATGGGATGATGGTAGTATACTTCCCGGTGGTTGACCAAGTAGGAATCATTTGCATTATGGCAACAATCATGAAGTAGCAGTTAGCTATTTTGGAGAACTGAGCCCTCAATTGCTTTGGGAGGAAGGAGTATATTGTGTACTTCGAGGATGTGACCAAGTTATTTACATAGGGTTCCCCACTTCTTTCGTCTATCAAGGATGCAAAATGACAATCATAAAAATCACCGCCAAAGTCTCGGTTGATATCGTCTTTGGATACAGTCAAGGGAATGATCCGGCCGTTAATCGTGTGCTCGTAGTCGGTGATGCGCAACACCTTCTTCTTGAGGCGATGGAGGGATGCTAAAAATGGGTTATGGGGTAGTCTCTTCTTACGTTTACGGTCATCGGCGAGGAAACTGGTGATGCTGCTGTCGGAACGACTGCTGGTCGCCGTGAGTTGGCTAGTAGAGCTGCTGAGATTGCGATGGATGATGTTGAACACCGAATTGGATTTGCTCGAGGAAAAAGGATCATCCACGGTGTCGATGTTGATGGTTGGCGGAGTGTACGGAGAGACATCACCAAAGGTGGGTTGCTTGTGGTCGGCTTCGTGGGACACTTCCTGGTCCGGGGGAGATGGTGCTGCTGGTGTTGTCGAGGACGAGGACCCGTTCACTAGGGCCTTGTTGAAGAGCTGGGACCGTAGCGAAAGTCCACGTTTCCGTCGGGTATGAGGTGTACTGCTGGAGCCGGCGCCTGGAGGAGTTAGATGGTCGTTGGTGGACACATCAACGTTGATCTTGGGCTCCGACAGTTGACGAGATTGGGTTATCATGCTGTATTCGCCAAAGACCGCAAGGAAACTGGTACGAGATGAGCAGCGTTGGAGAAAGGTTTTGAAGATGAAATCATGAATCGGAGACGGTGATTTTTCTTGGTGAGACGCAGCAAAAAAAAAAAAAAAAAGAAGGCTTGGAAAGAAGATGGCTACTGAGAAGGTGCCTAAAATGGGGTGTGTATTAACGCGAGCGGCACGAACTGACGTGCGGCAGAAAAAAGAGAAAGGGGAAGAAAGGGAAATGACGCGGGCAGAGATGGGCCCGAGATTGCGGTGCGGGGCGGGGCGGAGGGCCGATAGGGCTGTGGGCCGGAAATGGCGGTGGGATTCCGGGAGCAGACCCGTTGGCGGAGGTAGAAGCAGTAACCAAGAGTCCCTAGTTTATTCCAGCCCGTCCCTAGCCCGCTGCTGGATCTAGGCCCGGGCCGATTGCGTTCCCGGCGCTCGGCGCTCGGCCTAACACGTTAATGTGGCCCGCACTTTCCCCATACAATAATCCTTATACTCATTCACATAGTTGGCATTATTCAACTCAACCTCTCCACTGAGCTCACTCACAATCTCCTCGTTCCCAGCAATAAGCACCATTCCCCGGGGAATGGTGTCCAAGTCCACAAACGTCTCCACGAACTTGTTCTCCACAATCTGGTGGGCCACATTATTTGCAACCAACCGACCGCAGTAAAGAGCCCATCCGGCCGACTTGATGATGGGCTTGTCTATCAAGTCACCCAAACAGAAGAAATTGTCCACGGACTCGTGTGTCTGTGGATTATACAATTGTAAGTACTCGTTGACAGTGACGTTGTCTTTCTCGGTGACAAACGATTTCTTGATGTTATTGGCTAGAAAGGCAGTATTATTCCGGTGTTTGGTACACCAAAAATTCACATCCGACTTTATAGTTCTCCCATCAGTACATATCAAATCGCCCGACTCCAACTCTTTGTCGACCCGGGTATTGGTGAAAACGTTCACTTTGGCCCGTTGTAGCGACTGGCATGCTTGCTTCTTGAACTCCTCCAGTAACGACTCCGGAGGGAACAGGGCATGCGGGTGAATAAGATTGACCGTCTTCTGCGGGAATTTGAACTTGATGTCGCCTGCTAGCTCCACTCCAACGGCCCCGGCTCCAATCACCGTGACAGTATCTTTGGCTGCGATCCGAGATCGCACCTCGTCCATCTCCCCCAAAAAACTGTCCAAACTGTGAGCATCAGTGGTTATGGGGTAACTTCGGTCTCTGCCTGCAGCATAAATGACATAGTCAAAGTCAATGATGGCTTTCTCACTGCTGGAGTTGTTTAACGTATACTGGGCTTTTTTACTATCAAGATAAGTGACTTTTCCTTGGACATAGTTGAGCAAAAATCCCGATTGACTGTTGTCGGAGTCCGCCGCAGGCCCGATACTTTCGTCGGCACTGATTACACTGTCGAACTTCAAGTCAGTCAACTTGTCAAACGGAATATACTGGCTTTTGGCAAATCCTGGGTCCACCACACATCGAGGCACTCCAATGATATTCAAAAACCCGGATCGCGGCTCTATCATCGTGATCGATACCTTATGGCTGGCGGAATACGTTTTGTTTAATGTCTTGAAGTGGTTTTTCAATCCCACCAACGCTGAAAGCCCTGAATACGCCCCTCCCACAATGAGGATATTGGTGGAGAATGGAATCACCACCTTGGAAACGGCCTTTAATACGGTAGGTGTAGACAATGCCATCTCTGAAGATGTCACCTCAGGACTTGAATGGGATGCCATGTGCTATTTATAGGGGGTTGCTCTATGTACAAGTGATGGTAAAAATATGGAAAGTCTGTAGAGAGAGAGAGAGAGAAAGAGAGAAGAAAAAAAACCTAAAAAAACGTACTTCATCGGATATATGAAGAGATTACAAAGAGACAAAAATACCAAGAATTAATTAATTTCTGCGTGGTTGCTAAATTTCACCTCACACCTTTTCAAAAAACTAACCAGCGGATGCTTTTTGTTGCTACTTCTACTGCCGGTCCCGGTCCTGGACCTATGGCTCATGACTCTAATATTCCGCGCTCGCATGGCCTTAGGCGGAGTTTTGGCTCCTCATAATAAGCATCAGCTACATAAACAGGCTAGGGGTCTCCTACCTATTTTTCCCCAAAAGTATATATTTTAAGCGACCACCTGCGCATGAAGGGATGTCCAATTGCCGTGAATCACAAATTTCTGTCTATACGGGGTTACATGTCTCATTTCCTGGCCTAAATGTGCGTGACATTGTTGCATCCGATGCCTACTGATTATCAAGATCATCTCTAACCTTTTGCCCGTTCCTGCAACCAAGGCCCGAGAAACCGTAATTGGTGCCTGTTCAGTCCGGTCGTGCATGCGACATGCATGCGAGCTCTTTTCGGTCCGGTCGTCGCATGTTTTCTTTTCTTTTTTTTTTTTTGTTTTATTATCTAAGGGATCGGATCCTTTTCCTGTTCTCGGCATTGACTTCTCTCCCAATCTCATTTATAATTCGCTTTAATTGCTTAGACGAACTATTTGCAGTCAACCATTGCTCGAGGTTGTCTCGCTGGAGCTTGACTTCCTGTGCTTTGGGAGTCTGGTGCTCCTCGTCACAATACGGGTTCAATAAAAGGTCAAAGAGTGGCATCCATAACTGCACCTGCCAATACCTCTTGAAATTATTGCTAAGCTTGTACCGATTGTCCACCTTCTTTGTTTCTATGTAATCCCCGAATAACAACGTGTGAATGATCGCCGCTATTCCGTAGTAATCGGCTTCATACATCCACGTCCGACCATCTCTCATCTGTGGACAATCTTGTTCGTCGGTCTCCCAATTACTAACAAACCCAGTTGGCCGGGTCTTGAATCTTGTAATGTCAATGGCTCGCCCAAAATCTATGAGTGTGATCCCTTTACTATCCCAGCCTCTACTACCATCTGGCTCATACTTCTCTTCGATATCTTGCTCCTCGAATCGAACCATACAATTATCTGCCTTTAGATCTCCATGAATAATCTCCACCTCGTGTAGTGATTCAACAATCTTGAGTAACTCAATGGTTAAAAATATGCACAACACTTCATCCACCACCTTATCTTGATTCTTGTAGAAATTCACTACGTCAAGTAATGTCCCTTGGTTACAGTAGTTAAGCACCAAATAACTCTCGTCTTCGAAATACGACAATGACTCGGCACTAATAAAACGCTTCCGCATACACTTCGGCACTCGTTTATGAACCTCACTCAAAATGTAAAATTCCCACTGTGATGCCGGTGATTCAATTTTCAATGCCTTGTAGATCCCCAGCTCGGTTTCAATCAAATAAACAACCCCGTAACCACCTCTTCCTAATTCGTACCGCAAACAGTAGATTTCATCTCCACAATAATTGATAATCGAGCTGGGTCCCTTGCTAATGACTTTACTCTTATGGTTGGTGATGTGGTTGATATTGCTCAATTTGTTGATTTTGGTACGATAACGAAAGTATCCGGGGAAAGAGCTGATTGGGGGATTGAGTGAACTGATCAAATCTCCTTTCAATTCGGGATTACTCACATTAACCGTCTCCCCAAGGTTCATATTAGATGGCCGTTCTATAAAGGGTGAGCTTTGAGTTGATCTGGGGATTTCGTCGTCAGTGTCGTAGTGATCTGTCGGTGGTGTGGTGACCTCTTCAGTCTCTTTGCTGATTGGTGGGAGCCTGATAGTTTCGGTAACGAATTCATCATAGTTGGTAGTGTTGTCATGCTCTGTCTTGGTGTCGAATTCATCGTCCGTGGTGAGGTTGTTTGCTGCTTCATTGAACATTTTGTATACGTCATTAGTGGCCATTCGCGAGTACATGGTGATGGTAGGAGAATTGGGTCTTGCCATGGAAGTATCATCTTTCAACGCTATGGTGAAGATGTGATCTATTTCGTGAGGAATTTCTACCTTGGAAGCGGTATTATAGTTGGCATTTGTTGTGTGGGATCTGACTACGTCCTTTGAAACAGTGGGGTAGGTGCAGTGCTTTCTGTCAAAGTCATCCTCTTTCGATTGAATATTCAAGTCATGATCATTTACATCCTTTCTGTCATCTTTCCTTCCAACCAAAATAGATTTATTTCTTGACTCATGCTTCACATCATTGGTCTTGTCCTTTTTGAATCTTCGGTTTAGCGCAAGGATCTCTTCAAAACAATATTCTTCTTCGGGTGATGGATACACCAAATCCATATTTACCCACACCCTTTCAGTATTTTTACCTGGTTGCCTAATTATAGTATAGTACAATCCATCAGTTTCATTCTTAACGACCTCATTTTTTTCAACCACATCGTCGTCACGAAATACTTCAAATTTAGAATTGGGCCTCGAGTTGTTCCCACTCTGTTTGATGACTTCACCCTGCCATGGCTTGGGGGTGAAAACATTTTCCTTTATTCTTGATTTAATAGATCCAATTTCTTTTACACTAGATGTATCTAGTAATGATTCTTTGAATGTAGTAGTGTCGTTATCATTGAAAATTTCAATTTTTTGTCTTTTTCTAGGATTGCTCACCTGTTCTTGTAAAGGTGGAGGATTTCCTCCTCTTTTAACTGAGAGTGCATTACGAATTGTTGATGGAGAAAGGTTGGTTGTTTCCCTTCTTTCGAGGAAATTTTCAAACGTTTTTCGAAGGCGCAACAATGGTCTGGCATTTAATTCTATTCCTAGTTCGTAAACTTGTTTGGCATCGTTCAATTTCCCTGTTATTTCCAAGTATTTGGCAAATTCTTCATAAAAGAGGGCCAATTTATTACCAATCTCTTTCTTTGATAGGTATATGAATATTTCTCGAGGCGAGTCCGAGTAGTTGATATACTCCAACCATACTTTTAGGTATCTAGGATCGTTTTTATAGTATTCGGTATCTCTGAAACATGAGGTACACCTCTCCAATAGACTGACTAAACCACTCTCTGAATTTGCGCCTTGAGGGTAATTGTCATGGGTCCATTTAATATACTCGATGTACACCTCTAATGGGTCATCTAGTTCGTCAGCCTGGAGTAAGCTGGATTCGAAATCATTTCTCTCTATGCTTTGCTTCTGCCTGTGTTGATCGAGTGATTTAGATGCGATTGAGAAATTGGCTGCTAGTTTGGAAACAGGTCTTCCCCCAGGTAGTGGAGTGATATTCTCCTTGTGCTGCTCTATGACAGTTCCATCTACAGGGTTCATTCTAACTAGCTGCTAACCATAAGCGGTGAAATATCTGTGGAGAAAAAACGAATGAGTGAAAAAGGGAAACAATAATGGGCGATAACAGCAGAAAACTGACGACGAGTTAGAGGAAGAAGAATGAATAATGATATAAGTTGTTGATGCGTCGCAAAACATAAACAAGTACAAACAAATAGCGCGCGAACTGCAATGAACTTTTTTTTTTTGAGTAATGTCTGGCATTTTGATTTTTTCCACCAAAAAACCTCCGCTTTCTTACGCTTTTCCTCCTCACGCCCAACCCCAATGTTAATCCATCACCTTCTAGCGGGGCTGTTGTTGATATATGGGGCTTTAGCTGGAGGATTCTATAACGAATCATTATACTTAAAGCCTCTCCCAGGAAACACGCTTCTAGCTACTTTTGACTTCGATCTGAGATCGCTACCCGCTCCATTGACATATTATGATGGAACCAATCACCACGAAGTGAAGTACAACCATTACAATTCGTTTCCAAAGTCCCTTGGACCCATAATTGAAGCCACCAATACGCGACAACTACATCTAAGATTCACTCAGGGCTGGTGGGATGCTGAGTCTTGGGGCCAATTGCCAGCGAATGGTCTGAAAAGTGGAGGCACGGGTGTAGAAATGTGGGCTGTCATTGAAGCTCCAGACTACGAATCCGCCAAAACATATTGGTTTAAGTTGGCAGAATCGTTGTCCGGTTTTTTCTGTGCCTCGTTGAACTTCATTGATGCCACCATCACCACGTCTCCCAAGTTCAAAACAGAAAATAGCAAGAATTTTGTCTCCAACAAACAGAATAAACTCTTCCTTTTGAGAGCAGCATTGCCAAGTGAACCAATTTGCACGGAAAATTTGACTCCATTCCTCAAGTTACTTCCCGTGAGAGGGAAAGCAGGCATTTCTAGCTTATTGGATGGCCATAAGGTATTTGACTCATTATGGCATTCAATGTCCATTGACATCACAACCGAATGCGAGTCCACCGACTGTAATTTGGTGATCCACCAAAGCATTAACTCCATCATTGACGTCTCTAGATCCCTCCGTAGATACTCCGAGGGTGGAATTCCCAAGCCTACTCCCGGTGAAAGCTTGCGTTGTGATGAATCAAAAGGTCCTGACATATGGAAATGTTTCCCGCTTCCAGACCCTACCGACTTGACTTGGAATTTGGAGAAAATCTATGGAAGAAAAATCAAAGGTGGTGCTTTTGCGGATGATAATCAATCGTCAGTAGTAACCATAGAAGTTGATGCCAATCACTG
Source organism: Isabelozyma rhagii (assembly GCA_003708185.3). NCBI lineage: Eukaryota > Fungi > Ascomycota > Pichiomycetes > Serinales > Metschnikowiaceae > Isabelozyma > Isabelozyma rhagii. Next base: position 508,754 of record PPNO03000008.1, on the reverse strand, counting down.
GGATGTTAAAATAGAGCAACTGCAACATGATGAAAAGACCCTTACTTCCCTCATTGATAATAAAGACAAATCTAAATTTACCTACGTCATTGCCGGTGAGTCTGAGTTTGATTTGGAATTCTCATCTGCAAACACCAAAAACGTTAATCCAGTACCAACTCCTCCATTAATTGCATCCAGATCCCTCACCGGCTACTCCCTTGATCAAGGTGGATTGCGTGTGTCATTCAAGAACCCTTCGACTACAGAACCAGTGTCTTTCATTTATTTCGAAACCCTTCCTTGGTTCGTGAGACTCTACTTACACACCCTCACCTCAGAAGGAAGTGGTGAGATCATCAAAAGATATTACAAGCCTGCTATTGACAGGCAAAGGCCATCTCAATTAGAGTTTTTGATCACTATTCCTCCTAGTGGATCTTTGACATTAACTTACCAATTTGATAAATCGCTTTTGCTCTACGCCGAATACCCACCAGATGCCAATCACGGGTTCTCGATTGAACCTGCCGTAATAACCGTCATCAAAGACTCGGAACCCCAGTACCAACTCCGAACAACCAGTCTTTTATTGACGCTTCCGACCCCGGATTTTTCCATGCCCTATAACGTCATCATTTTAACCTGCACCATCATGTCATTAGCTTTTGGTACGGTATTCAATCTTCTCACCAAAAAAGTAATTACCGAGGAGGAGTTGGAAAAGATATCCGGCAACAGTAAAGCTGCTAAAGTTGTAGCCAAGGTTAAAGAGAGAGTTAACTACGTTAAGGCCAAATTGGGAAGAACACAATAATATTTTTTCGCAGCCTCGGAGTTACCTGCAGTTTACGCAAACGGTTCCGAGAATCGGCGATCGATGAAATTTTCTCCCGGGATATACCCACCAAGTATAAATAGAAATAAAAGGTATTGATTTCTGACATGATTGTGTAGATTGTGGAGATTTTTCATTTTGTGAGCTTAACTAACTAGCCATGTTCGATGATCTAATATCTCGGGACGAAAATGTCATATTGAAGTCCCTGGATACCAATGACTCAAGTCTCAAAAGCTGGCACTCGATATTTTTCTTCCGATTGGAAGATTTGTTTTCCAAGGATTCCGACACCTTCCAGTATAACTATGGTCGAGTAAATGGGATGGTACCAGAAAAAGTTTCACTTTTCAGTACAGCATACCCCAAGAAGGCTACTAATATGGATACTGATCATCATTACATTAACTTTGATACCGAGATATTAACCCGATGGATCTCTCGTGACGTTTTGAAAATCATTGTTCCGATACTATACTTCCAAGACTTACAAAAACAGAGGAAAGCCGAAGCGCTATTCGCCAAATCCGTGCCCACAGCCCAAGAACTCCAGCTTTGTCTGAGCTTGAAAGGGTTTGGATACTGGAGGAGAAATGGCTCCTGGCACTGTACAATACGGAAGATAAACCCAGAAGCTAATACTGACGAATACGGACCAAAGGTGTTCAGTAGTTACAATTCCTGGATTGCCTGGGACTCCCATATCCAGAACGAAATCAACGAAGCTAAGGCCAGAGATGACTGGGCCTTAGCCCACAAGTTAAGAACCATCAAGCGTGGTTCTGATAAGCCTCAATAATTGCATCGATTCATTTCTTGTTATCTCTTTCTTTTTAAGGTCATTTGGCCTATACACTATATACTGTTATAGCTACGATTTATGAATACTGAAGTCTTACGGAATGTAGTTTCTCAGAACTTTCCATTTTTTTTAAGTTTCAAACATCAGGCTCTGATTCGATATAAAATACAAAAACCGTTCACGGAAAAAACAGGAATTCGCAGCAATTCTATGAAAATTCAGAAAAACAAAAAAGTTTCTCGAAAAAGATAATAAGCTATTTCATAGTGAGTTTAACAGTGTATTCTAAGAGCAGGAAAGGGTTGAGCTTCAAAGAAGTAGAAAAGGACCGGTTGTCGAAGTTCTTTGTAATGTTTATAGGTAGAGTACCGGATGTACGGATGTGTTTTATACTACAATTTTTTTATACATTCGTACTGGTCAAGCGTCTGTCCATTTGGTTAGGGGATGCTAAAAGGAGTTACCCGTTAATTGAAAGGTATATATAGATGAAGCCAAAGAGAAGTTCAAATCAATGAGAAGTGGCGTTGAAGTGACGATGAAAACGAGAACAGTTGGGTTATAGTGTGGTCAAGATATGTATCCAATGCTCTGTGACAGCACGAATTTTAAGGCAAGAGCCGAGCCATCACATTTCAATATATCCAAAACTGTAACGTTCGGCATCCGTTAGTTCACTGAGATCATCGACGCTGGAGTCACTATCTGATACATCCCGCTCTCATGAGGATAAACTTGATTCGGCACTAGTCCAATGACATTATAAGGGAATATAATCTCTCCCATACATTGATAAATTGGAAAGTCTGTACTTTCAATGTATGTAGTTCTCAACTCTACAGGTTCGATATGTGTGTAATTCTTGTCTGGATCGATTGTAATATTATAATTTTCGATTTCGGCACCCAAACAGTCGTGGAGATATGTTAAGCATATGTGAATAGTTACTACAATGAAGCATTGCATTAGCCTGACATGCAAAGGCCGAGAATACGCATAAAAGTGAAAGGAGGATCATTAGTATTGGAGAATTGAAGCGAATGATAAAAATCGCAAAACTTCAACAATTGGGTATTTTTTGTACTTCTAAGAGGTCAAGGGATGTTCAAAGGATTATGATTCACACGAAGAAGTCTACAGTTGAGTAGAAGCAACTTGACTCACAACCATTTCTAATTTGTAATACGTATTTCCGCTCTCCGCTATCAGCAATTTGCCTGGCTAGCTCAATCGGTAGAGCATTTGACTCTTAAAGAGTGCAATCAAAAGGTTGCGGGTTCGAGCCCCGCGTCGGGCTTCTTTTTTTGCTCTTTTTCTTTTCATATTCTTTCGACCATTTTGGAATCGAAATAACCCCCTTGAAACATCCTACTCCTTGACTGACTAATACAGTTCACAATAGGGAACGGAAGGCGGTGTCCGACAAGTGCGGCTAAGTAGCCGCTTACGATTTACGAGGGGAGCGATGTAGTCTGAGTCAATTTTTTTTTGTGTCCTAGAGATGAATTTTTTTGTCCTATATAAAAAGATTTAATCTGCAAAACTTATCGTCGACTTGAAAGAAAATTTCTCCTTATCAAGGCATGAGATTCCAAAAGGGCGAGGCCGCCGATAACGTAACCACGGTGGAGTACGATAGCGTACCATACCAGGAGGGATCAGGATCTAAGGAAATAAAGTCAGAGCCGGTGAAGGCAGAGAGACAGGTATGGTCGATTTTCAAGAAGTTATCCGATCGTTTGGATGGATTGGGGGTTGAAACCAGAGGTATAGAGAGAATAGAGCCTTACGAGAGATCCACCAATAAGACGAAACAGTTGATTTCGGTCATTGGACTATGGTTATCTGCATGTGGAGGATTAAGTTCAATGTCATCGTTCTATTTGGGGCCATTATTGTTTGAGTTGGGCTTACAGAAAACCCTCACTGCTGGACTCATAGGACATACTATCGGATGTGGGGTTGCTGCGTACTGTTCTATGATGGGCCCAAGATCGGGCTGTAGACAAATGGTGGGGGCCCGATTCTTGTTTGGCTGGTGGCCGGTGAAATTCGTTAGTCTTGTGAGTATTATTGGGGTTCTAGGGTGGTCGATTGTGAACTCGGTGGTAGGAGGACAAATCTTGACTAGTGTCAGTAACGAGAAGATTTCGTTGGTGGGTGGAATCATCATTGTAGCTGCTATTTCCTTGGCAGTGGCCATAGGGGGCATCAAACAGTTATTGAAGGTGGAGGCTTTATTGAGTTTGCCAGTTAATTTTGCATTCTTGACTTTATACATTGTTGCCTCGAAGAAGTTCTCCTATTTGACCTATGGGGACATAATGGGACTAGACAAGAGCACTTTAAAGGGCAACTGGTTATCGTTCCTTTCGTTATGCTATTCCATCACTTCCACATGGGGTTCCATTGCGTCTGATTATTACGTTTTGTTCCCCGAAACCACCTCCGACATACAAATCTTCACCATCACCTTTTTCGGCATCTTTTTGCCCACCACCTTTGTCGGAGTTATAGCATTGTTAATTGGTAATGTTGCCTTAAGCTACCAGCCATGGCTCGAAGCTTATGAGAGCTACGGAATGGGAGGATTGCTCAATGCTGCCTTTGAGCCATGGGGCGGAGGAGGAAAGTTTTTGTTGATTTTGATTTTCTTATCATTAGTTTCAAATAACATCATCAACACCTATTCTGCCGCATTTGGGATTCAATTGGCCGGAAACGGGTTCGCCAAAGTTCCTCGATGGATATGGGCGATTTTAATCACCGCATTCTACTTGGTTTGTGCGTTGGTGGGCAGAAACAAGTTTGCTACAATCTTGGGGAACTTCTTACCCATGGTGGGATATTGGATTTCCATGTATTTCATAATCTTATTGGAGGAAAATACCATTTTCAGAACAGACAGATTTATTTATTTATACACCAAGGAATTCGAAGCCACGGAAAAAGACGCTGATCCTACAAGTCAATCGCAATTCGTGTTGCTGGCGAAGAAGAAACTACATTATAACTTCAACATCTGGAACGATATCACACGTTTAACCAGGGGTATTGCAGCAACTGCTGCATTCTCGGTGGGTGTTACCGGGGCCGCAGTAGGAATGTCGCAAACCTATTGGGTAGGTCCAGTTGCTAAACTATGTGGAGGGGAATACGGAGGGGACATTGCCATGTGGCTTTGTATGGCCATTAGTGGAGTGGTATATCCACCATTAAGATACTGGGAACTCAAGAAATTCGGTAGATAACTGGTGCGTACATGTCCATAGACTGAGTAACTACCTATATAGACATTAAAGTAATTCCTTACGTATAGACAACTTCAATTTCATACGTAGACATTGACAACAATAAATCCTGAGGTGACTCGGGTATAGTGATGTGCAGCTGCTGCAAATTGCATCATTCCCCGAAACTTATTCCTCCCCCATCTTCGTAAAAAAAACGGCCGGTTCCGGTAGCCTAACTAAAAATAAAGCATTTTCACCCCCGGTTGGTACTGCTGCTTACGAAATCGAACTTGCGAGAACCCCAGGCACTTTCTCGTACCGATCCGACCCCGAGCACAAAAAGTTTTCTTCAATAGGATGACTCACGGTCGTTCCAAACCAGATTCGTACTTCACCGGCTCAGTCACAGGAAGCTATAGCTGTCTGACTCACCTTAAACGGTTTCTGATATGATACTGCCGCTGAGCAGGCTTAACACCCCGATGACTACAAGCCAGGAATTTGCTAACTCCTACTCCGTCCGTAGATGCAGTGCTTTCTGATTAATCAGCATATTTTGTGTATCTGCAGGTGGGTGCAATATTTTTTTGGGCTGTTATGCAGCCATATATATAGAGCAAAGGATCTCCCTTGTCGTTAAAATTTCTTGCGACACGTTAACAAACTGGTGAGATACTAGAAAAGAAGAAGTTTGGATAATACTCGTTGTTCTTCATGACTTATCGGGATAATGAAGAGGAATGGCCTGAGTTGCAACCTGCTAGTTATAACGAGTACCTAGAAACATTTTCGAAGGAGTTGCCTAATGACCCGGTTTGGTCAATTCTACCTTCTTATGACATGCACACGCGTACATTGGCACGTAGTATAAACGTAGCCGAAAATGATTCACCGCTACCAGATTACGCCAACAGTGCTGCGGATTCTGCTATTGCTCCTACCACTACTGCTCTTGGTTCATTAGACAATAACGATGGTATTACGGTTTCAACTGCTCGTACTTCGGTATCTAGTTTGTCGGATAACGCCAGTTTTATGCGTTCAATTGAAAACGATGATAATTTCATCATCACCGATGAAGACGCCCATACTTGGACAGAAACGGTGATAAACAATATTCACAATTTAAGAAACCTTACACTTTCTGACAATGAAGTCGCATCTGCCATAAAAATGGGTATCTTTTTCACTAAGGAAGTGGGGGAGATTCATAAAAAACCAACCTTCATCGATCCCTCGCTTTATGAATATAAGCGTGGTGACTTAATAAATGGATACATTTTAATCACCAACGAATCAGATAAACCGATTCCGTTCGAAATGTTCTATGTTCTTTTTGAAGGGAAATTTATGATTGCCAACCCAAAGGATTTGTCTGATCCCAAACCGGTGTTCATAAAGAAATTCTTGGAAATGTTCGATTTCTCTGCTTCCTACGATGAAGCCCGTGTAGATCGTCTCGTCGGGGAATACAGAGATACTTTCTGTTGTGGGCTTCAACAAGATTCCATTGATGATACTTTTCTTACGATTTTTCCAGGAAAAGTCCTCCAACCACAGCGTCGGTACAAACGATTTTTCACATTCAAAATCCCGGAAAAGTTATTAGATTCTGAGTGCAATCACGACTTATCATGGCATACGGATTTACCCCCAACAATGGGAGAGCCTCGAGATGAGAAGTTACAGCCGGGAAAAAGAGAATCTATCAAAGATTTTGCAATAATGAACTCCTCTGTCTCTTATAGTATGTCTGCAAGATTCATTGGTAAAGCTTCTCAATATAATGCAGTTCTATCCGACACCAAAAGAAATGGTAAGGAAAAAACCCTTATCAACTCTTTTGGGGACGAGTTTGTCATTGTGAAGGAAGCTTTTACCCCCATGCGTATATTGCAGCATCTTAAAGAGAAGACGTCTTATGAAAGAAAGATGAAAAATGATGAAATCAAACTCATGTACAATAATCTAGTTAAAAGAATTAAAGAGAAGAATGAAATCGGACGTGAGTTGATCGATGCAATCAACAATAACAAGATGGAAAGTACATTGGAATTATCAACTAAATTGGAAAATTGTAACCAACGAGATTTGTTGAAAAACCGCCAATTGTACAGAAGAAATAGTTCAGACGTAAAAGCAAGTTACTGTGCTTCCTTGCTGGTGAAAAATGAAAGTTATGAAATATTAGTTCCCATAAACTCTAAGAAGTCAATTATAAGTCAGCACAGACATCAGAGCATAGGGACCTTGAAGGTCTCTGTTCCTAAAAAAGAAATTCGGCTCCGTTATATTCCACCACCAAAGTTTCAAACCGATGAAAACTGTGACCCCTCTTCGTGGAAAGTGAATTTGCCAATTGGTTTCGAATTTTGTAACTCTTCAATACTCGATAAATCGACCCCTAAGAAATTCCCCGAAATAAAAGATATGATGGTAGACTTGGTTGTTATGACACTTCAATCCCCCAAGCGTGACATACCTATTGAGATTAATCATGAAGTTTTATTCAACAACGAATTTGATGGCTTCATATCGGACCTTTTCCATGATAATGATAACTTTACTTATGGTGTGAAGAACAGCTTCCGAAAGCAGGCTACAGAAATGTATCAAATCTTTAAGGTTTTAGGGTCCGAGAATTTTAAAGTTGAAAAATCGCTAATTGATGATTTAAAAGCAGTATGTGAAATCGAGGAAAGATGCTTCAATCTCAAAATAACCGACTTCCAAATTGATGGACATTCATCGATCGACAGTTTCGCTAAATCAGAATGGAACTACGATAAAACAAGGGGAAGTTACGATAAAAATTTCAACTTGAAGATAAATACCGAATCAGCAATATTGAAATCACTCCAGAATTACAAAATCCCGAAGTCTTACAAAGCATATAATCTGTTTTGTTTGGTTCCAAGTTTTCAGACTTGTAACTTGGGCAGAATGTATTATTATAGGGTTGTTATCACTTTGTCAAATAACGAAATCTTCCAGTTCAAAGTACCGGTTGCTGTTGTAAAGCATGAACTGTGAGGTGATCACCCTTTTCATACATCCCATTTACTATAATTATCATTTTCTTTCTAAATATTCATTTAATTATTACATTATTACTTAGATAGGGGCAATACACTCATTTATCCCTGGAGTCAAAGGCTGCAGTTCAATCAATAGCAGGCCTTCTAATTGCATGCTCCTTCACCATTTGGATCGACTCTAATTTATATGGGCTTCAGACAACTCAGTAGCCAATTCATCCACAGATTTATCCTTTTCTTCGACAATGACACCAGCCAATTCCTTCTCCAATTGATCCAAATCATCTTCGTCAGCTTCTTGTTCAGCTTCAGCATCTTCTTCCTCTTCATCTTCCTCCTCATCACTATCAATTTCTTCCAAATCATCCAATTCATCAACCTCACCAAATCCTCTAGATTCAAAAATTTCGTTGATTTGATCAATTAATTCCGATTCCTCCTCAAATCTGTTCCCGTTCAATTCTAAAGTTTGCAAATTGGGTAAAACTTTATCAATAACTTTAACTAATAATTTCAATGCATCCGACTCTAATTCATTATACTGTAATTTCAAAGAGGTCAAGTTCTTTTTGATGTCACCATTCAATAAACTATCAATCAATACCAAACTACCCTTTGGTTTCAACAAACAATCATTAAGATTTAATTCAGACAAGTGTTCCCAATTTTGAATAAATCTAGATAATTGAATAGCACCTTTGGTGGTGATTGTATTATCTTGTAAATCAAGAACATGCAATTTTTTATTTTGACTTAAACCTTGAGATACTAATTTGGAAATACCAATGGGTCTAATACCATTTTGATATAATCTTACAATTTCCAAGTCTTCATGATTTCTTAATCCAATAGCCAAATAATTGACTGATCCATTTTCTAATCTATTTCTACCACAAATGAAAGATTTCAATGATGATTGTGATACTTTTGACTTGGCTTTGGCTAATTTGAATAATGACTTACCAATTCTTTCCCCAGCAAACGGACCCATACCGTTGTTGGATAAAATCAAATGTTCAATGGTGACTGCTTTGGATAAGTAGTCTTCAATTGGATCAATAGTTTGTAATCCAAATGCGTTATCACTCAAATTAATCACCTTCAAGTTGGGTAATTGTAGTAAACTAGGTAATAAATAAGATAATGATTGGGGAATTTCCGTGTTTAATCTGCCAGTGTACAAATCACTGAAATTGATTTCAACAATGGTGTTTTTATGATTTTTCAATAACGATTCACTTAATGATTTAGAAGCTTCAATCCCGATGGTGTTACCGCTGAAGTCAATCTTGAACACCAAGTCTTGGGCTTCGAACTCCTTCAAGTATGGAGCAATATCATCATGAGAGTTGAGTTTAAGTTGCTTACCTGCGATAGAGTAGGTGTTTTCTGGAGTTACCCCCAATTCCACATCAACAGTAGCCATTTCGACGATTAAGAAGTATGAGTTGATTCAATTGAAGAAAACCGCTTGATTTACGAAGAAGAAAAAAAACGGAACCAAGCACGTGACAGAGTAGTGTACCGACAAACTCCAAAATTTTTCCACACTCAGAAATATGATCATGGCAAATGGAAGAAGACATTCATCTATTTTAACCAACAAAAATCCAAGATAAAATGGCTGGAAAAGGAAAGGCAGCTAAAGCTGAATCTAAGTTCCAGGAATTCAAAAAGACCCCAGCTTACACCATTAGTCTTAATGCCGTGTTTTTCGCTGCTGGAATCTATTTCATCCAATCTTCATTGATGGACCAGTTAGTCCCACAATTATAAGAGAATGAATGCGGACTAGGCTAGAGGTGCAATAGTTAATTTGAACCAGAATTTTTTTGTATATATTTCATGTCAAATACATATGACGATAATATTACTGTAGGCTGAAGAGGACTGGTTGAAAGTGGAAGATAATCTGCTGAGCAAAGAAGAAGGTGTTGAAACAACAGATGAAGAAGGAGTTGAAACAACACAGAAAGAATACGAAATCGAGAGAGGAGGGCGCTTGTGCGACGACTAGCAGGAGAGATTTGGAGTGGATGAACCCATGTTTGCAGTATGCTTGTCCAACTGGTTTAGCAAACCAACATCTGCACCCGTGCACCACGGATTCTAAGCTGTGAACCAAATTTCATATTTTGCAGCCCGTGCACCACTTACAATTCCGACGCCCATGCACCACATGCTGATTGCGCATCTTCCATTATCACATTACCCCAGATTATGATCACTTTCAGCCCGAAAACTGCCCACAACATGTCCTGATCGATATATCAGCTCACTTGACGACCCCGTCATAAACGAAGATTATGCAAGCTTGCCTGATTATCGGCCGAATATCAGACGGTTTTTGCATATGAAGCCATGAACTCCGAAGCGGTACGGATGCAAATTTCACGGTGCCCCTCCGCGCAAACGTCAAAAACACTGGTCCTCGGCATCTCGGTGCCCCACATAACCTCGGGATCGCAGAGTGTGCCCACTAAAATAAACTACTAAGGTACGTGAGTGATGCAATAAACATGTAGGCGACTTACACAGATGCACAGGCTCTATGTACAGCTTCGGAAATAAACAGCGATTTTTCAAAAATTTAGGCGAGACAAGCTGGTTCTCCTCTCCCGTGACCTGGGAGTTTTCACTTCTGTACCCCAGTTTATTTATCATTAAGCTATTTGATAGGCAGTGAAATATACGTATTTTTTTCACAAACCAAATCCTTTTCATTTTTTTTTTTCCTTTTTTTTCTTTTTTGTCTTTTGATATAAATATCATTGATTTTCCCCAGAAAATTCGATAGTTTCCCTTCCTTTTTTTTCCATTCATCAACATACATTTAATTTATTAGTCAATAATGTCTGCCACCAAATCTATCTCCTCAGGCAATATACCCAACCCACAAGCGTCCATCCAAGAAGAACGTGCTGCTTCCAAGTTTGATCCTGTCAGAATGCACCACTTCTTGGAAGGGTCTGAAGAGGATTCGATTCTTTTCAGAAGACTTGTACAACAAATGGAAAGAGATCCTATTTTAGGGGTTGATTCTTCTTACTATGAATTAAGTAAAGAAGATCAAAGAAGAATCGTTGCAGAAAAGATTGGCCGTTTAAGTCAATATCTTGAAAAAGAAGATGAACACGTATTCAACACAAGATTATCTCTTCTTTCTGTGTTTGATCCTCAAGCCAACACCAGAATTGGAATCAACTTGGGTCTTTTCTTAACCTGTATCAGAGGTAACGGTACTGCTGAACAAATCAAATTCTGGACCCATACCAAGGAAACCGCCCAAATCAAGCTGATTTACGGTTGTTTCGGTATGACCGAATTGGCCCATGGTTCCAATGTAGCCGGTTTAGAAACCACCGCTACTCTTGATAAAGAGACCGACGAATTTGTCATCAACACCCCTCACATTGGTGCTACCAAATGGTGGATTGGAGGTGCTGCCCACTCTTCCACTCATTGTTCTGTCTATGCCAGATTAATTGTTGATGGTGAAGACTACGGGGTTAAAACCTTCATTGTCCCATTAAGAGACGCCAACCACAACTTGATGCCAGGTGTTACCGTGGGTGATATTGGTGCTAAAATGGGTAGAGATGGTATTGATAACGGTTGGATTCAATTCTCCAGTGTCAGAATTCCTCGTTTCTTCATGTTGCAAAAATTCTGTAAAGTTTCCAAGGACGGTGATGTTGTCTTACCTCCTTTGGAACAATTATCCTACTCTGCTTTGTTACACGGTAGAGTTGCTATGGTTAAGGATTCTTACAGAACTTCTGCTAGATTTTCCACCATTGCTCTCAGATATGCCATTGGAAGAAGACAATTCAAGAGTCAATCTGGTACTGGAGATGGTTTAGAAACTCAATTATTAAACTATCCATTACACCAAAGAAGATTAATTCCATTCTTAGCCACGGCCTACTTGATTTCTGCCGGTGCTCATAAGATTGGTAAAACCATTGAAACCACTTTGAACACTTTGGATGCTGCTGTAGAAGCCAATGATATGGGTAAGATTATGAAATCTATTGGTGAGATGAAATCCTTATTCATTGACTCTGCCTCTTTGAAAGCAACCAGTACTTGGATGACTGCTGATATCATTGACCAATCCAGACAATCATGTGGTGGTCACGGATACTCTGCTTACAATGGATTTGGTAAGACTTACAATGACTGGGTTGTTCAGTGTACCTGGGAAGGTGACAACAATGTTTTAAGTTTATCAGTTGGTAAGCCTATCATCAGATCGATTTCTGAAGCTGTCAACAAGGGTAAGAAGTCATCTGGTTCCACTGAATTCATCACTCGTGCCAAAGATTTCCTTAATGACGAACCAGTCTTGAAGACCATAGCTGACGCTGATAACACCGAATTGGCATTGAAGGCCATTGAAGTTGCTATCATCAGATTGGGATACCAAGCATCCAAGATTGTTGCTGCCAATGGTGGTAACTACGATGCTGTTGGATCCACTTGTGTTACTCTTTCTAAATTGAAAGCACACCATTACTTGATCAAAGAATTTGTTGAAAGAATTAAAACCACCAAGGAACAAGAATTGGTACCATATTTGAATGTCATTGTTAAATTGTACATTGCCAATGTTGTGTTTGAAAAGTTTGCAGGAGACTTTTTGGGACAAAATGTCATTCCAAACAAGGTTTTGAACGAAATCAACTTTGAATTCATTCCTAAGCTTTTAAAGGAAATCAGACCAAATGTGGTTACTTACACCGATTCATTCCAACAATCGGATATGCTCATTAACGCTGCCATTGGTAAGTATGATGGTAATATTTATGAAAACTACTTCGACACCGTTAAAATGTTGAACCCTCCTAAGAAGACCAAGGCACCATACTCTTCTGACTTTGAAAGATTCTTGGGTAGAACCTCGACGGAAGAGAGAGAAAGATTCGAAAAGACTGCCGAAGTCGGTAAGATTTTGTCCAAGTAGGCTCTGTCTAAGTGCTTTGTCTAAGTAAAACTACGTATGATTGTAAGTAACTGGTTTACCTGTGTATTGAAGAACGATTGATTTATTGTATTGAATGTAGATCCGTACATTCCATAACTGGAAGTGTAGATCCGTGGTTGTTGAATGGGGCCCATGCCGGCCCACGGCGGCTCGAATTGGGCCGCACTGGCACCATATCCGCCGGTTCTGGAGCGCATTGGCGCCATCTTCGCCGGCTTTGGAGCTGGATTGGCACCGACCTCCGCCCGCACTCCGCCCTTTGCACATGGCACCGGAGAACTTAGCCGAAAGTGAGGGGAATGGTTGCAAGAAAAAAACTGTCCGATGGCTGCATCGCGCAAAATGCCTGTATGAAGTCCGGGGAAGGGCTCGGAATACCCCACAAAAAAAATCACAGTCGTCGGATAAAGGAAGAAATTATACTTCATCAGTAAGAATGGCGTTGTTTTATCAGTCTTGCTGTTGATGACAATATCAATGGGTAAGGTTAAACCCCCAAGTAAACACCAGGTTTTTTTTGGACGATTTTTGCACCGGAGAAACTCCGGAAAGTAGCACCACTTTTCTGGTATCGCAGGGGATCCGAGCTGTCACCAATTTCGGGTATCTAACAATTTACGATGTGTAGCTGAAACCGTGTTAGGCATTTTTTTCGTAGTCTGCATTATATATACTGACTAAATCCCTTTGTTGATCTCGCTCTTTTTTCTTCTTCTTTATTTCATACTTCATTCCATACATCCACCATCATGGCTATTTTAGGTACTAACATCGTCAACACGTCTCCTGGCCCCAACCCAGCTGAATTGATTCAGGCTGAGAGAAAGGACCAGGCCTCCAAATTCAGCTTATCTTCCATGCACCAATTCATCGAAGGGTCCAAAGAGAAGTCCGAAAAGGTGTTGTCTCTCTACCAATCGTTGGAAAGAGACCCCATTCTTTCGGCCGGGTTCCAGGACTACGAATTGTCCAGGGACGAAAACAGGTTGCAAACCACCCAGAGAATTAACCGTATGGCCCAGTACATCGAATCGGAGCCCCTCGATGACTTCATGAGAAGATTGAACATCCTCACCGTGTACGACCCATCCTTGGGGATCAGAATCTCCGTCAACTTGGTGTTGTTCGGTAACTGTATCAAGGGGAACGGTACCGACGCCCAATACCGTTACTGGTGTGTAGACAAGGAGTCCAACAAGTTGAAACACATCTGGGGTTGTTTCGGTATGACCGAATTGGGCCACGGGTCCAACGTCGCTGGCTGTGAAACCACCGCCACCTTCGACCCAGCCACCGATGAGTTCGTCATCAACACTCCTCACATTGGTGCCACCAAGTGGTGGATCGGTGGGGCTGCCCACTCGGCCACTCATTCGAGTGTGTACGCCCGTTTGATCGTCGGAGGCAAGGATTACGGAGTAAAGACCTTCGTGGTGCCATTGAGAGACTCCAACCACAACTTGTTGCCAGGGGTCGCTATTGGTGACATTGGGGGTAAAATGGGCCGTGAAGGGGTCGATAACGGTTGGATCCAATTCTCCAACGTAAGAATCCCTCGTTTCTTCATGTTGCAAAAATTCTGTAAAGTCTCGAAAGACGGAAAAGTCGAATTGCCTCCTTTGGAACAATTGAGCTACATCAGTCTTTTGGGAGGAAGAGTCACCATGGCCACCGATTCCTACCGTATCTGTGCCCGGTTCGTCACCATTGCTATCAGATACGCCGTGGGAAGAAGACAGTTCAAGTCACCAGGCAAGCAGGTCGAAACCCAGCTCATGGACTATCCATTGCATCAAAGAAGATTGATTCCTTACTTGGCTTTGGCATACGCTGCTGCTCTTGGTACCAACAAGTTGGAAGTGCAACACGCCAAGGTGTTGGAAGACTTGGAACGGGCCGTGGACAGCAACGATACCGAGGGAATCAAACAAGGAATCCACGAAACAAAGTCCTTGTTTATTGACTCCGGTTCTTTGAAATCAACCTTGACCTGGTTGGCTGCCGATTGTATCGACCAAACCAGACAAGCATGTGGTGGTAGTGGATACTCTGCCTACAACGGTTTTGGTAAGACTTATAATGACTGGGTGGTTCAATGTACCTGGGAAGGTGACAACAATGTCTTGGGTATGTCTACCGGAAAGACACTTATCAAGCACATTGACGATGCCATCAACAAGAACAAGAAGATTGACGGTACCGTTAGCTTCTTATCCAATGCCAAAAATCTTCTTGGCAGCGAAGCGGTATTGAAATCCACCGCAGACTTGGATGATGCCAATTTGGTGTTGAACAGTATTGAAACTCTTATCGCCAGAGTAGGTCACTACGCTTTAAGTTCATTGAAGGAAAACAGCGGTGATTGGGATGCCATCAGTTATGAAAGAGTTTTGTTATCTAAATTGAGATGTCACCATTACTTGTTGCAAAGTTTCATTGAACAAATTGACTCGAACAAAGATGCTCAATTGACTCCTTACTTGAAAGATTTGATTAAGTTGTACTACTTTACCAGTGTCTTGGAAGCTTTCAGCAGTGATTTCTTAGGTTACCAAGTTATTACCAGAGAATTAAAGGTTCAAGTTAGTACCAAGGAGATCTTGAAACAAAACTTGAAACTTAGACCAAATGTCATTCCATTGACCGATGCTTTCCAACAGCCAGATGGATTAATCAGCTCTTCTATTGGTAGATACAATGGTGATATTTATGAAAACTACTTCCATGTGGTCAAGACTTTGAACCCACCTCAAAAAACCAAGGCCGATTACTCTCCTGCTTTGGAAGCTATGTTGGGCAGAAGCAGCAGAGAAGCTAGAGAAAGACATGAAAAGTCAAAGGAAACTGGAAACATCTTGAGCAAGTAGTTATGATAAAACAATAAAACAGTGTCACTGGTTATGAAAAATAGTTCGTATGATCTCTAAGTAGCAATGCAGTTGAAAATTGAGAAGATGTAGAAGGGTAAGTGGTAGATAGCAAAGTGGCTATAGAACGAACCACTGTTAACTAATTCGAGTGTCTTGCTATTATTATTAAATAATACATTAATCAATATACTGCTGATTTGAGGAATACTAGTCTAGTTATATCTTCTCGCCGAATACAACCTTCAGTCTTTTTCTTCACACTTAGTCTCTTTTTATTCACGCTTAGTCTCTCACGCTTAGTCTCTTTTTATTCAATGCTCTGGAAACTCTCATTAGTCAAGATTTTCGCTTATTAGTGAGAGCGTTCAAATAATTTTTGACAGGATTTTGAACAGAATCTACTCCTCTGAGCAATTGCATATGCTAAACACCTCAGCAATGCTTACTCTGGATTTATCAGGAATACTTAAATCCATGTCAACTAGTAGAAATGGAGAAATTTTCGGGATATACAGGTCTAATTCAAAAATTCCAAGTATCGCACATATTGAAACGCACTTCTTAATACATCTGCAAATCCCCCCGGTGGCCAAGCTGGCTAAGGCGCGAGACTGTAATGGGTTTGTCCTCAAAGTAATCTTGAGATCGGGTGTTCGACTCACCCCCGGGGGAATTTTTTTTTCAATTCGCTATTTTTTCATCTTCGTATTTTTCATCTTCGTAATTACTAATCTTGCCCCTGATAAGCGCCACTAGTACTGAGGGCTGAGCCGGACGTTTTGACAGCAGGGAAGTAAAAAAACCTCCGGGGGCCCGTCGAATGATCAACAATTTTTCCGAAGTCATCAAAATCATGGAGTGCACGGTAATAGGGGTGACTATTTGGTGCGAAAATTTAATAGTCAGGATTATAAGTAAACGAGGTTCTTCTTAAGCGGGAAAAAACAAAAAAAAAAATAACATAACCCCAAGAAGAAGTCTATTTTTTTTTTTTTCATCATCAATCAATTGTTACTACTGAATAGTATATAAAAAATGAACGCCGACAAAATCATTGCCATTATTCTCGGTATGTACTGAATGTTCTTCGACCAATTGAGGGCCTCCCGTCCTCTCTTTCCCCCAGGTTACCCCTTCTGCGCATATAACTAACCATCCTTCTAGCATTATTGTTACCACCTTTAGCCGTTTTCATGAAGGTAGGTGCCACCACTCCGTTATGGATCAACATCGTTTTATGTATATTCGTCTGGTTCCCAGGTATGTTACATGCCCTCTACGTTGTCCTTAAAGATTAAGCTGGCCCACCCCCAATCTGCTAGAGATTATTTCTGTTCCGCTTGTTCCTCATTGCTAGTAAAAGTGTGCTGAATCCATGCCATTTCCGCCCGGAGCTCGTAGCATTGCCATTCACCGCCCAGACAGCTGAGATTGTATAGTTAATAATATGAGCCTGCTTCGTGCAATCCGCCTACCGGCTCCGTAGTTGGGGTCCCACGTTAGCCCCGTTCTCCCCTGGTGCACGGGTGGACACCCCCGTTTTGAGACCGCACCCCCCGATCACGGGATGTACAGGTGTTGTCCCCCACGCACAACCCGGAGGCACGGGTCTGGATTCAGTGTCTCCCCCACTTGATACCGGTTTACGGTATCGATGATTTCGCCTTTTCGGGGTTCTCCCAGAGCGTTGCCCAGACGAGCTGAGCCTGCTCCTATATATCTAACCCTTCATACGAGCTTCCTCCTATATATTTAGCCCTTCATACGTAGTAAATCATAGGTATCCCCTTGATGACAGAAGGGGCCTCAAACCCTTATCAGCGATTAGGTTTATTTTCTACCAAATCCAGGTCTTTTGACCTTAAGTTGTTCAGCATAAAAGTTAAATGCAAGCACAAAAGATGGCCTTATCCAGAGGTTTGTGTAACGAATGGCTTTTTATCGAAAACTTCTCATTCGCCGCCGAGACACAAACGAGATCGAGGACAATAGCAATAAAATTAAGCACCCTTTTATTGAGAGTTTTATGCTTCTGTTAAGAGATCTATACTCAGGAGCAGGCTGATAAGGAGTTGTTTCAAACACTTGAGTTTCTTTTTTTCTTTTTTTTTTTTTTTTCTCTCTGTTCTTTATTTTTTCTTCGATTAATTTCCCTCGGTAACGCAGTTGATTTCTTCTTTCTTGTCTTTCTTTCTTGTCTCTCTTTCTTGTCTCTCTTTCTTGTCTCTCTTCTTTTGCTTTATATGGCTTTCTTATTCGCTTCTCGTTAGTTTCCATCAGTTCCCTTCTTATCATGACTTCACAGGGTCAGGTCCAAACCATGGAGCCTGCCCTCGATCCCCCTATAGATGGCCAGAGCGCAACCAGTTCCAATATCTCCCCTAACAATACGTCGAAACCCAACTTTGATCTCGATTATAAGGATGATTCCTGCCCGTTTTCGTTTCAAAAACGCCCCATCAAATCGTTCCCCAACGATGCCGTCATGTCAGAGATGATCCCTTCAAACGATACTCTCACTCTGCTGAACCCGTTTGGCGGCTCCTCGTCCCAAACCCAGGTTATCACCCGAAAATCCCTGTCGTTAACCTCGGGACTCTCCAACAACGGCTACTCATCTCGAAACCAACACAGCAAGGATCAGACAACCACCCCGAACCCCAACTCGTATAACCACATCAACTATGACGAACAGATCAGAGCCCCTCGCATGTCAAACATAAACTACTATACTTACTCCAGCAAAGACAAACCAAGCGACTTTCTCACCAAGAAGTCGTCCACTTCCAGCACCGCTTCCACCGATAACGATAAAGACAGTAACACCTCAAGCGACAGCGTCAACATCCACATGGACCAAGCAAATAACGACACTGCAGCCACCTCGGCCTCATCGTCAAACGACAAGCAGTATTTGCCGGCCAAATTCGACCTTTCCCAGCCCACAAGACGTTTTTCCACTCCATCCAACCTGGAAGACACCGACAGCTCTCTCACCACCATCTTGAGCTACACCACCAATAACTACATCTACGAACGGAATAACAACAAGCCCAGGTCCAAGTTTAGACCTCCTCTTCCCCAAATCCCCCAGCACAACGAACCGTCCACTTCTCCTCCCAGCTCGCAGACTTTTTCATCATCGTCCACGACAACATCGTCGCACTCATCCAACGAGCAAGAGAAGTTGTTGAAGGCCATCGACAACTTGAATAAAAACACCACTACCCAGGAAAAGCAAATGATCAACTTCAACGTCAATCAGTTGGGCAACGATGGTTCTGTACCCCTGCATCGGATCAAAAATCGCACCTCCAACTTCATTCCCAATCATTTGAGCGATAATATCAACGGAAACAGCTTACAGCAAGTGTACGAACTCAAAAAACCTTTGATTGTTCCCGCAGTATTAAGACCAATAACCTCGGCCGACTCGAATGATACCATCGTCCCTCCAACCATCGATAATTTCACCGCAACTCCTACCGGCACTCCGCCCAAGCGGCCCTTGTTGAACCGCAATAGCTCATCGGAAATGGGCGACTGCTTGACTTCTCCTAATTGTGTTCAAATGAAACCTTTCCCTTATCAATTTCCTCCTCAACTCGATAGCACTTCCTCGAACCCTACATCCAGCAATTTTATGTCGTCCTTGACCGATATCTTCTCGCCAGTGGAACCCACCCATAAGCACTGGAAGCCGAATTCATTCACTGACCATTGTATGAAGTGTTTCGACACTTTTGGTAATTTTTTCATCCCGCAAAGAAAAAGAAGACATCATTGTAGATTCTGTGGGTTGATCTTTTGCATGAATTGTTTATACAAAAACCCCGAGATGTACGGGGAATTCGAAGCCACCACTAGCACCACGGAAAATAACATCCGGAGTATTATGAGTAACTCCAGTTTAAACAGCAATAATGGGCATAACGGAGGAAATTCGGGAGGAGATGAATATATCAGTGGAGTGATGATGGACCAAAATGGGAGATTGGTGATTCCGATTTTCAAGAATTTGATTAAATTGAATTCGGAACCCTCGTTGGTGAAAAATTTCAAGAAATTGTTCAAGTTTTGTAAGATTTGTAAGGATTGTGGTAACAACTACTTGAATCTAATGCAAGATATGAACACCAATGAAGATTTCAATTCTCCGTTCATCTTCGTGGAAAATGTGTACATAAAACGGATGGAGGAAGAAGAACGGATGTCGTTGGATTTCACCCCTGACAAACCAGGGTTCAAAGATAAAGAAATAACCGAAAGACAAACATCAATAACTCAAGTGCCTTCAGACTGGACCTGGAGTTCGTTCTAGCCCAAAGTGCTCTGGACTTCAGTGCAGTACTCTGGACAAAAGTACCCTAGGATATAAAAGGTACTCTGGACTTCAGTGCAATACTCAAAGCACTCCGGCTAAACAAGCAATAAAGCGTTCCCTACAGCGATAAACGGATATTCAAACTCTTTAATTCAGACTTAATAATTTTACATGGTGGATGTACGAGTAGGCTGCAAAATACTCATTTCAATACTCCTTTGCAACTATTTATTAGAAGCCTTTCATTTCTTCGTGTGTTATTTGTGATAAACTCTTTTTGATAGATATATATGTAGGCCGTGAATATGAGCGAGCGACGAACAAATGGGCCCGAGTGGACAGAAAAGGGGGCAGTGGGCGGCCGGATGAGGAGGCGCATTCTGCGGATCTGGGCCGAGTGCAGCCGGGGGCAACAGACCAAGCTACTGCCGAAGCTGGGCAGAGAACAGAAAAAACTTGGCGGACCTGGACTGAACCAGTCCGAAATCTCGCCCCGCGCTCTCTATCCGGCACCAAACAACAGTGCGGCTGTGCAGTTTTTTCCCTCCTTTTTCCCTCCTTTCTTCCTCCGAAATGATCTCCGTCAAAGCACCATCACAAGCTGACTGCAGCTGTAGTGCCATTTCTGCCCATCTCACAGCCTATTTCATACATGTTGCCGTCGGTTACAGCAGGTAGCTGCAAAAGACTGCAAAATTGCGGCATTTCCATTGGCCGGTTTCAGGAGAACAAAACACAAACCTAGAACAGGAAACGCGTCACCTCAAAAATTTCCACTTTTGAAGGAACAACAGCGCCTAATCAATGCAATTAATTACCTTGAGAAAGATGATTGTCGATGTCGATGACCAGCAACACCTTCATTGCCATGCTGGAAGCCGCCAAGCTATATGGCCAGATTCGACGCGTAAACTTCCACTTTTGACCTAACAAGCGTATCAAAATGCATCACAGCAAAGGAGAATAGAGTAGAAAAATCCGTCAGTTTGGGGGTTCTGTTCACGATTTTTTCTTTTTTTTTTTTTGTTATGAATACTTTTTTCAAATGTTTTTTTTTTTTTTTTATAGACTTGTCTCTTCTTCTATTTTTTTTTCTGACACTTTTTAAAGTACATTCTCCCATCAAACCCCATGTATAAACAACCCAATCACTCGTTCGAATCAAGTACGTCGGGTCGAAGATTATCGTCAAATAATCCATTTAGACCAGGTAATGGGTCCAGTGATTTATTGACGGATCCAGCGTCGTCACGTCCCACCACAACGAGAAACCTTTCCAATAACTCGGTCAGATCTACAAATAGTCAGGCGTTTGAAGACTGGGTGGAAAAAAATAAAGTCTTGGTTGACTTGTCGTCGGACGAAGAAGATACCAGATATTACATGAATCCAAATCAAAAGGATGTTGATTTCGCAAAACCCCAGTTTCCTGCCAAACCAACAAGAGCAGGAAGTGATTCCAGTGTCAATTACGGTAAAGAAAGGTACGTATACTAACAAAGTTAAGACAGGACAACAGAGTAAGAATACGAGGGAAGGATATAATAAGCGTAGACTATAGAAGTAAAA
Organism: Isabelozyma rhagii; assembly: GCA_003708185.3. Taxonomy (NCBI): domain Eukaryota; kingdom Fungi; phylum Ascomycota; class Pichiomycetes; order Serinales; family Metschnikowiaceae; genus Isabelozyma; species Isabelozyma rhagii. The sequence goes on along the minus strand of PPNO03000008.1, from coordinate 487,114 downwards.
GCTACGATAAAAGACTTGTGCGAGAAACAACACATCAGAACAAGAGCAACAGAACAGAGTGCAGAGACAAATTAGAGAGCAATAAGATTGAAACAGCCAAACAGCCAAACAGCCAAACTACCAGACACACAACAGCTAGGCCTTACGAACAACAGATTCAGACTCGAGTGCAATACAGATGTTGTAGCCTTAACAGAGCAAACAGATCGTCTAATTTGCATTCCCCGTCTCAGGCCGTCATTCGTTTCGTCTGCTTCGTCCAATGCCAGGTGATCGGTCGTGCGCTGTCACATGACACAAAACCCGGACCATCAGCTGTTTTGTCCCACTCCAGCATTCCAGGTCTCCCCCAGCCTCTAACGGGGAGGGGGCAGACATGGACCGGTTCCTGCACTTGGCTTTCCTTTCATAATTTGCTCCCATGAATTAATCTAAAGGAGGCTATATCTTTTGGGCTGTAAGCAAAAAAAGAAAAATAGATAGCGTATTGCCCCTTTTTTGACTTTTTTTTTTCTTCTGGCGTTACTTGATTGATTGTGTATGTTCTGATCACACTAGTTTTAGTTGCTGCACTTCTTTTTTCTTTCTGGGCTTTACTCCATAGCAATCATTACTTGGGGCTACTTCATCCGCCAGTTCCTTCTTCTGTTGACTTAACCTAACTCATTTCCCTGTCTTTCGCTTTATTCGCTCGCTACTAACATATTCTATAGAATGTCTTCCAATAATCCCTTCGCGTCTGCTTTGAATGAACCAGACTCCTATGTTCACCACAGAGATCCACCACCACCTCCTTCCAACGGTGTTTCCAGAAATACCCGTGGTGCAGTTTCTTCTCCTCCTCCGGCAAAAGCAGACAATCTTGCTCCTCCTCCTTCGTATGAAGAAGTAGCTTCCCCCGAAAGAGAATACCCCAGAGAAAAATCATCAAGACAGCCATCCAGCTCGTCTAGACAACACCGTTCCCATTCCGACACCTCAAGACCTCATCGTAGTCACAAATCCAGTAGTGGCCATTACCATGATCGTGATCGTGATCGTGACCGTGATCGTGATCGTGAAAGACGTCACCACCACCATAAATCGTCCAGAAACAAATCTCCTTCTAAGAAGAAGCCAGAACCGGTCAAATCCAAAAACTTGGATACCATCGATAAACTAGATGTTACCGCATTCTTTGGAGGTGGGTTCCATCATGATGGGCCTTTTGACGCTTGTACTCCTCATAGAAATAAAAACATCAAACAGGCGCCGGTCATGGCATTCCCAGTAGATGGTCCAAATAACTCCATCAAAGGGTTGGCACCAACCACCAAAGATGATCAAATGAATTTGGCATTTGGTACTTATGACGTTGATCAAAATGAAATCGTTAATAGAAAAGTTTCAGTGAAGGCACCCTCCACTAAAGTTATCACCAAAAAACTATCCCATGAAGATGGAAGTGAAGAAAACTTGGCAAACCCACTCATCAAAACCAACAAGCAAAGTAATGATCCTGCCAGTACATTTTACACCCCCAAACAAAATCCAAGTGTGATAAACTTTGATGCCAACAGAAATGCGGAACCAGTTCATGGTTCTACAACTGCTGGATTGGGGTCATCTACATTCCTTGACGGAGCCCCAGCACCTAAAATTAACGATGACTATCTTTCGCCTGGTAATGGGGGCTTAGGACGGAAGAAGTCTTTGGTGCAAAGATTAAGAAAAAATAGTGCAAGTGAAAATAGTTCTAGAAGAAACTCCCATGATTCTAATTTGGGACGGACTCAATCCCCTCCTTCTAGACCTTCATTTGCTGACGAAGAAATTAATGGTAATGGTGGGAACTCATTGTTAAGAAGAGTTAAGAGTTTGAAAGTTGGAGGTAGAAAGTAGGAAAGTGGGAATAAGTAAAAATATATTTATGATACCTTTTCAGTTCTGCCACAATATTTAACCATTAAAACACACCATCAATGTACACCTAATGACTTCCGTTTTTTGTTTGATTTTCTATTTTTTTTTCTTTTCGATTCATTTTTTTATTCCGCTATCTTGTTCAGAATCGATGATGTATTATAGAAACTTGGTTCATTGCCGAAATTTCTCTATTTATAAATTGGACAGTGTTTTTTATATAGCAGATTCATTCTGTAAAATGTAGTGCGATGAATTTTTCAAGTGAGAAATATCAGTGAAAAATGACAGTGAAAAATCTCAAATACCAGTGAAAAATCATATATAACCACTGTTTTCAATACATTCACCCCAAAGATGTACAGATTAACGGGTAAACTGTGGATGTCGTCGACCTTCAGGAAGTACGACATTCTTACACGTTCGGTTTCGTATACTTTACCCATTATACCTAACTTTGAAGCAGCTAAAGTGGGCGAACAAAATTTTCCTGGGTTATACTCCAACAACAGTGTCAATGAACTATGGTTCAAAAGGGGACAACACTTGATTGACGGATTGAACCGTTCATTGAAAGAGCATAAAGTTGAAAATCCACCTTCTGACTTGAACGAATTAATTACGTTGACTTTCAATAAACCTGATTTGGCAGACATATATTCATATGCTTCGTTATTACACAACTTACAGTTCACTTTTGAATCGTTAAAACCTAATGAGAACAAGCAAATCGTCCCAGCTTCTGAAGCAGATTTGTTGAAAACTCCAGATGTGTTTGAAGAAGTTTCTAATGCTCCAACCAACGCTCACTTAAACCAATGGATTATTGACTCTTTTGGATCATTGGTGGAGTTCAAAACATTGTTATTAAACTCAGCTAAAGGTATAAAAGGAGATGGTACTGCCTGGTTAGTTGCTAGAGCTAGCCGCTCTGAAAATGGGTTCCTCAACCATAATACTGATCTCACCTACAAGACCTTATCTGTGATGAACACTTATAATGCTGGAATTGTAGATGATGCCATCAGATCAGGACAAATTGAAAAGTTCAAACAGCAGAAAGCAGCCAAACTCGAGGCATTAAGAAGAAAGCAACAAGAAAAAGAATTGATCTCCAATTCTGAGTCTAATGAGGAGGTGCCAGAAGATGAAACTTCTACTGAATTCGCTGGAATTCCTAAGAATTTGGTATTGGGAACCATAGAGGAAGCAGAGTTCGCTACGTTGTACTCGGACTGTAAGTTATTACCATTATTGGCTATAGATGCTAGTATGAGAAACTACTTGTTGGACTACGGAGTCTATGGGAAGCAAAAGTATTTGGACAATGTGTGGGACTGTATTGATTGGGATGTGGTGGCCAGGAGACTTCCTCCTAGATTCAAAGCTACAGTAGAGCTTTAATAATATGCCCGTTGGACTACATTACCGTAAATAGAAGTTCGAATCCATGTATATAGAATACAAATAGTATTTGCTAGTATTTCTACTTGTTGATGTAATATATAACTATGTACCGATATCTGACCTCAATTCTTTATGGCCTTTTTGACAATCTTCTCAACTTCGTCCCAATCATCAGTAGGAACTTTTGTCATTTCAACATCAAAGTACTTTCTAATTGCTTCCAAAACGTTATAAGACTTCTTATCGTGCACCATGGAAATCGACACCCCAACTCTACCGAATCTTCCTGTTCTTCCGATTCTGTGCAAGTAGGTGGAAGGATCAGGATCACCCTTCTCATCGGTAGGCATATCATAATTCACCACCATGGAAACCGAAGCAATATCAATACCTCTGGCCAACACATTGGTTGTTATCAACACCTTCGATCTTCCTTCTCTGAAATCATCGATTAATCTGTCTCTTTCGCTATTTTCCAAACCACCATGTAAAACCGATACCGTATGTCCTTCTTTTTTCATTCTTATATACAATTTATCAGCAGTGCTTTTGGTTTTAACAAAGATAATCGAGGATCCGACAGTTAATAATCCATATAATTCACATAAAACTTCGAATTTATGATTCTCACTATCACAATCCATGAATAATTGCTTGATTCCATCCACATTTAATTCCTCTTGCTTCAACTCCAATGAATTGGCATTGGGGACAAACCTTTCGGCGAAGGTACGAACTTCAGTAGGAAATGTAGCGGAAAATAACACCAATTGAGTGGTTTTAGGTAATAATCTCTTGATTCTGGTACTCTGATCACCCAATCCCTGGGCTTCCAACATACTATCAGCTTCGTCCAATACAAACACTTTCACTTTAGAAAGATCAACGGCTCTTCTTTTGGCCAAATCCAATAAAGTACCAGGAGTTCCGACTAAAATGTTAGCTTGTACTCTAGCGTTTCTTTCCAATACGTTAGGAACGATTAATTGACTGGTGATTTTGGTGAATTTCCCCATGGTTTGCACCACCTCAAGGGTTTGCCGGGCCAATTCTCTTACAGGAGAAAGACACACAGCTTGGACACTAGGGTCATTTTCGTCGACACGAGATAACATGGTTAATGAGAAAGCAGCAGTTTTACCAGTACCCGATTGAGACTGGCCAATCATGTTACGAGCAGGGTTGGATAACAATAAGGGTAATGCTTTTTCTTGGATTTTGGAGGGTTTGTTGAATTTCATGGCATAAAGTCCATCAAGAAGTTCTTTTTTGAGCCCAAGTTCGTCGAAGGAAGAAACGGAGTATAGTGGGGAGTTTGGATCAGCTTGTAAGTCGGCCAATTTGACTTTGACTTCATAGGTGGATTTAATCAAGTTGGTTTCGGGTGCAGGTTCTTCAGGTTTACTTTCCTCAGCCTTTGGCTCTTCGGCTGGTTTAACTTCAGACTTTGGCTCTTCAACTGGTTTGACTTCTTCAAACTTTGGTTCTTCAGATTTGGCGACTTCAGGCTTCGATTCGGGCGCTGGAGATTCTTTTCCTAGGCTCAATGAGGAGAGGAGCTCGGAAGCGTCTCTCTCGCTTCTTCCGCTTGCTTCTGACATGATTGGACGATACAGAATGGGGACAAGGCTGAAGATGGACCTTTTCATTCAAATGGTGTTGGACCTCAGAAGAGAAAAAAAAAAAAAAAATTCAATTGCAGACATCCGTACACCAAATATATAGACGTTAAGTATTATGGTAGTACCAGAGATGATGAAGATTGAGCTGGGGTTGAAGGTATTAGATTGAGGCTGGAGCTGTAGTTAACATGGAACCGACAATAGAAGTGTGATTCTTGGTGACCGGGTATTAAAGCGGAAAAGTGGTGGTTTTTGCAGCAAGTGATACGGCGGTCCATGGTAAGTGATGAAGCAGGGAATGGCTCTATTAAGAGTAGCGACTGATGTTATGAGAAGGATCCGAGAGGGTTTGTTGTTGAGAGGCTGAAATAGGCTCGTCTTAGCCAAATAGGGCAGGAAAAGAGAAGAATCAACATGTTGTGGGGCTATATAGGGGACTTATCGCTTCGGTTATACGATGCAACAGGCACACTCCTAATTAAGATTTCAGAATCAGGTCCATCTCGGTGTTGTAGCCAAATCTGGCGATATACACATGTGGCAGGCATTAATGTACTGTTGACGGATCTCGGACTCGTTGACGGGGTTAAGTCTAAAGCCGTCGCTGGGCTGATTTTTATTGGCTGGTTGACCAACGCCAAAAGTCTAAACGATTCAGATATAAACCGGTCGTCCTCTCTCACATGGTCAACAACGTACGGTCGCCAGACCATCTAATAGGTTTTTTTCCTTCGCAGTTCACCATAATTGCGTTTTCTAACTTCGCAGGCTTCCATTTATTGTGTTTTCCAGATTTCGCAGGCTTATCTGGCATTATCTAAAAGATCTTATCTACAGATTGTGCACACCCCCACACAAAATGACGAGAGACAAACGTGTACGGGCTTTAGTTGTTGGAGGTTCGTACGGGGCCCTTTTGGCATCAAGGAACATATTGAAGTATCTGAAAGATAACACCGAGTTAACCATAGTTTCCCCCTCGACCCATATCTACTTCAATTTCGCTGCACCCCGGCTTCTTTTCGAAGCAGAGAAGCTAGACCAATGTATGTTTGACATTGAATCCCAGTTGCGATTGCTAAAAAGTAAGTGTACATTGAAGTTCGTACAAGGGACTGTCACTGACGTTGACCTTGGCCTGCAGACGGTTGTTGACGGAGACAGCAAGGTGTTGGAGTACGACTATCTCTTCATTGCAACCGGTACCACTTGTGATAATAAAGTGTTCAAGCTCAATGGTACCCATCACGAGACCAAGAAAGAGGTTATTGAGTTGAACAAAAAGCTACTTAGCTCCGAGTCGATAGCTATCGTTGGTGGGGGCCCCACCGGGGTAGAAACGGCTGGAGAAATAGGCTACTACTGCAAGGGGAAGAAGATTGTGTTTTACACCGGGAAGAAGATGCCAGTGCACCGACTCGGTGAACAGCGGGCCCAGAGTGTGGTGGACCAGATGAACGATCTTGGTGTGGAGGTGGTAAACAATCTCAAGTGTGTGTCTTCTCAGGAATTGGCCGACGGAAGGACCGAAGTGACATTGGCCGATGGCAGTACTGCAGCCTACGATACCGTGGTATTCACCGAGGAACATTCCCCCAACAGCGATTTCATTCGCCAGCCGGAGTTGAAGGATCAAAAAGGATTCTTGAAAGTAGACCAGTACCTCCGTCTTGAAGGCTACAATAATGTGATGGCAATCGGCGACGTAGTGTCCGAGGGGGGCCAGAGCGGGGTGGATATCTACCATAATCAGCAGACGACATTTGTCAGCTATATTAAGAAGGAGCTTGGGGGGTATAACGTCTCTCTCAAGCGGTATAAACCTATGAATGATGTTCTTGTTCTCCCTGTGTCAAGAAAAGGCGGTGTGGGTGTAATGCACGGATGGAACTGTCCCCTGTTCTTCGTGAGGCTCATGAAGGGCCGTCACTACAGGATTCCCCATGCCAAACGGTTCATTGGTTAGGTGAAGTCTACCCATTGTGTACTCGTGGTGCAGTTCTGAGTCGGCCATAATTCTCCCTAAGTACTGTATACTGCCACTAATTCCCTAATTACTGTATTCTGTGTATACTGACATTAATTTTCCTAATTAACGCATACTGTGTATTCAGCACTAATTCCCTAACTGCTGTATTCTGTTTTTTCAGCACTAATCGGTGTATTCTGTGTACTCTGTACTAATTTGCACTAATACTCCATAATCACTGTATTCTGTGTATTCAGCACTGATTCCCTTCCTGTATTCTGTGTATGCACTTACCTGTGTCGTCTGTGCTCTCATCCCAAATTCAACCCTAACTATTCTGTTGGCCTAAATCACTTATTCTGCTTAAACTACTTCGGCGATTGTCTGCAAAAACAGCTTATAATTTCAGCCGTTCGCACATCATGGCCCGATTCAGCAGCCATCGGCCGAAACCTCCTCAAATCTCCCTCCGTGAATCCACTATCTCACACCTCCCCTTCTAATACCTCCTGTCGACACTGCCACGCTGCCAGTTTGTCATCAACTTCGGCCCCTTTTCCACGTTTTACCAATATCTTACTAATCTGCTGTCGGAGCGGAGATTATTCAACTTCCTCCAGCCAAATTTGGCTCCACAGCTGGAGAAAAATGTCGCAGTGCAGATTGTGCGACAAACGGCTGTAACATATAAAAAGCCGGCAAATGCTGCTAATCTTTTTTTCATGTCCTTCATTCGTTGTAATTGTTCCACCAAAACATGACCATTGAAGCTCCTGCCAAAGTCGTTATCATCGGAGGCTCGTATGCCGCTATTGCAACAGCCAGACAATTGTTCCAAGACGCAAACAAGTCCAATTCCAAGATCGATGTCACCGTTATCTCCGAATCCTCTAAAGCGTACTTCAACGTTGCTGCTCCAAGATTGTTAGTGAAGCCAGAGCTTCTTAAAGACGCCTACTTTTCGGTAGAGGCCACGTTGAAGGGCATGGCCCACGGTCAGAGTGCCAGCTTTGTCCATGGCTCCGTGCAAAACGTCGATTTCAACACGAAGACCGTCACGGCTCTATCGCCTAAGTCCGACAGCTCCACCGAGGTCGAATACGACTACTTGATCGTTGCTTCCGGCGCCAGTGGCCCTCAAACCGCCTTTAAATTGAGTGGTGACCACGAAAATACCACCAGGTCGATCAATGCTTTGGCTGCGGAGTTGAAACAGGCGAAGAACATCGCTATTCTCGGAGGTGGTCCTACTGGAGTAGAGGCTGCTGGAGAAATTGGTTTCTACTACGGAAAAAACGCCAAAGTCACTCTTTACACCGGAGATAAACGTCCGCTCATCACCCAGGAGGAAAGATTCTCAGTTCAGGCCACCCGGAAGCTTAATGACCTCGATGTTAAGGTAGTGAATAACGTCAGATACAAGTCGATTGAAAAAGTCGCTGACGGCTCTAAAGTCGAATTTGACGATGGTTCCGTCGAAACGTTCGATAGTATAATCAATGCTACGCCTTTAAAGCCAAACTCCGGGTTCTTGCCGGATGAGGTGAAGGACAAGCGAGGTTTCTTGTTGACGGACGAATATCTCCGGGTCGAAGGCCATCCTCACGTCTACGGTGTTGGTGATGTTATTGCTAGAGGAAACCAGACAATTATCGATATTGACCGTCAAACCGGTGTTCTTGGCCCGGTATTGAAGAAGGAGATTTTGAAGGCCAATGCTAAGCTCAAGCCTTTCAATGGTCATTTGAACGCATTAGTTACACCAATCTCTGAAAAAGGGGGTGTTGGGCAAGCATTTGGTTGGAGCCTTCCCGAATTTGTTATAAGAATGCTTAAGTCAAAGAATTACATGCTTCCTCAAGCTGGTAAGCGTTTAGGTTAGTGCTTGGCTCAACATTCCCAATCTCTGTCGTTTACATTGTAATCTTTAGCAATACACTGACATCGTTCAGCAATACAATGAGAACGTCCGGTAATACAATGACATTGTTCTCAGCAATGAACTGACATTTTCAGCAACACTGACATCAGCAACACTGACTGGCGGTCATTAATCATATACATTAATATACATATACTACACACTGCTGTCATTGTTCTTCGAGTTGAAAATATAATCAGGAAACAACGATTCCCAGTCTTCGTTGAACAAATCAGACGTCATTAACACGGGAGGACCTCCGAAAAAGTCCAAATTCTTATCGAAAAGAATCTCAGTGTTGGCATCAACAACTCTTCTATTGTTATTCACATCACTCACTGGTACATTGTTTTCCACAAGACCACTATTGCTAATATTACTGGAAACACTGTTACTCTGCGAGACAGGTGATGTGATCACGGCTGGAAGTGGTTTACTAAGAAGCTCTTCATTCTGCTGCGATACAACGCTCACTGGAGCAAGCACTGGAGCCATTTGCCGGACCTCAGGCTGCTGTTTCGAAGGCTTCATTTTCTTGGGCTTTGCAGCAATTTGAGCAACTTTCCGTTTCGTCGTAGGCTTCGTCTGACTGGTGGCGGGCTTACTCTTGTATTGTAATTTGCTTTTGATCAACTTATAAGACTTTTCTGCAAGTTTCCACGTTCTGGAGGATCCACTCAATGCATCCATGAAAAAGTCTAATTTCTTCTTATTAGATCCTCCCAATTGCTCGGTGGTGTTGGTTAATAAAATCACCGATATCGACAATATACAACAGTACACGATGAATATCGACACTCTCCGAAGTCCATGTATCTCTTTAAACCTCTTGATGGCTACGTACAAGTCCTCAATGGCCTCGGTGCAAATTACCCCCGGCGATAAGTGTTGCTTGTCCCTGAAGTCCTTCGCGATCCCCACAAACGGACGATTGAGACATAGAATCAAAATGTAGAAGTAGTATTTCACACACGAGGAGCTGGGATTATCTCCGGTGGTTCGGAGTTGGTCTCGGGACCAATTTAAATCTGCAGGCAAATTTTCTTTCCATTTGGTTATCTGAGCGTTGTACTCAAACAACTTTTCCAACCGCGAGTTCAAATTCAAGTCTTCCAAGTTGTTGTGTTCGTCGAAGTTATCTTCCTCGTTCTTGGTGAAGATATCGTTAAGGAAGTTATCCGAGATGTTAATCAAGTTAATCACACTTTTGAGAGGGTCTGAGATGTTAGAGTTCCGAACTTTCTCCTTGTTCTTCAAGTCTTTTGAATCCATATACCGATACTCGTCGATCCATTCGAGATCAGGAAGATTATCTGTTTCCGGGATTGAAGCGTCAGATACTTTCAACAACGATGGTCTTCCAAGTACCAAACTAATGAAATGGTCGGCCAAATACGACCCCCAGTAGATTCGACTACGAATGGCTACATCCAACGGACTAGACTCTATGTGAGGCTTCAAGAACCACACTTCTGGGTTCAATTGAAACCCAAGATCAAAACCCATCCTCATGGCATTCCCCGACAACATCCAACCCGACGAATTAGACCCATTGCAGATATCGTAGAATGCAAGAAGAAGAAAGCTTTGTAGAGAAGGAATAGAAGGATGGTCTAGCCGGGACAACAACGCACTTCGGGCCTCGTTGTAGTATTGGGTTGATTTATTGTAGATACTGTCGCTTTCTGACATTCTGGAGCCAAGAGCACAGATGCTTAGCACTAAGATACGAGAGCAGTAGGCACTATTTGGTTTTGGATGGAAGAAATCGGTCAAGAACGATTCCCTGAAGATGAACATGTTATGGTCAGGATATTGCCAGGTGAAGAAGAGCTTTAGGCAGTGAATTACGTCTGGATCTTTGTTCAACATGTTAAGAGACGATTCCTCTCGTTTTGCGTTGGTGGAAGGTACTTTCCCGGCCAAATCGGTGTCATAGACACTGGAAGGACCATAAACTGGTCTTATTTTAGGGACGTAATTTGTATCGCTGTGATTGTAGTGAGATCTGGTATTCGACTGAACTTTACTCTTTTGGAACACGGACTCCAAGCTGTTATTATTATCCAAAAACTCCTGTTTTTCTTCGATGGTTTTCAACTTCTTAAAATTCTCGAAAAACTGGGTGAACATGTCGATTTTTTTCTCCAAACTTGAAACGTAATTGGCCGGCGGACGTTTCTTTCGCATGTCGCTGGTGATTCGTATACATTCGGCGCCAATTTTAAGGCAACTGGAGCAAGGATGGCCAAAGTCACATTTCACTTTACGGACGCGACACCGCTGACAACTAAGAACCTTCAGGCCCTTGGCGCTAGGGGATCCGTCCGGCATTCGAGACGTATCATAGACGCCATCGCCGCCCATAGTATCATCTTTATTCGCTAGGAGCTGGCTATACTCGTCTCCCTGGTGGTGGTAGCCATGCTCCGATTTGATCTCAGATCCATAATGGGCCAGGGCCAGGGCCAGGGCCGAGAGAGGCTCGCCGTGGGGATCGGAGTTGATTGTGTTGGAAGATGCCAGCATGAACACACCAGCAATTGGCCAAATAACGTAGACAGAAACAGGTAAAAAGACGGCGGTAATGGAAGCAATAAAACACGAAAGAAGAGGTTAAGAAAAGAAAAAAAAAATAGAAAACAGATGTCGCAGGCCGAGTAAATGGCACCGTTTTTTTCTTTTTCTCAGTTAGGCCCAGAATATGGAGGGCCCGAACCAGGAATGTGACGAGACGGGAAACGCACTGGCAAATTAGGAGGTTCAGCAAGTAGATATGCAGTGGAACCGGTCTGAATGCCATAGGACACTGGAGATATGGCGGTAAGAAATGCCACCACAGAATAAAATGGGGGGAAAGGGTGGCAGATTGGGCACCTAGCAGAAGACTCAAGGGCAGAGGATGGACCGGAGAGGGCCGGGGTTTGGCCAAGAACCGTCGAAGATGGTGCGGAGATTATCTTTTTTTCGGCCAGAACAAGAGAGGAGGCGTATTGTTAGGCAGTCCTTTGGGCCCAACATTTTGGGCCTTTACATGCCGGCCGATGACACATTTTGCGACCATCCTTCGAAATGGCTGCAATTTAATTTCGGCTCCATCAAGCCTACAACCATTTGCCGACGTCGACCGTGTTGAACAGATTGAAGACGAGGGAAGATGTGGTAATTGGTAGTCTGATGAACCTTTTCTGTGTTTTCAAGTTTCTGCTTCGTTCTTCTCTTTTAAGTGTTCTGCGTTCTGTTCTTCAAATGTTCTGCTTTTTTCTTCGCTTCTTCTAAGCGTTTGTCGTTCTCCTCAGTACCCTGTTTACATGCCTACATTATCTACTCTTTTCCAATGCTATTCTATGAATAAATATGCTAACCGAATAAGATTTGGGCTGAAGTATAAACCATGACCCCGAATCCCACCACAATTAATACGTAGTCGAACCCCTTGAAAAGTCTGTCCGACAAACTAGTCAGGAGGTTGACTTGATAACTTTTAAGATGAATCAAAGGTGGATATATATAAACCAAAGGAATGCAGGCAAAACACCCATTGAAACTGACGAATTTATCAATGTTATCTGCGTTCAAGTAAGCAATCATACAAATCGTTGTCACTGCCAATGATCTTCCAATGTTCTTATACCACTTGATTCTAGGGCTGTATTTACCTGAGTTATGATACAATTTCCCCTTGTCGTCGTCAGAAACATTTCTAGGATTGACTCCATCACGGCGGAAGAGCCATGAGTTGAACACCACCGATTCCCCGATCTTGATAGCAGGGAACAACTGCAATGGAGCAGACAAAAACACTGCCAATGAGTAAAGCAATAAAATGGATTGCACCGCAAAGTTTCCTTGCGGTAAGTTCAAAATGATAATCGACTTGACATTTTCCCCAAAGGCAGTGTATCCAATGACCCCTACACCCACGAACAACGCCGTGATCAACGCCATACTGGTGGCTAGAACAAAAGGGAATTTCTCGGGGTTGGCCATGGACGATTCAATTGGCAAAATGAGTCCAATTCCTTCAAAAGAAGTCACAGCCACCCCGATCAACATTGGCCAAGTACGAGAGTTGAAAGAAACGATATTAGGACCCAATCCGTTGGTTAAAAGTTCCAAACCAGAGAAGTAGAAGATGATTAATAACCCAATGATGATGAACGCAGAAGAAATCACTGAAATCATTGACAATTTCGTCAAGTTTCTAATCAACACCAACGGAATGAGAAGCACACATTGGGCAAACACAACATTTCCAGTGTTGAGGTTCTTGATGCCCATGGCATTATCCAAGAAACTGGTTAAGTTCTGGGCCGTGAATAAGATGTAAGTGGAAACAAACCCAATTTGTGATATGATAATCGAGATCAAAATGCACACTTTCAATGGGGTTCCATACGTAATGTAACCCAACTCCCCAAATGACGATTTGTTGAAGATTTTCTTCGATTTAATAAGCGCAATGTAGCATAAGAACGTCAAAAGCCCAAATGCGGCCAAAGCAATGCTGGAAAACATCAAACCTCCGTTGAAAAAAGCCCTAGGCAAGAACAAAACTCCCGAGCCGACGAGAGACTTGAAGACAAGGAAAAAAGTCTTCACCAACGAAGCCGATGCTTTGGGTTGTTCCTTTCTTTTCTTTCTGGGAAATTTGGGCACTGGTGGCAATCTACGTTCATTAGGCAAAAGAGACGATTCTTCATCGAAAACCTCTTCATATCGACTGTCGCCTTCTCCTTCCTCTTCGGTTTCTTCATCTTCATCGCTGAAATCTTCCCCCGCAAAGTGTCCGTAGATACTCAAGAACTCCACAAAGTTTCTCGTTAAGAAATTAGGAGGCGCTTCATTTTGCTTGAGGGACTTGTTGATGAGAAATTCTCTTCTAAAGCCTCCCGGTATGTTTATGTCGCTGGCAGTAGATTCCCTTCTGGAATCGGAAAGAAAGGTGGAAAATGACGAACTCCGCGTTCTCCTGCCATCTCGGAACTGGCCCGGGCCGGTACTATCGCCTTTGTTGGCATTTTCTATCTGGTGATAAATGTAACGCGCAACATCTCCCCCTTGTAGCTTGAGGGTGTCTTCTTGACTTACTAGATGCTTGCTCAAGGTCTTGTAATCGATGTTGCCTGGACTTATATTGTTGATGGACGATATTTGCTCCTGGTACGTGGAAACAGAATCATTATTATTCACATCATTGCTGCTTACTTGAGTATTGAGATTAGAAGAAGACGTCGAATGAACAGAAGGAGGACCCTCTCTTGCAAGAGCCGAGCCATGGAACGGCGAATTCGCTAGACTCACGGAGTTACTCGAACTGGCTGGTATGGGTCTCGAAGAGCGACTGACCATACTGAATTGATTTGACGAACTACCAGATCTCAATAAAGAAGAAAAGAGAAGTTCACTTGTAAAAAAGTGTGGGTGAAAAATTTAAGTCTATGCTGTCATGCATGGAGGGCCAAAAAAACGAAGCATCCGTACCTCCCATGCCGCTTGCTCAGGCGGGGGAAGAGAGTGTCATGTGACTTAGATATACATCCGTACCTCCGGAGTCATTTGCTATCACTGTGTGTCGATTACATAATTGCTTCTACAATTTGTCCGTCAACAGTAGGAATAAGTGCCACGTGCCTGACATTATCTGTCACATGACAGAATATGATGACATCCTGTTTCACATTCAAAGCTACTGGCCGGGTGGCAACATGATGAGAACCACAAGAAGCAGGAAGGGTTACTTCTAATCATTGAATATATTGATTTATGACATCTGTCAAGAAGTGACCTCAGATAGCCCCTCCGACACCGACATCCGACAATTGTCGTTTTCTGTTCCTCGGCTTGTCTGCAGACACCAGCAAGAAATTGTCTGAGATCGAAAACCTATATGCAGTTCTCTAAGCTGACCTTGTTAGTCACACATTTACGGCTGGCCAAGCAATAGGCGATCGAGACGGAACTGTTTCCTTTGTGGCAGGCACCGGTCGTTTCTTGTCTGCTGCAAAATGGTCAGGTCCATGTGACGTGTCTAACGTCAAGGTTTCGACATGTCTCGACTCTCTTGGTATGTCGAAAATCGTACGATATCTGTGCCAAAGGAGGTGTCCAAGACATCCATGACAATACTTCCTTTTCAAGGCATTGCGTTGCACTTCAGCCACCAATGGTGAGCTTGGCCTACAGAGACAGTCACCTGAAACGACGCTGACTGAAAGGGATAATCCGATCACCTTTTCAAATTGGTCACCAGATCTAATTTATGAGCCCTGCATGTCACCGGAAAATTTTTTTTCCTGGTCTTGCATACACTGCCTATTTGTGTGAAGGCTACAGTTACGCAAGATTATCAGCTAATGGGAATTAAACTCTATTTCTCTCATGCACAAAGACAATCAGTTCGGCGATTTAACGAAGAAGAAAAGTGTCTGTCAATAACCTACTCTATGAAGAAACCTTATTTTGAGCACAATTCGCCGTAGACAGATATTAGGGCAACAGTTCATGAAACTTTTCAAACAAATTTTCCGCACTTGCTAATGGAAGTTTTCACTGCCAAGTCGTCTTGGCTTCTTACTTCGTAGCTGCAGAAATTGAACTATGACCTGAGACCAGGAGCTTAATGACCGTCAGTTCTTTCCCTTCTTCAACTTGGCAGCTATAAGCAAAAGCCGAGCGAACGCAAGAGAGAAAGCACAAAGCAAAGTAAGCACCAGCCAGGAGGCGGTGTAAAACTTTTCCAACTATTCCCTTGGGGAAAGTTAGGTAGAGTGATCGGAATCGAAAGGAGAACCTGTCATGAAAGGTAGTAGTCATGACGGTAATGTAGCAGCTACTATGTGCTCCGGGCTGATCCGACATTTATCCGAAGCTAAAACACCTAAAAAATGTCCGCATTTGAACATTTCGCCCATCGTAAACCATTCCCAATGTAGGAATGGACTGCTGCCGAAAATACGGAAGGCAAACGCGAGTAGATATGCAGACAAGCATACTGCAGATTTCTCTGGCGCTTGCATAAATTTGTGACGCTTATGTCAGAAAGTGTCTGGGTCTTGATGAGAGAAGGTCATGGCGAGATGTAAGGAAGGCGCTTCAACGGAGCTCGTTAATCCGGAATTCTATGCAAATGAAGTTTGGTTACATGGTTCATTTTGGACTGATACATTATATTGTAGTCCTTCACAATAAACTAATTTCACCTCAAGTAAAACAGGAAAGTACTATTTACTAAAAGTACCGTTTAGTCATCTTCTAAAGTCCGAAGCTCGTATTATGTGTGCTATTATAGGAAACCGATGTGCTGGAGTTACATATGTAGTTTCATATGCAGAAGTATCGCGTACATATCCAATACCGCGCAATAAAACTCGGGGTAAATAAAAAGCCGAAATGCGGCTAAAATTGAGGAGTAGCTCTCAACACATCTTCGTCAATAGCTAATGTTGGCGTCGCCAACCGTTATCGGCTCCTAACTAAGGCGATAACACCGTAAATGAGGATTATTAGGGGAAAGTTAAAAATATAATCTTATGTGTATTATAGCCACCTCTCGTATGTTTAAAAGTTAATTCTGAGAAGATAATAAAGTAAAATGCTGTGCTAGTCGTGAATAACCAATTCCTCGCCCTGAAATTCATTGGAAGGACTTTTGAGAGGAAAAACTAAAAGATTGGGATGGCATTGTAGCTTGGATTAGGTTTTTCGTTGGGAGTCATAAGAGTGGGGGAGTCGTTGAAGATGATGGACACAAGGAATTACTTGTCAAAAATAGATGGTGTGGGGATGATAGCCGCAAAACGACTTATCCAGTGTTGTTGAGAGACGATAACGAAAAAATACTTCCAATTCGACAGTAATTCGGCTTACACAAACAAGATTTTGTGCTTTTGGACATGTCTAGGAAGGTATATTTGGGGGACAAACCTCTTTTGGGATAAGAGTTGTTATCACCAGTTACACAATTTCGCACTACCCCAGGAATTTGGGGGTAGCTTGAAACAACCATCAAATACCCCCAAATCGTATTTAGTATCCTATTGTAGGATTTTTGGGGGGACTCAAAAGATGTGGAGGAGGTCGCACTATTGAGCGGAGATGATGTGGTAGCGGAGAAGGAATATCAACCGGCCAGAAAAGCGGAGCATTGCTGATGAGGCTGAGAAGGGGAAAAAAATATTTTTGAAAGAACAAAAAATACAATGCAACCAAAGGATATTGAGGTATATCGGAAGCACCGAAATATGTAACATTGACCTACATTATGCAGGGAAGGTTTTTTTTTTGGTCAATGTCTGAAGAGCAGTGAGGAAGTAATTACCGAACAGATAATTGTTACAACGTAACTGTTACATAATACCCGATACTACCATATTATGTTGTACTATACCCCACTATTCGTGTAGCAAACTCTTTCAATAATACCCTTCTGATGTAATTGATAAGGTTTGGAGTAGAAAATTGCCCCTTACTAAATTTTTGTCTGATTTCCTTAACCTTCTGTCTGCATCTGATGACTAAAATAGGCGTGACTTGAGTGCTCAAGTGCCGTTTTTACGTAGACGCATGATTACCTAAAATCAATCTATCTGCAGACACTAAATTACTAAGACCAAGATGCGCATTGCCTGCACAGAGTCTGGGCACCGGAAAGCTCACCATATTTATTTCGGCTTAGTAGCGTCTACTGCATATGGCAGGAGCCTCCGCATCACACTCGAAAAAAAATAGAAATTATCTGGTCAGCGACTGGACAAATTTCATTACTAAGGTTGTAAGTTAATGAATCATACGCCGATCATCCCAAAATGCCCCCAATATCAATACAAGTCATCCAATGCGTGCCATATATGATATCATAACAGCCAAAGTCATTCCTTCGGCTGTCTTGGCTAAACACCATCGTATGACCGTTGTATCATCTTGCGACATCATCCCTCTGGTTACTTTGTTTAATGGGCACTTATTCAAATTTGGAAAAAAAAAAAAAGAAAATAATCAATCCTTAGAAAATAATTCTTTTTTTTTTTGTATATTTTTTGAAGTTGGATTTAATTTATTTTTTACTAAAAAAAAAAAAAAAAAAAACTTCCATGTTGTATCTCGCTGCAATTCTTGTTTCGTATCACTTTTAACATGTCTCCATATCACTTTTTACAGCAAATTGTATATATATATATCGAGATTGGTCCTCTTCTTCCATAAAGTTTTTTTTTTTTACCATCATTCTTATCTCAATTTATTTTAACTTTTAATAATCATTCTTAACTTATTCTCAACATTTGCATTCCCCACTTCAATTCACAGCATCCACAATGAAACAATCTATAAGTCTTGACGACTTCTCGTGCCTCAGACACAGCGAATATGAGTTCAAAGAAAACATCGATTATATGACTGACAGTCACATAGACAACTATCATTTATACAAATGCTGGAAGCAAAATAATTCATTATCCATCAAGCATCACAGTGATGATATTTGTTTAATAATACCCTCTACTATTCTGAAACGATTAGAAAATACATGTTGGAGAAGATGGTATAAAACCATCAATCATTTACCAGAATCTTCACCAATTTCCATAAATTGGTACAAATCACAAGACATCACATGGTTATACGGCCCCAAATTCACTGAAGATTCCAAATTTGACATCACCAACTCACCATCTCCTTCGCCTTTGTATTCAAAACTAACCGTATCGAATGTGTCTAAACTCACCACTAATAATGAACCAGTAATCCGTCCGGTTAATCATCCCCGTTCTTACTCCACCGACTCTACAGTTGTTGATTCTGAAGCAGAATCTGAACTTGAATCCGATGACTACGATTCATTGGAGACGGGTCTCAGTTCATTATCATTAGATGAAGACGATGATACTTTATCTGATATCACCATCAATAATAGTGACGATGAATCGTCCAAAAAATCTTTCAATGCTGAAGAATACATGCCATCTTCAAGAAAATCATCATTGAAGTCTCGTACCAAAGGGGTACAATTCACCAAAATCTCATCAAATAAGAAACCAATTCATAAGAAATACGTTAAAAAGGTTACTAAAAAAGCAGTTTCCTTTAACTACATTATTAATTCTAGAGAAATTATTAATGGTATGTTGTTTGACTACGACTTCTTAGATGAAAGTTGCTTATAAAACATAGTTCTGCATTTTATTCACGTATTAAAGCTAGAAACTTAGTGACTAATTAACTTCAATTCTCGTCCTTCAGCAATTACTTTTGCATTCATAAGACTTTTTTTTTTTAGGTAATACTATTTTTTTTACTGGTTAATTTTCGTTATTACTGTAGCCGTTTGTCTTGTGGAGTCTAGACAAAGTTAAAATTTGTAACCGGGTCCTAATAAAAAGCGAAGGGGAAAAAAACCTTCTCTACTCGCTAAAACTCTTGTCGCCTACGGTGTCCCGATTTACGCCTATACATGTGAATCTCCTCCTCTATCCGGGATATCTTGCAAGGAAATGCTTCCGAAGCCTCCTACGATTGTAGTAATGGCCCCACTCTGAGTTCTGGTCAACGCTAGACTCTCCCCTCTATAGCGAGGGCGCTTCGCCCTGTCTAATACGTCGTTTCTGGTCAATAGTTGTGGGAGCTCCACTTCTTGGTGGAAAAAACAGCAGAACACCAGGATAGATTTCCCTTTTCGTCTATACATTTTTGGCTCATTGAGGGAAAATCATTTCCCGTGATTATGCGGCATTCACCACATCGCCCGCACCCAAACCGGGTATCTTATCGACAAGCGTCGCCCCCTATTTGGGTCTTTTTTTCAAGGTGATGGTCCCGCGTAGGCTTAGCTTTCATCGTATACTCACTTGTGGTGTTGTTTGTCTGTATACGGCCTCCCAAGGTGTCTGGGTAGGTCTGTATGTAACACATGAATATTCACGATGGAAGACCATGAGGCGACAGAGGACATCAGCGGTACGGAGCTGCATTCAGATGCTGTCTCCTTAAAAAATATGTCACGTGAGCCAATATACGAAAGATTCTTCTCCCGAGATCCGTACCACCATCCAGATTTGTTTGATTTCCATGTGAATTTTCCATCCGCTCACCCTTATTGTAGTACCATCGGCACAAACCTCGTCCAGACGTCATATCCCTAGGCCCGTTCCCAGGGCCCGTTGGCACCTCTGGCCGCCGGTGAACGTGAAAGTTTGTCACCGGGTAATACACGAGAATACAACATAAGCTTCTCCTGATGCTGGATAATCACCACATCCGAGCCATATTCCGGAAGTCTGTGGTGAAACCTTAACCTTAAACCGCAGTTCCCCCTCCCCCAAAGTGCCCAGAATATATAGGCGAGACCGATGTATCATGTGTTGCTTCTTGTCATAATCCTCTCATATCATGGGTAATGGTAGCCAATCGTTACAGCCCGTTTTCCCCTTATGCGGTATCACCCCTTGTAGAATCAGTAATCTGTAAACTTGCTAAAACATTGTCCGAATTTATGATTGCTTCACCCTCCTCACCCCCCTGCAAATCATATTTGCTGTGGATGGAGTCTATTTGATGAGTTCTAGATAGGTTTGGAGTGTTGCCGGCCTCTGAATCTTGTTTCTGTCAAAAAAAAACAGCTCCTTGAGGACACAATGCGAGTTTGACACAATTTACTATACTCAAAAACTGGCCATGGCTTTTTTGTGGTATCGAATGCCGTTCGTAAGTGGAACCATCAACTTCAAGCCACCTGCACCACTACCAAAGCGAAGGAAACAATAGCACTTAAGCCGACTTGGAATGGGCCATGGTTTCATATGGCACCGAGGAATTTGAGGCAGGCGTTAGATACCTTATTAGAATAACAAATTAGGTTCCCTTGTAGCGGTTGACAAATCCGGTGTAGCAATTTAGGTTTTACTCGGGTATCTGCATGTAGGCCAAACACTCGGCAACCCATCCGAAAGAACCTAGACAATTATTTACAGAATTTGAATAAACGTACAAAAACATACCCCGGGACCAATTACGTTCTAGGTAATCGATCTTACTCCCTAGCTGGCTTCCCTCTACTCCAAGAGATGGTTGAAATATTGGGGAAGATACCCTTTACTAGGCGGAGATTGAAGTCCTCCAAAAATTTCGGGTATGCCTTAGCCCGATAAGTAAGTGAACATTCCAGAATAAGAAATTGTCTCCTCCCTCCAAGCGGGACAGAGGGGGGAGACGAACGAAACGACTGGGGAAACATTGAGTCAGAAAATCGCTCGGTTTTTGTCAGAATGTTCTTTGTCTCGGGATTTTGGGGGACACAGAAACAAAGGGAAAAATACATGCACTTGTTGCATAGATCGCTGCAAGAGGATTTTTGTCTGCAGATAAAAAAATGTCAGTGTCGGTTGTCTAGTATCCGTGGCAAATAGGACTGAATTCCTAAACCCGTACACCATGGGGCTGCTCGCAGAAGCTAGACAACTACCTGTTGGTAGCGGCCTCAGTTGTTGGCTGTGGTCTGAGATACGAAAACGATGGAGTGGGGAATTACAAAATTATGGCGTAGATGGTTTGAGCTTTTATCCCCAACCAGTGACGGGTAACAGCCTCTTAGCGTATTTTCTACAAGCACAGAAGAAACTTTAAGAGCGATTAGAAGAATCTATATTATTTTTCAATCCTCTGTTACACACGTAAACTATTTACAGTTTCCTCCTATATCTATGTGAGTCACATATAGCACTAGCCTAGCTGGTTCTACGCAGTTCTATCATAGACGGACAAAGGGCGAGTTTCGCCTATCGTGCCTCAAGCAATTGTTGGCTTTCGTTGTAGATCGAATTCGACTCCCCCCTATCAACACATAGGGGTGCTCTTTTCGTAAATTTTTCAGCTAAAATGGTCAAAAATACCACACTCTGCCTAATCCGCCTTCGAATTCTCCGACATCAGCGTTTCATCTACGAAGAACTATTGTCTAATTTTTCTTGAGTTGCTTGCACCTCGAATCCCTTTTTCAAGCTTTCGTTGAATCTAGGGATCGTGCTTACGTTGTTTAAGATTCTAACGTTCTGTAGTGTGAACTGATCATGCGTATTTAATAGCTGATTCATTGGCTCAGATAATCGCTTGACCGATTGAGCTAGAGCAGCATAAGGATCTGCCTTGCTTCTAGAAGTGTTATCCATGTCTGATGTCAGAAATAAAGAGAGAAAAAAAGACTGCGTTAATCTGGGGCAGGCATGATAATGCGGACACTTCTTGATTTTGGTTGTTTGCAGCGCGTCTCTTTTTTTTTTTTGTTCTTCACGACCGACATCTTTCATTACCTACCAAACACCCATGTCTGAAGGTATACACGTCTGACTGTGAAGGTTTGGAATATATCTGATCGTGAGAGCTTGCAATACATGTCTGATAGTGAAGATTTGTTCAGTGACGACATCGACTTTGACGCTGTAGATCAGATACGTCAACGAAACTCATCCACAAGTCCCGACCAGGAATATGAAGAAATCACCTCCATTCCTGTGAAAGGACCTACCCATCACCGCATTGACTATCACAGCTTGGAGAAGTATATCTACCCCACCAACTTCGAGGTACGTGACTACCAGTACAATATCGTCCAGCGTGCTTTCTATGACAATCTTCTAGTGGCCCTACCAACAGGGTTAGGTAAGACATTTATTGCCAGCACAGTGATGATGAACTTTCTACGATGGTTTCCTGACTCGAAGATTATTTTCATGGCGCCAACTAAGCCATTGGTGGCCCAGCAAATCAAAGCGTGTTGTGGTATAACTGGAATTGCCGCTTCTAAAGTGGCTATTTTACTAGATAAAACCAAGAAAAACAGAGTGGCCATATGGGAGGAGAAACAGGTGTTTTTCACTACCCCTCAAGTAGTAGAAAACGATTTGACCCAAGGGATAGTCAACCCGAAACTGGTGGTGTTGCTTGTCATTGATGAAGCCCACCGATCTAAGGGGAATTACGCTTACAATAATGTGTGTAAGTTTCTAAGACGATTCAACCTGTCTTTCCGAGTGTTGGCATTGACGGCTACACCGGCGTCCGATGCTGATGGCGTACAGGAAGTTATAGATAACCTCCAGATATCAAAGGTTGAAGTAAGAACAGAAAACAGCATCGATATCATTAAGTACATGAAGAGAAAGAAAATCGAAAAGATTACAGTTCAAACGTCGCCAGAGGTTCAAGAGTGTATTGAGCTCATTAAACCAGCCATTGCTCCGGTTCTCACTCTTTGTAATGAACGAAAGATCTACGAAGAAACAAATCCTGCCTATATCAATGCCTTTAAAGCCATGGAAGCTTCCCAGCGAGTAATCAAGAATCCCAATATGCCCGAAGGGTTGAAATGGTCGAATTACTTTTTGCTTCAACTTCTTAATGTTGTAGGACAATGCTTGAGAAGATTGAATATATATGGAGTTCGTTCATTTTATCATTATTTCGTGGAAAAACATCGGGAGTTCGTGACAAAGTATAAGAATAAGAAATCAACAAACCACACGGCGGCAGATTTCTATATGCACGAAAGTATAACTGAATTATTGGAGAAGGCCAAGGCTTGGGTCGAAGATAAATCGTTTTTGGGCCATCCTAAACTTGAAGTGTTGACGGAGCAGCTACTGGAGTTTTTTGCAACCAAGACAAACGATTCTAAAGTCATCGTATTCACAGAATTCAGAGAGTCGGCTTTGGATATTGTCAGATGTATTGAAAACATGAACATCGACAGCTTGAGACCACATATTTTCATTGGACAGGCCAAAGAAAAGGAGAAATTCGATGAGCAGAAGTTCTTGCTGAAGGGGAAGGGTAAGAAGGATCCAGTTAAAGGAAAAAGAAAGAAGAAAGATGACAATATGGGTAATATCACAAGCTCTGAAGATGCTCAGTTGAATGGGATGAACCAAAAGCGCCAGAAGGAGCTTATCAAGAAATTTAAGCAAGGAGAGTTCAATATATTAGTCGCAACTTCCATTGGAGAAGAAGGGCTTGACATTGGAGAGGTTGACTTAATTGTGTGTTTTGACTCTACCAGTTCCCCCATTAAGAACATTCAACGAATGGGGAGAACCGGGCGTAAACGTGATGGGAAGGTTCTCTTGTTGTTTGCGTCCAACGAGGAAGCGAAGTTTGACAAAGCAATGAGTGGATATGAGTACATCCAACTGCACATCCTCAGTAGTAAGCAGATTCATTTATGTGATAGAGTTCGCATAATCCCCAAGGACTTTAAGCCGATAGTCGAGAAGAAGTTCATTGAACTTCCTGAGGAGAATGTGGAGTTGAAGGTGGAGGAAGACGAGGATGAAATCATCCGAATTGCCATGAATTACATGAATAAAAAACCCGTGAAGGGGAAGAAGAAAAAGAACCCACCAAAGAAAGTTGAGAAGAAGTTTTTCATGCCTGATGATGTCGAACAAGGATTTGTAAGTGTGATAAGTATGATCAAGAAGAAAGGAGATGAGATTGCAGAAACGAGAAGGGAAAAGGATCTTCTAGATGAGTTGGTGGATTCCGAGGGAGAAGCCACACAGAAAGCCCATGAGATGTCAAGAGAGTCAGCTGATGTTTCTGCTCAGATAGGAGATAGTTCTAAAATGGAAGGAAACACTATTTCTTTGGATTCTGATGAAGAAAGACTGAACTCTGAAAAGACGAAATCTCCTTTATTAGGGGCCTGTGAAGATTCAATATTATTGGATAGTGACGATGATGATGAGATCTTAAATGCAATAAACTCTAAGAATGGAGCCAAAAAGGCACCGGTGGCCAAGAAATCATTTGGGAGCAAGAAAACGACATACAAAGTACAAAAGTCAATCACATCACTAGTTGATTATAAAAGTGATGAAGACAGTGCCACCAACTCAGTGAAGAGGGCACCAATCTATGACTCTTTAGCGGATAGATCATGTATGAAATCGTTAGGTACTAAGAGGAGAAAGACTTCGATTCTTGATCAACTAAAAGAACAAAAGAGCAAGACAGAACATTCACTTTCCAGGATCTTTCAGGCAATTGAGGATACCACACCAACAATCGGGGAACCTGAGTTAGATGATGGTTTGGATGATGAAATCATTCGTGCCCTTCGAGCCACACCCAAGGATAACAATGTTTCGAATAGTAATGTGTCTGATAATGGCCTCAACAGTAATTTTTCCGATGATGTCTCTGATAATATCCCCAAGAACAACAAGGATCCTCTATTCAAAAACAAATTTGACAATGACGAGGGCTTTCTCAACGAAGAACAGAGATTCGAACTCTTCACTTTGTACTTTGTTAACCTAAAATCTTCTGAGAAAGTCGACTTCTACGATCCAATTGCTGGCATTAATTCTGCCACTAGATTGGTTGGTCACAGCAAATGCACCCAACTTCTTTCCCGGGCTCTAAAGGGCCAGTATGGTCCGATCGAAAAGCTGCAGACTGTAGATATCAGTAGGTTTCAAGATGTAATAGTGGATGATGACCGACAAGATCTTGTATATAATTAATAGACGATTCCACCACTAGTGGAGTTCAGCTACTGTAATCAAGCACCATCATTTTTCGCATCCGTAGCTGTAGAGGCCCAGAAGCCTGTAGTTTATGTCGGATTACACTTTCTGTGTCAATCGGATGACTTTTCGAGTAATCGAATTTTTTAAATGTCGGAAAATAAAATTATGCATTGGGAACTGAGACTCCCGTCTAAGTAAGCGCACGGTTCATATTCTCTACGTTGTTATTGGCTTGATGACAAATAAATATGATTGACAACGATCTCAAATAGTGCTGCAACCTCGGTCTTGTCGTCAACAGATTGCTGTAAGACTATATTTTTTGATGGATAGCGCTTATGTATTTCACACGTGCAGCTTTCACGCGAAGGTGCATGAAAAAGGGAAAAAATATCGAATACTTTAAAAAGAAAATATCCCTCTGCTGCCGAAACCGTAGAACAGGGGGTGTACACCAATATTGCAGTAGGGATCTGCCTTAAATGCAGATAGACGTAGAGGTTGAGAAACTACTGCTGATTTAGCTCTGTAAAAACACCGGAACAAGGTCAGATTTTCTCAATGCGATAAGGGGACCAAGAAAAAGCTCAAGTTTTCCCAATAGAGAGATACTTTTTTCGGTTTTGCTGCAGCGAACAATCATGATAATAGAAGTACACAATAATGTGTTGCCTCGCCTTAAACGATAAGAATTTGATTCGCACCATATGGGTTCCTTGAGGCTCAAGACTGGATAGCATTTTGTCCAATTTCTACAACGATCATTCGCCGCCCCTCCTTACAACAACGCCAAGTAGCGTATAGAAACGTGAAAACGGACAAACACGTTTAGTGTACGAAAATACGAGAAATCACACACACTCATCCGTACAGAATATCGGGCCTCCGATAAAATCCTGGGACAAAGATGAAATTCTATCTTTATTTTCCGACCTATTGGCGACTCTATAGTTTTTGTAGATTCCCATGTTGTTCGAACACAAGGCTATGTGGGGCGTTAGCGTTTGGTACAGAATAACAATATAGTTGTCACAATACGGATGTCTAGTGAATTTAGCTATTAAGACTTTATACAAGAATTCAGGGGAAATTAGAGAATTCCGGATAAGATTTGGTGGAAGATATAGGACACTATGTTATAAAATGACTGCCACGAGAGTGCAAGGAGTCGCAGTCCCGAAAGTTGAACCCCACGGGAGGTGCCCTTACAAAAATTCAGCTAGAAAAGAGTTCTCACAGGTTTTATTCGAAGAATTCTTCAGCTGCTTGCTTTTGTCTGATTGGTGCATCTTCGGATACTGTCTGTGTAGGAGTCTACTGGATCTCTTGTCATCGGACATTTCTGGTATGACCTGACATTTCTGACATAGCGACATAGCCAGACATTCTCAATTTGTCTGTCAGACACAAACAAGAAGCAATGACAACAAGGAAGTCTGAAGTCTGCATAAATCGTTGTTTATGTTGAAAACATTCCATCTCCTATAGAATGAGTTTCTTATTGATGTTTGTTTCGATTGATCCCTTTCGAAGACAAGGAATTGGCAACGGGGTGTTTGGCTCAATCCTGTTTGACCTTTGTTTCATATCGACCACTTAGCCTAAGAGGGGAGTCTGATTCAGTCTGAATGATCATCAATCAACATTTGACGGATGATCGACCACCATGGGGATTTACCGATTAAAAAGTCGACAATAACTTGAAACAATCAACTGTGGGGAGCAGACAAGCAACGTCTTTTCATCAATTACAAGTCATCCACATTAGAACCAATCACAGGGGATGGTATCCTAGTTTGGATTAACGGATCGGGAAAGTTATTGAAAATGGCCAATCAGGATAAACAATGATTCCTCTTATTATGTCAATGTCAAAGTTTCGAAATTGCCCATTAGAGCAGCCTTATTGATTTCCCAACTATCTTGAAGACATCAACCACAGTATTTTTGTCTGGAAAACACAATCCTTGCAGTGTTGACTGGTTTGATGTCTGCAGTTTTGACTGGTTTGATGTGGATAAGAATGTCTGCAGATGCAAGGGGAATCTTTTGACGTCAAACTCTGTTCGACTAGTTGCCGATTCTTTTGATCCATGTAGATTCTATCTCAACAGTTATTTCTATTCAATGCTCTCGCTAGTAGTAATTGTAGTCTATTACGTTATCCACATGGTTGTTGCCCACATCCTCGGGCGGGCTGGATTCGTTGCCGTACCCATTGTAATGATGATTTTCCATAGTGTCGTACTCAGTGTTCTGTAAAGTGAAATCAAACGGGGTGTGGTTGACGCCAGAGTCCACCAACCCGTGCAATGGGGTATTGGACTGGGACGCCGCCAAATCCGGGTCCACCAAGCTGGCTACTGCACTGGTGGGCCCCGCTGGGTTCACAGCAGCTCCGTCGTCGTGGGTGTAGCCCATGGTAGGACTGATAGAGACCTTGTGGTTGTGATGCTGGTTTCTGTTTTCGGTTAGGAAGTCGGGGGTATGGGCAGAAAACATGTCTTCGTAGCCGTTATTGTCGTATTGGTGTTGCACCTGTTCGCTGATGGCATGGGGCTGGTTGATTTGGCTGAAGAGGGCCCCCGAGTTGCGTTTGCTGTTGGCGGTAGAAATGTCCTGGGGGTTATTCTGATTGCTGGTGATGGAATTGGGGGAGGCGTCGGAGTCGAAATCGGCCCCTAGTGGACTGAATCCTTTGAGTTTATAGGCATCGGGGCCCCTGGACGGACTGAACCCAGGCACCGTGGCATTGTCGACCGTAAAGTCATCCCAGAGCCCGTCTGGAGGGAATGCAGCGGCCTGGTTCGGCACCTGTGCCGGGGCCGTTGCTGTGGCCTGTGCTGGGGGGAGGACAACGGGCCCTCCTGAAATTCCCGGGCCCATGGCAGCGGGGGCGGTGGCGGTGGCGGTGGCGGTGGCGGTGGCGGCGGCGGAGTACAACGAGTTATTCTCCAAGATGAAGGAATTCAAGAACTGGAGCGAGGACTTGGCGCCAACCAAAACATGGGGGATTGTAGTCGTGGACCCGTCCGGCGAGTAGGCGGTGCTAACTTGCTGGTCTTCACTGAAATCGTCACAGATTGACCACTGGTTGGCACTGGAGTTGCCTCCGCTGAAGAAGTACACCGAGAATTTGGGCTGATGAGACAACAGCACCCGGAGTTCGTTGTTCTCCTTATTGATGTTGTTATCTAGTAGTGAGCAGGTGATGATAGAGGATACGGGGAAGAAAATTCGGAACAAGATTTTTGAGTTGTTGGAGATTGCCGAGAAGAAGTAGTTGATCTCAAAGTTCTTTTTGGATAAGATCACCAACAAGTCGACGTTAGGCATGATATTGTTGAGCGCAAACGGAGACAAGTTGACCAAATACTTCTTCAACGCCAGTTCATCGTGGTAGCCACTTTTTATACGCTGCCAGCTGCCCACGGATAGCGAGGAGATGTCAATGAAACAGTACTTTTCGTTGACGTCGATCGGGAGCTGGGAATTGAACAAGTTACTGGGGCTCATTTGGGAATGCATGCTGAAACTATTGGAACGAGACGAGTTGATGGAACTGTGACGGTTGGTGCCAACGTTGGTGTTGAATTTGTCAATGTCAAACGTACTGCTGACGCTGTTGGTTGCGGTGGACCCCAGGTTCTTGCCCATACGCTCGAATTTACGGATTTTGGCCCGACGGTTCTGGAACCAGATTCTTACCGCTTTCTCTGTCATGTTGGTTTTTTCGCTTATTTCTTTTCGGAGCTCGGGTGAAGGATTATGGTTCTGTTCAAACTCTCGTAGAAGGAAGTCGAGCACATCTCCCGAGGCTCTTGTTCGCTTGATGGAGCTGGTTTCGTCGACCGACATGGCATGGATCTTCTTCTTGGTCGGGATACTATCGAAGTTGGAAGTCGTAGGAATGTCGGGGGAAGTCGGGAAGGAGTTCTCAATGA
Source organism: Isabelozyma rhagii (assembly GCA_003708185.3). Classification (NCBI taxonomy): domain Eukaryota; kingdom Fungi; phylum Ascomycota; class Pichiomycetes; order Serinales; family Metschnikowiaceae; genus Isabelozyma; species Isabelozyma rhagii. The sequence continues at coordinate 457,829 of PPNO03000008.1, read as the reverse complement.
ATGACGACGTGAAAGTAAAAAAAAAGAAGTGTATAAAAAAACGTTGACTTTCTAAACAAAAATGATTAACAAAATAAAAGATAAAAAAAATACCTGGAAAAAAAGGATTTTAGTTGAGAAGCAAAAAGTCTATACCGATATACCATTCAGCATCAGTTTAAAGTTATATAAAACAGCCTTAGGTGATAAGAAAAGAGAAGGAAGAGAAAAGAGAAGGAAGAGAGAAGAAAAAAAAAAGAAAAAAAAAAGATTTAGCTACATTATGTCGTTTGTGTTATTGAGATTTCATCAACTCTCAATTTATTTTTTCAGTCTCAGCTGGTTTTCTTATTTTCGGGTGAATATCCCACCTCTGCATATCTGCGTGGGTATTTTTTTATTCTGGCTGTCCCTATTTTTTTTTTTTGTTTATTTTTTGCATCAGTATTTTCTGACGGCTACATGGGGTTGCATGGACCCGGTGCTTTTGTGTTCGATGATCCACTGACGACTGAATAGTGATCGTGATGCGACAAGGAGACACACCTAAATCGGTTAAGGAATCAAGACTGAAGTGCGGCTCCATAGATGGTGTGACCATTGCTGTGCTAGCCTTGCCCTCTGCTGTGTTTTGGAATGATGCCATCCAGCGTTGTGCCACCCCTGGGGATCCCATAAGCATTGCTAGTGACGAAATTTGGGTCGCAGTTGTGACGCTAGATCTACATTGTTGCATCTTTTTTTGTCTGCTTATGATGTAAATTTATGAACTTGCATCTGCAGTGGTGCATATCGCCTCCCATTTCATCATTGAATGCTTATTACCTTTGTTTGTATCTGGTCCTGGACTTATGTACAACAAACATTTAAGCTGTTGTATGTTGTCTCCCACTTGGTGTCAGACGCCAGTCCGTACTTTCTAACGTGCGTCGGAGATTACTCCGAAATCACAAACCCTCCTCCAGCCTGTTATTGTTCATGAATCTCATTATTGTATCTGGACCCCTTTTTGGCCCAAGGCCCAACTAGATTAAACAGCTGGAGTTTCAGTGGGCGATTTCACCCAAACTGGTTTTCGTCTGTAATAGCACTGCTCCCTTAAATACATTCTCCAACTTTGTGTGGCGGCTCTTATGATGTTCTGACGAAGTTTTCGAAACTACGACATTTTTTTTTTGTCCTTGTTCTTAATCACTGTCTTGGGAGAAGGTGCATTTTACCTACATTCATATGCTTCTTGGCTGTTATTTTTTTGCAGTGACCCACATTTGTGTAACGACTCTGTAATGTTGCCTAATGTCTCAAACTCTACACCCCGACGACATTGAAGCCTTGATGCTAAAGGATTGTCTATGTCGAACATGCCAGGCTATTGTTAGAAGCATAGCTGGAGATCTGTATTCAGATCTACATCTCTTCATCTTCGGATGAGCCATAACCTAACCGGTCTCCGCCACTGGTCTTGTGCCTTGTGGTTCGTCTCTACGTCGTCATCAGAAGAGCCTATCCTGCAGTGCTTGCGAAGGACAAATTACTGTGATTCTTCCCGTGGTTTGAGCCCACAAGTCTTCAGGGTGTTCTGCTTCTTCTATCAATGGCTTATATCAATGGCTACATTTCTGTACCTCAGATACAATTAGCCGCACTACATATGCTGACAGTAAGTACCACGCTTTCGCAGCCAAAATACACCCATTAACAGCTCTATTCTTCTTTATTGTCTTTTTGCTGTAAATCTATACGAGATGACACGCGTTCAACAGATCAACTATGATCGCAAAACAAGAAGTCTCCGAGTAAATGCTTGAAAATTATATATCTTAAATCATGAAATCCTCGAGGGTTACATCTTCGAACGCTTGGAAACAATACTTGATATCTCTCCATTGTTTGGACGGATTTCCCCAATTCTGATAGTCTTGCAAAAGTTCTCGTATGAGGTTGATATTACCGATATTTTTGATCTTGGTAAGATCTTGAATTAGCCCCCGAACGTTCCATGGCAAATGGTATAAGTTGTTGATGGAATTGGTGGTCATTATGATACCATTGTTGTTAGATACGTTGTTAGCCCCAGTTGCAGGATTATTGGTATTATTACTGTTTATGCCAGCAGCGGTCTCATTAGGTGCAAAAATGGAGATTGATAAGGAACTGGTTCTGTTTTTACCGTTGCCAATTCCTTGGCCATCACCGATATTTGACGATAGTGAAGATTCATTTATAAGCTCTTTTCCCTGTATCAAGCTTGTGGTTTCCAAACTGAACTTTATTGCATCCAAATACACATCTTCATTTTCATAAATTCTTCCAAACCCTCCTTCATTGTTATTGGTACCTTGACACCGATCACTCAAGTCTCGAATTATATTATGATCAGAGTAGCCCAAATTTTTCATCATCAATACGATCTTGAATAACGTGATGATAAATTTAGGTATATGATTTGTATCCCCAACACTCAAAACACGATAAATATTGGAATGATAGTAATTACATCCAAGTGACGAGTAAATTGGAATGAATTGATCGTTGATTGACCCCGATAGGATGATTTTAACATTGTTTTCAATCAAAAACTTCAAGTTTTTGTTTAGCTGAATACTTTTTGGGGTTCCAACTTTCTGAAAATCAAATATTTCGTTAATAATATGATTCTCGTTTGCTGTAAATGCGCGAATCACTAATTTAGAATCAAGACCGTTGAACGGACCATAAATTACCCCCGACATGCTCAAGAATCCTATTTTTTTCTTTTTTAAGTGATAATGTTCACTAGTTAATATCTTGGTTAATAATTGAATGCCAACCGGTACACCTTGCGAGTGTGATACCATAAACACAAAATCACTATTATTAATAACGTCTCGCCAATTATCAAGTAGCTTTAATAATTTATCAACTCTTTCGTCAATTCTTCCTTCTCCCTCTAATGCAATTGTTTCAATATCGTATTCGTCCTCTTCATATCTCCTCTCATTTTGTTGTTTCAACCATGTTTTCATGGCTTTACTAGCAATATCTACAAATTTAATTGAACTACCTGTACTTTGTCCAATTAGGGTTCTCACCATTTTAATTGGCAAAAACCCATGAATTCCAATGATGACAATTTTTTTGATTTGTTTTCGTTTACGAGTTTTCACTCTTTGTTCTCCGATTCGATACAAGTGTCGTTCTGATGAATGCTGATGGTAGAGTACATGTTGACCAAGAAGCCTAATCTTTGTAACCAAAGTGATGTTTCTAAAGTTTTCAGTAATTTCTGGTACTATAGAAGGCTTGATGTATTTTTTCGCCGGTTCCGGAGACTTTCTGGTTGATTTTATGGATGATGCTGACGAGGATGTGGTTCCAGTAGCCTTTGAATTTTCAGTTTGACTTTGGGTTTGAGGGGGTGTCACACTTCTAGATTTTTGGTTGGCTGCCACCAGTGTACTTTCTGGTTGGTCCTCCACCAGACGGGCACCAGGGGCACCTGGATGTGATATTGATTTATTTACTGGTTCCTCTATAGGCTTTGGAGTGACGATAACAATGGTATTCTCTTGAACTTCGTTAGGAGTTAAAGGTCGTCTTTTAGTTCTGTACTTCACTGGCTGAGTTTCTGTTTGAGTCCCGCTCACAGCCAATTCGTAGTTTTTCAACAGCGATGAGAATTTGATGGCATAATGCGACGAATCCTTAGAGCTCTCAATGGCTTGTTTGGCATTACGAAACAACTCGGCATTATTCTCAATCTGATTGTCATACTCGTCGGTGTCCTCATCATCGACGGTTGGGTTAGAAGACCATGAAAAGGGCCACCACCAGGAACTTTGGCTGGTCAGAATCGCTGGCTCGTTGGATTTGGTATCGTAGACGGTTTTGTTCTGTCCATTGGCTAGCAATGGGGCGGTTTCGTTTGTTGCCGCTGGAGACCATAGAATTTCACTTATTCTTCGAGACCAGGCCCATTCCTCGGTCACCACGTCAACAGGGGTCAGTTCGGTAGTGGGTTCGTTGTCGTTGGGATAAACCTGTTCCTTGGTGGTATGGGTGTGTCTGGTGGTAGAAGTCCATAACCACCAACGGTTTTCAGCCACTTCAGAGGCAGCGCTAGCTCTTCTGGTGGTTGTACGTGAGTTCTCATTAGAGGCCTCAGCAATGGAATTGAGTCTTGTTCCGTTCGCCACGTCGTCCGCTGGCGGCACACTATCGGCCTCAATAACGGTGTCTGGAGGCGTTGACGAAGAGAAGGAAAACCTCTTTATGGACGTCCAAGAGAACGATGGAGGAGGGGTTGCTTCCCCATCACTTTGATCGGGTCTCTCTTGATTACTCATACAGGCATATAGGAGTTATAGTGAGTATGTAAAGATAATGCTGAGAAGTACTGAGCCAATTAACTGGTCTCTTGAACGTGAAAAATGGTATTGCAAATACCAGTGGTGAACTAATGAGAGGAAAAGGTAAAACCTAATAACAAAAGCAAGTGATTTTATCATTAAAAAAAAGATCATGAAATCTGATTTCGCGCACAAACGATAAGAAAAAGATAGAATGTCAGACACAACAAACTGATAAGCAGGCAGCAAGAGAATATATGTACATGGGGCCAGAGCACGAACTATTAGAGAGGTTAATTGCTCGGGACAATCTAGAGAAGAAGGACAGCCAGTACCATGAAGCGTTTGCAGAGCTAAGTCGAAGATTGGGGGACAAGGCAAATGTGGAGGGAGATCAAGACCAGAGGGATGATGCAGCAGTAATCAAGAATCTCAATCAATTAACCATTAGCAACGAGAAGTTGGAGGTCAAGGTGAATCAATTGAGCCAAAAAAACAGCCAGTTAGAGGCTAAAATCAAGAGTTTGAACAATAAGATCAATAATTTGAGTCTTGAGATACAAGAGAAGAATAAGTCAATTGAGATTATCAACGATGAGAATTTGATTAATCAGATCCAGAACAACGTGTTGCATGATCGGATAGATAAGCTAACGGTGGAGAATACCGAATTGATCGAACGGTGGATGAGAAAGGTCCGGCAGGACGCTGAGAAGTTGAACGATGCCAACGAGTTCCTTCAGGAGGTGAAGAAGCGGAGTGATGAGTAGTGTATTCCAATGGGATATAAAAGAAGGAGCAGCTGTGGCCAAAGAGACAGAGATGAAGAAGTGAGCTGTGGCCAAGTTGTTAGGGGTGATGCCATGGTCCAGAGATAGTCGAGACCCGAGCCGTACCATAGACAGACTACTTACCTGTTGGTCTTGGCTCAAAAGCAGTGATTGCGATGCACCCCTACACAGAAGGTCACCGATATAGCGAGGGGGGCTTTCAAGCTTCAAGAGTATCTGACTTGCTTGATACTACAACCAGTCTACATGACTACGAAAACGGAATATTTGTAGCCAAAATTTACAAAGATCAACACTGGCTGTTGCTCTGTCATAGTTTTTAGAACAGGTATCAGCTAGTACTGAACAGAACAGCTATTGGATTCTAGACTGAAATGGGCTCTGATAGAGTTCTTAATAGTTTGAACCTCAAATCGCTCAAAACTTCAAAAATATTAGCAGTTTTCATACCAAATGGAGATTTCTTCATTGTCCAACAACGAGACACTTCAAGTCCTCGTTGGCTTCTTGTACATAGAACAATACTTAAGACATGTGAATAGACTAGTATACACGCCCGTACCTCCCGCCTTTTGTATGCGCCATCAGATAAAATGCCAATTTGTGTGAGATCCAATACGTACAGTGTCGTCTCATTACATAATCCCGTTTGATCAAACTCTGTCACTAGAAAATACGAGTTGTTGGGACCAATGATTTCCGCCGGTGTCGTGCCCAGGTCCAAGGGATTTTGATGATCGTCACCCTGATGGGCTTAAACCCCACATAATTGTTCGGGCCGATCATTGGATTTATCCCCCCGCCCCTCCTTTCCCCAAACTACTCAGCCAGTCCACGATGCGAGAGATTATGCTGCTTATGTAAGCTTCGGACACATGACGTTCGGATTTAATTTACATGGCCACCAATAAGGACTACGAATCTTTTGCAACATACAATCATTTTATTAGTTCATTTACACAGTTCAGAGAGACACCTAATAGGAAGTGTCAACAACGTATCTACCAATGATCTTACCTTGTTCCATCAATTCGTAAATACTTGGTAATTCGGATAATCCGACAACCTTGATAGGACACTTGACCAAACCTCTCGTGAAGAAGTCAATGGCTTCGGCGGTATCGGCTCTGTTACCAACGTAAGAACCTTTGATGGAAATGGACTTAACCACAGCATCGAAGACTGGGGCAGTGACCTTAGCACCGGCTGGTAAACCGACCAAGACGGCAGTACCAGTGGATCTAAGATAATCAACCGATTGGGCGATGGCCTTTTCGGAAACAGACACATTGATGGCACCATGTGGACCACCGTTGGTGGCGGCCTGAACATCGGCAACAATGTCTTTGGATTTGGTGAAGTCAACGAAAGCTTCAGCACCCAAGGATTTGACGAATTCACCCTTTTCTTCACCACCGTCGATACCAATGACTCTAAAACCCATGGCTTTAGCGTATTGGACGGCCAAAGAACCTAAACCACCACCAGCTCCAGAGACACAGACCCATTGGCCTTGTCTCAAGTTGGCGGTCTTCAATGCCTTGTAGACGGTAATACCAGCACATAAGATTGGAGCAACTTGGGCCAAGTCAGTACCAGCGGGGATTCTGGCAGCTTGGACGGCATCAGCAGTGGCGTATTGTTCGAAAGAACCATCGTGGGTGTAACCAGACAAGTCAGCGGATGGACAGTTCGATTCATTGGCTTCTTGACAGAATTCACAGCTCAAACAGGAACCGTTCAACCATTTGATACCGGCGTAATCACCAATCTTCCAGTTCTTCACGTTCTTACCCATACCAACAACAACACCAGCACCTTCGTGTCCACCAACCAAAGGCAATTTGGTATCTAATGGCCAGTCACCTTTCCAGGCATGCAAATCGGTGTGACAAACCCCAGAGAATTTAACATTGATTAAAATTTCGTTGTCTTTTGGAGTAGGAACTGGAATATCCTTGTACAATAATGGACCTCCATTGGTTTCGAAGACAACAGCTTTTTGAGTTTTTGGAATTGACATTGTAGTAGATTGTTTGGATTGATTAATTGGATTGATTAATTGATGAATGAAAGAAAAAAAAAATTATTCCAATTCCTTCTGGATTCCTTCTGTTTAAATACTAATCGATTCAGGAAGGAGAGAGGGGGAAAATACACATCCTTACCCACCAGATGTGTTAATTCCATAAAACGGAAAAAAAAAAAAAAAAAAAAAAAAACGCAAAATTAAAAAATGGAGAACATTTCGGACTATCGCACCTTGTGATGGCATATTTTTACTTTTCCTGCTTTACTTTTGACTCAGCATCAGGTGTTCCTCCCTAGGAACCTCCTCCACTTCTATGCTCTTCCATAAGTTATCCTTCACCAACTTTACATCAACTCTTTTCGCAACTCTAGAGAAGTTCACATACTCTGGTCTGGCTCTTCTACCTCCTGTTATTAACGGAGTAGTTTCCTGCTTGACAGAATCGGTATCGTTTTCTCGATTGCCAACACCTCCATTGAGTTCATTATGCAATCAGGAGAAAATGACTTTATTTTTGCTCCTATCACCTGTTTTTTCTGCAAATAGCGCCAGAATACTGCGGTTTTCGGTATAGGTTTTGGGCATTGCACGAAAATCTCGAGGTTTTTTGTTACAGGCCCCCCCCCCCTCCCATAGTCTCCGGATTTAGCTGACCTTGGCCGCACCTGGTGTTTGCCATTGACGGAGACGCCTGTCCCGCATTTAGCGTCCAAGACGACGTCTCCTGTCCGGCATTTAGCCATTTAGGCCTAGCGTACAAAACAAGGTTATCTTTTGGCAGCGGTGAGGTATTAAATCATCCGAGACAATATACCAAGACGTCTCCGTGACGCCTAGAGTCCCAATGGAAGTACGAGTTGAAGAATCGCTGACAAACATGGTATTCGCCGTACGAATCCATGAGTTGCTTTAATGGCTCAAACACTACGATCCGATCAGGAAGGTCTCCGCTCCTGCTGCTTGTGTTGCTGCTGCTGCTGCTGCTGCTGCTACTGGTGCTGGCCCAATAGGGGCCCTCGCTTAACCCCGGGTCGTGCGCGGGCGCACTAGTCTCGGTTGCTAACGCCGAATCACGGGGTCTATCCCCGTGACGCGGTTCTGGGCCTAACACCGAGTTCTTTGGATGCAAATTCATCCTATGCGCAATAAACCGTTGTGGGTTGTCGTAAAAAATGTCAGATTCGTCCATGTAATGCGAAATGGCGGAGAATGGAGGCTCACAAGTAACGAACCAGGCTTTACTCCACAAATCAAGGTCCGGCCGGTGCAATTGGCTTTGCCAGGGCGTGGAATGGCATGGAGTTAACACCGCTATCGACGTTATGGATCCATCTCGCCGAATGTAGTCCATCACGTCAATTACTCCTCGTTCATGGATTCGGGTGAAGAATATCGCGATTACCCCATTGATCAACATCAATGTCCGAACCCGAGTTGGGGTGAAGGTGAATCTAACTCCTGTGAGAATGAGCATTAGGGGCATCACCGGATATATGAACCTGATTTCCTTATGGGAGATAAGCGAAAACCCCACAACAACAATGCCGATGATGTTTTTGAGTGTTTTGAACGCTGGGGTGCTGATTGCGAGTGTTTCGCTGAACATGGAAATTACAAATGTAGGTAAATAGGCCATCAACAATAGGGGCATGGCTTGGAAAAGGTAAAAATTCCACGGTGCAGTCCCGTAGAACACCGATAAGTTCTTCATCACATTGAACTCGAGAAAGTTATAGAACGGGAACGTGATTTGCTGGTAGAGCACGTAGTCGAGTCCGACATTGATTCCATTGATTACAATGAACACCATTAGCAATTTGCCAAGTAGTCTCAATAGCGGGACCCTACGGTGCCGCCGGTTCCAAACGAGCTGAAGTCCGGGGTACACCCATACTAGGGCATTGCTCGGCCGAACAATGATACTGACAAAACCGAAGCCGGCAGCGATCAAGACGTCTCGGTCGGAGTGGGTCCCGTTTTGGGTGTGGTCGGGGCCGGCTCCGTTTTGGGGTTCTCGCACCCGTACCTCCCCATCGTCTCCCCACGGCCAGAACCCCAATCCAATAGTGGTTATCACCATTTCGAACCCATTGGAGAACGATCTGGTGATGAAATATGCATTGAATGGGCTGAGTAGCGATAACACCAATACCCGGTTGCTCACCTGATGTCGCCCGCCGCTGACACGCAAACTCAACCGGTACAACGCCAATTCCCCCACGGTAGCTATGATGGCACCAATGATCCGGGGCATGGCCAAGACCAACCCCGTCTGCCACCGCAGCGGGCCCATCTTGGCCACCCAGTAGCCGCCGGCGTAGATCAACGGATGAATCGCCGACCGGAGGTGCTGCTTCCACTCCCACGTCACGTAACCGGTGCCAAACACGAGGTGGTGGGCGATTTCAATGCTTTGGTAGTACTCATCCGGCTGGAAAAACGTCCTAATTGTTAGAGCATTCATCAACCGAAATGGGAATATCACCATCACTAGCTGCCATAGACTCCATTTTCTATCGAGCATCAGCTGTCTCCCTTGCATTTTCTGTTCTTCTTCCTCGCCTTTGACAATATCTCCCTCAAAACTCCCTCCATCAGCCTTCTTAAGTCGTCTTAGTTCCATACCACTTTTTTTTGGTCAAGAATTCCTCTTTATATTCTTTTCAGTTTAAGTTTCTTTTTTCTATCATTTTTTTTTTTTTCTTATTGACGCGATAACCATTAAACCTGGAGGAGAACACCCTATTTCCCTATTTTATCTACTCCGCTGATGGAGCTTGCTTCATTGGATGATTGCTATGATGATCTCGACCAATGCTACTTCCTTAATGCCACCAATAATGTCAGGGCGTCGAAATCGCAATGTCTTAGCGTGATTAAAAAACTAACCCGTCTTCTTAAGCTACATCCTACCGAGGCCAAAGAACTTTCGCTGTTTGCCCTAAAATTGTACGAGACGATCGCCTCTCACAACGACTCGAGTTTTCTCTCGGCCAACGACAAACTCCTTTGGCTCTCTTCTCGGGTGAACAACGAGTTTTTCCCTCCGAACCATGACCGCTTGTTTCACCGCCGCCGGCCTCTTGCAAACAAGACGAACGATGATCTGATCACACTCCCGACGCAGATTCCCGCCAAGTTCCGCCACTTTGAAGTTGACAACTGGTCTGTTAACCAGCTCCTGGCGTTGTACCAGGATTTGCTCTCCAACTGCTCGTTTGTTTCCTCTTTTTTGGCTGCTGTGAAATGTGGTCAAACAATCCCCGTCATACAGTTGATAGCGCCCCATATCCCCGGACCCAACTACTTGGTGAGTTTAAACTTCAACGGATGTCGCAGATTGGTCCGCGTCGATAATCAGCTTCCGGTCGTAGAAGGTAATGCCAGCAGAAAGCTCGTCATCTCGTCTTCCCATGATCCAGATCTAGTGTGGCCCGCGTTGGTGGAAAAAGCGTTCCTCAAAGTCATGGGGAATGGGTACAATTTCCAGGGTTCCAACATGGCACTTGACACTTACATGTTAGTGGGATGGGTTCCCGAAGTACAGAAGTTGACTAACGGCAGGTTGCCTGATAACTTTGCCCAGTTGTGGAAAAATTACAAGCAGGGGTTCGTTTCTCTTGGGCTAGGAACTGGGATGTTAAGTAACGAGTTGGCCACGAAATTTGACTTGATCTCAAACCATGACTACATGATATACGGCTTCGATGAACGCGACAAGACAATTACCTTGAAAAACCCTTGGGTTGAAAACAATGATCAACAGAAGCGTTTGGTGGACATCGACCAGCTTCGTTCAAACTTCCTCACCTATTTTTACATCAACTGGGACGTTTCCAAGTTGTTTAAGTTCACCCACCAAGTCAACTTGGTATTCCCAAAGCTGGACCCCATATCCTATCAATGGTTCAAAAAACCTCAGTATTCCCTAAAACATGAATGCCCTCATAGCAATGAAGTGTGGATCCTCCTCGAAAAGCATTTACCGTCGAAGTCGGATAGTGACTCCATTAAGTTAGAAGTGTTCCAAACTACTTCTGGTGAGAAAGTGATGGTGCCAAACCAGTACTTGCTAGTTGGTGAAACAGAGTATACTAACTCCCGACTTGTACTTCTCAAGGTCCATTTGGAGCCCTCAAAATCATATACCGTGGTGATCACCGCGCCGTCACTTTCGTCCCTCTCGTTGTCTATGTTTAACAGCGTTTCCGAAGACTTCAAACTCACCAAAAGTAAGGTCTTGTACAGTCAACAACTTCCAGTAATCGAAGACAGCTGGACTGGTGCAAAAAATGGAGGTAACTGGGCCCTAACTTCCTTTCTTAAGAACCCACAATATGAATTGGAAATCAAAAACACCCCGACTAATCTTCAGATGATTCTCATGAGTGAAAACCCAGATAAACAGGTAAACTTTCACTTGTTTTATTCTGATGTCAGAGGCAAGGCGATGCGCAATTTCGATAAATCAAAGCTTCTCTTCAATGAGAACTATACCACCGAATTCCATTTTCATGCTATTCAGGACTTGCAACCAGGTATCTACAAGCTTATATTGTCCTCGTACAATAAAGAGGTTGAAGGTAATTTCTCTTTGTTAACTTATCATGATTCGTCCGGGGATAATGTGAGAATGACACCTTTATCGACATCAATGGGTTTATTCATATATCGGGAAGTATTCCTGTGGAGTAATCTTAACAGAAAAAAGCTCTACTTTCAAACGGAATTTTTCATAACCAGCATGACGTTTCGTTTGTACTTCAGCAATAATAAAGATTCTACCCAAGATTCTGCCACAGATTACAGGCCTGGAATGCGAGGCTCGGTGTTTAACGCTGATACTCAGCAACCTGTTCAAATCAATGAAAAATGGAATGACTGTCCTTTTGGGGTATACGTTGATTGTGTTTTGAAAGTTCCTGGCACTTACATATTGTTGATCGAGAGGTTTGAGGCTGGGGTTGGTTATTGTACAGTCGACGTAGGAAGTGATAAGAGGGCCAACATAAAATGCATTACATGATACAGAGGTAGAATGTTGAGGTATAATGTAATGAATGCAGTAACGAAATTGGAGAGAGTTTTAGTTAAAGCTGTAATGGGTATTAGGTTTATATAAGCCAGCAATTGCCATATATATGGGTTTAAAAAAATAGACATTTTTTGGGCAAGTAATTGTATTCCGGTGCATCGTAGGTGATTATGTATTTATCCAATTTTTAAGAAGTTGTCAAAAAGAGAATTGAAAGAGAAATTACAAGGCGAGTTTATCTAAAAATTGGTAATTATTTGACAAATTTGAAAAAAATCTTAAATTTTAAAAATTTCAAAATTAGATTATTCCACCTGAAAGTGACTATCAGCGGCTCATTAATAACTTTATATCAACACATATTGGTCTACATTACCACGAATTGATAGTGTCTGGACTTGCTGTGACTGGCTGCAAAACCTCGGCTTTTGAACTGGCCCAAAATACGACCCCCCACCAATTCAACTCTCTAAGTGAGTTATAATCCTAGCCCCCATTACCCTTTTCACCCTTTCCCTATTCGTCCAAGTTGTCTCTGCCGCTGTGACGAACAAGAGTTCTTCATAGTCTGTATTTATAGCCCAATTTTAATCACGTGACCAAAAGTTTCGAGTGAGAACTTGACGTGTCAACTGAAAAAAAAGTGTCAAAGAATTGAACCAGGTTTCTTTCTTTAGGAATTGTCAACACATTATGAGAGGATTCATCAAAGTGTTGGTTGCAGTCTTTGGGTTGATCCAATTGGCATTGGGGGCCTTGACGGATAAGGAACTCAAGACATTAGTGAAGAACAATGGAAAGAGTAAGGTTATTAAAATCACTGACAGTAATTATGAAGATTTCCTCAATGGAGCCAAAGATTACCATTTAGTTTTGTTTTTGTATTCCACTGCATCCCAAATCAACTGTGTGTTGTGCGGTGAGTTCAAGCCGGACTTTGAGTTAATTGCCAATTCATGGTTCCAAGATCATCCCGATGGTGTTGCCCAAGAAGATGGAGAAGAAGCAAGCAAGAATGTGTACTTCTTACAGGCCGAATTCTTGGATGCCCGTAAACTCTTTGGGGTTCTCGAATTAAACAATATTCCAAAAGTATATCATTTCCCTCCAACCACCAATAACAAAGCAAATGCTTTTTTGAAAGAGTTCAATGAATATCAGTTCTTCCAAGGAGTTCATAGAGACTTACTTTCTTCCTACTTGCAATCAGTGACGGGCCATAAATTCAACATCTACGTTCCCCCAGACTATTCACGAGTGATAGTTAATGCCATTGGAACTTTTGCCATTGTCATTCTTCTCAGAAGATATTCCACTCAAGCCATTAGTATCGTGTCCTCCCGTATGTTATGGAGTAGTATCACCGTACTTGGAATTTTGGTGTTGATTTCCGGATACATGTTCAATCAAATTAGAGGGGTTCCTTACGTTAGAGAACACCAGTCCCACACCGAGTACATTGCCCCAGGACAACAGATGCAGTACGGAATCGAAACCCAGATTGTATCTTTTATTTACGGAACGTTGAGTGTGTTGGTTGTGTTTTTGATTCAAAAGGCTCCAAAGGTAAAAAACCCTCAAGCTAACTTCATTGCTGTGATTGTTCTTTCCGGAGCTATTTTTGTCGTTTACAGTATACTTCTCTCGGTGTTTGGCTTAAAAGGAATTGGATATCCATTTCAATTCGTCAAATTTATCTAGACAATATCTAAATTACATATATCATACCAATGCACACCAGTTACATATGAGCGGAAGTTGTGTTGGTCCACGGTAACAAGAGCACTTTCCTACATCTCCAACTTGCTCACCATTGTGAAGCCAATTTCTATTCTGTTGGACGCTTTTGCTTGTTGCTCCTCTATGCCAAATTCTCTCCTCTTGGCAGTTGGCCTCCGCTATGCCAAATTCTCTCCTCTTGGCAGTTGGCCTCCCCTATGCCAAATTCTTTTCTCTTCCTCTTAACCTCCGCTCTATGCCAATTTCTGCTTCATTTTCTCCGTCCGGTGCTCTACTTTCTCCAATGTCTTACAGCATAGCTGAAGCGACTTCTTCAACTCTTTCACTTTTGCCAACGTCAATTGAATTTCTTTGTCGTTCACATACTCTTCATCATCGACAAATGCTTTCTTGAACTCAGTAAGCCTGGTCTCTATTAGCTGGAGCCGGGTGAGAAGAACGTACTGAGACTGGTTCAACAGCTCGAAGTTGTCGTGGAGACTGTCGAGTGGACCACTCAATATGGCATGGGCCGCCAATTCTATGGGATGCAAATCGTCCGTCGCCATAGCCAGGGAAGAAAGAGTATAGGAATATAGATATCATTTCGCAGCAGCCAGAAACCCGTACCTTTGGACTTTTGCCTGGCGGACGGAGCAACTGAACATTGCTGGTCCCAAGTCGGGCATAATTCGCACCGTTCCGTCCGCAAACGGTGATGGCTAGGGCGCAACTTGCACCGTTAGGCCCAAGTCCGGTCCTGCGCAACCCACAACGTTCGGCCCAAGTCAGTCCCCGTTCCGTGCGCGTTCCCCGGCCGTGCTTGTGTTCTTTTTTGCGGTGTCATATGTTTCGTTGCAAATACTAGGTTACAATCTACTCGTATGACCTTCATCCACGGTCGAAAGTAATGGAAAGAAATTAGAACCCGTTTATTCTACTAACTATGGAGCCCACATCCGCCGACGACACGCTCCGACACCCAAGGTCTCCCGCCGAGGAGGACCGTCTCCTCTACCGCCAAGTCAGGGAGGTGAAAGCGGGTCAGATCCATCGGTTCAAAATCAAGTACTCTCCCCCACCAAGCACCGACGGCTCTCCTCCGAGCGATATCTGGGTCAAGATCAAGAACAAGGAGCTGATTGCTCTTCGAGCCGCCTACCTCGCTGGGCCCTACGTGCTTTATGTGGACTGTAGACCAGAAGAGTTCAATCCCAACAAACAATGCTTCGTAACCGCCGACCAGCCGGTTTTTGAACCCCAATTGCTCCCGGGCCAGTCGTTTTACACCGAGCTATCGTGCCACACCATCAAGGAAGAGTACTGCTGGATTGTGGACGTAGTATCGCAAACCATCTTCAACAACACCATCGACATCGATTTTGAAATCACCATCGGAACTTCAAAGGGAATCCTCCACCAGGCATCGTTTCCAGACAAAAAGGTCACCAACAGCGACAAAATTGGCGTGTTTGGCCCATCTACAGTGCTAAGTGTAGCAAATCAGGACACCTTCGACTTGTGGAATTTGCCTATTCCTGACCCAGAGAAACCCATTCATCTTGTCATTGTCACCCACGGATTGCACTCGAATGTTGGAACCGATATGCTCTACTTGAAGGAGGAAATCGACAAAGCCGGAGCCTACGACAATATCGTAGTCAAGGGCTTCTTTGGCAATGTCTGTAAAACGGAACGGGGAGTGAAGTATTTGGGTAGTAGGGTTGCTGAGTTCATCATTGATTTGGTGACAAAAAACGAAACTTTCAACGAAGATAAACTACTGAAGATCTCGTTCGTGGGCCATTCGTTGGGTGGTTTAGTACAAACGTTTGCCATAGCTTACCTCCAAAGCAACTTCCCGTGGTTCTTCGAGAAGTACACTCCGGTAAACTTCATCAACATCGCATCGCCCATGTTGGGAGTTGTTACTGAGAATCCATTGTACGTGAAAATAGCCCTTCTGGCAGGTATTGTTGGGAAAACAGGACAAGACCTTGGGTTGAAGTATATTGAAGATAATGATAAACCATTGCTTCTATTACTTCCCACGGGCCCCACGCATCAGGCCCTTAAGAAATTCGCTCGAAGAACAGTATATGCCAATGTAATTAATGATGGGATCGTACCTCTCAGGACTTCGGCATTATTATTCCTTGACTATAAAGGATTAAGCCAAATCATCAATTCTGATGATATCATCTATGAAAATGGCAACACCAAAAAAATCCCTTCCAAACAGTATGTAAATGAACAAGCCGGCTATGAATCTACAGTGTCGCAAACGGTGCAAACGTTTTTATCATTCTTCATGCCCCAAAAACAGAAGAAACAGGCCCCAGAAGGACTGTTGAAAAGATATCAAACGGCCACGGAGTTAAATAGTGAATTCGAACAGGAAATTTATGGGGAAATCCCCCGATCTTCAGTGTTAGAAACAGCTGCTTGTTTGATATTACCTCCTCTACCTTCGATGAAGTTTATAACCAATCCTGACTGTCGAGAGAATGTTGTTATCCACGATAAAGTTTACAGTGAAGATGATCTCCCAAGCCAATCGGAGCATATAACCGGGCTTGCCAGTAAAAAAGAAGTAGAAGACAAGCATGGAGAAAGTATCAAGCAAAGACTCTTGAATACTTTGGAATACAACAAAGACGTCGATACTATTGAGGAGGATATTGCTAGAGAGTATCATAAAAACATGACCTGGAGAAAAGTTCTTATCAAGTTGAAACCAGATGCTCACAACAATATTATCGTTCGAAGAAGATTCGCTAATGCGTATGGATGGCCAGTAATTGACCATTTAGTGCGGAACCATTTTGGCAAAGATGCCGACAAGGTTGAGGGATCAGTCGAGCCTGAAAGCCTTGCTAGTACAGACTCTTTGGACGAAGGAACCGATCTTACCAGCATCTTATCACGAGAATTGATTTCGAGACAGAACGAAGCCATCGAAGAAGAAGTGAGGGACGACCAAGCGCACGCATGGATAAATTCTAAAGATAATTCCGACTCTATCTTTGCTGTTGGCCCTACGGGCTTGCTTTCTGATGTGAGTGAATTGATAGGAAACTTGCGAGATCAGTGGTACAACTTCAACGCTGTGCCGGGTCCTCAGTTGGAAGAAGGTGAAGCGACCAGAAACCCAGCAGTGGAAGAAGATGCAATGGAAGTCAATGACACAAGCCTTGAGGAAACGGGTCTTGGTTTGCAGAAAGAGGTCATGGGTGGATTTGTATGAAGGTTTATAGATATGCAGCATAATGAGCTTAACAGCCGATATTTATCAAAGAAGCCGTAAATCTCATTAGCGGCCCGACTTACAGTGTGGCTGGCTATCTACTGTTCTTGAGTAACTAGGACACTTTCAATGTACCAATTTTATTGTCTTCTACTTATTCTAATATACAATCATTAACATCAGGCTTTCTAAACTTCTTCCACTTCGTCTCCTTCTCCTGCTTCTTCCTCTTCAGCTACTTCCTCTTCCTCTTCAGCTTCGTCCGGTAATGGGAAGAGCTCGTTGATCCTCTCAAGAATGCTTTCTCCCACGTCCTGGCCGAATCGCAGGTCAAACTCATCCACCAATGCATAGAGAGTAACAAGGTTTCTGGGCAATGTGTTGACAATTTGAAGTTTTTCAATCTTCACGAAATCAAACTTGTTCAAAAAGAGCATCAAATCAGTAAAGCTCTGGTCAAACTTAATCTCAGAACACGGACTTTTGTCGAGATATGCGATGGTATCTCTGGTTATAACTTCTAGGTTGAGTCCACAGCCAGTGAATCTTCTTTGCTTATGCTTGGGTTTGTCTTGAAGAGTCTTTTCGTCGTCTTCATTGAACGTCCAGTTGTACTTTGTCTTGATCTCCTTGAGGTGTTTCAGCACCTCATAGTCCGACAAGAACTTGTCTCTCTCGTTAAGGATCTTCATTGATGAGAGATGGATGAACGTAGGCTGCGATGAGATTTTTAATGCTCTTCGCAAAAAATGAGACACAGGCCCCAAACTTAACTACGGTGAACAAGCGCGAGTATAAAGAGTGTTGAGCAAGTTAAATAGAGTTGATTGGGTCTTATGCTAGTATAAAAGATTTTAGTACGTTCTCTGAGCTCAGAGAGGGCCCTGGAGTAGCTTTTCGGCAGATGTTTGGGCCGAGACTCAGGTGGAGTATGCTTCTACCAGCCCTTTCCTTTGCCCAAATGAACTTTACTTCTGCCCATTCTCGGTCTGCCTTTTCTTTCCTCCGCCCATTCGCACTGTTTCTCTGCCCATTCTCGGTCTTTCTTTTCTTTCCTCTGCCCATTTCTGCCCTAGTCTGGCTACCATCAACTACACTACTTCATAATCTAATGTACATTACTACTCTCGTCTTTGTTTCTTATGCTTCTTTTCTATCGACTTACCACTGGCTCCAATGGTGATATTGACCTTTGGAGGCACATCGAATCCAAAGGATTTGGCCACCTTCACCAAATCAAGCTTATCAATTTGGTATACCGTCTTCAAATGATGGGAGGCATATGCTTGTAAATAGGATCTATAACCATCTTTGGCCGATTGATGCAACCAGTAGTTGCTTTTAATCAACTTCGTCAACTGGCTTTGCACATTGGCAATTTTGCTGGTGGGGAATTCATACTCGTTCAATGGAACATTGGCTGCTTTCAAGTATCTTAAGAACCCTAATTCGCTAGGGGTCAAGAACATCAATGACTTACCCTTTCCAGAAGTACCTCTGGCAGTTCTACCGACTCTATGGATGTAATCTCTTGGATCATCTGGAGGGTCGAATTGAATAATCCAATCGACAGCAGGAATATCCAATCCTCTAGCAGCAACATCAGTACAAACCAAAATCCCTTGCTTAGCATTACAGAACTCGAAGAAAGTGTTCGTTCTCTTTTGTTGCTTTTGTTTCCCGTGTAGATCTAACACTGGTAAATCAATATAGTTCAAAAGCTCTCCAAAGTACTTCACACAGTTACATGACGAAAGGAAAACAATGATCTTCTTTTTGGCATTTCTCTTAAGGAAAGAGAATAAGAGCAAAAATCTCTTGTCGGATTCACATACAACATACCCTTGTTCCAATCCATCAGCGGTGGAAACTTCTGATTCTGGCACCACATTTATGTATAATGGTCCTTCTCTCAATGAAATTCTGGCCAAATCTTCGACTTTGGTGGTTTGAGTGGCAGAAAATAACATCGATTGTCTATCTTCATTAGGTAAAATTTTGATGATTTGCTTCATTTCTTCTTCGAACCCGATTTCTAAAATACGATCGGCTTCATCAATGACAAGCGCCTTTAAGTTTCTGAAAATGAATCCCTCAGTGTTTTGCAAGTGATCCAAGAGTCTTCCTGGAGTAGCAATCAATAAGTTAACCCCCTTCATGAGCTTTTCAGCTTCTTGTCTTCTATTGGCACCTCCAATGACAATACCAAAAGTCTGAGAATGGTAGGCCATTAATTCTCGTGCAACTCCAAAAATTTGTAATGCCAATTCTCTGGTAGGTGAAACAATAATAACCCCAGTACCGTTTCTTGGTTTGAACTTCAATGAGTATAACATTTCAATGGCAGGAATCAAAAATGCAAGAGTTTTTCCGGACCCCGTCTTGGCAGCTCCCAACACGTCACGGCCCGCCAATAATGGTGGGATAGTTTTGGCTTGAACTTTGGTCATTTTGGTGAATCCCATGTCTTTGATAGCTTTGAGAGTTGGCTCAGATAATCCGGCCTCCTCAAATTTATCGGACACGGATTCGTCGTGATCTTCCTGGGCAACAGGTTTGATGGACTCACTGGTCTTCTTCTCGATTCTCTCTTTCTTCTCTTGCTTACTGCTCTTTTTGGCTTCGGGATCCTGAATATCTTGTCCTAACAACTTCGATACTTCATCGAAGTCATTATCTAATTCGCTGACTAAGGCTTCGTTATTAGTGGCCTCAGGTTCAGCGTCAACAACCTCGTGCTGTCTCTTACGACTGGAACTCCTCTCCTTGGAAGATTTGCTACTGTTCTTTCCCATACCGATTGTTTGACTAGCAAAGTGAATGATATATTGGGCATCACCAAGATGGCATCTCATAATTTTTCAGTATCTCATCGCGTGCACGTGATCAAGTTTCCAGAAAATGTCGCACATCGATTTGGCTGGGATGAATACTGGGCCAAATACTGACATGGCAAAAGTAACTGTTATAAGTAGTGAGGTAAGGAGGTAGTCGACAGCTGGAGGTTTCTTGTCTTCATGTTTTAATGACGCTTGGTAGAAAATAAAAAATATACAGACTCCGAGGTCCGGACTAGTTTAAGAAGGTGAGGTGGAGCCAACAGGACGACTGCTGATTTTAGGGTAAGAGATTCAGACGGTCGGGGAAAAGATTTAGACGGTAGGGTAAGAGATTTAGACTGTCAGGTAAGAGACTTAGAGAAGTTGAAGGAATACGATATTCTTAATGCGGTGATTTCAGAGTATATGTCCTGCGACTTAGGCTGCAAATTCTGCATCATGAGTACCACCAGTAGTTGAGTAACTCAGATATACCATTGTGTTACAAAAGATAAAAGGCTAGAAGCCTGGAACCAGCTTATAGCCTGATGTCTGGTCTCTCGTTTGACTAAACTACTATGCCCTCGTTAAACTACACCAACCCCATATTACAAATCCATTCAGTATACTTTGTCGTCGTTTGTTTTGGCGCGACATTTTGTCTGAGTCATGAACCCTATAAATCAAGCGCCAACTCCTGTTTCTTCTTCATTACAGACGTTCATACACATACACAATGGCTTCTTACACCGTGTCGTCTACGAAGTCGTACATGCAAGCGATGGCGCCCATGCTTGACATTGTGCAATCGCTTCCTACGTACGGGACTGAAAAGGTGCCAAAGATAGACGAAGAGAACGCCAAAATCACACCCGTGAAGAAGATTTTAGAAACATTCGGCACCATATCCGTTGATATTTTAGCCCAGATCACCGACAGCAGCGCTATACCGTCGTCAAATGCCGCAGTCGAGTCTATTGTGGCCGAGTGCCGGCGAATTAGTATGGACAAGCAGCAGGAGCCAGATGAAGTACTTCAGGTGATCAAAGGGATCATTCAGGCCGATCCCAGCGACGAGGAATTGCAATCATCATTATTTGACATTCTAGGCTTCGAGGAGTTCGATCTCATATCCAAAATCGTCCAGAACAAGGCCCTGGTGCTAAACTCCGAGGAAGACCATAGTGAACAGCAATCTATGCCCCAGATTTTGACTGCCGAAGAAAGAGTGGCTCTTCTTTTAAAAACCCAGGAAAACAACAAAAACCAGCCTCTAGCCAACATTACATCGGGTCAAAAGTACCCCCATATCTTCAAGAAGCCCGATATAGGCAACCCGGTGTCGATCACCGGGAAGAAGTTCTCTCTCCCTGTAGGCACTACCAGAGACAGCTTTCCGACCCACGAGGAGATCGTGATACCGTATCCGCCCAATGAGACCAACAGGTGGATCTCAGAGGAGCGACTTGTGAAGGTAAAAGAGCTCGATTTCCTCTGCCAGGGAACATTCAAGAACTACAAGGCTCTCAACAAGATGCAGAGTTTGGTGTACCCTGTGGCCTACAACACCAACGAGAACATGTTGATCTGTGCTCCCACCGGGGCCGGGAAGACAGACGTGGCCCTCTTGACGGTTCTCCACACCATCAACCAGTTCGTGACCGAGCTGACGAACGAGGACGGAGATGTGACGGTGGACATCGACTACGACGAGTTCAAAATCGTGTACATAGCACCATTGAAGGCATTGGCAGCAGAGATCGTGGAGAAGTTCTCGGCCAAGCTCCATTGGCTTGGGATCAATGTGCGGGAGTTGACGGGAGACATGCAGTTGTCGAGGCAGGAAATCATGACTACGCAAGTGATTGTCACCACCCCAGAGAAATGGGATGTTGTCACCAGAAAGCTGAGCGGAGACAGTGACTTGGTGGCCAAAGTGAAGTTGTTGATCATCGATGAAGTGCATTTGCTCCATGAAGACCGAGGCTCTGTGATTGAGACCCTCGTAGCCCGGACTCTTCGTCAGGTGGAGAGTTCTCAGCTGATGATCCGGGTCGTGGGGCTTTCTGCAACGCTTCCGAACTATATGGACGTAGCCGACTTCCTAGGGGTCAACAGACAGATGGGGATGTTCTACTTCGACCAATCCTTCCGGCCCTGCCCTTTGAAGCAGGAATTACTCGGGGTACGAGGCAAAGCTGGGTCCAAGCTTGCCCGGGAGAACATCGACAAGATCTCGTACGACAAGTTGGTTGAGCATATCAGCCGGGGATTCCAGGTGATGGTTTTTGTCCATTCGAGGAAGGATACGTTCAAGACGGCCCGGACATTCATTTCCATGGCCCAAGAACATAATGAGCTCGGATACTTTGATTGCACCGACTCCGAAAGCCATGACAAGTACAGGCGGGAGATGGGCAGCAAGAATCGTAGCAAGGACATGAAGGAGTTGTTCCCGTTCGGGTTTGGCATCCACCACGCCGGGATGCTTCGGTCGG
Organism: Isabelozyma rhagii; assembly: GCA_003708185.3. NCBI lineage: Eukaryota > Fungi > Ascomycota > Pichiomycetes > Serinales > Metschnikowiaceae > Isabelozyma > Isabelozyma rhagii. Next base: position 435,381 of record PPNO03000008.1, on the reverse strand, counting down.
ACAGAAACTTGACGGAGAAGATGTTTGAAAGCGGTGCCATCAAGGTGTTGTGCTGTACGGCGACATTGGCGTGGGGAGTCAATCTTCCTGCTGCGGTCGTTATCGTGAAGGGAACCCAAGTGTATGACGCCAAACAAGGTGGATTCGTGGATCTAGGGATCTCAGATGTGATCCAAATCTTCGGGAGAGCAGGAAGACCGCAGTTTGAGAAGTTTGGGACCGGGATCTTGTGCACCACCAGTGACAGGCTCGACCACTACGTTTCGTTGATCACTCAACAGCATCCGATCGAGTCAAGGTTGAGCGACAAGTTGATTGACAACTTGAATGCCGAGATCTCGCTTGGGACCGTGACCAACATCGACGAAGGTGTGCAATGGTTGGGATACACCTATATGTTTGTACGGATGAGACGAAACCCGTTTGCGTACGGCATTGATATGAAAGAGCTTCAAGAGGACCCGCTCTTGACGAACAAACGGCACGATATGATCGTGGCAGCAGCTAGAAGGCTTCATCACTTGCAAATGATCGTGTTTGATGATGTTTCCGGGGCCTTCACCGCCAAAGATCTTGGCCGTGTGGCTTCGGACTTCTATCTTTTGAGCAACTCGGTGGAGATCTTCAACCAGATGCTCAATCCGCGGGCCAGCGAGGCTGATGTGCTCTCAATGATCAGTATGAGCAGCGAATTCGACAGTATCAAGTTCCGTGAAGAGGAGTCGAAGGATTTGAAGAGCTTGTTGGATAATGACGTCGTTTGCCAGGTTGCAGGCGACACCAATTCTTCTCAGGGTAAAACTAACATCTTGTTGCAAGCGTACATCTCCCAGGCCACCATCCGGGACTCGTCGTTGATCTCCGACAGCAATTACGTGGCCCAAAACTCGGCGAGAATTTGCCGGGCCCTCTTCCTCATTGGAATCAACCGTCGGTGGGGGCTGTTTCTGAAAGTGATGCTTTCCATCTGCAAATCGATCGACCGCCGGATCTGGGCCTTCGACCATCCGCTAGCTCAGTTCGAGTTGCCGGAGCATATATTGAAGAACATCAGAAACAGAAATCCCGACATGGAAACGCTTAGAGACATGAGTGCGGCAGAGTTGGGTGATTTGGTCCACAACAGCCGGATGGGGTCTGTTCTTTATAAGCTTACGGGAGTAATTCCATGGCTCAACATTGATGCCGAAGTGTTCCCTATCACCAGCAATGTCATGAGGGTTCATGTGCACTTGGATCCAGATTTCTTTTGGGACGACAAATATCATGGAAATGCCCAGTTCTTCTGGATCACCGTTGAAGAATCCGACAATTCAGACATTCTTCATGTGGAGAAGTTCATTTTAAACCGTAAGCTGTTGAAGAGCCCACACGAATTGGACTTCATGATCCCGCTATCGGACCCACTTCCTCCCCAGATAGTCGTCCGGGTTCTTTCTGATACCTGGCTCGGGGCCGAAACTGTTCATCCGATCTCGTTCCAGCACCTCATCAGACCATCTAACGAGACCATTCGAACCAACTTGCTTCGTCTCCAGCCGTTGCCGGTGTCAGCGTTGCACAACAGAGAGATCGAGGCCATCTACTCGGCCAAATTCCGCTACTTCAACCCGATGCAGACCATGACGTTCCATTCGTTGTACAACACTAACTCGAACGTATTTGTAGGTTCTCCCACAGGGTCCGGAAAGACGGTGGTGGCCGAATTGTCCATCTGGCATGCGTTCAACGAATTCCCTGGGTCCAAGGTGATTTACATTGCGCCCATGAAGGCGTTGGTCAGAGAGAGAGTCGACGACTGGAGACAGAGAATCAGTAAGAACACCAAGCACAAGCTCGTGGAGCTAACGGGGGACTCGTTGCCCGACGCCAAAGACGTCCGTGAGGCCGACATCATCATCACCACGCCAGAGAAGTTCGACGGGATTTCACGTAACTGGCAGACCAGGAAGTTTGTTCAGCAGGTTTCGTTGGTGATCATGGACGAAATCCATCTTTTGGCCAGTGACAGAGGTCCCATCTTGGAGATGATCGTCAGTCGGATGAACTACATCTCGTCCCAGACAAAACGGCCGGTGCGGTTGCTAGGAATGTCCACTGCCGTGTCTAATGCCATGGACATGGCTGGCTGGCTAGGAGTGAAGGAAGGACTCTTCAATTTCCCCCAGTCTGTTCGTCCGGTGCCGCTCCAGATGTACATCGATGGGTTCCCCGACAACTTGGCCTTCTGTCCTTTGATGAAGACAATGAACAAGCCGGCGTTCATGGCCATCAAACAGCACTCGCCAACCAAGCCGGTGTTGGTGTTTGTCGCTTCTCGTCGTCAAACCAGGTTGACAGCCTTGGATCTCATTCACTTGTGCGGGTCTGAATCCAACCCTCGTCGTTTTCTCCGTATGGACGACCAGGAGTTACTGGAAGTCACCGCCAACATCAAGGACGATACTCTCCGGCTCTCGCTCCAGTTTGGAATCGGGCTCCATCACGCCGGACTCGTGGAATCGGATAGGCAACACTCCCACAAGCTCTTTGAAGCAGGCAAGATCCAGATCTTGGTAGCAACCTCTACTTTGGCATGGGGGGTCAACTTACCGGCCCATTTGGTGATCATCAAGGGAACCCAGTTCTTCGACGCCAAAATAGAGGCCTACAGAGATATGGACTTGACCGATATCTTGCAAATGATGGGGCGGGCGGGTCGTCCAGCGTTTGATACCAGTGGGATTGCCATAGTCTACACGAAAGAGTCGAAGAAGGTGTTTTACAAGCATTTTTTGAACATCGGGTTTCCGGTCGAATCCTCGCTCCATAAGGTGCTAGATAACCATATTGGGGCCGAGATCTCGGGAGGAACTATCACCACCAGACAGGAGGCCATGGACTTTTTGACTTGGACCTTCTTGTACAGAAGAGCCCACAACAATCCCACATACTACGGGATCGAAGATATCAGTCCGGCGGGCATTTCGAAGTACTTGGCCGACCTCATCGACCAGACAGTGGACAACTTGGTGGAGTCGAAGTGCGTGACTTTGGGGGCCTCCGATAGTCTTGTTCCCACGCCGTTCTTGCACATTTCTTCCTACTACTACTTATCACATAAGACGATCCGTAACTTGGTGAACAACATCACCAACAAGGCAACCTTCAGAGACTGTTTGCGGCTCCTCTGTGAAGCAGCGGAGTTCGACGAGCTAGCAACTCGTCATGGGGAAGAGCTCATTAACATGGAGCTTTCCCAGGCCATGAGGTATCCAGCCGAAGACTTGGACTGCGAGTTCATCTGGGACCCTCATGTGAAAGCGTACCTCTTGGTGCAAGCGTTCATGAGCAGGGTCGAACTTCCCATTGCTGACTACGCTCAAGACACCGTCTCTGTTCTTGACCAAGCATTACGTATTCTACAGGCATACATCGATGCTGCTTCGGAGTTGGGCTACTTGAACACAGTCCTAACATTTATCCAGTTAATGCAGTGCGTTAAACAGAGATATTGGTACGATGACGATCCAGTTTCTTCCTTCCCCGGCCTAAGTTTGAGAAAGAAGCAAGGCAATTCACTCTCGTTGATCACAATTGGAGGTTATGGGAACAATAAGTTGTACGAGCTCGCCGATAGGCTAGGACTTAGTGGTGAGGATGCCAGAAAAGAGTTTGTGAGAATTACATCAAGACTCCCGGTTGGAGAGTACTCTGTTTCTCAGGAAGGCTCCGATAGCTTGGCAGTCAAATTGGCACATACAAACTTTCCATTAAACAACGAGTTCAAAGTATACTGTCCACACTTTCCTAAAGCCCAGAGAGAGTCGTGGTTCGTTATTCTTCACGACCAGGAAGAGCTCTTGCTTATAAAGAGAGCATCGCCGAAGCTCGTGGGCAAGAAAGGATTGGTTGGTTGTACGTTAGACATTCCTTCGGACCTCAAGGGCCGCACGGTGAATGTGTTGTGCATCAACGATGCTGTGGATATCCAGTACTCTCATAAGATCACCCTTATCTGATTTGAACGAAAGTAGAGTAGAAGCATATGAAGTTACAGGAAGAGAGGTTACGGGCTATCAGAAGCAGTGCGGGCACCAGCCATTCACAAGCTGCCTATACAAATGCCATTCAGCTCACTTACATAATATAGACATGTAGACAATCACCCATTATATATTACTGTACATAACACCCTACTCAAAGAAATCATCTTCCTCTTGCTTGGACTCTTCAGGAGCGTCCACCTCCGTAGTCAGAGGCGTCACCCGGTCGTCGACCACGATGGTTTTACCCGCAAATGCATCTTCAAATGTGAATGGAAGACTGTTATCGGTTATGAGTTTTTCTACTTTCTTCTTGAAGTCTCTTCTCTTCTCTTCTGATTCAAGGATTCCCTTCTTCACCTTAGGATTGGCCATATCTTGGTTGTTGTCGGTGTTGGGATATAAAGAGATGTACTTTTCGTTCTTGGGGAAAAGCACCGTATATGCAAAGTCGATTTCACAGTGTCTGAGCACTTTTCTCGCTTTTTTAATGTCCTTTTTAACTTCTTTCTCAGCCACTTCATCATGAGCCTTCTTCGCTTGTTTGAGCTTTCTCAATGCCTTCTTTCTCTCAAAGAATCGAACCATATGGTACTTCTTGGCGATCTTCTTGACCTTGAGTTGTTCCTGGGTTCCTTCAAGATCAATCTTTAATGCTTTCAATGCTCTCTGGTTTTCGGCTCGCACATTGGCCGGAAGGTTGTCTCTCTTCAACAATCTTTCAATGTCTCTTATTTTCTTTTTGACTTTGGCAGCACCGCCCCCTAAGATTCCGGCAACATCAATAGAAGTGCCGTTCCCACGTCTCTTTTCAAACTTCGGCATGCTTGGTTGGTGCCAAATTGTCTGCAAAAAGTATTTTTCAAACTTCTGCTCATCGCAGCTGCGATGGTTTTAAAAAATCATTGGCCTGCATATAAATGGTTGATTTTTCACTGATTTTCAAAAGTGTCAGCTTCAGACACTGATTTCACAGGTTTGATTTCATCACATATTTTTCAACAGCATATTAAACAATGGGGATCTTGGAAAAAATCGCAGCAATTCAGGAGGAGTTGTCGAGAACTCAGAAAAACAAGGCCACCGAATACCATATTGGTCTTTTGAAGGGGAAATTAGCTCGATTTCGTCGAGAACTCCTTGAGCCCGCTGCTGGAGGTTCATCAGGAGGAGGCCAGGGATTTGAGGTATCGAAAGCTGGTGATGCTCGTGTGTCATTAATTGGGTTCCCCTCGGTGGGGAAGTCGTCGTTCTTGTCCAAAGTCACCAACACCAAATCTGAAGCTGCGAACTACGAGTTCACCACATTAACCTCGGTTGGAGGTATTCTTCAATATAACGGTGCCGAAGTGCAGATTGTAGATTTGCCCGGGATTATAAAGGCCGCTTCGCTGGGTAAAGGAAGAGGTAGACAGGTTATTGCTGTTTCCAGAACATCTGACTTGATTATGATGGTGCTAGATGCAACCAAAGGAGGTGACCAGCGAGAAATTCTTGAAAACGAATTGGAGACCATGGGGATCCGGTTAAACAAGGAAAGACCCAATATCTCGCTCAAGGTGAAAAGCACAGGTGGGGTGAAGCTCAATTCCATATCTCCTCCCAAGCATCTTGACGAAAAAATCGTTGCTGCTTTATTGAAGGACTACAAGATTCATAATGCTGATGTTTTGATCCGGGATGAAAACGTCACCATTGACGACTTCATTGATATTATAAACGACCAGCATATGTCCTACATCAAGTGCTTGTACGTATACAACAAAGTCGACGCTGTGTCGCTTGAAGAGTGTGACCGCTTGGCTCGTGAGCCTAATACGGTGGTGATGTCGTGTGAGTTAGATCTCGGAATCGAGGACTTGAAGGAGGAAATATGGCGTCAATTAGGGCTCATTCGTATCTACACCAAGAGAAGAGGAATTGCCCCCAACTTTGACGATCCCATGGTGGTGAGAGGAGGTTCCACCATTCAACAGGTATGTGATGCCGTGCATCGAGACATGAAAAATCAGTTTAAGTATGCATTGGTGTGGGGGTCCAGCTCCAAACATTCGCCCCAGAAGTGTGGGTTGCAGCATCCAGTAAACGACGAGGATGTAGTGCAAATTGTGGCCAAGTAGGCTACTACCAGCATAGTCCTTCCAATGATGAACCCCTGCTACCAGGACTATTATGGTGGTGCACCAGTGGAGATAGAATTTGGCTTTTGAAAGCTAGCATGATGTTAAGTAGACTAGAGCTCAAAAGGGGGGCCGACGACTTCCCTGTTTGGTCCATTGCTTGACCACAAGCAGTACATAAGAGCTTCTGTTGAAGACTCATGTATCTTTGTATGTAGCTTAACCATGCAATGTCATACCAAGAAAAACAATTGTAGTGCAGCTCACAACACCTTTATACAACATGAATTCTCTATATTCAATATAGATTCAATAGCAGATACTCCGGTTATCTTTTATAGGCACTAGCACTGTATAATCGTTCATCCTGATTTCGGAGGTGCGTTATTTTTGTCCGATTCACTGCATCAACATTAAACCTCATGCAGTGATAGTTGTTTTCCTTCATCATACAGCCAATTGCTACTGTTGCAATGGATAAATATAGTGATCTACCTGACATCGATGAGTGTTCGAGGGACGTTTATGAAACGTCAGACGTGGAATCAGACACCGATGCACCACTAGATAGCGATACTAATCCCGATATCGACAACACCAAAAGTGATACCAAGACAGCCAGAGATCGATTTCATCGTGACGTGATTACGGGTGAAATAGAGTTTCTGGGCGATATCAGGAACAGACGCTCGCAAGGGTATTCTGTTGCTCTAGTAGACGAGACAAGAGAAGAGAAATTGGCGAGAATACGACGTGAACTCGAAGAATTGAAGCAAACAGACGGCCAGGAAACAGGTGGTGAAGCCAGAGAGATTGACGAGTTGGTGGTGGTACTTGAGAGACTTCAGAATGATACCGGTCCAACGGGATACTACGAGAAGCGCATTGACGATATATTTAAGATGGATTTGGAGGCTGCATCGGAAAGCACAGACAATGTAAAGGAAGGAGCTAATGTGCCAGAAAACGTACCAGAAGGACATACAAAGCAAAGGAGTGTACCGAGAGGATCTAGAAAGTCAGGAGATATCCCTGGTAAGATGATTGGGGCCCCGGAAGTTCTCTTGTTGGAGTCGAGAGTTCATAGCCTCGAAAGCGTGCTAGGGTACGATACCGTAGACCAAGGTTCGGCACCCAGATCGATCCAGAACCAAATCAACGACTTGACACGAAAGATCAATATCATCTACAATCCAGAATTCGAAATTGGTACAATTAATCAGCAAATCCGCGAGTTGAATAGAGAAGCAGAGAAACTAGCCACTAACCGTAAGTTGGCCCAAATAACTTCCGCAGGTAACCAGCCAGTATTATCCACTAATAGCACGTCATTAGAAACCAAAGTTAGCAAGTTATATGACAAATTGCCGGAGTTTGAGGCCGTGAATGCGAAAGTTCCTTTCATCATAAATCGTCTAAAGTCACTCCATAAAATCCACGCAGACTTGGGCAGAACCATTGATACAGTTGGTGGAATTGACCAGATGATAGAAGAGCTCAAGACAGACATGGTGTCATGGAATCGATCGCTCCAAAAGGTGAATACGGATCTCGATAACCAGAATGAGTTGTTTGAGAAAAACAAGACAGAGGTGGAGAAACGAATAGCAGAAATGAGCAAGATGCTCGAACAGTGAGAGAAGGTATCACGGGCCATTAACAGGAAATAGAAAAGGCGGTGTAGCAGGAGATAGAACAAGAGGTTGTAATATAGGATGTACGGGCCCAAAAAGGTTACTGGTGCAAATCGAAGGTACGGATTCAAATCAGATGACAATTGTATATTAGCCCGATAAGCAATGTATCAGTATATTAAGGTACGAGTGCAAGTCTGGCAAGGTTTGTAAAGCTGCAATGAAGGGAAGCTTCCAATGGGAGACATGTAGTAGGTTCCACTCAGAGAGCGTAGACAGGACCTGGGCGTGTAACTGACCAAAACACTATCATCTGCCATCTATGCTCTTCTTTTCCTCTTCTTTCCTATCTTCCTTTACTTCTGTTTCCTATCTCCCTCTATATCTTACGCGCTCTCTATTTCATTTCCTCTCTATCTTCCTTCGTACTTTTTGCATCCGTGCTCGCTTGTTCCCCCCCTCCGCGCATTCCCATCTCCGTCGCTTGCTATTTCCTTGCGTGCGACATCTGTCATCTCGCTTTAAAGTGCCATTAGCGAAAAACACTGTGGGGACAAATTGGGTCATATATAAATTATCCCATCTCCCAAAGTTACGAAAAAAAAAAAGAAGATCTTTTTTCTCTTCTTATCACGTCCCAAACACAATGTTAAGATCAGGTGCTCGCTGTTTGCTCCGTACTGCTTCCAGATCATCCCCCAGATTAGTGGTTGGAGGATTGAAATCGGCCCGTTTCGCGTCCCAATTTTCACACGTAAAGGTGCCTCCTTCTCTCACGAATGAGCCGGTCAAAGAGTTTTCATTCAACCACCAGAAGGATTGGGACCTCTTAAGAGCCTCCATCACCAAATTCACCGACAACGGTGCCTTGGACATCCCATTAGTTATTGGCGGCGAAAAGATCTACGATCGTGAGATTCTTACGCAAGTCAACCCAGCTAAGAAGTCCCAGGTGTTGGCCAACGTTGCTCAGGCCACGAAAGAAGATGTGTTGGCAGCAATTGAGGCCTCCAAGCAAGCCAAAGCCCAGTGGGCGGCCACATCGTGGACCGACAGAGCTGCAGTCTTCTTGAAAGCAGCCGACTTGATCTCCACCAAATACAGATACGATATGCTTGCAGCCACGATGTTGGGGCAAGGTAAGAACGTGTACCAGGCCGAAATTGACTGTGTTGCTGAATTGATCGATTTCTTCAAGTTCAACGTTAAATATACCGAAGAATTATACCAGCAGCAGCCAATTGAATCGTCGCCTGGGGTTTGGAACCGTGCCGAATACCGTCCCTTGGAAGGGTTCGTTTACGCTGTAACACCATTCAATTTCACCGCCATCGCTGGTAACTTGGTGGGTGCACCAGCTTTGGTGGGTAATACCGTCGTGTGGAAGCCTTCTGCTACTGCTGCATTATCTAATTACTTATTGTTGAGCATTTTAGAAGAAGCCGGATTACCATCTGGAGTCGTCAACTTCGTTCCAGGTGAACCAAATATGGTCACCGAGGCCGTGTTGAATGACCATGATTTCTCGGCCCTTCACTTCACCGGTTCCACCGATGTGTTCAAGAGCTTGTATGGAAAAATCACCAAGAACTTGGTAGAAGATAAATATAAAGATTTCCCTAGAATTGTCGGAGAAACCGGTGGTAAAAACTTCCATTTAATTCATAAGTCTGCTTCCATTGACCACTCTGTTTTGTCCACCTTGAGAGGGGCTTTCGAATACCAGGGCCAAAAATGTTCGGCATTATCCAGATTGTACGTCCCCAGATCTATCTGGACCGATTTCAAGGAGAAATTGGCTTCTGCCATGGATACCATCAGCATCGGAAGTACCGTAGACCCTGCCAGTTTGAATAACTTCGTAGGTCCAGTCATCCACGAACAGTCATTCGATAAATTGGCTGCTGTCATTGAGCAAGCCAAAACCGATCCAGAATTAACCATCGTCAAAGGAGGTGAATACGATAAATCCAATGGATTCTTCGTGCAACCTACCTTGATTGAAACTACTAACCCTAACCACGAATTCTTGACTAAGGAATTTTTCGGCCCAGTTTTAACCACCTACGTTTACCCAGATAACGAATACGAAAAGATTATGGAAAGCATAGATTCCATCACCAAGTACGGATTAACTGGTGCTGTGTTTGCCAGAGACCGTGAAGCCATTAGGTTAGCGGAAGAAAAGTTACGCTACTCTGCAGGTAACTTCTACATCAATGACAAATCTACTGGAGCTGTTGTGGGCCAGCAATGGTTTGGAGGTGCTAGAATGTCTGGTACCAATGATAAAGCTGGGTCTGGTAACATTTTGTCTAGATTTGTTTCCATCAGAAGCATTAAGGAGAATTTCTACGAATTGACTGACTACAAATACCCTTCGAATTACCAATAGAGTGTATAATAAATAAAGGTGAGGACTGGAGCAATACTGTAAAGAACTAAAACGTAAGTACACTGGAGTGAAGTGTGTAATGTTGGAACGAAGCATATTTACACTGTAGAAAAGGTGTATTTACACTGTAGAGTTGTAGCTAGAAACTGTAGGAAATCAAAGCACTAAGTACACTGGGAATTGTCAGAGAACTGAAGTGTATGTACACCGAAATGGAGACTTAGACTTATGGGTGCTCAACCTCCGCATTGATGTTAAAAATGTTGCTCTGGGCCGGTATCTTGTCTTGCCTGGCTTTTTTAAACCCGTCAAAGTTGCCATGATCATGTCGAGACGAGATTCAGGCCCTTGGTGTACTTATTCTTCTGCATGAAGCTACCAAGATGCATACCAGGAAATATTATCGGTGACTAATCAAGAACTTCGACTCGATAAGAAACTCATCTCTACCATAATAACGAAAATAATTATCTTATCGTCTTTTTAACTCTAAACTCTCAGGAACTAGTGCTTACCAGGAGGGGGAGGATGGAACTGACCAGGGGGCGGCTGGTACGTTCCCTGGAACTGCTGAGGTGGAGGGCCCGACATGGGCCGACTATTTCCCAAGATCCTTCCTGTTCCTCCACACACATTACAAAGGTCAGAATCAAGAAAGAAGTTTATCATCCCGCTTCCCCTACACCGTCCGCAGAGAACACCCCCGATTCTTGGGTCGCCCGGCATGACTCGGATGGGTTGAACGCTACCGGACCCTCCCTGAGTAAAAGTTGTGGTTGAAAAGGGCCCTCCCAGAGAGAAATTCGATGATGAGAAGGGTGCCATAAATGATGAGAAGGGGAAGTCGGAAAAACTCGAGTAGGTCGTTGAGGTGACGTTTCTTGGTGCAAACAATTCATAGCAGTCTTGACAAGCGAGTCCATTCTTCAACTTAACTCCGGTATTATTACATTTGTCACATAAGTATCTGGTAGGATATTGAAAAGGAAGACTAGGATTGGGGTTATACGCATGCTTTCTTAGGTAAAACTTGTCGAAACAGTCACGGCAGGCTCTACCGTTTTTGATTTTGAATCCGGTATTCTTACATTTTTGGCAGTAGTAGCCCTTGGTATAGTTAAACGGTAAATTGGGATTATTGGTGTAAAGCGACGCAGTACTGCTACTGGCGCTGCTGCTAGCGTCAGAAGGACGCGGAGGCCTCTGTGGGGGTCGCTGAGGTTGGGACGGTGGCTGCTGTGGCCTTTGGTATGACGAACTGGAGGACGACGTGGGTCTCGGAGGATGGGGCGGAGGTATTAACCCAGGTCCGGTGCTGCTGGCGGTTCCTGTCTGGCTAATGGCTTCATGATAGCTTGGAGGGGGCTCGCTGGGAGGAGGCGAGTCGCTGATGTCTTTGTAGCTATGGGACATTGGTGTCTACGGTGCAATTGACTAGAAGAAGGAGAAGAAGAAGAAGGAGAAGGAACGGAACCTGGGGAAAATGAATGAGAGCCTGACGCACACTGCCATGTACGGGTTTTAGCAAATGATCGGACTTTTGCAAGTAGAGATGTACGGGTGGTTAAATTTGGTGTACGGATGCAACCGCGGTTCGAAATCACCGATGTTTTTCTCTTGGTTACTTGATAGCATCCACATCTCTTTACGTGTATCCCAAGATGATTTGGCTAACTGAACGGCAAAGTACGTAGGAGTCGTCCGATCTCGGCACCCAGCTACTAACGATTTTAGAATTCGGGGTTGGATTCACTGCATGTGGATTTGTATTCTTTGTATTGGGGATCTTTACGTTTTTCGATCGTGGATTTTTGGCATTGGGAAACATACTATTTGTTACCGGATTAATATTGATCATTGGTCCTCAGCGTACAGTCACTTTCTTCACCAGGCCCACCAAAATAAGAGGAACATTGTGCTTTTCATTGGGAATATTCCTCATTTTGATAAAATGGACGTTTATCGGGTTTTTCATAGAATGTTTTGGGATCTTAGGTCTTTTCGGTGATTTCTTTGGTACGATCATCCAGTTTTTAAGATCCATTCCTTATATAGGTGATGTTTTGAGCCACCCAGTCCTTGCCCCTACCATTGATAGATTGGCTGGTATTAATACATTACCAGTATAATGTGTATATTTAAGTGTATTTTAATAAAAAAAGTCATCAGAAAAAGAACAAATTGACAAATTGACAGAAATTGACAGCAGAAGAATACTCCAGGAAAAAAAAACTTCCTTGTTTGAAGTCAAAACTTCGAATTGTATCCTCCGACAGCTCCTCTATGGATGAGCTCATTCATTATCAGAATCGCTCCATCACAGCTCTTTAGTCCATGGAATAAGTCGATATTGTTCAACATTTTCGTGTCCATACTTGAGGAAGGGTTAGAACTCACCATCGTATAGCCCTCCAGTAAATGCACTCGGAACTTCATGTCTTGTACCTGGCCAAGATACCTGGACCTAACATAGGGCAACCAGAGAAGTGACGACGGTGGTCGTCTGGCTCCATTGAAAGTTGTTTCTATATATTGCACCTGGCTAAGATTGGAATTCGTCATAAAAGAAGAAGTCATACCACCAAGAGAGCCGCCCATTTTTGCATCTGTGAAGTTCAAAACCACAGTGCTATCGTTAGAATTCGTCACTGATATATCTTTAGCAACATGGTGGATCGAATGGCCCTTGGCTAGAGTGAGCAACGTTACTCCATCAAATCTGTAAAGCTGCTGTCGTAGATGGTTCGTTAATAGTATAGGATGGTAAACTATGGCAATGCCAGGTGTTTGTGACAAACGAGCTCGAATTATATGATTTGCCGAAGGTATATCCATATTGTTCAAATTGGACTTTTGGCTCATGACGTTAACAAGATCTAAAGGATAAATTGCTAGATCGCTGGCCCGCTTGATAAGAATGTGGTTTAGGAAATGATTCATGATAAATTCGCCGTTGGCTAAATGCAAGTTGTTGAAGGTGTTGACTCCACACCATGGTTGGATATCATGGTTGGACTGATTTTTCATGTACTCGCTGGCATTCTCTATAATGATTATTTGAAACCTGCGAAAGTGGCGGTGGAAGTATATTCGTAGTGAGATGGCTATGAGGTAGGCGACTAACGTGGACTCCAGGTGAATTATTACCACTACCATTCCATAGATGGGTCGTGAAATTATATCTGTCAAATCGGCTTTATCTATTGATGGTAGTGTACGGGTGCAGTTATGTACAGGAGAGGGTTAACTCCGGTTATAGTTACCAAAGAAATGTGCATTTAGTATATGAATGACAAGATGATGTGGTCCCGAAAGACTGATATACAGCCTATTGTACCACAAGAGGAAGACGAAGAGCTCTGCTTTAGATCAGTGTTTTTTTCGCTAAGCGGAAATGTCGACGCTGCACACACGAAACGTAATCTTTCTTTGCATGAGCAACTGAAGGCAGCTTGAGACTATTGTTTCTTTCTGGTCATTGTGAAGAACAAAAAAGGCACTGAAACTATAATTCGTGAATTTTTACTTCATTTCCCTGTGTGGGTTGCAATTAATCTATAATAATGCGGTTATTGTTGAATGCGGAAGGTTTTGCAGCCAAACGAATCTCAGTAGTCGTCATAGTGTTAGACTTCAAAAATGAGAAATAGGGGACTGAGTCAGTAATCGCTCTCTATTCAGGTATGATAAAGATAGTTATAAAAATAAAAAGTCGATCAATCAAAATTCGTAATAGATCGACTAATAATTTTGATAGCGCCGTTCTATGCTTCTTCCTTCAAATACATGCCTTAGAATTTCCTCTGGCATGTAGTCTCTAGTGCAGATAGGTGCTCAAGAGCCGGGGTCTTTTCACGGGGAAAACCTTCTGGTAGTACCCCCATAGAACATTGTGTCCATAAGCGCATCCCGATACCGGGGGTGTTTTTGTTCCATTTTCTGATGTGGAGCAAAGAGTTTTTGTTTCACGACTCGAACTCCAACAGAAGCGTCGGTGGTTTAGTGGTAAAATTGAACGTTGCCATCGTTCAGCCCCTGGTTCGATTCCTGGTCGACGCATTCTTTTTTTGTTTTTAGCTCCCTACACTCTGTTTACTTGTTCCCTTAAGGTGGATCGCTTCATTTCAGTTACTTGGCTTGCTATAATCGCAGCCAAAAGGCAGCCGAATTTTTTTGGGCGATGAGATCCTGCATATTACGCGAGCACTAAACCTGCATCTAACCTCATCAGATATCAAATATACCGAATTTTTAAGATGTTTCCATATACTCCGTACCGCTCAGCAAGATGTCGAAGCCTAACTTAAGGAAAGAGATCCAGAAAAAGGAAGAGTTTCAGGCGAAGTTCCAGTTGGCTATGCTGAGCACCAATACTTTAGTGAGTAAATGGCTAAATCCCGTGAATTCGCATACCAACACTTCCAAAGACAAGCAGTCAGAGGAGGCAGTAGCATCATTCCACGATCTTCCGATCATCACAGCTGGTTCTGGGCTCTACAGTCTTGAGACCAAGTCAGAAGAGAAGAAGGTAGCTGATTTTTTACTTTCTAATGAAGAAGGATTGAGAAAATTGAAAAATAGCGAAAAGCCCACTGATAATTTTGACAGACGGAATGGGAGCCTGAAGGCAATGAATGCTTTAATGAACAAAATGAGAAATTCTAGTAGGGAGAAAGCCCGGCAAAATGTGAGAATCCAAAAACCTCCAGCTAGACCTCAAGTAAGTCAGCAGCCGAAAGCATCCAACAAGGTGGCTTCTCGGGATTCTGACTCTGAATCTGATGACGAAATGTCCAAAATTAAAAGTCGATCAGTTAAGAAGGGTGCTAATCTTCTATTTGACACTAAAATTGCTAAGAAATCGCGTTAACTTGCCAAGTTGCCTTCAAAATTAGTAAAGGACCCACGACATTAACTGACAAGCTTTATTAAGTCCACTAAAAGTAGTGCATATGCAAGAGTGCTGACGAAGAAGTGATGTCCATATATTTTTCATCCTGAAGAGAAGCAGACTGCTTCGGAGTCTGCCAACTTTTGCCGATCCTTCAAGAACGATGAGGTGGAGAGGCACATATGCATCTGGAAACTTTGCCCTGGTGTCAAAGTCCGGAAACGCGTGAACCAGATTCTGCCTTACATACTATTAAGACGGCCGAATCAGGCCATAGATTTCACAGCAACCTGCCTCCCCTAAGATTTGGCGGTGCACACCGCAACAGGCAAGCGGGACCGGCGTTTTGGTATATAAGGTTGATGTCGGAGTAATAAATGTCTAATGCAAGACATTTTAGCTTTAAGAAAGACTGCTTCATTTGTAAATTGACTTGAACCTTATTTCAAAATGTCTGCGGGTCAAATGACTTTTATTTTGTACCTGTTATTCCATCTGCATCCAGGGTAAAAAGCTTCAAAAAAAGAACGTCCCGTTTTAACCGGCATCCGGCTGCTAAAATCTACACTTTATACCGCTAAAACTTCATTTTGTATAGAATTTATAATTATACAATAGTAGACGTTAGAAACATATCAACATAAGAAAGACGAAGATTCGGCGATAGGCACAAATAAAAGGTTAAGAAGAAAAGTAAATGTAAGAAGCAGAAGACAAGCAAGAAAGTGTCCCTTTTTGGTTGCAATAAGACAGGGAAAGTTTGGGGAAGGAAATTAAATAAATACGTGTTCATATTGAAAGTTCATAATAAAAATGATAAAGTCCATGGGTTGTTACAGTAGATCCGTTGGATGTAGCAATGGAACATTGTGAATTCTATCCAGGTAACTGGCACACAGCGGCGGCAACATTAGCACTCAGGGCAGTAACGTTGGCACGCTGGAAGGAAAATCTATTCCAATTTTTGTCTCTTTATCTGTGGATCAATAATTATCGTTGTCAGTTCCGCAGTCACCTTCGTCACCTTCGTCACCTTCGTCTCCTTTGTCTCCGTTTCGTTACGGCGGTCTCCATCAGATTCATGCTCGCTCTCATTGATGATAGAATTGATGTTGAAGTACTTGGATGTATTGTCTTCTCCTAACAATGAATTTACCGACACTTTATTAGTCTCCTTTTTAATAGCATCAGCTGCTCCATTCACCGGTGGATCACTTTTTTCCGAAGAAGTTGTCGAATCACATTCTTCTTTCACTACTGTTTTAGCTAAAGGAGAGGTTGTTAATGCCCTCAATTTGTTGTAGGCCAAATTCAGTGATGGGTCAACCACATTACCTGAGCTTGAATACTGCAAAGACGAACTGGCCCGGGGTACGGGGGAAATATTCGATTTCTTAGAATGCAAGTTAGGAGGGGTCAAACTTCGGAATAAATGGGGCTTAACTGTTACTTTTGAGATCGAAGCTGACAGAGAAGACCTCAGGTTTTGAATGGAGAAGATTTCTGAGGCATTTGACTCAGGTTTTATTGGGGACGGAGTAGCAACTGCTTGTTTATCCGTTTCTTCAACTATGGAGGCCACGGACGCAATAGTTGGGAGGTTGAGAGGAATAGGATCATGAGGGCCAATGGAAATGGAGCTCTTCTTCAGGTCCCAGGAAGAATAATGAGAAATAGACCCAAACGAAGAGGTTCTTGGAGCCGAGGAAAGCGACGATAATGAGCTTTTGTTGGAAAATACGGAGTTATTGGAAGATTGTGATCCGATAGAATTTTGCTGGATTTTACCTGAGTGAGACTCTTGCTGAACTTTAGTTGTACTAAAGCTGAGCTGTTTGGCAGGAAGTGCTGGGGGATGGGCAGAAGAAGGAGCGGAGGTAGACCCAGGTAACGAGCTTGGAGCCGAGTTGGGTTGGGAGGGGGTTGCAGGAGAGCCAAAGTGCAATTCAATCAACGAAGGTCTGAGTCTTTCCTGAAGCGAGCTACTGATAGGAGTCAACGATGGTTTCTCACCATGAGGTGAAGAAGGAAGACTGGTGTCTCCTCCATTTATTACCTCATTATTACCAGCATAATTTTCAAACTTTCCCGGTAAACTACGAGGCAATTTAGTAGACATCACCCGTTCTTCAGTAACCAGGGAAATCGAGTGAGAATGGTACAGCAGTAGCTCATCTCCTGGGCCCTTCAAGCCAGGAGAACTTGGGAACGACGCCAAGTTCGAAGAAGCCCGGTGAATCGACGAAGGAGGAGGTAGCTTGATAGACAGCCGGGGGCTGGTGAAAGACGACGCAGAATCGCTTCTTGTCGAAAGATAAGGCGATCCTCCTAGTTGCAGTGGAGGTGGAGGAATGGATGTTGGCGTTGGTTCAGGATGAACAATATTTGGCGAACGGTTTTCGGGAGTAGGGGAGAACTCGGGTCTGGCGACGGGGTTTGAAGTTGGTGCTGAGGCCAGATGCGCCGCAGGAGCAGGGGCAAGGGGGTCGAAACGAAGCGAAGGGTTTCTTGGCCGAGTTTGCTGGTTGGAAGGTTCCCAGATCTTTCTGAATTGGAGATTGGCGGTGTACTGCTGGGGATGGGCCGAGGATTGGCCAGAAGGTTGTTTAGGACTCGGTTCGGTTGCGGGTTTGTTGCTTTCTTGGGCCTGTTCTAGCTGTTTCTGCTGCTGCTGCTGCCTCTCTAGTGGGTAAGGGAATGAGGAGGCCAGATGTGGGTGAGAGAATGGAGGAGGAGGATGATGATGAGGAGGGGGGTGATGATGTTGCAGCTGCTGGGGATGGTGATGTTGATGATGATCTACAGGGAGTTGAGATGTAGTGTATGGGTATGGCATAGTTCCAGGAGGGTATTGAACATGATGGTAAGGCTGAGGCAAGTACAGCGAAGAAATTGGAGCAGAAGTTGGACCAGCAACAGAAGTACCACTAGGGAGTATTTGATAGTAGATTTGACCAGCTTGGGGTAAAGTTGGCTGAGTGTGGGGAGGTTGGCTGAAATGATACGAGCCAGGAGCAAAGTGATCAAAAGAACCTGGAGAAGGGGTAGATGTTGGTATTAGAACATTAGATTCTGTTTCACTGTTGTAACCGGGGTTGTTTCTTGAACTATTAGAAGACGATCTTCTCTTTATATAGATCAAGGAACCTTCATCATTCTTTTTGAATTTTCCACTGGAATGCTTAAATTCCCACATTGGAGGGGTTTCCTTGGAGTTTATATTATTAGCAGACGGTATGGAGCTATCTCCACCTTGAGGGTCCGAAACTTTATGGAATCCATACATATGTAACTGACGGACAAAACTGGCGACATTTCCATGTTTAAAATAACCAGTTAATGCATTAGCAAATTCCTTGCCGGGATAAAGAGCAAAAGTATTACTTTCTTCATTTCTAGTCCACCATATCAAATGTGATAGTTTTGGGTCATTTAACATGGAATACAACTTATGAACGAAGGCGTTCTTTTTCACCGGAGGCTCTGGCGAATTTTTCTTACTCATAATGGATTATTTGCTTTTCGCCAAGCGGCCGTAGTATTTTGGCGGAGATAGGTGGCGATTCCGTTTCTATTATTGTATAACACAGGAGCACAAATCTAATGGGTCTCAAATGGAAATAGCGGAATGGAGGACGTTCTTTATTGAAGGTGCCATATAGTACTTTGTTTCTTACAACAAACTTTAGATTAATCGATATATGTATCGTGGCAGTCTTTCTGGATCGTGAAAAACTTGCGAGAGGATGGATGTTGATTCACGATATAACTTTGAGGTAATGGGAGTTATTTCAAGGGGAAAATATCGAACTTTGCTCTTTCGAAGGCAAAAAGTAAGTGGCAGTTTATGAGAACTCGGTGATATTAAATAAAAGAGCAGCGTCTAAGGATAGTACCGGACTGGGAGTTTAAAAGTTTGAAGTAACGTGAAGGAGTGGAGTTACGTCTGTAATCATACAATAGAAAAAAGGAAAGTCGGCAAAAGGTTTGGAAATGAAAGGGTGCCTTTTAGTTTTGGTGTTTGAGATCTTTGTGGGGCACACACTTCAAAGTCAAATGATATAAGGAATGGACAGTTAATTCTTGCTTCGACAGTGTTCCAGAATGACTTAATCTATGTAGGACTGCAGATTTTATTGGAAACTAACTAGGAATAAGTCAAGAAAAATTGTGGTGGGACGATATACTTTGGTTAGGAAAAAAAAATTAACCGAGTGGAAGCACACACAAAAGGGGAGATAAACCGAATCAAATGGCTTTCAAAGGATGTTAATTCTGTCTTCAGCGAAGACGAAGTATCTTAAAACTAAGGAGTAGGAAAGAACTAACGAAAAAAGAAAAAGTATATATAAAAACCAATAACTACCAAAATCAAAAGAAAATCGATTTAAAAATTGAAGTGAGAATAGAAAATAGAAATAACGAAAACTAAAGTCTGAATTTTTTTTATTTTTTCCCATTTTTATTTTTTTTAGTAACACTCAACTTCTCCAAATAAAAAACGGAATATATGCACAAAAAAAATAATAAAACGGGAAGGGATAATTTTTGAGGAAAAAATAGTTTTCAGCATAAAAAATAAAGCGAGAAAAAGGTTTTGGACATACAACCTACAAAAAATAATTCTTTGCTTAAAAGCTATTTCTTATTTTATTTTTTTTTTTAATTTCCATTCCCTACTAGCATACAAGAATTGAGGCCAACGGCTGTAGAGCAGGCTTGTCTTGTTCATGGACAAATGAGTCTGTTGCTTTACTGAAAAATTTAAAGCTCATGAAATGCTACAGATTACAAGATTGATATCATCGCAACGAGATGAATGAAATTTCAGTGACGTAATGTATTGGGAATGTTCTAGTGAACATGTTTCTAATCACGTCGCCATTTTATTTTTTCGGATATATTTAGAACATGATAAAACGCAAAAAAGTGCTGGATCGTAAACCAACTAAAACACGACAAATTTTTTGTCAGAAACGTCCACTTATTAGTAAGTGTACGTAATATGTCTGATGGGCTAAATTGACATCTACAGCTGTTTCTGATAAAAATTCATCTTCACAATAAAGCATCAAATGTAAATTACCTTGAAGAGTTTCCCCAAATGGTTGTAAGAATCTTATTTATTCCCTTTTCAGTCGCAAGCCACTCGCTGCTTTGTCTCAAAGAACAATCAAGGATTGTAGAATTGCTCACCGCTAAACACGCGAAAGAGAGTATGCCGCTTGAAGGTATACACTCGAATTGAGAAAACTCAATTATTTTGGATTTGCGAGAAATGACAGCACTTATGGATAGAGTTAAGACTTACAAATAATGCCCACGTTTTCGAACCTCAACCCTTTGGAGCCCCCTCTACTTTACCATGATTCTCTATACAACAAATATATTTTTCAGAAAACTTTCTTTGACACATCAAAAAAAACAGTTACAATAAGCAAGATACAATAACCTTTAGCTTGTGTCTCCAAAATCAGCCTCTTTAACTCGGCCACTGACGTTTGACGGTGAGGTCCCCTATTGGTGTGTTAGCTGACTCGCCTGCTAGTGTCCTTTTTGAATCTTGATGCTCGCTTGTCAAGCTGCACAATCCTATCTTGCCTATTACGAAGAATTACAAGCAGATGTACAATTTTAGCCACTCCAACATTTTGCATCATTAGCCATGCATGGATTTGCACTAGCACCAATCACATCGAATGATAATTACCTTGATGCACACCACAAAAGCAGATGCCGAGAAGGAAAAAAGAAATTCAAAAAAAATAAACGCATTTTTGTCTGAAAATAAATGCACTCTTGTCTGCGAACAGTATTGCATTGCATTGTCCCGTAAAGCAAAAACTGTTGAATACCTGATGGCTTCCACTCTTTTACGAAGGAATAGAATACAGAATAAGTATTATTCTTGCCTCCTTAGAGGATCTAGAGGAAGAAATGAAACATAGCATGTCCGCCTAAGTGATTATTGTACATTAAAGTTTGAAGGATATGGAGACGTTACTAGGTGGGGGGAGAGTAAAAAAATAATGTGGGTGAATGGCTAGTCTAGAAATATGAGGGATTGGCTGTTTTGGGATTGAGGGGGAACGTTTGTCCTAGAGGTCCAACTCGATGCCAATATTTTATCTCTTGAAGGCATTGACAACTCAGAGGGGCTGCAAAATTGTTATTGGGAGCAGTAACTTGCGTAGAACTAGTCACATCAATATCCACTTATAGATGCCATTGGAGTATTGTAGTACTGCCACTACTTCCTTATATGGTTCATGATAACAGAACGGCATCTGTGTCGTAAATACACTAGGACCAACAAATGGTGTATCAAGAGAATTTCATATTCTAAATTTAGGTTCGAAATACATACAAATGGTAGCGCTTTCAATGCTTTTCTCTTCACACTCATTTTGTACTGAAATTTGCTAACTTTATTCATTGGAAACAACAACATATCACAATCCTGAGTTCTACATCATTTCAAAAGTTCTTTAAAACCCTTTCAACACTGCATAAGTAAATGATCATTTTGAAAATTGCGAAATGGCAGTCCATTACTAAAGTGCTTGGTACTTGAAATAGGTTCATATCATGCCGGTTTATGTGTCTTTAGCAGCTACTGTATAAGCTTATGCCCTATTGAGAGATATCTAATCAGCATTACAATCGGAAACGTTTTGCACTAAAGTATATTTGGAGCGGAAGCCGCAGCATTTCCCCAATTCCGAATAGAGATAACTTAGCCGCACATCAAGTTATATACACTACATTAGCTCTTGGAAGTCTGGCGATTGTTGATGATAAGCCACAATGCAAGCTCCGGTGCACCCTATTGTCTTGCAAAACAAATTCTCTGCACTTTTAATAATGCATATTTGGGCAGAGAGGTACAGCAATGTTAATATCGACACAGTATGGGGGAGAGTCGCGATGAATGTGTGTGTTGATCAAGCAACAGTTTACACCCAACTATAGAAGAAGAGGATATATTTTAAGGCTGCAACTTTCGGTATAGGCCATTCGGAGATTCGAACGCATTGGGGCATGGCCACATGTACCTTATTGGGGGGCATGTAGGGCGGAGACGTACAGTATTGCTACATTCTCATGTATAACGTTCCTTTGCTTATCCTGGGTATATTTTGTATGGATTATCACCATTTGCAGCTAAGTAGGGACAAACTATCAAAGCCATATTTGAAAGCCCCCTTACAACTTGCAGCGAAACATTTACATTATGTGATAATAATAGGCAAAAATCACCCAATATTTCTTAGCGGCTGTACCTGGCAAAAGAAATCTGTGGTCGGGGCTGTTCTACTTCTTTTTGTTCTTGAGATCTACAGATAAAGAACCGCTCGATGTTCGACAGGATGTAAGATTTCCTGTATTATGCCGCCTGAGGTTCGGTGATTGTTCTTGCCCACCGACAATCTCTTCGTATGCTTTCCTTTATCTCTGTTTAGGCGAGCTACGTGACAGTTCCACCTTCTCCACCTTCCTCAGATGATAGTAGCCGAACAATAGGGTATTTTTGGCAATTAATAATCTTAATACTTCTTTAAAACAATTTTATTACTTCATGAAGCCGTACTACAAAGGAACCAACAAGCTGGCGAGAGAAATGCAGTGAATGAAGCCCTAATGTATCAGTGCCATGGTTTTCTGCCTTGTTCCTTGCTCTGAAAGCAACTGACTAAGTTCCGATTCTAGCAATTATCAAGGTAATATATCAAGATTCCTTTGTAGAAATCTCGAAACCATCGCGCCCCTGGAGGTTGCTTCGCTTGTGCATTGTTCAGTGACTTTTGTCATTTTTTTTTTTTCCACCTTACTAAACCTCTCGTCTTTAGCGTTATAGGAAAGTAGTTCATATTCTTTTTGTTGGGTATCTATTATCTATCTCCGGCTACCGGATTAATGCTACTTAGTTTATTCCCAAATTAGTAAGGTAAGTTTGCTTCCACTGCAAATCAATGACGATGTAATCTGGAACACAAGTACCTTTTAAGCGGCCATACGAACATTCGTCTCACATAATAGAATATATTTGAATACGGAAATCTGTTTCTGCTCGGCTTGATATTTAGTCTAAATTTGACAAGTGCCACTGCCAGACCAGTTTGTGTAATCAACATTCTGTCCCATGAGAAAAAAATAAAATAGAAACTATAAAAAAATAAATAACGTAATTGAGAAATAAAGAGAAGAAGAAGCAAGCAAAAAGTGAACGTGGGTCATTCTTCAGACCCTCAAAATGTAGCCCTTGAAAAGATGTAAGGGATCGTAATAGCATAAAATATATCCGAGTTGCGATGTTGTGGACTGAGAAAAAAATTAGTACGTCGAAGAAAAGGTGCAGAATATTTCTGAGTGTAGAGGGTGTTGAGACTTTTCAGCGTTCAATAAGTGAATTTTCATATCTAGTTATAGCACACTATGCTATAGCAACCTTATTTTCTGATTTATTTTTTTCTATTTTTAATAAAGATCTGGTGTCTATTGAAGCGAACTCGCTGGTGGTTATACAGCAGCCATATTGACACTCAAAACCTTCAGGCATGATTTGATAATCACGCATATCACACTTTTCTGATTTTCGAATGTGTTTCTCATTCGAGTGTTTGGCAGATCTGTCCCACCGTTTTCGGTATAGAGACATCGGATCTTCGTTTGGGGGGTAATGAGTAGCAGATCAGGAAGAGTGGAATTCCCAACTCTTACTTCACATCTCATTTAACAATTGCCGCTTATCCTTATTTCAAAAATGTTCTGTGTTTGTGGAAAGCAGAGTAGCACATATCTTGGTTTGCATATGCCACTATTCAAATCTACCAAATGACCTCTTGGCGTCCTTTCAGTGTCCGCAGAATGCTGATCTTAAACGAACAAAGAACTATTGTTACAGTCGAGGGATAGGATATTTGAATACAGCAATAGAAGCCGATTGAAGGATAAGTGGAGATACACTATTATTGGTGATGTAACTACCCTCTTTGCAGATAAGGTTAACTCCTGCATATAGACGAACAGAAAAATAAACCTAACCATTGATGCTGCGCCATACCATGCAGCCCTGTATGATCTAAAGTTGCAGCATACAGATGCTATGCAGCATTGCGTCTTTCTCCTATTCAAGGAAGGTTTGTCGAAAACTCGACTGAGAGTCCATAAATATTGTCTCAGGTAGAAAATTGACAAGTTAATGGTTCCCTTTGAAGAAACGGGTTCTTCTTTTTCAAGGCATCTTTAAGGGCTAAAATTTGTAGTTTGCAACTGAGTTGACTATCCGATTGTGTGAAGTTTGGGCTTTTTTTGGCGGGAAGCCTTATCATGCAACAGGTCATTCTCGTAAAGGTAATCGTTGCTACTGGTTTTGCACATACTTTCTTCAAAAATTTCAGCTCCTTCAACCACGAAGCGCCAAATGCACCATAAGCGAAATACTACAGACAAAAATGTGGTTTTCGGTACAAGATGTTTATTTTTGGAACATATATGCTAGTATACAAAGATCACCGAAGAGCTTAGGCGAGTGAGTCTATATCAAGTTTCTCTTTTCTCTTATTAATGATCTTCCACTCAAGATATCACTCACCTCTGCCATCTTATGCCAATGAATAGTTTTACCCTTTCTCAAAACGATATCTGCTTCATCTTCGTATAAGGAACGAATCTCAGAGAATTTTATTTGAGCTCCTTGAATACCAATGACGACAAATTGCTTACCGTTATCTGGCAAATCAATCACCTTCTTGATATCATTGAGAACAGCCTTTAGAGAATAATTTTGAGCCTCTCTAATTTTGGTGTTCCAGCCCTCAATGAACTGGATCGATTTAACTGCAAACTTGATGGCGTTAACTCTATCCATAGAACTTGGAGTGTAACCTTGTTGCACATGACCTGGGATAGCTGTTCTAGTTTCAAATCTTCCGGTAGCTGCTTCTTTAATAATGTCCGCCAATAACTCTGTACTATATACCGTAGAGGCATTTTCATTTCTGATGAGCATTTTACCATTGTTTTCTTCACCTCTATCATTTTCAAACACTTGGAGTAATAAATCCACGTCTTCCTGAATGGTTCTTAAATTGATTTTAGATTCTGGAGTGTAGGTAGCCACTGATCCAGTAATTAATCCAGCGTATGAAGCTACAAATCCAGAGTGGCCACCTTGCACCTCAACCACGAAAACTCTTCTTCTTGACGAGGAAGCGGATTGTTTCACAGCATCACAATATTTGACCAATTGATTCAAACAAGTATCACTACCCAAAGAGTATTCGGTACCAGGAACATTATTCGAAACAGTGGCAGGAATAACAACTATAGGCAAGTTAAATATAGGGTATTTTTCTTTGTTTGATTCTAATTCATGCAAAGCAGTGAAACTTTCAAATCCACCAATGATGAGCAAACCGTTTAATTGGTATCTTTGCAAGTAGTAAGCGACATTACCGAAGTTCTCACTGGGTAATGAACGATTGGTACCAATTTCAGATCCACCTTTATTATGCCAACCTTCGACGTCTAACCATGATAATTCTTTGACAGCACCATCATGAATTAAACCTCCAAAACCGTTTTGAATGGCAAACAATTTGTGGCCCTTAGAAAGACAGTATAAGGCAGAAGCTCTAGTAGCAGCATTCAATCCTGCGGAGGAGGCCCCAACATGAACAATACCAATATTTAGACGTTCTTCTTCAGGCAAAACCGTGGAACCGTCATCATGAATGGTGATGGCTGAGAACTGTTCATAGGCTTCCGCGAACGATGAATCTCTCAAACTCATGGCTTTATCGAAATCTTTGGCTTCAATGGCTGCAGCAACGGAGCTGGTTAATTTAACTGCATCGACAAGAGGTTGCCTGACGATTTTATTCTCCAAAATCCCAATCATTGGCGATGGAGTGTCTGGAGTGTTTTCCAATACTGCTTTAACTGCCTCTACACCCTGTAAAGTAGCCAACATTCTATCGTAAGCCACCGCAGTACCACCTCTTTGCACATGTCCCAAAGTAGTGATTCTGGTATCCAAACCCAATTCCACAAGGACGGTTTTCACATCTTCGGCGGTGATTGCATTCAATTCGTCGTCAATAGCACCTTCAGCAACAATCACGGTGGTCACTCTCTTACCTTTACCTCTATGTCTTTTACAGACCTCTTTCAAATCATCCTGCCACTTGCCATGTTTAGGAGGTCTTTCTGGAATGAAGATGAAATCGGCCCCCGTGGCTAATCCTGACAATAAACCTAACCATCCACAGTGTCTTCCCATAACCTCCACCACGAAGGCTCTAGAATGAGACTTGGCAGTTTCGTCAATGTAATCCACCATCTCTGAGATTCTTTCCAAGGCAGAATAGGCCCCGATGGTGGCATCAGTGGACGACATATCGTTATCAATAGAACCCACCAATCCCACAATAGTCAAGTTTCTGTAGGGTTTTACAACATCCTCGGTCAATCTGCCGGTAGCAATTAACTCGTCCAACAAAGAAGGCCATTCTGAACGGAACAAATCGGCACCAGTTAACGAACCATCTCCTCCACATACAATCAAAGCGTCAATTCCATTGACAACCATATTGTAGGCTCCGGTCAATCTTCCTTTCCGCTCTCGGAAAGCAGGGCATCTTGCAGTCCCAATGTTGGTACCACCAGCAGACATGAATCCTCTTACATCCGACCACTCGAGTTTCTTCAAGAGATCACCTCCCTTAACTAACCCTTCGTAACCTTCGTAAACCGCAAACACATCGCAACCATAGTAAATACCAGATCTCACCACTGCTCTCACCGCAGGATTCATTCCGGGAGCATCTCCTCCGGACGTCATCACAGCGATCTTCTTCTTTTTCAACTTATTTTTGATGGAGAGTTCTTTTGATGGTTTTTTGTCCGTTTTAGGAGCCAAATCTTTCAACAATTGTTCGCTTTTGAATTGAATGTAGTCTTCACAGCTGTTGAATGCTCTGTCGGAAACCGAAGTTTCACAATTGGAAAACGAAACCAAGTTATTTAACGGATCTTTGGTGGTGATGAGGTTTTCGTTCTCGACTTCAAATTCCACCTCTAACTCCGATAATAACGATTTAACCCGTTGTAAATCTGTGGTAAATAATGTGAGGTTTTCTGCTCTTTCGATGATAGAGTCTAAATTAGACAATCTAAGCTTGATAACAGAAGGGTCATGGAGCTTTTTGGTACTGTCTCCATTATAGAAAGGTAATTCTTGCCATGGTTTCACACATCCTTGAGCATCTAAGGGTTGAATTGGGAAAGACTGGAGCCAAGACTCCTTTAACGAGTCAGAAGAAATCCCAAGGTAAGATTTTGGATCGCTGGAAATTGATGTTGCATCGTTGCTAGAGATCTTGGAGTAGGTCTTACTTAATCTAAATCCTAAATTAGAGTAAAACTTGGACGTCTTGTCAAACAATTGCGCATCCTTGGTAACCAAGGAAATGGCGCTGATACCTTCGACGTAAGCCGGCATTGTCAAGTAAATGTTTAATGGTCAACTGAAGAAAGAAAATTGGTGAACTTGATATGTAAATTAAATAGACCGTTGTATCTGGTGATGAACATCATCCCACCGATCGGATCCTCAGCAACCGGCCGGGGAAATTGTCTGCATCGAGTGACGCACGACTCGGACTTCTGTTGCACGGACGCTTACAAGTACAGTAAGCCTGTCGCGAACAGGTGCTACACCTGGTAGAAGAGGTTTTAACGTTATTAAAAAAAGACACCTGAGACTGGTGCTACTGACACAGGCAGAGACCATGCTGAAGAGGTGAGTGACATCAACTAACATAGGAGATGCGGGTGTGATCGGTCCAAAAACCACGACCGGTATCTTTAGTTACCGCACTACTCTGCCATATGGGTACCATGTGGCATCTTGTTCCTACAAATAGCCTGTCCCATGCTTATTTAATGCTTCATATCATCCTTGCATTATTTAAGTTATTTACAGTTTACAGGCCGCTATAAATCTATAGCTAGCACCAACATGAAAAGAAGCACAGTCACAAACTTCATCACAGGCTTTGTTGCATCATTTTCGCACCCTAAATAAGTATCATTGAATTGAGAAAACCTGCGTCCTGGAGGTATCGCTTCACCTTTCTTACCTTTCGTGTTCTTGTGCTTTTTCTGTCCTTCCCGGATTCTTGAATCTGCGTTCTGTTTACCTGGCTTCTTCTTGTAACCTTGTTTGATTCTATGATTCACGTTCTCTTTGCCTTGTTTCGTATCCTTTTGTTCTTCCTCCTCCTCTTCTTCTTCTTCTTCTTCTTCTACCGCTGGTGGCTTCTCTTGTGGTTTTTCCGTAGTAACATCTACCCACCCTTCAGCTGCATTACCATAATAGTAGTATTCTCCTTTAGAATAATCTTCTACAAACACATCCAGTAGGCTCATGGTATAAGGTAAACCTTCATAATGAGTTTCTCCACCGGCCCACTGGATAGTTCCAATTGAATTATCCTTGTCACCTCCGGCCCAAATGCTGAACTTGACCACCATAGGCGAAGTTGGGTACTGGGACGTTTCATCCTTCTTAACGACCCGAATTGGGTTGCCGTTGATGGTCCAAGTGATCTTTTCTGTGGTCCATTCCACACCATACGTTAAATAGTCCTCCATGGGTGAAAATGGGACGGGGTGGTAGCCTCCACGGTCGTAGGTGGTAGTATTACCTTTGAAAAAGTAGTTGGTTTGATACTCGTAGATATTTCCCCCAAAAACCTCAGCAATATCAATTTCATCTAAATCATCACTTTGAAGGTAAAACGAAGAAATGATTCCTACCCCAGGAGCTGCTCTAAGTCTGGCTTCCACCCGGCCATACATTATGTAGAAATCAGATACCAATGACGGGTTATCAAACCTCTCGTTCATGGTAAGTTGAGCTCCGTCTTCAGTGTATTCTATGTTCCCTGGACAGGTAGCCGCTTGAAACTCCGGCACTGGCGTGCGTAAACTGATGGCGGATTCAGCTGCTAAGGCTTTGTTCTGGGCCAAACAAGAGGAATTAGTTCGAGGATTACATGGAGGAGGTACTTCGTCTAGGAAATTACAACCAACAACTGTACCTATTAAGAGAAGAAAGTTTAGTTTCATAGGCGGATAAGGAATCTTGGTTTGGGTGCAAAAAAAAAGATACAAGCATTTTTTTGTTAGTTCAACTTTTTGCGATTATGCTGCAAACCCACCAAAAATGATAAAAATACGAGTTTTACACAAATACTAGAAAAAGTCCGAAAAAAAAAACACATCACAATAAAGACAGACTGCAATATGGTATTACTAGAAAGAGCAACAGCATTCATACATGTAACATAGTCTTAAGACTATCGACATCGTGTCGTGGCTTCAAAATCAAATCTGAATGTCGTTGCAACAAATGAAACGCGAAAAATAAAAAAAAAAAACCATCACTTCATTACTCGTAGAGCATTATGGAAGAACATACAGAAGTCGTTGACCATGACAAAGAAATCCGTCACATTCTCATCAACTACATAATGGCGGTGAGAGCCATCAGTGAGGCCAGATTGTTGGAGAAATTTGATTTAATAAAACTGGAATACTCTCTCGCTGAAGAACTTCCGTCAATCAAACAGTATATTGCTAGCATCAACTACCAATTGAAAGAGTACTACTTCAAAATTGACGAAAGTAAAAGTCAACTAACAGGAGAGTCCTACTACGTGTTCATTACAACAAAACAGGACCAGTTCCTTCAAACTAGCACGTTTTTCTCTGCTGTTGAGCTCGAAGCTATAAAGGCCATTATCGATGAGATTATGGAGAACGGAGAGCAATTTTCCATAGGTTTGGTGAACGCCAGCCAAAAGATCGTCAGCTTATCTAATAAAACCTTGAAAGAAGCAAATATCTTGGTGTCGAAGTTGGTTGATGATGGATGGTTTATATTGACCAACGAAGACAGGGTGATATTGTCCATTCGGTGCTTAAGCGAGTTGAGAACATATTTAATTGATGCTTATGGCATCAAGTCCGAGAGCGATCCCAACGGAAAACTACTACCATGTAAAGTGTGTGACTCCTTTGTTACATTGGGCTATAAATACCTGGCTGAAGCACTCAACTTTCATTTCAAGTGCTTTGAAATTTATCAGCGTCAAAACGAGATTGGACCGGTAGAGGGCCTTACTAATATCGGAGTACCGAAAGAAACTGTTGTTGGCTATATATAGAGGTTACTGGGGCAATTCAGACTTCCAAATTCAGTGCGGGCCACAGATTATAGAAATATTCGCCAATAGCAAACGAAGCAGCAGGAAATGATTGATTCAAAAGATTTCTCAACCCAAAGAGATCACCAATGAAGCATGGATAAGGAGGATATTATGTACAATGAATTGTCCATGATCTTGTTTCCCTATAGTTTGCAAAGCATCTTTCTACAACGAGAGGTGTATGAAGTATCACCAACAATAAGATCTTTGCAAAAATAATTAAAGTGCTGGAAGAAGACCTAAATTACAGTCTATAGACTGCTAATGCCAGCCTATTAGATACATACAGTCTGCAAATTGGGATGAAAGAGGTGATCACACCGTTATACATCATAACTATCCAAATACTCTGCTTCTACTTCATCCACCATATCCCATAACCAGTCTTCTATGACGCTTTCATCGTAGCGGTCACTCATGGGTTTGACATCTGGATCTTTTATAGGGTACTTGAATTTTGGTCCTGGATTTAATCCCACAACTCCGTTCAGAAATACCGACAACATGGGATAGTATCCAAGGGACCCATCGTCCGTATTTCTGTAATTGACATTCTGCTGCTGTTTGGTGTTGTAGATTGTTTCGTTAAGCTGATCATTATGGAATTTGACTGGTAAAAATGAGTAAATGTCTTCGAACATGGTGCCGATTTTCTTCCCATTCTTATACACTACGATTTTCGAATTGGGAATTATTGGCAAGTTCTTGGAGGCATGAGTTAAGTTATTCTTTTCTTCTAATATAGCCTTTTCACCAAACACAATCACGGGATTCAATAAATGGTCCATTTGTTTAGTGGTGGTGTATTCGAACTGTTCATAGTATAATGCATTCTTGTATTTGATCGGGATCTGATCTCGTAAAATGTTATCGAATATCTGGAATTTGATTTCATCATCATTAGACGAGGACTCTTTCTTACCTTTCTGTCGTTTTTTAGGACTTTCGCTTGGCTTCACTTCGTTGTTGTCGATTTCAAGTTTCAAGTTCTCTACAAATCGATTGACGGCAGCCTTGTGTTCTTTCAAACTGGGTAAATCAATTAAAAACCCTATCACATCCCCATTGGTGAACCCACAGTCTCCATCGTTATACAATGACATGAACTCTTTTGGCCTACTCAATGTCATTTTTTGTCCATTCAAATCTCTAATTCCATATCCGTATCCGTCAAAGCCCACAGGAGCTTCTAAACTAGCCTCTTTTCTAGCCACTCCAATTCTGACATGGCTACTATCGTCGCTGTTATTGGCATTGACTATATTGAATTCCATGTAATACTTGCCCTCCCGAACACCACAATTCGTTCTGATTGATCTCCAACCCTGAGGTGTAGAGACATACTCCATATTTTCACTGAAATTTATACCGCTAGAGCGGTCGAAGAAACTGGGTCTTATTTTATATGGAGGCAAATCAGTCGAGGAATACAAATTAGACTTGAAGATCGGGTTCGGCTGGCATGGCTTATATTTGAAGCCTCTTCTATTAAATGGGTGGTCTTCTGACTGAAGGAATTTGATCGTCTGTTCACTATTTTTCACGTGGAACTCATGGGATATACTGGTTTGGGGTTCGACGGGACCTTTATTCAACAAGTCCAGCTGTTTGAACGGAACTGGTTTTAGTCTTGGTTGAACAACCACATTGTGCTGTTTCTGTTTGAGTTGGGATGCTGTTATGGTGTCTTGCTTCTTCTCTTTGGATCGGGTACTATAATGATGAGACGACGAGGATTCATCGCTATTGGCAGGGGGACTTGCTTCGGGAACGACATCATTCACTACCTGAGGCTCAATTGCTGCGTCGGCAGGCGTCGAAACCAAGTTATCGAGATTCATGACACTAGTGCACTCTGTCAAAGTAAATGCACCAATCGCGTCATATAACTTTGGAAACTTCAGATGTACGGGTAGAAACCCGTGCACCTCGAAGAAACCGAACCCGTACCTTCATGCACGGCAGCTTCCCCACAAAAGACCTCATCGGGGAAGTGTGAAATTTGACTCTTCCCCGAAAAACCAGGTCCAGCACATTTTGAAACGGGAAGGCCGAAACCGGATTCATAATCATACATACATTAACGATTATACACAGTAAATAAAAAGGGGGTAGGGGAAAGAGAATTGAAATTATACGGATATCATTCATGTCTTTTTCAAGCCGATTCTTTGAAAAAATGACTTCTTCTTTTTCTTATCGTCGAGCGCAGACGTAGATGACTTCTTCAGCAACTTTTTCTCTTTGGAAGCTGCTAACGAGTTGTTTGACGACTGAGTACTATTTGATACTTGGGAATTGATCTTTTTGAGTCGTTTGCTATTCAACAACTGTTCATTCTTCTTTTCATCCTCTTCACTATATGAAATTAAAGATTTCACCTTGTAGATTGGATCGCTGGTTATGGACTTGTTTGCCAGTAAACCTCCAGTGCTATATCCTCTCAAGTAGCTTCCGTTTCGGGTATTATAATTATTGCCTTGAAGTTGGGATTTGTACATTTCGTGGATTCTGCCGTCAATGGCTTCGTTTGTATCAGGATTAGAGTCATTATTGACAATCTTCAAATAATTAGTGGATTCACTAAGGGAGTTGGTGGAAATGAGTTTGATCATTTCTTCAAACTTAGTGTGTTCTGACGAAACGGCTAGCGTCTTCAACGAAGATGCCAATTCCAGTCGACTAAGCGCTTGATTTGTAGAACTTACAGCACTCGAGTCTGAGGAACTTATGGACTTGGTCTCCATATCATTCTTCCCATTGAACGAAGTGATGGAGTGACTTTCATCAGAAAGCTTTCTCTTGTGATCATTTGGTTCTGAAATGTGGATTATTGGCTTGGACGACGTGGTGAATGGCGATGGGTTCTTGAATGTGACTAAAACCCCGGACTTGTTGGGTACAGAGGCATCATGAGGCCTGGTGGAGTTACCTACCACGATCACCGGGATGGTGGAGTACTTTACGATGTAAGAGCTCAACTTGATCAAGTAATGGCCCCCCTCAGAGTTGGAAGTAGCTGAAAAGAAGTCGTCGGAAATGTTACCGCCATCATTACCGGCAACAGACCCCGCTTTGCTGATTCTCATAGGATACTTGAAGTTTAGGTTGGTGGAACGGTTACCGATGATGATGAGAGTGGGCTGGTACTGTTTGTAGACATGGGTCAACATGTATTTGTTACCGACCAACGGCTTTTTGGAGCAGACCGCATCATCGGCAGACACGTCGGTGATGAACTCGACGGTGATTTTCAATTTCAAGTCGGAGGATGGCAATTGGCTGATGATGTAGTCGAGCAAGGTTTGACATTTTTTATAGAGGATTTCGTCCGCGGAGGGGGATTTCTTTTTACTGTTTTCCAAGTCCTTGATGAACTTGAGCGGGATTATGCTAGTGACCACCAAGTAGTCTCCGTCGATCAAAAAGTGGTCATTGTTGGCGTAGTCATTGATGTTGAGCAACCAGTCCAAGGCATTCCAGGTGTGTCTACGGCCGGAGATGACGGTCAAGAGGGTCCTGTTCAGGTTGATGTAGGAGTCATCGTCGTCAACGGCGATGTAGCCAGCGGTTTGGTCGTGGTTCTTGTGCTTGACGGTCAAGCTGATGGACTTGTAGTTGTTGTCGTTGGAGGAGGAGTACACGGAGGAGGGTTTGAGGGCCGAGGAGGAGAGGTAAGCTTTCTTCAGGGACGGCAAGAAGTAGGTGGACTGGGAGTCGAATTTGAATTGGTTGACGTTGGAGACCTTTGACTTTGTTGTCTGGAACTGGGGGTCCAAGGCCATCAACTCCTCGTTTGTCATTTCGGAGTAGGACTTACGGCGGGTTTTGTTGGGATCGCCGTTCATCACCACGTCGGGTTCGGCAATGTCGTTCAAGTCATCGTGGTAGTTGATGCCCAAGGACTTGGAGTGCTGTAAGTTGTACTGTAGCTGCTGAGGGCTGAGTTTGTTCTTGAGGATGGACTTGGACGGAGGGTCGGGGAGCTTCAACTTCTTTCTGGTGGGGGTCAGGAGGGAGTGGGTTGTGGCCGAGGGGGATGCGTTGTTGATGAGGATTTTCGCCAGGCTGGGGACTTTGCCAGGAGGGTAGAGCTTGGAGATGTCATTGAGAAGCGACATCTGGCGCTGGGGGGGAATACTGGAATTGGCGGCGGCGGTGGATGACGACGACGACGACGATGAAGACATGGCATTGGCGTAGAGAGGCAACGACGCCACGTCGGATTCAGGGTTTAGGTTGTTGAACGACACCCTGCGGGTGAATTGAGTGAGATTATCATTGGGAGGAGACTGGGCGGGAAGAGTAGTCAACATGTACGCGTGAGCACAGAAAAAGCAAGAGAAGAGAAGTAAGAGAAAGAAGAACAGAAGTGACAGAAGGAAAAGAAACAAGCAAGAGAAAAGGCTAAGAAAACCCACAACTGGGGAACAATCACCTGGGTATATAAACGAGGAAAAAAAAAAATACTACACGACATTAATAAAGTTAAGAAAAATTAGATAACATTTACGCCAGTGCCAAGACGGGGAGAGGAGGTCACCCAGCTTGAAATTTTACACAAACCATGCGACGATTAAAGGAGGGGGGGCAGGACGGGGCCGGGGCAGAACAGGGCCGGACGGGCAGACAGAGGGTTAGAAGCAGCACGTCATGGGCTAAATATAGGTTGGATGTTCCCCACAGCCAATGGAAGGCCGAAGCTTTCCCCTGATTTCCTCGGGATGGGGCAGAAGGCTGACAAGCTGTCAACCAGCGAAAGCGAGGGTCCACCAGATTCGGGTCACGTGGGGCGACGGGCGCACACCAGGCGGTGCGAGCTCCGCCGACTGCTTGGCGGAGCTGGCCGCCTTGGCGTGGCTGTTGCACCGATAAGCGTAGTAAGAGTGAATTGTGGACGGCTGACGGTGGCTGTTGCACCGATAAGCGTAGTAAGAGTGAATTGTGGACGGCGGACGGTGGACGGTAGTAAACGGTTGTGAAACGTAACAGGAGCAACGCAAGATATCATAGTGCATCGCACATTAGTGAGTTCGCTATTGATGGAAGGATCAACCGTATGACGAAGACACTTCGGTCGCCCGGACGTTCATTGTGGGTAAGGCGGCCAGATGTCGATCATTTCAGGTGGATTGGCAGAGCTGGGTGTACGGGCGAATGTGCAGCCGAAGGCAGATCGATGATGGGAGTAGATAAGCATAGAGTGGTCGGCAGAGTTAGTGATATGGGCTCGATTCGGGTACTGCCTAGAGAGGTGGGTTTGGTTACTGCCTACAGAGGTGATGGGTTGGGGAACTGCTTTTAGCGTAGCTGTTCGAGAAAGGTGTACGGGTGGAAATTATCAACTGTGGATTCATCATCAACACCGGCGCAAATAGCTGAAAATAGCTGTTCGTGGTGCCTCTGATAGCTGTTTGTGGTGCCTCTGATAACTGTTCGTGGTGCCTCTGATAGCTGTTCGTGGTGCCTCTTATAGCTGAAAGCTGTTTCGTGGTGCCTCTGGCGACCGTATATGGGCTCCGTTGTTCTAGAACACAATCTGTTCTGATACAACTCATATTGGTGTACGGGTGTTACCACTGGGGTGAATACCTCCTACATATGCATTCAGGGTGGCCAGATGTTGGACGGAATTCTGCGTCGTTTCTTGTTGGAGGTGGCTTGAGCACATACGAAGCTCGTGGACAATCTATGAGTACAATCATGAATTGGGCACGACTGAACACAAAAGAGAGGGTGATAAAGATGGGGAAAGAGCAACTGACTGATAAGAGCAAAGATTAAGTGACACTGGAGACAGATAAGAGCAAATTATTATGTGACATCAGACTGTGTCACTAGGGCCTAGGAGATGCCATATTTACTTATTGAAAACTTGTAGAGTCAGAAAAAGACCATGAAAGGTTTGAAGCAAGATACACAGATCTTACACAAGAATACTAGGTACGTAAATTACACAATGACTCTACTCACTGCAAACTTCAATTCAACAATCAGTGT
This sequence comes from Isabelozyma rhagii, assembly GCA_003708185.3. Lineage (NCBI taxonomy): Eukaryota > Fungi > Ascomycota > Pichiomycetes > Serinales > Metschnikowiaceae > Isabelozyma > Isabelozyma rhagii. The sequence continues at coordinate 399,038 of PPNO03000008.1, read as the reverse complement.
GGTGTACGGATGCCGTTGACCAGATGAACTTTAAACACCTATTCTGACGCCGATTGTCTGTGCCAGACGCTCCACATGGAGCTCTTTATGCTTATACCACTGCTGTATAGTGGAAAATCTATAAGGAGTTGTTATTGTGTAAGTTATCGTACTTATTGTTGCTTATGTACGATCTATTATCTTGCTTATATGAGTTCTTCCCATTACCTCTTTTAGTACTATTTTATAGATGCTTCGATTAATGTCTCTGATTTCTTTCTATCCCTTAGTTACTCATTCCTGCTTATATCGGTCTTCACCGTATTATTCTTTATCTTCTAGACTCTCATGTCTCTTACTTATCCTTTAGCTCTTAGACCCTCTGACCTCTGTCATTTACTCTTTCTTTCTCATCTAGACTCTCTGCTCTCGTGAGCACTCTCGTGATCACTCTTTTTGTTCAATTGTGCTGAATCCTCCAGTGTCACTTCAACAACCACTGCCTGCTTAAACACTGTAATCCCAGTACGTTCGCCATAAGATGGTGCACGGGTCCACCATCCACAAACTTATAGACAGAGTGCAGCCATCGATGCATTGACTTCAACTCGTCATCAGCCTGTCAAACGTGTCACAGCGTGTCACATCAGCCTGTCAAGCCCGTCAATCCCATCACACAACCTGTCAATCCCATCACAGCCCATCCGTACCTCCAAAGCCCATCGGTCCTTTCACAGCCCATCAGTCCTTTCACACAGCCTGTCAAGCCCGTCACTCACTCCCATTCCACTACTTTCCCTCCTCACCAGGCCGTTCCACGCTGTTCCCTGTTTAGGCAAGTCTTGGCATGTTCCCTGCTGCCACGATTGTTCTTCCAGTTCCTGGCCCAGGGTTCGTGGCCAGAGAACGCTGGTAATGGCTGCGCAGCAAATAACAGCCAGGCAATTTGTAACCTGAAACACCCAGATCCTCATCGCGCGTACCCCAAATTTGGCAGTAAGGCTGACTGACCACATTTTGTACCCCCTCGGTACCTTTGCTGTCGTCAGCCAGTTTCATTGCTTTCTTTCTTCTCTTCTACTTCTTCTTCTTCTTCTCATTTCTCTTCTTTCCTACAATTGAAGATGACGGTCGAGGAAGATTGGTTTGAGCCTTTGCCCATAGACGAGTACACGCTCCTCAACAAGCACAGCAGTGATGATATCCCCGACGAGATCCCCGTGGACCCTCCGTTGGACGACGGGTTGGACATCCGATGCGGACCCATTCTCCGACTCAGCGGCACCTTGGAGAACCAGACCAACAACTACCGGGGGTCCATCATGCTCGTGGTTTCCGATAGCCCTAGCGTGTCCCCCAAAGTCACCTACAAGATCGGTCCTTCTACAAACACTGGCAAGATTTCGTTGCTGGACGGAGAGTTCCCTGCTACCAAGTACCACGAAGTCGCCGGGTACGCGTTCTGGCGGTTCGAAATCAACTTGCTGTTGGCAGACCACGAGCAGGTGGTCAAGTACTTCATCAACAACAGCTACAAGAAATCGCAGCAGTTCTTCATCCCGGCCGTAAACGAGTCGATGAACGTGGTGTCCTTCAGTTGCAATGGGTTCTCTTTGGGAACAGACACCGCCGAGTACAAGTCCAGTTTATGGTTGGACGTGTTGAAGAAGCACCAGCAGCAGCACTACCACGTTATGCTCGGTGGAGGGGACCAGATCTACTGTGATGCCATCAAATTGAAGTCGCTGTTGTTGAAGAAGTGGACCGAGGAACTCAACCCGCTCAAGAAGATGAAAATGGTGGCCTCCGACGAAATGATTGCAGAATTCGAGGACTACTACCTCAATGCCTACCTCGGCTGGTTTGGCAAAGGGTACTGGGTCGGAACCAAGGGGAAGACGTTGCAAAAAGTGTTCCCGTTGGCCATGGCCCAGATCCCCTCCGTCAACTTGTTCGATGACCACGACATCATCGACGGCTTTGGCTCCTACCACGACACCACCATGAAGTCCGATGTCTTCAGCACCATCGGGAACGTCGCCTACAAGTACTACATGTTGTTCCAGCACCAGATGTCGACCGAGGAAAAAGCTCACCTGCAAGACCCCAGCTGGATCTTATCCAAGACCAAAGGTCCGTTCATCAAGCAGCAGTCGCACTCGGTGTTCATGAGACTCGGTAAGGAAATCAGCTTATTGGGAGTCGATTGCAGAACAGAAAGAAAGTTGAAGCAGGTGATCAGCTACTCCACTTACGATGTGATCTTCGATAGACTACAGAAGGAAATCACCAACAACCCCGACACCAAACACTTGCTTGTGATGCTCGGAGTGCCGATCTTGTACCCGAGATTGGTGTGGTTGGAGTGGATCTTGACGTCGCCGGTGTTGAAGCCCATTAGAAAGTTGGCCGAGCGTGGTGTCATTGCCAAGGGCCTCGTCAACGATTTCGACGGCGGGGTCGAGGTTCTCGATGATTTGAACGATCATTGGTGCTCCAAGCACCACAAGAGAGAACGTAACTATTTATTAATGAGATTACTCGAGTTTGGATCTGCTCACGGTGTCAGAATCACCATTTTATCCGGTGATGTCCATTTATGTTGTATTGGCAGATTGAAATCGAAAATTAGAAGCCATATCCATTCTCACTTGTTCAACCCTAATAATCCTCAACAAATTCAGGAAATGAACAAAGATGTGATGAACAGTCCAGAATACGATCCAAGATTATTGTTTAATGTGATTAGTTCGGCCATAATCAATGCTCCACCACCGGATGCAATGGCTGGATTACTCAATAAAAGATCGAAAATTCACAATCTCAATCGTGACACCCATGAAGATGTGGTTCCGTTATTCAAAGTCAACCCTGATTTATCGGAGAGGACCAATCTTCAGTTCTTGAACAAACGTAACTGGAGTGATTTGATTCTCGCCAAAAACTCGGCGATTTATAAGGACAAGTTGCTGTCGGAAATCAAGAAATTCCCGGGTCCCGTTGTGGAAAAGGACTTGTATACGAGCCAAAAATTGGACGAACGGTATATTAAGTACCCATTGAGGGAGAATTCGTTGGTGACGACGTTGCACGTAGAAGTGGACGGGAATAACTTCGATGCCGATACCACGGGCTACGAGGTGTTGATTCCTGACTTGGTGGGCCACCATGCTTTGGACAAGGCCCTGGTCAAGCACTTGGATGAAGATGAAGAGAGTAGTGCGTAGGGAGTATTGTAATATAATGTATACAATTTGTGTATTGACTCTGAAATACTGTTGAAAATTAGACTGTAGGCGGTAGAAAGAAGACAGACGATTTTTTGTTAGGCAATAAGTGACAGTAAGTAGACAGCTGGTTGTTGGTGTAAGTAGAGAGTGCTTATCAGTTTTGTTCGGCATTATTCAATGCCTTCAATGCACTGACAGTTAATATACTGTTCACTGTTAGTAGCCTATTAGAAGACAGTAGACAGTACAGTAGACAGTACAGTAGACATATAGTGCTACTCAGTAAACTGTTAGTACACTGTCAGCACTTTAGCAACCTCCACAACACCACCCTCCTCTATTACTCTACGTCTCTACTACTCTACAAATCACCTATCACACACTACACCAACTCCATCCCCTATCTTATTACCGCTACTTCCATGGTGCCTCGCTCTCTAATCGCCTAATCATCTCATCGCCGTATCCCCCCAAATTACTCTCCCTGCCCGGCAGATGTACCCGGCACCACTACAACACTTCCTCTCACTGGACCCCACTAAGCCCGTCTATGACCCCACTGGACCCCTATCAACCCTTTCCAGCCCCCATGTCGGCCGTTGGCTGCTGCTGCTGCTGCTGCTCTTATCTCGCTTATCAATATGAGTCGTGTCCTGGCCACCAATCCTCGCTTCCGATTGGAATGTGATAAGCTGGAGTACAAAACCTACCAGAGTCTTGGGTCGGCGTTCGATGAAGATTTCCCTTTTCCTTTCCAGTCGTATGCCTGGCCGTTTGTGGCAGGTCTTCTGTTTAGTGCCGCTGTGCTTTCGGCTTACGCATAATTTTTTTTTCCTTTTCAAGTGTTTGCCCTTATCGCTAGCCAAATGAAAAATCGAAAAATCGAAAAATCGAAAAATCTCGGATTTTTTCTCACTTAAATACACCATTCGCCTCAATATCGGATTATTTATTTACTGTGCTTTTTTCTTCCTTCTCCCCAAAAAATCTCGGTAGATTTACAGTCCATCTTGTCATCATTGGCGCCAGCATCTTCAAAAGGGCGATCCCTGTCCAATTCCATAGCCCTTTTCCTACGTTTCAGCCCTCAAAGTTGGCTCTCTTCAACTTCCTCGCTTAGCGGCTAATTCGTAACGACAATCATCCTTTCGCTATGTCTTCCTTGCCGACGCCCACAAAAAGACCCGCCGAGGGTTCAAATCAGCCCAACAAGAAACGTCCTACTGCCAGCATCATCGGAATATCTCGTTCCATCAGTCTGTGTCTCCGATGCCGTAACAAGAAAATCCGCTGCCTGCCTACTTTCCCCAAGTGCAGCAACTGTGAAAAAGCCGGCTCAGAATGTGTGGGAGTCGACCCCAGCACCGGAAGAGAGGTGCCCCGAAGCTATGTCTTCCATCTAGAAGGGAAAATCCTGGCTCTCGAACAACAGTTGTTGGAAAATGGCATTGACCCGATCTCCGGAGCCAAGAAACAGATCAAAGAAGAACCTCGAGAGTTTAACACGTACGAAATCCCGATTTTGCCTTCAAGTCAAAAACCAGTGGTCCAGGAGTTCACCGACATCGTTGAAGAACCCGTCAGACCTGCTCAACCGGCACCAGACACCAAGTCCAGCCCGACAAACTCGCAATCTGATCCTCCCAAAATATCGTTTGCCAAATTGATGCTTACGGCTCTCAAAATGAAACACAATAAGTCCAAAACGCTCTCGACCGAAGCAACTCCCGAAGTCGACCCAACATTATCGCATCTGAATGCTGACGAACACATTCTCCCTGCCATCTTACCGCCAAAACGTACGGCCCACGAATTCTTAAAGATCTTCTTCGCCCAGGCTAACAGCCAGCTTCCAATCATCCACCGGGAAGAGTTCATGCGTAATGTGTTCGTGCCTATTTACGGGCCCTTGGACAATGGCGTCTGTCTTGCTTCGAACTACAGTGAGATCAATTACAATTTTGTCAACGGAGACAATGCTTCCGGTAGAGATGAGCCGTGGTTTTCCCGGTATAAAACCATCTTGGCATCGAAATTGAGCCGCATGGATACCAACACCAAATTCGACACCATCAAAGAGTCCAATAGCATCGTTCCCCCAGTCAGATTCCATAAAGCACTCTATTTCCTCAACATAGTATTTGCTATTAGTTCGTCAGTGCATCACTTGCAGTACCTCAACACCATCTCCGATTCGTTCAAATTGGCTGCCTTGAAGTACTACGATGCGGTAAGCACATCTACAGACTCACTCGAAGTGCTCCAGTCCTTGTTGCTTCTTTCCTTGTATTCCACAATGAGACCAACTAATCCAGGGGTATGGTACACATTGGGGACGGCCCTTCGTCTTACGGTGGACTTGGGTCTTCATAACGAATCTATTCATGGTACCTCCTCCCTCAAACTTGATTCTTTCACCAAGGATAAACGTCGTAGATTGTTCTGGTGTGTTTATTCGTTGGATCGTCAAATTTGTTTCTATCTTAGCAGACCCGTGGGAATCCCCGAAGAAAGCATCGATACTCCATTCCCATCTGAGTTGGATGATGCTCTTATCACTCCTCATGATGACGCCAATGCTGATTATCTGAAAAGTTCCGGGGGAATGCCAACGTATAAATCGATTTCCCTTTGTTTCTTCAGAATTAGACAAATCCAGAGCGAAGTTCAAAAAATCTTATACGAAAACTCTGAACTTCCCCGTCGATATCAATCTCTTCATGCTTGGAGAAGCCACGTGTACCGCAAGTTAAAGGAATGGAAGAATTCGATCCCTAAGACTCAGAGAAAGATGAACTGTGATTTCAACCTTGAATTTTTCAATCTCAACTACAACCACACCCTCCTTAGATTGTATGGATTATCCCCCAAAAACTTCAAGTTAACTCTTGATGATTTCATCAAAGTTGCTGAAGCATCCAAAAACTTGATAAACTGTTATCACCAATTGTACTTGGACAAAGCCATTAATTATACCTGGGCCGCAGTACATAACTTGTTTATGGCTGGAACATCGTATTTGTTCGTCATCTACAATTGCGACGAAGTCAGACATAATAACAGTTTATTCGAGGTGAAAAAAATTACCCAAGAATGCATCAATGTCATGAACTCATTAATTGATAAATGTGATGCTGCCACCAGTTGTCGTGATACTTTCGAGGTGTTGACAGTGGCAGTGTTGAAGTTGAAATATAATGAGGTCGTCCTTGGTTTGAATTTTAATGTAAACTCGTTCCGCTCCAACCATCATCATGTCAATTCTAGTCTCGTCAAGTTATTGGAAAACTTAAGTGATCATTTCAGTAATACGAAAAACTTAGAATCTAAAATTAAAGAGGATTTAGAATCATTTAGTGAAATCCTTCCTAATCCCAACGACTATCTAGTCGAACACCAATCCACCCATCCCCATCATAAGCAAATCATCGATCATGAAAGTCAAATTTCTACCCCAGTGTTCGAATGGGTGAGTGAAAATCATTTCAACAACAATGAAGCCGCAAACCAAATTAATTTATACATCAAAACAGAGACCCCAACCGAAGCGCCAGTATTTGTGCAAACTAATAATGATTTGGATGTGTTTTTCGACGAATTGAATAACTTATCACCAATATCTTCAACGTCAAGAAGAAATTCCCACTCCGATTACTCCGTCACTGAAGACATAGTCACAGAAAACTCATCCATCAATCCCCATGCAGGCAATACTGTTGACCCTAAAAGGTTTTCATCTAATTCACAGTATGATACTCCTTACTCCAATGAAAGTGGGCTTTCGAGTGTAACATCACCTATCGTCTTGACCTCAAATCCTAATCTTAAACCAACCGTTCCTGTTAATTACAGAAATAGACCATCAAAGGAAAGTAAAAAGATGTATGAAATAATGAATCAAATGCCTAACGAAGCCATTTGGGATCAATTTTTCACCAATTCAGGTAATTCTCATGCAATGTATGCCAATTCGAGGACCTTGGATCCTACTAATTTAACCAATGCTAGTTTCAATCCAAATGACGAGGCAGACATATAATTCAATCTCACAATAGTCAGAGGTCAACGAAGAACATTGCAATTTTAATACTAAAAGTTCATCTAGGAAGGTGTGTGGTGTAATCACCTTTCATGGTGAAATGTGTTATTCAGTTCTTAGCAGTATCTGCATTGTATATATAATAAATTTCAGGCATTATAATCAGTTTTGTAATTGCTTTTATTTCCTTGCTTTGTCATTGACAGTAAGCTTATATCGTTATAGTCACAGATGACCCGTAAAAGTATCGTAGTAGAGGTTTTGTCTCTAATACTATGATCTTGTCCATCTAACTCTATGTATAGAATTGATTCGATAGATGCAATTCTTCGACATAAATTCTATCAGAAGCTTACCTCACTAATATGTTTACTCCACTAGTCTAGGTCCCTCATCTTGCTCATCTCCACCATCATATCCACGTCAGTTCCTCGCATCAATACACCCATATCCACAGTATCACACTCCACTACATTAACTCCATTCCCATTGTAGTAGCCAATGATGTTGACCACTGCTCCCTTTCTAATGCAGTCTAAATTCAATCGGTCGATGATATTAGACAAGAAAATCTGAACTCGATTGTCATCTTCAATGTCATCCAACACGATCGTGGTGTGAATCTGGGGTACTGTGGGCACTTTAACCACGGTAAGACAGCAACTTTCTTCGTCATACTCCACCACCTGAGCGATAATACGCACTCGATAGAGCCGTGACTCGGACGCTCGCGGGAGTTCGATCAGTAGTGTACTGGGGTCAAGAACTAATCTTGTCATATGAAGCACGCCAGAGAAGAGATAAAGACGCGTTTTGGAAGTAGGAGAGAAAAAAAAAAAGTTCATTACATTTTTACAGTCCACAACAATCTTGTTTGTCTAATCTTCATCCACCACTAATCATGGGCCATGCTGACTATATAAACGCTGATATTCCAGCTTCCCCAAAGGATGACGTCAGACACAGAGACGTTTCCGGAGCAGCTGCAATGTACAGCAAGCAAGATAACTTTAAATTGGAAGATACGTCGCGTAAGTACAACCAACAGTTCTACTCCATGTACCAGTATCGTTTAGCCGAGTTGAAGTCGCGGGTGGACGCAAATGCTTTTCATAAGTGGGGTCACAACACCAAGAAGGTTGATGGGCAAACAGTTATACATCGAGACAAGATTTTGGACATATCTAGTGGTCAATTGTGCTGGGTGAGCGGTACCGTCTTCTGTGATTTAAGTAATAAGTTGAACATTCTACAAGACGTGGAGAAGGGTACCGATGACGTTTTACCAAAGGCCCCATCTGCATACACCGGTAAAGGAGACCTGGTTGTTATGATTGAGGATGAATCAGGTAGAGCCATTATCAACAACGACGTGTTCTTGAGTCAAAATATTTTGGTGACTGGATGTGTTGTAGCTGTGCTCGGAATGGAAGTGCAGGCAGGGATATTTGAAATCATGGATATCGTTTATCCGACCATCAGCCCACAAAAGCCGATTTCGTCTGGTTCCGGGAAAATTGCTCTCATGTCCGGTTTGGATATTCAGGGTGAGGCAGACTACGATTTGAAAATCGAATTGCTCAAACAATACCTCGGTGGAGAAATTGGCGGAAATATGGATCATGAAGTATCTAGGGGAATTAGTGAGGTGATTATTGCTGGTAATTTGGTTGGAATTGTAGAAGAGGAAGAGCATAAAGAAGAGGATTTCATATCCACCAACAATTATGGGTCGAAAAATACGGCCAAATTCAACAACGAATCATTAAAGGTGATGAATAGAGTTATAAACGACTTGGTGGCTACTATTCCTGTGACGATATTACCAGGCAATAATGACCCGTCTGAAATATGCTTACCGCAACAAACGCTCCACCCGTCGTTGTTTGGGACCAATAAGCAGTATGTAGGCGGTGTAAATTTCCGACTTTTGACGAACCCTTCGTGGATTGAAATGAAGCAAAATGGGTTACGAATGTTGGGGACGTCAGGGCAAAATATTGATGATGTTATGAAATACTTACGAGAAGATTTGAAAGACGAGGAGATATTGACGAAGTTGATGAAGGCCACGATCAAATGGCAGAACATATGTCCTACAGCTCCAGATACGTTGTATTGCTATCCATTTGAGAACTATGATCCGTTTGTTCTAAATGATGAAACACCCCATGTTTACTTTGTGGGGAACCAGGAAAAGTATGCCAGTGAATTAGTAGAAATACCTTTGGGCCATGATGAGAAGGTGAAGGATACAGCCAAGGTGAAGTTGATAAGTGTACCAAGATTCAGTAGTACTGGAGAGATTGTAATTTTGGACATTGATACTCTAGAAACAGAGGTTATCAAAGTAGAAATATAATGGAGAGATACTGGGGAAACAGTGATGAGGAGGTTAGGTTGAGGAATAGGTTTTCCATTTCTGAGATGAGAAGCAATGAGTTTGATCAAGAGGTGTGAGCGAAAATTGATATTCAATTCTGAGGCGAGAAGCCAATGAAGTTTGATAAACAGTTGAGAGTGACGATTAGGGTTTCCATATCTGAGATGAAGATTGCCTTACAGACCAAAGTAAAGATTAAGACTCCATTCCACAGAACAGGACTTCAAACTTTGAAGTTTGCTTAACAGATCAGAGTAAAGATTCTCCATTTCTGAGAGGTTACCCCAGAGTCAAAGGCCTCCCTCCGACATCCTCGTTTGCAGCTATTTGGCAATATCCTCTCCTAAAGTAAGTTTGACGTCTCCAGACCCCTATGACATCATCTAGCATATAATCTTACCATGTATAACACACAGCACAATATCTCCAGCAAAGAAGCGCCGCGGCTACCACCGGGCCCTTCGCCGTAGTTTATGCCACCGTGCATGCTCACCTTCTGTCTACCTTCTGTCTACCTCTCCCCACCTCTCCGTCCATCTCTCCTCAGTGTCTTGTCCATCTCTGCCTCAGTGCCTGCTTAGGCATCCCCCAGTACTTGGCACTCCCCCTTCTTGCTGTACCTTGCTGTGTGCTGCAGGTCCACACCGATCTTCACAAGAGATCGTTCCGCTTTAGGAAAGTGAGTGCTTGCCTGTAATGCGACTGTCTAGGCTTAAAAGCTACCTCCAGGGTCCCTCAAGCGACAGCAAGGGCCCTCCATCTGGTGCTAATAAGCCCATTAACCCGCGGGTTGCTCCCCAAGTCCCCTCAACAACCTCTTCTGACTCTCCCTCCACTCCATTCACTCCGGCCACAGCTCTGGCTTGGGCCAGGTCCACTTGATAGGCACTTACATAACCCTACAGGCCCTCTGCCTATTTATAGAAAACCGTGCACCAGCGTAAAAACAGAACTACTTTACTTTATTTTTATTTTCTCACTTTTTTGTTTTTTTGCTCGCCGCAAGAAATTTGTTATATCCCCTTGCCTTCCTGACCTATTTCTTTTCACGGTGTCCGCTACTTCTTTTTCACTTTTTTTTTTTTTTCCCTCTTCTTCACCACGCTCTTTTCATTATTCATCGTTTTACCTTCAATTCTCTTCTCATCAATTGCATTTTAGTCACTCATTACTATCCACAGTGCCATACGCGTCATGTCGGAGGATAATTTGACCATTCCTGAGTCTGGCGCTGGCGCAGGGGCTGGCGCCGCCACCACCACCAATAAAAAGGCCGCCAAAAATTTGCATATCGCCCACCGGCGTTCCCCCAGTGAATTGACTACCCTCATGGTCGAACAATACAATCTCCAACGTCAATTGGAGGCCGTGCAGGCCCAGCAGAAACAAATCATCCAGCAGCAGCAATTGGCCCAGCAACAACAATTCAGCTACCCGCCAAAAGATGACCTCACTCCAAACACCTATCGCTCCCATTCCCGCTCCTCCTCATCGGCCACCCCCTCCTACGGCAACAACTCGAACCTCTCCACCGGCGGCCACCGCCGCACCGCATCCGGCAGCAACCAGGGCGCCCATGCCAGAAGACACTCGTTGGGGTTAAATGAAGCCATCAAAGCCGCCGCTAACCAAAGACAAAATAATCGTAACACCTTAAGCCCTTCCGGTTCCCAAACCTCCCCATCCTCCTCTTCCGGCGAAGCCAATTCCCCCATTGGCTCCTTCAAGTTCCCTCCTTCAGGCTCCACCGATGATGAACCCTCTTCAGACCAACAATCGTCTTCCTCTCACTCCCGTTCTCGCTCCGCTTACGGCCAGCAGTCTTTCAAATTCCCTCCCGACAACTCGAGCTTATTACCCCCCACCCCCAATTTCACCATCAGCCAGTCGCCAGAACGCGGCCACCAGAAGCAACGCTCCCATTACCGTAGCAACTCCAGAAATTTCGACCCCAATGGTGCTGCCAACATGAACTCCAACTGGAGATCCCAACAGCAACCCGCCCAATCTCAGGGCCAGAGAAACCTCGAACCTCCATCCGCAGCATTCGTCCCCGGCCATAAACCCAGAAATAGCTCTTATGGAGGCGGTTCTTCAATCTCGTCCTTGGCCCAATTCTTGCCCAACTCGGGTAATTCCAATAACAGTAATGGTGGTAACGTTGGCCGGAAATCACTTTTCGCTCCTTACTTACCTCAATCGTCGTTGCCTGAATTGATCAACGAAGGTCGTTTGGTCACCGGTACTTTGAGAGTCAACAAGAAAAACAGATCCGACGCTTATGTCTCCACCGATGGATTATTGGATGCTGATATTTTCATCTGTGGTTCCAAGGACCGTAATCGTGCATTAGAAGGTGACTTGGTTGCTGTAGAGTTATTGGTTGTGGATGAAGTGTGGGAATCAAAGAAGGAAAAGGAAGAAAAGAAGAGAAGAAAAGATAATACATTCACTAAATCTCCTTCTTCGGTGTTGAACAATGATATTCATAACGATGCCACTTCCATTTCCCCATCATCTAATAATGAAGACAATAAAACCGCTGATGATACTGCCAATGATGGTTTAGCCAGAAGAGGTTCATTGAAGCAAAGACCTACTATGAAAAAAAATGATGACGTTGAAGTTGAAGGTCAATCATTACTTTTGGTCGAGGAAGAAGAAATCAATGATGAGGTCAAACCATTATACGCTGGTCATGTTGTGGCAGTTGTTGATCGTATTCCTGGTCAATTATTCTCTGGTACTTTAGGTTTATTGAGACCAGCTCAAGCAGCCCAAGCTGCAAAAGATAAAAAGAGTGGTAAAGAATCATCCGTGCAAACTCCGAAAGCCCCTAAAATTGTCTGGTTCAAGCCAACTGATAAGAAAGTACCCTTGATTGCTATTCCTACAGAACAAGCACCCAAGGATTTCGTGGAGAATCATGAAAAGTATTCCGATCAGTTATTTGTAGCATCCATTAAAAGATGGCCCATCACCTCCTTGCATCCTTTCGGTACTTTGGTTAGTAAATTGGGTAAGATTGAAGACTCAGAAACTGAAGTCGATTCTATTTTAAGAGATAACAACTTCTTATGTGATGAATATAAAGGTGCAGGAGATGATGCTGAAACTCTGGAAGCTACGTTTGTTAAAGATATTCCTTCTCCCGAAGCTGAATTCAACAATCCTGACAGAACTGAATATTTAAATGACTACATTATTTCATTTACTCAAAACGGCCAATTCGTGGACCACGCTTTACACGTCAAAAGAGTATCCAACTCCAAGATTGAATTAGGATTCCATGCTGCTGATGTTTCATTCTTCATTCAACCAGGTTCTACATTGGACAGAAAGTCAAAGAAGAGATCATCATCGGTATTTCTACCCCAAAAAGTGGCTCACTTGTTCCCAGAAAAGGTGAATGAGTTGATTTCATTCAAAGAAAATGAAAAGAACTTAGCCATTTCTGTTATGTTTGAGATTGATACCAATAATTTTGAAGTCGAGGATCTTTACATCCAAGAGACTGTGATCGTTCCCAAACAATTGGTTAGTTATGATGATGTAGATACAATTTTAGCATCACAAGGCTCAACGGCTGAATCTAAAGTTTCATCTGCTACTTCTGATTATATCAAAACTTTTAGCTTGATTGCTAAAGAATTCCGCCGTCATCGTTTAGAAAATCGAGAATTAGGAAATACTCCTAATTTGACATTATTGGATCAGTTGGATGATGAGAAAGTTAGATTAGACTTGAACATTTTCAAAAACAGTTTAGCCTACAATATCATTTCGGAAATCAGTCACAAGGTCAATAACGCCATTGCTGCTAAAGTCCATGCTGGATTAGGTGACCAAGCTTTATTACGTCGTCATCCATTACCTACTTTACAGAAAGTTGAGACATTTATCCGTAAAGCAACCAACTTGGGTTTCAAAATAGATACGACTTCATCAGCCACTTTACAGAACTCGATTTTAAACATTGATGACACTGTAAAAAGACAATGTGTGGAGACTTTGCTTTATAAGTGTATGTCACGTGGGAAGTATTACATTGCTGGAAAGCAGGATTTTGACAGCTATGGTCATTATTACTTCAATTTACCCTTGTATACCCATTTCACTGCTCCATTAAGACGTTATGCTGATGTTATTGTCCATAGACAATTGAAGCAAGTGATCAAGAAAGACAAATTTAATGGGGAAGTTGATTTGGATGCATTGAAAGCTACCGCCGAATATTGTAACTTCAAGAAGGATTGTGCTTCCAATGCTCAAGAACAAGCCATACATTTATTGTTATCGCAAACCATCAATGAGATCAGTGAAAGTGCCGGGCAATTGTTATGCATGGGAACTGTTGTACAAGTGTATGAATCGTCATTTGATGTGTTCATTCCTGAATTCGGGGTTGAAAAGAGAGTTCATGGTGATCAATTACCTTTAGTTAAGGCTGAATTCGATAAAACTAATAGAATCCTCGAATTGTATTGGGAAAAAGGAGTTGATTCTGCAACTTATATTCCACCAGATGAAAAGTCGTCATTGAGTTACCGTTCTTCTATCAAGAACAAGTACAGAACTTCAGCATTGCAAGCGGCCAAGATTCAGAAGAAGGGCAGATTAGAAAATAAGAGCGTAGCTCCTGATTCTATAATTGACAAATTGGCCAAATTGAATTTGACTCCACCAAATACTTCGATTCCTTCGATTAAGAAAGACGGAGATGTTAAACAATCTACCAACACCAGATCCATGCCTTCTTCTCCAACCCAAGGATCATTCCCAAAGAATGTCAGAACCAACTCCTCCTCTCTCATTAATAGCGAAGGCTCCACCTCCGATGAGTCAGAGAGCGGGTTGGCTCCTTACTTGCAAGATGTGATTACCAGAGTAGAACAAAATCTGTACATCCAAGAGATCAGAGAGTTGAAAGAAGTTCCTGTATTGATTAGGGCTGAAATCGGTATGGCATTACCATGTTTAACGGTGAGAGTATTGAACCCTTTCTCCGAAAGCTGATGACTCGGCTGTGTTTTCCTCCTAATGAGAACTGATTATCGTGACACCCCCAATATGGTTCATGATGTGTCCATGAGTTTCGATGAGTTTTTTTTATTATTAATTTTTTTTATGTGTTTCCTTAATTCGATGTCATTTATCAGGCTTTCTGATTCTTTTTTTTTTTTTATGATATCCATCATCATTTTCTTCAAATTTTCTTCCATCTAGCTATTCGTGAGTTCTTTTGCACGAGGAGGTTTAAGAATTCGGTCTAATGACCAGTTTCACAAATTTATCATCTCTACATTTATATAATATTCAAAAATAAGAACAATTTAATTATTGGTAGTAAGCAGATAAGGATGGACCGAAATTTGGGTGGGGCACCGTAGTTTGGGCGGCGAGTTCGTGCCTGGGCATCGTAATTTGGGCCGAAACTTGTCTGGGGCATCGCGAAATAGGTCGAAATCTCGTGCCATGGCATCACTACCTTCCCTCACTTGGCCCAGGCTCTGGCTGACTTCGCTCCTTCACTGTCATTACAATCCTATTTCCTCTTATTTCATTCTCTATGTACCATTTTATCCACCCATTGGTCGACTTTGTTGACTTCATCTACTTCCCCTGAACGACTTCTTTCCACAACTAAAAAATGTCTCGGTAGAAAAAAGCGAAGACATTTTTTTTTTTTTTTCATTAAAAATTTCACCTCCATAACGAAATCATTGTGACCCTAACAAAACCTTCACCAATGTCAGGACACCAACAAACCACGCCGACTCCGTCGTCAGGCTCGTCCGCCTCGTCAAGCCACGAGCCAGTGAACGGCACCATCACTCCCAGACCCATATTACCCATCAAGAAGTCCAAATTGACAGCTGCCGGAGAGTTTCGTGGGTATGGCACTCCGCTACAGACCCGAGCTGCTAGTCCATGTACTTTGAACCCTCCCATAGACTACGACGGATTGTCGTGGCCTTCGCAAGGAGCCCGTGCCCGTATTGAGCAGACGCCAGACGAGGCCAAGGCCAGGGAATTGCGTATAGCTGGAGCCGTGAAGACTATTTTAACTGAGCTCGGAGAAGATGTGGATAGAGAAGGACTATTGGAGACTCCGGAGCGATACGCCCGGGCAATGTTGTTCTTCACCAAGGGGTACGAGGACAACATTCGAGATGTGATCAAGAGAGCCGTTTTCGAGGAAAACCACGATGAGATGGTGATTGTAAGAGACATTGAAATTTATTCCTTGTGTGAACATCATCTCGTACCATTTTTCGGTAAGGCCCATATTGCCTATATTCCTAACAAGAGAGTGTTGGGATTATCGAAATTGGCCAGATTGGCTGAGATGTACGCTAGAAGATTCCAAGTACAAGAGAGATTAACCAAGCAAATTGCCATGGCATTGAGTGAGATCTTGAAGCCCCGAGGAGTAGCTGTAGTGATTGAGGCCACCCACATGTGTATGGTGAGTAGAGGAGTGCAAAAAACGGGGTCTTCGACCACCACCAGTTGTATGTTGGGATGCTTCCGTGATCAGCAAAAGACTAGAGAAGAGTTCTTGACTCTTCTTGGACGGCGTTAATGCTAGAAACTCCCCCTTCTCTCCTTTCTTGAAAGGCATTATGCTAGATATTGGCCAGATTTCAACAGTCTGGTTGTTTGCATCACGATTTATTTAATTCTTCATTTGTTCTTCTCATGATTTTATGATATTCAACCTCATACTATAGTCCTGAGTTCTTACGTAACCACGAGTAGTATACAAGTATCAATACACTGTTGGTATAGCGCTAGTGTAGTGGTAACTACCGACACCGGTACAGTTATTATAGGGATAATGAACAAGAGGTGTAGTATTGGTGAACAGAAAAGCAATAAACGAGACAATTCTTTACGGTATAAGGCTATTATTGTAGTGAAAAATCGGAGTATTTATCCGATATTGACTTCTATTAACTATTTACAAGAATTTGCTGCATTATGGTCTATTTTGGTAGCATTCTGGCTGCTCCTGGCTGTCTTTCTGTCTGACTGCATCGGTACGTCAGTATGTTTGTAAGCTACTACTTATCTACCCTTTCAATTCCCAACTCTGTACAAACCTCCAACAACCGTTTGTCATCACCATGCTGGGCCATAATCTGTATACCGAGTCCATTTTCGTACGGCAATGAAATCGCCGGAATGCCTGCCAACGACGCCGGCACCGTGAGCACATCGTTCAAATACCCAGTCAAGAAGTTCTTGTCTGTTTTCTCCTCATACTCTTCAACTGATGGTGCCGGTCCTGTGGCTGTGGGGCTGATCAAAATGTCACAGTCTCCTGTTGGGCCGGTCACAAGATGGTTGCTGGCAGAAAACACCAGGTTGAACTCCTCAACCAACTTCTGGCGAACCTCGGTGGCTCGAAGATAATGATTGCCTGACTCTGATGAAAGAGTATAGTTTCCAAGCAAAAGTCTTCGCTGAACTTCAAAGCCAAAGCCTGTGGTACGGTTTTCAGAAATAAGGTCTGCTGCCGAGTCGTGGACATTTTCGTCAGACAACCCATAGCGGAGGCCATCAAATCGGCTTAGATTGGACGCAGCCTCAGCCGTGGCTAGAGCATAGTACGCTGACAACAGTCGCTTGACCGAAGGAATGCTTACGAGCTGGAGTTTATGGCCGGCCTGCTGCAATGAAGTGAGCACTTGCGTCCAGGATTCGATGGTTTCCGGTAGAAGATCGTCTACAATGAGCTCACGAACGATTCCAATCACCAATTCCTTCTGTTTGGGTTCGTTTTGGCCGAACGCTTTTCTTATTGTGGGCGATAATGAGGTTGGGTCCTTTTCGTCATATTGGTCCAATACTGCAAACACCTTCTGCACAGTTTCCACTTCTGGGGCCAATATTCCCACCGTGTCCAAGCTCTGGGCGTAGGCAACCACCCCCCATCGCGAGATACGCCCGTACGAGGGCTTGAAGCCTACAATTCCACAGTAGCTGGCCGGCAACCGCACCGAGCCTCCGGTATCGGTTCCTAGACTGAAGTCAGCCAACTTGGCAGATACAGCAGCAGCAGGGCCTCCTGAGGACCCGCCGGCCACCCGGTCATCGGTGTATAATGGGTTGAGCGTGGTGCCATAGTGGGAGTAGACGTTGGCGGAGCCCATGCCAAACTCGTCCAAATTGGCCTTGCCCACCATAGTCAGCCCGGCAGACTCGAGGAGCTGTATGGCGGTGGCATCAAACGGACTGGTGTAGTTCGAGAGAAAGGCCGATGCACATGTGGTGAGTCCACTGGCGATGTTGTCCTTGGCCACGAAAGTAGTGCCGGTAAGAGGGCCGTTCTGTGCTGTTGGCTTGAGGGGAGAGCGACTGACGATGGAGTTGAATTTATCGCGTCCAACGGCACTCAAGCTCCGTCTAGTGGGTATTAGGGGTATGTGACGGGGCCATGAACGTGTTGAAAACATGGACGAGGAATGTAGAGTAAAAGAATAAGGTGAGAAGATTAGATGAAGATTAAGATCGAAGATTGAATTGAAGATTGAATAGGTGCGCTATTTCTGGCCTCATCGCACAGGACCAGAGACGGCCCAGAGAAGCCTGCCCCGCCTATTTTCTCACAATGTCTCCTACTTAACGAGGAAAACGAACGCACAAGATATAAAAAGGACCTAAAAGTGATCTGGGTAGAGAAAGAAGAATTAAGCAAGACTAAGAAGTGATCTGGTTAGAGAAAGAGTGGAAGCTGGCCGAATTATTGCCCGCCACAACCCGCCACAACGGGCCCGCGTGGCAGATGAGTCATCAGGTATCCGGCCGAAAAGTGGCGCGGGTGTCTGCTCTCCCGGCCGATGTCCGCCCATTTCGCATCTCTCTCCGGCCCATCCTCAGCCCATCTTACTATTTCTCCGCCCACTTTCGGCCCATCTCCCTCTTGTGCGCTCATTTTTCTCCACTCACTTTTTCTCATTACTTTCTCCATCTCTTCCTTTCACTTCTCTCACATCATCCCCCTTCTTACGCTACATGTCCTATAAATTATCCGGAGACAACGGCAGCACGTTGCTCTCGTTGGTGAATAACATCAAACTCGCCGTCGCCGCCGCTGTGTTCCAACGTAAGTTACTGGTGGAGCTCAACGACGGCCTCTCCTTCCAAGACAAGGCCTCAGGCTTAGAATTGACTGAACCTAATGCCATCGTCAAGTATTTGGCCCAAGACTTCTCCGCCAGCGAAATCTACCCCTTAGAAGAGATTGTCCTCTACCGTGCGGCCAAAACCAACAAGCGGGACAACATCACCCACGCGATTACTGGGCTCTCCGCTGACCTCGGCCAGGACCACGCCACGGCCGCCCAAATCATCTTCTTTGCTGCTGTATACCCCAGCTTAAGCAGCAGCAGCAGCGCCACCGCGTTGTCGCCCTGGTTTGAGCAGTTTTCCCAGATCCCCGAGGTCGCTGCCGGGGTCAAAGCGGCCGTGGCCATCACCACCGTAGAACGAGTGAAAGAGACCAACACCGGGGTGCAAATCCTCCAGAAGGGCCACTTGGTGAAACCTCAGGGCGACAGCATCTTGCCCAAGGAAAACGAAAGAAACATTCTCATCACCTCGGCGTTGCCCTATGTCAATAACGTTCCTCACTTGGGTAACATCATCGGGTCCGTGTTGTCAGCCGATATCTACGCCCGGTACGCTAAAAACAGAAACTACAATGCCCTTTTCGTCTGTGGGACCGACGAGTACGGAACCGCTACCGAAACCAAAGCATTGGAGGAGCATGTGACTCCCAGAGAGTTGTGTGATAAATACAACAAAATCCACAAGGAAGTGTACGATTGGTTCGATATTGAGTTTGACTACTTTGGCAGAACCACCACCGATCTCCAGACGGAAATTGCCCAGGATATCTTCATGAAGTTGTACAACAACAACTTTTTGGAAGAACAAACCACCGAACAATTGTACTGTGAAACCCACAACTCTTTCTTGGCCGATCGGTTCGTCGAAGGAACCTGCCCCAAATGTTCCTATGAGGATGCCAGAGGAGACCAGTGTGATAAATGTGGTGCTTTATTGAACCCCTTTGAGTTGGTCAACCCTCGTTGTAAGCTCGACAACTCTACTCCGATCGTGAGAGAATCGACCCACATCTACCTTAAATTGAACGATTTGGAGCCCGAATTGAAGAAATGGGTTGAAGTCGCTTCAGAAAAGGGTGCCTGGTCCAAGAACTCCAAGACCATCACCAACTCCTGGATCAAACAAGGGTTGGAACCAAGATGTATCACCCGTGACTTGGTTTGGGGTACGCCTGTGCCTTTGGAGAAGTTCAAGGAAAAGGTGTTGTATGTGTGGTTTGATGCCACCATCGGTTATATTTCCATCACCGCCAACTACTTCAAGGACAAGGTCGCCAGCGACTGGAAAAAATGGTGGAAAAACCCAGACAACGTAGACTTGTACCAGTTTATGGGAAAGGATAACGTTCCATTCCACACGGTGGTTTTCCCCGCCTCTTTGATCGGTACCAATGACAAATGGACCAAATTGCACCATCTCAACACCACAGAGTACTTGCAATACGAAAACGGGAAATTCTCCAAGTCCAGAGGTGTCGGGGTGTTTGGTAACAACGCCAAAGAAACCGGTGTGTCTCCTTCGGTCTGGAGATACTACTTGGCATCAGTGAGACCAGAAACCTCCGATGCCCACTTCTCGTGGAAAGAGTTTGTCACCAAGAACAACTCGGAGTTGGTGGCCAACTTGGGTAACTTTGTCAACAGATTGGTGAAATTTGCTATTGCCAAATACAACGGAGTGGTGCCCAAATATGACGTTTCCAACATCCCCAACTACGCTGACTTCGAAAAGGACGTTAATGACCTTTTGGCTTCCTACATCACCAACATGGAAGCCGTCAGTTTACGTAGAGGGTTGGAAATCGCCATGGCTATCTCTGCCCGGGGTAATTTGTTCTTACAAGAAAACAAACTTGACAACTCCCTTTACGCTGACTTCCCAGACAAGTCCGATGCCGTTGTTGCTGTTGGGTTGAATTTGATCTACTTGGTCGGGGCTGTTATCTCTCCTTTCATGCCCGGCACCAGAACCCAAATCTCGGAAGTGTTGAACGCTCCTCCGTTATCGATCACTGACAAGTTTGAGTTGGTGTTGGAGCCGGGCCATAGCATTGGTAAGGCCCAATACTTGTTCAAGAAAATCGACGAAAAGAAGATTGACGAATGGAGAGCCTTATACGGTGGACAACAAAAGAAATAGATGTTTCAGTTGTTGATTTATTGATTACTTACTAAATAGTTGCCTCTAATACTTGCAAATAGTTATTTCATAAATAGACATATTGGAGACTGTGAATACAGAATCAATTCGTATTTATTAGGATCATGCAGACTTCTGTCAGACAGACTTGCGTCAGAAATTTAAACTGCAGACATTATAATTCAGACACAAGACATCTGTCAGACATAAGTCTTCTGTCAAATAGACTACTAGCTTCCTGTGCCATCTGAATGACAGACATAAGTCTTCTGTCAAATAGACTACTAGCTTCCTGTGCCATCTGAATGACCCCGGATCACATGTGAGACACTGCCAAACTTTAACAACGTTTCCCGAGTTTTCTAACAGAGAGTCGCTCAGTCCCGGGCATTCGTTTTCGTGTGATAACAGAAAAACTCCGAGGAATTCGAGTCATCGGCTGATTAGCTCAACATATGACAGATGACTCGAAAACCACCACGTATGCAACACCCTCCAATCTATACTCCCCAAACTCCCAGCTGACTATGTACATGGCGTCGGCACATCATTCCATCGACAGGAACTGATAAACTCATCTGCGTACCCGCAGTACGCTCGAAGTGGGAAACTTACTTCCGGAGGATTTCTCCGGGGCGCTGTCGCAGATACCCCACAAGTATGGTTTCGAGGAGAGTTAAAAAAGTGTATATAAGTCACCGAATCCTCGTGCTCCGGATTTGATCCGGGCTGTCAAAAATATACCTTTCATACATATACCGATTTTTTTGTTTCGATGTCTCAGTTACTTCGTTCACCTCCTGTTATTGGGCTCTTGTTCGGATTGGCGATTCCTCCTGCCGTCACCAAAATGTATCTTGAACCAACCTACATACGTTCACAGTATCGGGACATTGACGAAATAAGAAATACCTTGGAATACATAGGCTGGCACGTTAGAACCATGGAAGAAAACAGGGGGTTTAAGGATGAAGATGTTTATACTCCCTCGTCATATTATCAGGGTCACTACTGAGTGATGCAAAAGCATGATCTACTCGATCTATGTACTATATTAATGATCTTCTGGATCTGTGTACTATATAACAAATAAAGGATAACTGCATTGACTAGGTTGTAGTTCTGGGATGTGAAGGTGGTGAAGTATACTTATTAGTGAACATTTCCATGTAGATCCAGGTATCAACTCTGTTATGCAATGTTGATGGCTATATAATGAGATTTTTCATGACTATGTACCAAAAATGAACTTTGCTATGTTCCTATAATAAATAAAGCCTGTAAGAGCTGAGTTACACGTCGTTATCTTTGGCTCTTCTACCCTTCTTGCTCCACCCTCTACTCGGAGTTGATCAGTTCCTCA
The DNA here is from genome assembly GCA_003708185.3 of Isabelozyma rhagii. NCBI lineage: Eukaryota > Fungi > Ascomycota > Pichiomycetes > Serinales > Metschnikowiaceae > Isabelozyma > Isabelozyma rhagii. Next base: position 376,767 of record PPNO03000008.1, on the reverse strand, counting down.
TACTCATCTGAGTCTTCAGACTCTTCCAATTCGTTGTCCGACTCAAGATATCCATCTTCTGCCCGGGTCTTGATCAAATTCTCAATGTCATCACTAGTAAGTTTAATATTATGACTCTCCCAGTTACTAATGTCCCCGGTATCGTTCAAATCACCCCCTGTAATAACCCGAATCAAATTCAACTTGAACTCTTTTGATTGCGCTTCAAAATCAATGTGCGACCTCTTAAACTCTGGAACTGCCGGAGAATGGCCTATACTTTGTCCTACCCTTACCAAACTCTCAATACACGAGCTGGAGTTGTTGATGAGATCACTGTCAAACTGAAACTTGCTTTTTTCAAATAGCAAAATGATCGTAGACCCTCCAAACTTGAAGTAACCCACCTCGTCTCCTCGTTTGATGGTATCGCCTTCTCCAACACTAAGAACAGTAGACCCCACCATCATGGCCCCGACTGCAATCATGATCACGGTACCGAAATCTTCCGTTTCAATTGCAACCAACACCCGGACGTTTTCCCCAAAAACATCGAGATCTGACCTAATCGCCATGGGGTTCACAGTGTAGTATTCTCCTTCGATGTACTTGATAGCTTTGATTCTTCCGTCAATTGGAGAGTGGAAACGATGGTAGTCCTGAGGTGCTAATCGGAAAATACCCAACGAACATTTCCCTGGTTTGAAAAGGTCCGAATCCTGCAAATTGTCAAAATTACCATTGAACAACTTTGGTAGGGTGAAGTTCCGGCCTTTGATCCACAACTCGGTGGCCTTATCAACGGTTTCGAACGTCGTGCAACGACAATCAGCTGGAGAGACCACCACTCTTCTTTCGTCAGGCGACTCATTAGGACGAGCTCCCGGCTGTAATTTACGGTAAAAGAAGTCATTGAAGGTAGGAAATTTACGGGGGTCGGTAATGATGCACTCAGATAAATCCAACTTATGGAATTTGATAAACGATTCAATATCATTTGCCAGAGAGGGGTGATCAAACTTCTCTCCCTGTTTTATACTCAATTTCCGAAGAAGATTCCTCATTCGTTTGGTTTTTGCTTTATCGAGGCCCTTATATAACAACCGGATACCTAGACGAACGTATACGCCCATTTTCTCCTCCATGATAATCCCCGTAACTCGATCCTGAACCAAGATGTTCGCAGAGTTGCCTCCAAGTTTATAGTTCCCGTAGGTCAACTTTATCAAAACTTTACTAAACCATCTCTTGGTTGCTATCTGGGGAGTTACGTACGATGATACGAGCAACTTATTCACAATACTCCAGTCTTTGGATGCACAGATTGCAACATGGGTAATGATATCTGTATCTTGTTTTTTAGCCAAACTTTTTTGACAACACAACGGGCACTTTTCAATCTCAAATATCTTATACTCCGAGTGACTCGTCGACGAAACATGTTCTTCGAAACATTCAATCACCTCTTCGTTGGTTAGCACATCACCACCCCATTTCGACTTCTGGTGCTGTTCAAAGAACTTCGAAGCTACTTCGTCACTGGCTTCACATCCGAGAGCATCAAGCAAGGAGATAAGCTCAATGAAATCAAACTTGCCCCGTTGACCACCAAAACAATTGTACTGTTGTTCGAGTAAGATCTTGAAGAACTGCTTTCTTAAGCTGTCGTAGGGCTGAAACCGAGCCCGGATCTTTAACATCGGGTTGTACTTGCCAGCGAACTTGGCATCGTGCAAGTCAAGTTTCAAATGCATGGTCTTGAAGTTGGAGGTGTCTGCGTACTCCATCATTACTTTCTTCCGTCTAACGAACTTCTTTCTCCTAATGGACTCTACTAAGTTCTTGTCGTCGACTATTTGTATGCTCTTATGTTTGTCGTCGATATCCAGAATGCCTGATGAGTCGTACGGCAGCTGGGTTTTATCCTCTTCTTCCACTTCCACTACTTCTTTCTTCGGTTCATTCTGCTGGGTTGCAACTGTCTTCAAATCCTTCATCAACACAGAAATGTCGGCGACATTATCATTGTACGAAAATCGGTCCTTATCTAACACACTAAACTGGATGTTATAGTTATCCTCGTGGTCCAAAACCTCGAACGTCAAACGCTCGTTGAAAATCGGGTCGAGTGTATGTCTTTTCCAGCTGGTCCGGAACGTTTTCTTTCCAAATGTTACCACCACGAATGGGTCCATGTCGAACGACATCCGGGTCATGTTCCTAACTGGAGGGAGATCGGAGCACGAAACTATCTCAAGGAATAACACTCCAAGGACCTTCCGGTTCTTGACAGCAAAGCTCTCGTGCAATTTGGATCTGCGGTGGAACTTTCTCTTCCTAGGAGACCCCTTAGGAGCTTCCGAGTCATTGGCTTCACTCTTGAGGGTGTTATCGCTCGACATCATCGAGGAATCAGACATCGACGCAGCCTCTTCGTCGCCGGTGATAGACAAATGCTGATTATCTGGTTTTAGATCGCTTGTCAACCCATTTTTCTGGTTGTAGTGCAATATCTGTAGAGGGTTATCTGAGCCCTTTGTTCGGAGACTGTTGCTGGACTTACTGCTCTGGCTGTGGGCCCCGATGGATTCTACATCCGAAATGTCGGCCTGTACCACGGGAAGAATCTCCTCAGCGTCAGAATAGAATCCTTGATCGTTAGGCTGGGTAGAGTTGATTCCAACTTGTTGGATAAGAAGAGAATTAAGCCATTCTTGCAAAAGCTGCTGTTGCTCATCGACATCAGCATTGATCGGCACCAAATCCGCTTCCGAAACGTTCAAAGAATCCATACGATTGAATAGGTCTGCATCAAGAGTATTCTGACGAGAAGGAGGAATCACATTCACGGCCACCGGAGGTTGTTCGTCATCATCCGATTCTGACTCTTTATTTCTTCTTCTTGTTCTTGATCTGCGTTTTCGTTGCTTAACCACCAACTCAAACGACACGAGGAGTGAGCCGGTGACGAAACTATGGTTAATGTTATTGGAATAGAGCTTGTACCATCTCAAGTCCGTTTGTGAGGTGAACACGCCGTCTTTGAAGAAAATGTCGCCAACAGTGAACCGAACTTCTCCGAGATAGCTCTTATAGCGCTTGTGCTTATCCCATACGGACAAGTGTAACAACTGGGAGAAGTCTCCTGTCTTCAATGGCAACGAGATGGAGTCGTCCCAGCTGGGATGGTTGGTGTTGAGTTTCCTGGCAGTTCGACGCTTCGTCTTGTTCAACAGAGCCACTAGCACTGGGTTGAGGTTTTTCTTGCCCAGCTGGGCCCTATCGTCGTTAACCACCAAATCGGCGGCCCGGTTGGCGTTGATTTTGACGAACAATTGGTACTGGGACTTCTTGCCGGACTTTTTGGATCTTGATTTGAGCAATCTCATGGGTTGATAGTAGTGCAGGAATTCATAAAGCTGACGCGACAGTGTTTTGGGGAGTAAGCAGAAAGGAGGGCGATTCCCGTGTCTTTATAAATAGAAGCAGTCAGTGTTTTGACGTTTTTGACAGCTAAATCAAGTGTTAAGCCATGTCGCATCAGTGAAAACCCTGGTACAGCCCCGCATATTTTTGCAATATTACAGAATGTCGCTCAAACTACAATTAAACTATCTCAGCAAACTTTATCTAGAATGATATCGAACGACACGACAAATGTTGCACGTTTATGGTTTGGAACTTCACCTATTGTAGTAACAGTACACACGATATTGGCATACTCACAACCGTCTACAGCCGGCTACAAGGAGGTAGTTAGCTGCCAAGGTGTATTAGTACACAGTAAAAGGTAGCTGTCAAGGTACAATAGTACACAGTAAAGTTAGCTGGCAACGTATAGCACAATAATATCTCTACTGTCATCATATATTAGTACACTAAAAGGTATCTGTCAACATATATTAATACAGTAACGTATGGTGTCATTATATATTAGTCCAAAACCTCAGCTGGTCAACATGTCCACCACACGCTTCACGTTCAATCTCTTGATGTCAGTATAAGTCTGCCCCGTCCCCATAAACAAGATCGGCACCTTTGTAGCAACCACCATGTTGATCATGGTCCCCATCAAGTCCCCCACGGTATCAACCTTGGAGATGATGAAGAAACTCAAATCCCGCTTGTTTCCAAAGGCATTATTGAAGTTGATCGCCTGCTCCACCGAGTCCGTACCCACCAAGGCCTCTCCAACCATGATGATTTTGTCTGGGTTGGCAGCATCACCAAACTTCTTCAACGGAGTCATCAATTTAGCATTGGAATGCGTTCTTCCCGCAGTATCAATTAAAACAATGTCATACCCTTCCACCTGAGCGTGTTGGATCGCCAGTTTGGCCGTAGCAACTACATGGTCACCACCTCCGTACCCCTTCTCGAAGATATCGATTTTGGACGTGGAGTTGTTGAGCGACTTGAGATTATTCACATGAACCTTCAACTGTTCTACCGCACCCGATCTGAAGGTATCGCACGCACAGATCAACACATTGAGGTTGTTCTGAAGAAACCAGTACGCTAATTTGGCCAAGTTAGTGGATTTCCCTACACCATTGACTCCAACCACCGATATAACATATGGCCGTGAGTTCTTGGGTCTGTTTTTGATCTGGTATAATAAGTCGGTAGATACGTTGGGAGTCAATATCTTGGTCAATTCTTCCGTCAAAGACTCTTCGAATTTGCCCACCGTGGTCTTGGCCCCCAACTTGGTCTTAAGCCTGTCCAAGATCAAGGTTGCTGTGGCAGGATGAATGTTCTTCGATATCAATTGATCCTTAAACTTCTTTGCAAGCTCGTCAAAATCAACAGTTGATCCAAAATAAGAGCTTATCTTCGAGAAAAATCCTCCCTTGCTTTCGGCGGTCTCACCGTCTTCGTCTTCGTCTTCATCGTCCAAAAGGTCGTTCAATTCGTTGACCAAAACTAAGTCATTTTGCTTGGAGAATGCAGAATTGTCAATTCGAAGAATGTTCTTGTTGCTGCTTGCTCCAACACTACTATCTTTCCCTTCAGAATAGTCCAATTGAGTGCCGTCATCGTTATCTTCTACCATGATGCCATCATCCCACTTTCTCATCTTCTTCTTGGTACTTAATGCCTTTCTGGGTGAATTCGTGCCACTGTTGGAAGCAGAGATGTCAGGGGTACCGGACAAAGTGGGGGTTACGGATTGTTTTAATTGAATCAACTGGTTAAACTGGTAATCAACCAATCTGGAGATTTTTTCCTGTTCATCATTCTCCACTAACTTCACGTACGTTTTAAGGATATCCTGTAATGTCAGCTTGATCTTATCGTGATCTATAGTGGTAACAATGTCAAAATATATCGCTGAGTAAAGTTCATCTTTCTTATAGGTGTAGAACTTTTTCAGGTTGGTTTTTATGGAAAAGAAATTCCCTTCAAGTGTTGTGTAGGTGTCATTAACTATACTGTAGATTAAGTCATTAAAGGGAGTGATTTTGTTGTTGAGCTGGTAATGAACCCTTCCAGAAGGGCTGAAAATCACCACACACTGTGACATGGCTGTTTGCAAGTTTAGGATAGTTTGATTTTTGATATGGATGGTATTTTTCTGTCTCATTTTTTCTTCACTTGCACGGCGAAGAATATGATGTGGGCCATTTCGCACCCAACTCAGACAAATACTTATTTAAGATTTATCCTATGCAGTTGTTAAAATGACATATTTTCTATTCTCTGGCATGCAGACATTAACGAATTGTCTGAAAGTCCCAGTTGCCAACAGACAGGAATAATTGACTATCTATGAGGCTCACGCCACGAATAGACTTGATAGTCAACTAGCAATAAAATGGCAATACATTGAAGGGGGAGGGAAAAGTACAGTGGTACTGCTTACTGGAAATAGACTCTCTAACTAGATGCCATAAGTTTCAAGTGTAATGGTAAAGAAATGTGGAGAGGAGTTCACTAGGAAATAAAGTTTCTTTAGACTACTACAAATATAGAAATATTATAGAAGCGTGGAAAAGGGATTCACTGGTGCATTACTGTTTACATGAACTAATGCTTCGCTTGGTTAAAACCCAGTAGGTCCTCGCTGCTTGCAGGCTTTTTTCATGCTTGCTACTTGTACTTAATTCTTCATTATTTTGCATTTATTTCCAAAAAATTCTTAAAACTTTAACTTCCACCAAACAAACGAAGCCCCGACATTTCCTTTAAAGTGCCCATTTAAGTGGAATCTCTACCACAAACACACTCCATATATCCGTCCTGAGTGACTATTAACTGAGCTTATACACCTGGTAACTAGTATTTCAGTTCTTCATTTTGGAAACATCCGTACCTTCCAGACCCGTGCACCAGGCGCACGTCAACATTTCAAACCAAATCAACTCTCGATGCAGAACTCTTACTCTGCAATCAATTGACAGACCAACTAATTAACATCATGGCGTATTACCAGCAGGAGACCTACGGCAATCAGGACAATATGCAATTTTACCAATCCAACTACTCGAATTACCAGGGCCAGGGCCAAGCAGCAGACAACTTTGGCGCCAGTATGGGATCGATGGATACTGGGTTTGGGGGAAATATAGACGTTAGTGGAACCATGGGAACAGGAGAATTGCCCACCGGAATACTAGCTGCATTTGGAACTTCAGGATACCCAGGAGAGCCCCCCATACTAGAAGAATTAGGAATCAACTTCAATCACATAAAGACGAAAACATTAGCGGTGTTGAATCCATTTAACAAAAATATCACTGCGGATATAATGTCAGATTCCGACTTGGCAGGACCAATATTGTTTGTGTTGTTATTTGGAACCTTATTATTGTTGGCAGGTAAAGTCCAGTTTGGGTATATTTATGGTGTAGGTCTCTTTGGAACTGTCAGTTTGCATTATGTATTTAAACTAATGAGTGAAGAAGTCACTATTGATTTGATCAGATCTACCTCGGTTATCGGCTACTGCTTATTGCCCTTGGTGTTAATAAGCGTGATTGGAGTGTTTATCTCGTTAGATAACCTCTTGGGGTACCTTGCCAGTATTGTTGCCGTATTCTGGTGTACATTCTCGGCCTCAGGATTCTTCGTGACGGTTTTGAAGTTGCACAACGTAAGACCATTGATTGCTTATCCGTTATTCATGTTCTACAGTGTGTTTGCATTGATGGCTATATTCGTTGAAAAGACGGAACTTTAGTGAAGTGTTGAAGTAAACGGTGTCAGAGAAGTAGCTATCGTTCCCTGCTCTAGGATAATGAAGAGGTAAAAGCTCATAAGCTCGTAGTGAATAGTGATTAGTAATAGTTCATACACTGTTCTGCAGCTTAGAGGATGCTTTGAACATAAACCGTCAGTTTTATTCACCTCTATAAGAACAACAATCTCTATATAATCTATTTATTTAGCTACCGTTTAATACATCAATGAATCAGATTAGCGTAGTTTTTCTGTCATAAGCGCAAATTACAACAAAAAGAGAATTTCTCAGACCTCACTCTTTTTTCCATTTGGCGGCCACCCAATGCCTATGTTCACCCCGACTAGCTCCCTGCTACGGGTCTTCCCTGGTCGGTTTACTCGACTTGCTTCTACTAAACCACTCTACATCACCACTCCAATCTTCTATGTCAACGCCAAACCTCATTTGGGCCATCTCTACACCATGCTTCTCTCCGATACCCGAAGCAGATGGGAGAAGTTGAACCCGAGACAGACGTGTTATCTATTGACGGGAACAGACGAACACGGTCTCAAGATCCAGGAGGTAGCCGCCAAGCAACGCGTCGATTGTAAAGCGCTTGTTGACGAGGTTTCTCAAAACTTCAAGAACTTGGCCCAGCTCCTCAATATCGACTACGATAGATTCATCCGAACCACAGATTCTGACCATGTAGACACGGTGAAATACTTTTGGACCCTCATGGAACAGAAAGGGTTTATTTACCAAGGTTCACATAGTGGCTGGTACTCCGTCAGTGACGAAACCTTCTATCCAGAAACCCAAATCGAGGAAATCACCGATAAAGCCACCGGGGTTACGAAGAAAATCTCGAAAGAGACTAAGAACGAGGTGATTTACCAGGACGAGATCAACTACTTCTTTAAGTTGTCGAAATTCCAGCCCGACCTTATTGCCTTCCTTGAAGAGAACCCTGACTTCGTAAGACCCGCAGCCAAGTATCAAGAGCTCTTGAACGAATTAAAAGAGAACGAACTCCCAGACTTGTCAATTTCCCGACCTTCCTCACGGTTGAAATGGGCAATTGAAGTGCCGAACGATAAGAGTCAGAAAATCTACGTTTGGTTCGACGCTCTACTCAATTATCTTACTGCCGTAGGATTTCCTGGCAAGTTCAAACAAACAGAGGGAATTTTCACCACACCTCCTACCAATCCTTGGCCCGCTACGCATGTAATAGGCAAAGACATCATCCGCTTCCACTGTATATACTGGCCTATCTTTTTGATGGCTGCAGGAGTGCCCTTGCCCAAGCAAGTGATTGTTCATTCTCATTGGTTGTGTGACGGTTTTAAGATGAGTAAGAGCTTGGGCAATGTCATAGACCCCATTGATACTTACGAGTACTACGGTGAAGATGCTTTAAGATTTTTCCTCACCGAAAACTCCAACATTAACTCCGATTGTAACTACAGCGAGAAAGCATTCCATTCTACCAGAGACAATTTGATCGGCAAGTATGCCAACTTAATCACCCGAGCTGGTGGTGCCGCATTCAATATCGAGGAAAGTGTACAATTCCAGGCAGAAGGTCGGTTCGACAACATTGACCAAGTCTTGGATGAAAGTATCTTAAACCCACAAGACAAAGATGAAATTATCACCGCCCGTAACGAATTGCTCGTTGGTCTCAATTCGTTGTACGATACTATGAATCTCCATATGACCCTGTTTGATCACATGAAAGCCATTCAAGAATGGTGGGGTCCAATTGAAAAGGCCAACCAGTTGTTCCAGCTTGGTCAACCATGGATCTACACCAAAGCCCTAAAAAATGAAGACTTATCACCAGACACAGTGAAGAATCTCAAGACAATTCAACTGTACTACATTTATCTAGCTACCGAAACGAGTAGAATCACTTCCATTTTGATTCAACCGGTGATCCCATCGTTGGCTGCGAAAATCTTGGACAGACTCAATGTTAGCCCAGAGAAAAGAACATCAGACCAGGCGTCCGTCGGAGCAGATACCACGTATGGTGCTGGTGCCAACGCCAAAACCCATAAAATACCCATTCAGAGAGTTCCAATAAGGGAATAATCTTTTGTAAATAGACCCGTACATCATCAAATATAGAAACTAGTACAATTATGTGGGGAGATGTAGCAAAGAGCAAGAGGAATGGATCCAGCAGGATCCAAATGCGTTGGAACCAGACCCTTAAATGTACTTGGTGCTATTAACTAGCACTGTCCGATGTGATGACTAAAGTTGGCGACTGTTTCACTTCTGTCATAGGGGGCTGATTCAGTAGCATATACGCCAACTCCACTCCCCAGCATTCCCAGACTCCCTCGTTTTGCTAGTGATAGAAGTTAGGGATGCCATTACCTTCCATCCAAAAGAAAGCTGGAAGACGTAAAGCTGACAGTCCATCTCCAGAGACCCATACACCCGTACACCCGTGCACCACCGAATTTAGATGCTTCGTATTTTTTGGTTCCACAGGAACAACCGACGTTTTGCCCTTACTAAATGGCTGCAAATTTCCTCATCCTGTCTTGTCGGCGTACGTCAAACGAGAATAGGGAACCCTACTTTGATTCCACCGGCGAACGGCCATTTGAAAATTTTTTGTAGACACACCACATCATTATAGCACTAAAGTGACTCCACTAATGTGAATAACTTCATCCACGAAGCTTTCATCAGCCAGAAGACCAGTTTATTGGGCCAACTTCATGTCATAAACAGTTAGTTGTAGAGGGGGCGGGGTTTCCTGTTTTGGACGAAATTGGCTGGCGGATTACGTAAATCGCGGTTTTTCTAGTGTGAAGTCAGAAAACCATGTCTAAAAAAAGTGCTAGTTTCTTTTCTACCTACTTCTAACTACTACCATTTGTTAACAGATCTGTTAGTACGCGGTTATTCTACTAGTTCCCTACTGTCGTTGTTGAAGGGCATCATCCATTGATTGTTGTATTATAAAATTTGTTTTTTTCGCTCTTTCCACAGGACATTGTGAATTCCCATAGCAGCAGCCATTACGTGTAGGACTGTTTTTACCACTCGTGCTATTAATTCAGTTCTGGTTTAATTTGTCCCCATTATTCCAGACTCCATCATAGCACCCTTATCCTATCTTCCATCATATTTCCCGTTACCATATATTACAATCCAGCCAAGGCAGCGGAAATGACTAAGAGATCAACACGCTTGGAACTGTTGAACGGAGGATACCACCACTTCGAAGGTGACGACGATGACACTATTCTGACAAGAAGACCGAGGAAAAGAGTCTCCTACAATGAAGATAGCGAGCAAGACTTCGACAACGAGGAAGTAATACCAGAACCCGAGGAACAGCCCGAGGTTAAACCAGAATTACCCAGTCCCTCTGAAGAAGACTTCCCACCATCATCCGATAATGACGATAAAGATGACCCGAATGAGGCTGATTATGTAGAAGATGGCGATGATGACGAAGATTTCATCTCGAGCTCCAGGAAGAGAAAGAAGAAGAATAACAAAAGTAGTAGTCGGCGTAGAGTTCAATTGAACTCCGAAGATGAAGATTTTGAAGTTGACGAAGGCTCTGATCCGGATGATGAATTCCTAGAAGAACTCGAAGAAAAGAAGTTTATTGCCACGGATGATGACGAGAACGACGTGGAGGATTACGGATATGGGGCTCGTAAAAGACAGAAAAAGGCTCGGTCCAGATCTCGTTCCATAGAACCAAGAGGCAGGCTAACGCGGTCCCAAGGTAGTGCTGAAATTCCCGACAAACCCGGAAATTTCGAGGAAGAGGAAGATGAAGCGGAAGATAGTATCCGTAAAGAAATTGAAGATCTCTATGACTCTTCGCCAGACCCCAGCCCCGTAAAGCATAAACTCCGTGAAAGAGGTAAAATTGATTATACCATACCACCCCCCATTACTAATGACGCCCAGCTTGAATCTATGAATCGTAGTCCTGGGATCTCGTCTTTCAGTAGTAGAGGAAGACCAAGAAAGAATGCTAATAAAAGTGAATATAGAAAGATTTTATTCCCCACTGCTGGTCCCTTTGGTGGAAGTGATGTATTGTCTTTGTTCGGAACCAATATACCGCCTGGTGGAATTCCAATACCTGGAATGACTAATGATGCAAACCTAACAGCTATCGGACAAAACGTTAGTGATTCTGATTCTTCAGAGGATGAAATAGCCCCAATTAATGGTGAAGCTACGGTTTCAAAGAAGAATAAAGCATTAACAAATCCTCTTAAACCATCTGGTGGTCCTAGTAACAACTTGTTGATAACAGGCGGTGCTTCTACGGATAAAGACAAGAAAAAGAATAACCTTAGTGACACTGATCCTTTAGGAGTCGATATGAATATAGATTTCTCTGTCGTTGGAGGATTGGATAACTACATCAACCAGTTGAAAGAAATGGTGGCATTACCTTTGCTATATCCTGAATTGTATCAAAATTTCTCCATAACACCTCCAAGAGGTGTTCTTTTTCATGGTCCTCCAGGTACAGGGAAAACATTAATGGCTCGTGCTTTAGCAGCGAGTTGTTCCACTTCATCCAGAAAGATCACATTTTTCATGAGGAAAGGTGCCGACTGTTTAAGTAAATGGGTTGGAGAAGCTGAAAGACAATTAAGATTGCTATTCGAAGAAGCCAAAAACCAGCAACCTTCCATCATCTTTTTTGATGAAATTGATGGTCTTGCACCTGTCAGGTCCTCGAAGCAAGAACAGATTTTTTCTAGTATTGTGTCTACTTTGTTAGCATTAATGGATGGGATGGATAATAGAGGACAAGTTATTGTGATTGGAGCTACTAATAGACCAGATTCTGTGGATCCAGCATTGAGAAGACCAGGTAGATTTGATAGAGAATTCTATTTCCCATTACCTGATTTAGGAGCCAGAAAAGAGATTTTGCAAATTCATACCAGAAAATGGTCCCCTTCATTACCACCTGTTTTTCTTGAAAAAGTGGCGGGTTTGACGAAGGGTTACGGAGGTGCTGATTTAAGAGCTTTATGTACTGAAGCTGCTTTGAACAGTATTCAACGTAAGTATCCTCAAATCTATCAAAGTAACGAGAAGCTTGCGGTTGATCCCACTAAAGTTAAAGTAGTCGCAAAGGACTTTATGAAGGCTATAGAGAAGATTATTCCTTCTAGTGCTAGATCCACCTCGTCTGCTTCCGCACCCCTTCCAAACCACTTGAGACCACTTTTGGAGCCTGCATTACAAGAAATAAAGGGTAAACTTAGCGACTTGTTGCCAAGTGTCGGTGATCGTAAGAAACTTACCGCTTTGGATGAGGCAATGTATCTCGACCCTACTATCAAAGATGAAGATGGAGGATTTTCAAAACAAGAGTTGTTAAAGAATTTGGAAAATTCTCGTATTTGCAAGCCAAGTTTATTGATTGGAGGTGATCAAGGATACGGTCAACAGTATTTGAGTGCAGCCATCCTTAACTTTTTGGAAGGATTTCAAGTTCAATCATTAGATCTAGGAAATGTGTTTGGAGATCCCACTAGAACTCCAGAGCTGGCAATAATTCAGACATTCATCGAAGCTAAGAGACACCAACCATCAATTATATTCATCCCCAATATTGATATTTGGTTCACAGTTATGCCCCTTTCAGCCAAAGCTACTTTAAGTGGGTTGTTGAGAAACGTCAAGAGCAGTGAGAAAGTGTTACTTCTTGGAGTCTCAGAGACTAATATGGATAACTTAGATCCAGAAATCAAATTATTGTTTGGTTTCAATAATGAAGCTAACAATATTGTATTAACTACCCCATCACTCTCAGCCAGAAAAGAATTTTTTTCTAATTTGGAAAAAACAATTAAAATGAAGCCATATGAATTCGTTAATGATTTCGAAAACAGACCAAAAAGAAAATTGAAGAAGTTGGCAATTGTTCAGCCAGAAGCTATTGCAGATAAGGCATTAGACAAGAAACAACTCAAGGAGCAAGAATATAAGGATACTAAATTGAAGAATGTCTTAAAAATCAAGTTGGCAGGTTTAATGGATTTGTTCAAAAACCGGTACAAGAGGTTTAAAAAACCTATTATTGATGAAAACTTCCTATATCACCTTTTCGAGCCTTCAGTTTTAGAGAATTCTACGGTTGCTTATGAAGTGTTCTATATCAAGTCTGATGACCCAGAGAAACCCAACATGATTAAAGAACTTTCAAGTGGAAAATACTATCATAACATGGACTTGGATATCATAGAAGAAAGGTTATGGAATGGGTTCTATTCCGAAGCTAAACAATTCCTTAAGGACATTAAATTGATTGTGAAAGATTCTATTACATCTGGAGATAGAGAACGTATCTTAAAGGCAAACGAAATGTTGACCAACGCTCAATTTGCTATTGACGACTTCAATACTCCAGACTTTGCCAAAGCATGTAGAGAACTTAGAGAGAGGGAAATCAAAAAACAAGACGCAATTTTGGAGGAGCATAAGAAATTGAAGGAAGATTTTGAGAAAAGGCAAGCAAATAATTTGAATGAGCTTGACTTGGTACCAGCAGAGAACGGTGAAGCTAAAGAGAATGATGGTAATGGACAGTTAGATGAAGTGAAGGCGGAGAAGGAAGGAAATGAACAAGAGGGTGTCAATGGTGAAACTGGTGAATCAGCAACTGCAATGGATGTAGTGGTTGAATCTACTAAGCAGAATGGTCATAAAATGGATCTCAGTCACTTAAATCATCCCGATCCAGACCCCTCAGTGCCAGTGTCGGTACCTGAGCCTTTAACTGAGTCTGTGCCAGTACCCGAGCCTACGGATGAATTTGTGTCGGCGCCTGAACCTACTGCTGAATCCGAGTCGGAAGCCGAGGAAGAATTGAACCATGACCTCAACCGTGAATTGATCGTCACAAATGATCTCGACTCCTTCTTTCTCGACGTACTTCCAGAAATGACCCAGAATTACAGTATTGAAAAGCTCGAAATTATAATGGCTAAATTCATGGATATTATCTGGGCAGATAGAAGTAAATGGGACAAGACTGAAACAATCCAAAAGCTTCATCTGGTAGCCGAAATACTAAAAGTCACATTATAGAATAGTTATAGTGTCACCTTCAGGGCCACATACGAGCAAGAAAGTGTGTAATTTTAAGTAAGGTCATAGTAAAACTATGTTTCAGAACATCTTGTAAAATGTGCATTCAAAGAATTACGTGGATGAGCAAGACAAATAAATACTGTATAGTATATTTTCATGGATTTTTATCAAGTAAATTTATATTTTCAGAACTAAATACAATATAATCTATAATACACTAGTCATCCGGCCATACTCTTTCCAGCATTAATCTTCGGCACTTCCATCTCTGGGTCTGTAGCTGATGTTTTGTTCCTCCAAATCACTGATTATATGAGGAGGTAATTTCCCATTTATTTTCACGGCATACAATCCAGCCACGAAAGAGTCAATACGAAGCCATCTAGCAACCCACGAACTCTTATTGTCATCTCCCAATGCAAGTAATCCTTCGAATGAAGGTGATGTACAGTCTTGTATTTGGTTGTCTTCATTGTCTTGGAAATGCAAGACACTCTCGCAGTTGGGGCATCCTTGCTCGACGAATCGTCTGTACGGTTGAATCAACCCACAGAGCATGCATGCTCTCTCTGTTTTGGTGGACATCGTGGACGGGAGGTGAAGAAGAGGAAGGAATGGAGAAAGAACAAACTGGTGAAATTTACAAAGTAGGCTCGAAAGGTCGTGCGCTGCGCCAATATAATTAGATATGGTAAGATAATTTTTCACTTACATCTGGAGAACTCCACCACCAATATTTCCCAGTAAATGTTCGGTACCAGAGGAATAGGCCTAGGAATAAGGCCCCACCTCGTAGTGCGGCAGCGAATATGCTCGAAACGAAATTTCTCGGTGGAGCCCGCCCTCATAGTTAATTCACTCACAGAGGGTCTACAATTGGCCCATACTTATACTGGAATCCCCTGGTGGGCATTGATCCCTTTAACAACCTTCACATTACGGTCGGTGTGGACGCTACCATTGGCAGTACTTCAGCGCTTTCGTGTGCGGAAGCAAAATGAACTTCGACCCATCGTCGCTGCAACCAACCCAGTTCTTAAGCTAAACCTTGGTAAGAAAGTGCAGCAGGCCCGAGCCAAAGCAGAAAAGAGTGCTGCGAACATATCGACCATGGACTCTCCAACGATGGAGGATGTCGCACCAATCCAGTCTCCTCTAGCGTCCATGAAATATGAGGAGATTCTATTACTAGCATCGAAAGAGACGAGAAAACGGCAAAAGGCTCTTTTCAAGAAGAATAATGTCCAACTATGGAAAAACTTCATTCTACCAGCATTTCAAGTGCCCTTATGGGTGTGCATGTCCTTCACCATGAGAAACCTAAGCGGATGGAAATCTTGGGACAGTTTAGCCAACAAACCACTTGATCCGGCTCTCTATACCGAGGGTTTACTGTGGTTTACCGACTTGACCTCTCTAGATAGTCTTCATTTGTTCCCATTAAGTTTAGGAATCATAGCACTCTGTAATGTGGAATGGACGTTCAAAACCTTCGAACTATTGCGACCAAGCACAAGGAAAAGAGCTTTCAGACCCACAATCGTTGACTCAGTGGGAAATATCTCCAGAATGTCCGTGGTTTTCTTGATGGCAGTATCATTGAATGCGCCAATGGCTCTCGTGTTGTACTGGTTTAGCTCGCAATTGTTCTCGTTGGTACAAAACATCGTTCTCGACATCTTGGCCCCCATGAGCTATACTCCGAACAGAAGATTCAGCTACAGATTATCAAAGAACCCAGAAGCACAGCCAGTGATCAAAGACTAGGATCTTGTATATAGTAAACTTACGGATCAAAAGATCCGTACACCACATATAGACATTCACGTTATCGAATTTTATATAAATACACTGAGCGTCGATAGTCACCTGTTGTATTTTGCCCTTAGTTCACTTACGTCATGAAGGTAGAGAGCGGTACTAAGCGGGCTGGTCGCAAGACGAAGAAGCAGGCCCAAGACGACCCAAAGGACGAACCAAAGGACGAGAAAAGCCATGTCGAAGTTAACAAGACCAGTAGTGGCCAAGTCGATGCTATCAAAACGGGCAGCAGCCAATTGTACAGTTTGCTAACCCAGGAGATATCAGACCAGATCACCAAGAAGTACCACGAAGGGCAATGGACGTTTAAGCAGTTAGACGACTGGAGAGCAAACGATTTACCCACGTTAATACAGAAAAGATACAAAAATACTAAGAAGACATATATAACAAAAGAAGAATTGGTGTTATTGATGGATTGGAAGCTTGCCAAAGGGAAATTCCGGCCAATTCTCCCCAAACTCATAAACTCTAACGAAGAAGACGACGTAAAACTAGTGACAGAAGAAGGTCTAGGCATGTTTTTAGACTCCATCAAACCTTTCAAGAAGGGCCATGTAGAAGACTTAAAGGCATATCAAAAAATTGTGAAAGATGCACTCAAGAAGGTGTGTGAGCTCAAGGGAGTGGGCCCAGCTACAGGGAGTCTCATACTATCGACTTTATACAAGATAAGCGATTTGGCGCCACCATTTTTCAGCGATGAAAGCTTTGAATACTATGTACTAGAACCCCAGAGACCTTCGACTTCCATCAAATACAACGTCAAAGAATACGCCGAGGAGCTTATACCAGTATATGTCGAGATTGCCAAATATAACGATATAAATTTTAATCAAATTGAACGTGGAGGCTGGGCGTTGAAGCTGTATGAACTTCATAGACTTACAAAGTTTGCGGGTTTGGAGTCGAAGGTTGATGTTAATGAGGAGTATTTACGTGCTTATAATGTGGGTGACAAGACCAGTTCAGAACCAGAACGTAAACGCCAGAAACGTTAACGTCTCAGCTAATACATGACTATAAGTCGATGTAGTCCTGTTCGTAGTTGATCAAAACAAAGTCTTCATCTTCGTGCTCCAAGCTGAGTTTGTTGATATTAATATGAACTCCATTGATGGTAGCCTCGATGTCTGATACTTCCCGCAACCCCAACGCCGTAAGAATTTGCTGGTTAATGTCGCCTATGAGGGTTTTAAGATGTCTGGCATAATTGGCGACAAAATACTTGATTTTGGGGAAGTTCTCTAGGTCTGACACTAACAACACTTTTGAAACTTCATGTATCCTCTTTACTTTCAGTGGCATGCCCTTGTATTCGGTTTGAAGTGATTGTCCCCACTGAAGTGCTTGACGGAACAAGTCTTCTTCAGATACCCCGTCGATGTATTCGAAGTCAAATTCGTAGTTCTGGAGTTTCCGCTTCACCTCCAAATAGTTCATCAAAAGGTAAATATACTTGGTGTATTTGATTTCAAAAATAATACTCTTGGAAAGTTCTGCTCCCAATGTATTGACGTATTTCGAATTTATAAGTTCAATAAGCTCATCGAATTGGTTCTTGAGAAGACAATTCTTGATATGTTGTCTTTCGTAGGCGTAAGTAACTTTCTTTGCATCTTCCTCCTTTTCATCGGAGTCTTCGACGATGGTATCTTCTTGAATCTCTCCCACAAGAATCTTTAGGTCTTCATTGAATGCGTCGTATGTGGTGAGATACCCTTCATAATTCAAGTAACCTTTGATAAGGTCGTGGACGAGGGTTGGATCATCATGTAAGTTAGTCAACAATTTCTCAATTGTTTCTGAATTCTGATCCTTAAAGACCGAGGTAGTGGGGGGCTTCTTATCTCTGACTTTATCCAACTGGGTAATGTACAATTGCTTCTGTTTCTGCATCTTGAACTTCTTCACATAACTGCTGATGTTGAATTTAAATTCTTTGAATCCAAAATTAGCTCTTACCTCACTAATTGAAGGGTTGTCACTGCCTTTTCCAGCGAGGTTATCCTTGAGCTCCATTCCAATCAAAGGGTATACTGAATTGTCCACACTATCATCGAATAGATTGTCTCCAGCAGGATTTCTGCACACGATGTCGCTACTGGAAATGGTCTTCACTCTTATCCCATTCAAGGTGATAAAGAGAGTTTTATTAATGAAGTTGATACCATAACCCACGACATCCGTTTTGAAGATTTTTTTATTCTTGAGCTTTGTTTGAGTGGTGTCGAAAGGAACTTCAATGTCAATGCTACCATTGTCAAGTTCTTCCGCTGTTTGCCGGCTGAGCTGTGACAATCTTCGGGTCATGTTAAGAACATTTGATCTCAGGACCGCTTCGGCTGCTCTGACGGAATTGTGGAATTTCAGATCCTCGAAATCAACTACATAGCTACCTCTTAAAACACCGGGCTTTTGCGATAGATATTTGTCCACCTTCTCATTGAGCTCATCATAGGATTGGTTTTGTTTGCGATAGAATATTTCACTTTTTAACGTCTCCAAGTCTATTCTTTTCGTTTTGTCTGTCACCGTATTCCCACCACTGGCACTCTGGGCCTCGAAGTCCACACTGGCTTTGGTGTACCCCATACTAACATGAAGAGACGTTTCAGATGATACTGCAGCATCATTGATCTCGATAAGCGGCACGAAGTCGCTAGCAGAAGTTGCTTCCTGAACAATTTCTACCTCGTAGTAAAACACTCCGGTTGACGGGTGCACAGGTTTGTCGGTGATGAAGTTAAAGTACTTTGCACTGAAACCCATTTGACCAGGTTCAGTGGCCTCAGCCGTTTCGGACGTGAGTCTGATGGTGGAGACTCCCAGGTCGTTATTTACCGACAATGAGTACTGCTGTTCAAGATGCTCGAGACTATCAATTGCCATGAAGGGAACCCACGAAATGGGCAAGCTATAGTCCCAAAATCTGTTACTGTCTACTTTTATGAAGCTCGGAGGTAATCTATAGCTGTGCCATGTTCTCAGTTTGGTATTCAATAGTAAATCTTTGAGTACGTTGTCTAGTAGTGGCGCATATTCTTCTGGTACTTTCTCCAAATCATTGGAAAAGAAAACCTCGCCAAACTTATCCGAACTGAAACGTGAAGGAGCCGCTTTTTGATCTTCTCCCGAGGCTTTGTCTGAAACTAATCGTTGCTTGAAGATGTTCCATAGCTCAAAGAGCCGTTCGTCAGACACGCTTTCTCTGTCTGTCAAATTGTTGGGGAGCACTCCTAAGATACTGAACTTGTAGAAAAGCTTCTCCTTAATGATTTGGTTGATCACAGGGTCGTCGGTGAACTGATTGTAGGGAACAGCAGCGTCTTGTTGCTTGATCACGTACTTGGGGGACAAAGTAGATACCACATTTGATGATCCTAATTCCTCGTCCACCGCTTTCAAACTCTGCTGGAGCTTGAGCCCGATGCTGGTTTGTAAGAGATACGGCGGGATGATGTATACCAGCTCCAATGACGCCATTCTGTGGTGACTGTGAAAGAAGGCAATAAGTGTAAAGGTGCTTATGCCTTCAACCGCGATAGCGAGACCAACTATGTGGGGTACGGGTCTCGACCCAAAATGTCATCTCATCATCTCATCAAACTATCGACTATATCTTATCCCCAGATCTTCGCCAGCCACATGACGGACCCGATAATTTCTGTTGCCCAGAAGCACTTGCCCAACATCCCATTGACCATGGTGTCGCAGGGGGCCGAGGCATTGGTGTTCAAAACAACCACTCATCCCTACCTTCCCAGCCAAAACCAGGTCATTATCAAGTTCAGGCCGCCAAAACCGTACCGGCACCCCAAGATCGATGCATCCTTAACGAAGAACAGAACCATTGGCGAAACCAAATTCATGTATAAGCTCACAAAGCTTGGTATAAGAGCCCCAGCATTGATACTGACAGACTTCAATAATGGGATAATATGGATGGAATTCCTAGGGGCGGAGCTCCCCAACGGTGAAGTGAGTTCTTTGAAGAACTTGTTGTGGTACTATGAGAAAACAAAGACCAGAGAAGAGTGTTTGAGTGACGACGTAAAGCAATTGTGTGTATCTGTGGGGGCATTGATTGCAAAGTTGCATTTGAATGACATGATACACGGTGATTTGACGTCATCGAACATTCTCTTAGAAGGCAAGGAACCAGTTCTTATTGATTTTGGCTTGTCTTCGTATTCAGGCATGGCAGAAGACAAAGCTGTGGATTTATATGTGCTTGAGAGGGCAATATTGAGTACGCACTCGCTCTTTGCCGAGGACTATAATAAATGGCTTCTTGAGGGCTACGAAGAAACCCACAAGCAGAAGCAGTACGGCAAGAATGGAACGAAGAAGTTGATGGAGGTAATTCGGAAGTTGGAGGATGTGCGGTTGAGAGGCAGAAAGAGAAGCATGCTCGGGTAGATAAGGGAAGAGAATAGCATATGGAGGGATATAGAGTATGTTTGGAGAATTGAAAGAGAGTTCAATGAGAACAAAGATCTACACATAGAGGACATTCACAGCACACTGAGTGAAACATCGATGAGGGCCTGTTGCATATCCTAACACATACACAACGTTTTTCAGTCTTGCTGTAACATAAACTGCATCCGTACATAATGAACACGAATTCAGCATTCTTCATCTTCTCTTGTAGTTCATGTATTTATACGTATGTAAAGGTCACTCTTTTACTTAGCTCTTTCGGGCTCATCGCTTTTATCCACCATTCCACTGCTGTTCACCGGCTCTCTTGTATTCTTTCTTCGAGGCCAGATAGACGGAAGCTTGACCACCTGAAACCTTGGCTCAATACACCGTTCAGTAAACCATGCACGTAACTTGCTCTCGATCAATGACGAAATCTTGGGCACATCTTGGAGCTTGGCTCTTGAGCCTATCAACGAGTTCACCACAAATTCAAGACGATAGTCGGGTGCAAACGAGAACATGAGCGCAGTACCGGGCGAGGCATCGGGCGACTTTTTAGACTTGTTGGTTCTGTCGGAAGAAGCACTGTTTGTCGATGAAGATTGGGCCATATCAGATTCCTCCTTCTGCGATAAGTCTACGAATTCTGCATCATTGGTGTTGATCAAAGAAACCGTCAAACATCCAGAAAACCGTATAATAGACACTGAGAGCTGTACAGGCAAAACTGCAGTCAATGGCCGAGGATGGTTGAGGAGTAACTTGGTTTCAATGCCTAAAGTCAACGTATCGGACAAGTCGACGTCGATCTTGGCCTCCAATCGTCCGGTACC
Organism: Isabelozyma rhagii; assembly: GCA_003708185.3. Classification (NCBI taxonomy): domain Eukaryota; kingdom Fungi; phylum Ascomycota; class Pichiomycetes; order Serinales; family Metschnikowiaceae; genus Isabelozyma; species Isabelozyma rhagii. Next base: position 355,425 of record PPNO03000008.1, on the reverse strand, counting down.
GTCTTTGCTGTGTTTGATACGACAATTGGAGAAGATAGGGAAGTCGTCACCAATGTCAATCTCCGTTGTCCGCACGGTATCTATGTAGTCGGGCATATCCAGCAGAGATAAGAACTCATTGAGGGAATGGTAGATGTTATCCAGCAATAATGCTTCCGTCCGCAACTGCGAGATGGTCTGAGCAATAAGCACATTGAACCAGTCCAATGTTTCCGGTGCATGGTTGTCAACGTCGTAATAGGTCTTCTCGAGGATCTGAGAGAGTTTGGCCCGGGCTGATTGCGCTGGATCCACTTCATCGTCCTCGCCCGAGATATCGGAGGAGTGTTTTTCCCGCTTGACAATGATTCCAGAAGCTACTTTGCTCGAAGAAGATGCCGTGGAGGTGGTGTGGGTGGACTCAGCAAATACGAAGAACTTTATGAAGATGGCAATTACCACTATGACACTCATCTGTCCCACTATCAAGCCCTGGGTAAAGCTCCAATTTGTATGGCTGCTTGCAGATATTCCAGCAAGCTCGTGCTGAATGGTTTCTCGTAGTAAAGCCTCTCGTTGGGCTAGGATGTCGTCATGCTGGGCTCGAAGCTGTTGCACCTGCTCGTACACAGTTTCCATGCTCTGAAGGTCCAGCAGCATTGGATCCGACACTTGGTCATCAGAGACTCCGCTTCCCATGACGTAGATAAGGGCGTTTTAATTGTAACAGGGAAAGCGTGTATGTTCTTCGCGTAGCAGGAGAAGATGTGGTCCTGAAGATGGAGGTTAGAGAAGTGGTTGTATTTTTATGATGCGATTTCTCCAGATCTGATAAGATGCAGAAACGCAGTGACAGAAAATAATAAAATGCATGACAGAAGACGAGATGCATGTCAGACTATTGTCTGTTGTCTGATCGGGACTACGAGAAGACTTCAAATGATCGTGTTAGTTATATGCGTGGAAATGAACGTATTGGTTAAAGTTATATACTTACGGGAAATGAATGCTAAATGTCTTAGCTGGGCGGTTAGCTAATTCACCTTCTTAGCTTTTCTACTAACCGGCTTCTTAATCTTACGGTTGCTCACCTCTTTCTTGGGTGTAGTAGTACGAGTTGACACTCTCCGAACAGGCGAGTCTGATTCTGCCGATTCGTCGTCGTCATGAGAATCATCGATCTTAATCCATTCTTTCACGTTGGCGAGAATAGACTTGTTGTTTTTATTCAACTCCTTGTTTCTGTTACCAATGTATTTTGCTGCAAATTCTGTTAGCGGACTGCTAGCCCTCGAACTTAGTTCGTCAGTATCACTATTGAGCAGAACAGACGAAGACATATCCTTGTCTGATGGTTTCTTCCCTCTAAGGTACTCTCTCACTTCAAAGTATAAATCTTTCGACACATTGTTGATGTTGGTTTTGTTTTTCATCCAATAAGATCTGAAATCGCTGATGTGTTTTTTGAATTCCAACTCGTTCTTCTTCAACCAACTGACATTTAACTCCTTTCTGGTTGCCCCACGGGCGAAGTTTCTCATCAAGTACTTGTCGTAGTCTCTGATGATTTTGGTGATGATGTCGGAGGTGGAAATTCCGTCGGTTCTTTGCGTGGTCAAAAACATTCCTTTCTCCTTTATCGGTTTATAGATGTCGTCGGAATCAGTGGATGCATAAGGTAAGTCATCATGGGCAACATAGTCAATGTTGTGTTCGAGTAAAAAATCCGTAGTAACACACCAAGGAGCATCGGGGATCACTTCATCTACCCATCTGCAATGTTTCAAGGTATCGCATCTCTGTTGGTCGGTCAACACTGTAAGACCTTTTCTCTTATGGGTTTCTTTGTCTGAGGGAACTCCGCAAACCAATTCGACATTTTCAAATGCTTTCTTTGCCTGTTCCAATTGTCTCATATGGCCGAGATGGAATAAATCAAACACACCATCAGCATAAACTCTGATGGGCCTGTCGGTTGGGGGAATATTGAAGCCGTAACCCCTTGGTCTGAATTTTCTAAGCTCCTCTGGCAATTCTGCATCGAGTTTCTTTTCGTTGGCTTCGAATTCTTCTTCTTCTTTGGTTTTGATTTTACGCTTTTTATTGGTTTCAATTCTTAGGGCCTCGTCAGACAGATCATCGGATTCGTGAGGACTCAAGTTAGTAGGTGTTGATAGGTTGGATTCGCCCAACTTTCTCTTCTGTCTGAGGTTTCTCTTGTTGAAAAATGAACTTATCGTCGAAGGAATAGAATCGACTGATATAGATCTAACAATGGGACTCGATAATTTATCGTCAATATCATCCAAATCCGTAGGGATTGGACTCAACTTCCCGTTTTTTTCGCCAGACATCGCCAATTACAGTCACGCAGTAGCAATACAACAATCACTAATGCTGTGTAGGATAAACTTATGGAGAATTGGACGAGGAAGAAACTAAAGCAAAAGTTTCAGCTACACAAACAACGTTTAACGGTTCACGCAGCCAGGGAAAAAATTGTAGCATTTTTTTTTTGTTGAAAAATCGCAGCAAAGTAACGGGAGACATATGACCACATTAATGACATGGAAGCAGAGTAGGAGCTCTGGATGTTATATTGTAGATGAAAAGAGATCGACGTCTCCAAAAGAACTCTGGACGATGTCTGAAGCTTCCAATTGGAGGATTGAAATCCAATATTGGAGAGTAGCTCTACATAGTGTGATTCGCATGTGAAATGCGACATTATTAAGGCTGCAAAGTCAAAATTGATATTAATGTATTGGATCCATTAAATGGAAGTTCTTAGTTATAAATTATATACAGAGTCCCCTTCAATGATGCAGGAGGAGAAATTAATGGTTATGGTGAATTTAAGTGGTAGTGGTTGGTTTGTTGACTGTGGAAAAGATTTGTTGGCTGGGGTGACTTTAAGCAGTGGTAGGTTTGTTGGAAGAAGACTTTTCAAGCTCTAATTCAGCATCACTGTTGATGGAAACAGTGGGTGCTTCTTCGTCACCGCTGTCGGCTTTTTGTTTCGTGTGATCCTTATCTGGTAATTTTTCATTGGTCAAAAACAAGGCCGAAGCTGATCCAAGAAGAGCAAGGCCCAATCCAAAATAGAACACATTTCTAAGCGAATTCATAATCACCTTTTTCACAAACAATTCGGATTCTGGTGATAATTTCTTAAGGAGTTCGGTGTTCGAAGAAAGCGTTGACAAGTCGTACTTGGATAATTCCTCCTGGATGGAGGAGCTAGCATGCATGACTGCGTGCTTGAGTTTTTTATTTAAAGATGTTCCGTAGATGGCATCAGCAATGTTAGCACCAAGAGTACCACCTAAAGAACGGCAAAAGTTGATGAATGAGGTGGTTAAAATAAGGCCCCCGGCGGTCTTAGGAGCGGAAATTTGCCCCCCAATGAAACAGGCTTGGATTTCAAAACCAATAGCACAACCTCCCAAGATTAAGAGCCCGATTTTGGCAGAGTTGGAAGAGTCGACTTGAAGTAAAGTAAGTAAACCAGCACCAACTGGGCCTATAATAGCTCCGGCAATTCCCACGGGTTTGATGTACTTGAATTTGTTGATCAATACACCCCCTCCAATGGAGAAGACAACCACCGAAATAATCGTGGGCATGGTGTGAATTCCTGAATGAAGGGCATTGTTACCATGAATAACCTGGAAGTAGATGGAAACGTACAACAAGTTTCCAATGAAGAAACCGAAGTAACAACCAATGGTGACTGCTGAAGCAACAACTGGGACTGTTTTGATGACATCCAAGGGAATAATAGGGCTGGAGGAGAAAACGAAATTCCACACACAGAAGATGATGCACACAACTCCACCGACGACAAAACAGGCAATAACTGCAGCCGAGTCCCAGCCGTATTTGGGGTCCACACCAAGAGTCACAGCCATTAAGAAAATGACAAGACCGGCAATCAAAAGAAGATTACCAATGTAATCAATGGTCATCAATTTCTTTCTGATAGAACCTTCTGGTCTTGGTGGATTGAAAATAATAGCGAAAAACAACAAGGCAACACCTCCAATAGGTAAGTTGATGTAGAAACACCATCTCCATGACACATGCGAGGTGAACGAACCCCCAATTAAAGGTCCAAGAACGGAAGAAACCCCAAAGACTGCTCCCATCAGCCCAGTAACGAGAGGACGTCTATTCATAGGCACCACCTCGGTAAGAAGAATGATCACAAGGGCCTGGACTCCTCCTCCTCCCACACCGGCGAGAACCCTTCCTCCGATCAACACATTCATGTCGTCAGCGAGGGCACACATTAACGAACCGGCCTCGAATAAAATCACAGCAACGATCATGGAGTACTTTCTACCGAAAAGAATAGACAATTTCCCCCATGTAGCAGCAAACACTGCCATGGAGAGTAAGAAACCCGAAGACAACCATGCAACCTTGTCAAAGGCATTGAATTTGTTACCGACATCTGTCAAAAGCGTCACCACGATGGTTTGATCTAATGCTACTAAAAACAAACATAAGAGAAGCGAAGCAATACACAAGGCCAATCTGGCACCGGTCATGAAGTGATCTTCTCTTCTGGTACCATCACCAGCATTGGCTTCGGTGAAGAGTTCCTTTTGTTCAATTGACAGCGGCTGTTCCTGGTTGACCGGTTCAGATGACAGTGGTCGTGCCTGGCTGACGGGCTCATTTGCAGCCTTCTGGGCATCTGTTATTTTATTGATACTTGAAGATGACATATTGTCAGATGGTTGCAATACCAAGGAAAAACCTACCGATAGACAAGGATGTCTACATTCATTTATATACTTTGATAAAGAACATGATTCTGCCTCTTGGGTTTGAAGCATCCATGGCGCTAATAGACGGCTGAAACTGCTAAAATCCTTTCTCCGTTTAAAACCCTAATTCCGATGGCTTCCTCCTAACCCCGCGGAAAAATTCTGATAAATACGTCAATATCGGATTTATGCCTTAGCATCGCGACCAAGTTCAGTTAGTTATACGGATGTCGCACCCACGGTGCTACGTGTAAAGCCCGTCAGGGCTTTAGAGACAACAAAAGCCTTACGGAGAGATCGGGCGGTGCATCGATTAAGGCTTGCCTGCTATCAAAAAAGGTTTCCTGAAGCTGGCAGTGCAATCTGTTTACTTGTTAGCAGTGAGTAAGAAGTACGGCTACTAACAACACGGCTCTTCTCACGGACGACATTTTGAAGGCAAGATGCGACATTCTCTCTACACTTGTGCTGCTCGTTGTACACTTTGCAGCCAATAAATGCAATCGACAACTTTTAGATGAGGAGTCGGTATCGCTCGGTGATGACTGTTTCGAATACCATATTATGGCAGGACTCTTATCCATAACATTGAATCTTCTCAGTCTTCCCCCCTCAAGAGATATAAGTAATTACGTGAGCTCAGTCTTTGATTCAAGGCTTCATTACTATACTCTACGTAGATTTGATATTAATTTGTTGCCGAGCTTAACAACGGATTCCGAAGCCATCGGAGCTCCTTGGTGTGTTTCAGAGACTTTTTCGTGAATGCCACCAGCTCTTCGGTATATTCCTGGCATATTGTCATCGGGGCTGTTCGGTATATGGAAGGCTCACCGCTCATCAGGCTCTTCGGTATACGGCTTACCACTGATATCGGAGTGTTCTCGGTGTATTACAGGCTTACTCCCGTGATCGCCGAACTATTCCCGCAACCTTTCACCAAGTCCGTTCTTATTTTGAGCCGCACATTATTTGCAGCCAAAAGCATAGAGCTTATTCATCAAGTTCCATTTTCCTCAACTTCAGCTTACTCATCAGCTGCAGCTTATTCATTAAGCAGCTTACTCATCAACTACTCGTCAAGTTTAGCACCCTTCTCGTGGCTTACCCGCAGCGTGCTTTCTGGTCCCTCTTCCAATACTGTCTCCTCGCGGTTGTCTGCTATTCCTTGTTTAGGTAATTTCTCATTGGTGATGACAAAGGTAGCCATAAACCCGAGAATTGACCATCCAAGCCCCATGTAGAACACATTTCGAATTGAGTCCATAATGATCTCCTTGATGAACAGCTCTGCTTCCGGCGACAATGAGTTGAGAAGTTTCGTCGAACTGATCAACGTCCGAAGATCGTACTTTGACAATTCCTTTGATATAGCCGCATCTGGCGTTGCTGCCTTGAGCTTGTTGGTTAAAGATGCTGAATACACAGCATCCGAGAGACTGGCTGAAACGGTGCCTCCCAAAGCACGAGAGAAACTGATGAATGTCGTGGATAAAATGAGTCCACCTTCTGACTTTGGCGCCGATATCTGACAGCCAATCATCGTCACTTGCATCTGCAACCCAATAGAGATTCCGCTGAGGATCATAAGCCCAATTTTTGCCGAGCTGTTGGAATCGGTCTTCAATAGACAGAGGAGTCCGTTTCCAATGGGGCCGATTACTGCAGCAAACAACCCGACGGGCTTGACATGTTTGGTCTTGTTCATGAAAATGCCTCCGAATAAGGACGAAAATATGACTGCAATGATCAACGGAAGACACTGAACTCCTGAGCTCAATGCCCCGGCCCCGTGAATCACCTGGAAGTATATGGCGATGTACAAGAGGTCCGACATGAAGTAGCCAAACGATGACAATATGGTAACAGCACAGGCTACGATCAGAGGCACAATCACTATGTCTTTTGGAATAATAGGGTGTTTGGAGAATCTGAAGTTGTATACCGCAAACCCTATGGTAGTGAATCCGCCCACGACAAAGCAGCAGATAACAGCAGCCGAATCCCAGCCATATCTTTCTTCGACCCCAAGCGACAAGGCCACCAAAACAAGCGCTACCCCAGAGCTGAGGAGGAGGGTGCCGAGGTAGTCAATTAGGCCGAGCTTATCTCTTATGGTGCCCTGCGTATGTGGAGGATTGAATGCCCACACGAAGAAAGGAAATGATACACCTCCAAGAGGAAGGTTTATATAGAAACACCATCTCCACGATACCTTGGAAGTGAAAGAACCGCCAATAACCGGGCCCAACACTGAAGCTATAGCAAACGTCATGCCCATGACACCGATATAGAGCGGCCGTCTATTGATGGGGACGATTTCGGTGATTATAATGAACAGGAGAGACTGAATGCCTCCACCACCTACTCCAGCGAGGACTCTCCCGCCGATAAGTACGTTCATGTTGTTAGCCAAAGCACACATTAGCGAACCCGCCTCAAACAAGACAATTGCAACGATCATGGCATTTTTGCGACCAAAGATAATGGACACTCGGCCCCAAAACACCACGAACATACAGGTAGATAGAAGAAACCCCGACGTGAGCCAGGCCACCTTGTCGAACGCATTGAACTTGTTGCCCACCACTGTCAAAATCGTCACCACGATAGTTTGGTCAAGAGCCACCAAAAACATGCATAGAAACAACGCTGTTGCACATACTATAAGATTTGCACCTAACAAGAACTGCTCTTCTCTCTTAGTTCCGTCCCCGGCATCTGCTTCATAGTATTTGGCACTCTCCTCTGTTCCATCATCTTCTCCTCTCTCTTCTATTACATCTCCAGCATCTCCTTTGCTCTGGTTTACTTGCACCAGTATCTCTTGAACTTCGTCCTGCTGCATGTCTGTGTTCTGGAGTCGGTGATACCTGCGCAGCTCGAGGCATCTTTGGCGTCTTATATACTAACTCCGCCGAAGGTTTACGAAAGCTTAAAAAAACCCTATGTTGCCTGCAATAGCAAGCTGGAATCTGGTCCATTCTTTGCCAACCGCATCCAATCATACGGCTGCTGCAGAAGCCCGATTTCTGGGGATCTATTTACGAGGTGAAGGCTCGCAGGGTACGCCTTTTTATGTGCAGGCACGGCCGATGCTCCAAATGGATATAGAAATTCTGAAGGAAATTGCGGTTGTAACTTCCGTTTCTTGTTGTTTGATGCAATGGCAAAAATATATTCGTTATCGGACCTCAAGTTCGTTAAGTCAGTAACGTTGAGAGCCTGGTTCCGAGGAGGTCTGCCTACTGGACAGGGTAAGTTTGCCGTGATTGATGTGCGAGACTCCGATTTTGTTGGAGGCCATATACGAGGATGCTACCATATTCCAGCCGGGAACTTTCACGAGACGTTACCGGAGTTGCAGAAGAAGTTGTACGAAAATAAGATAGATGACGTTGTGTTCCACTGTGCATTGTCTCAGGTGAGAGGACCTTCGTCGACGTTAAAGTTCTTGCGGTCGTTGAATGACGTGCGAGATGAGACCCTAGCAAAGTACTTTGAGAACTTGAATGTATGGGTGCTCCAGGGTGGGTTCACCAGTTGGCAAGCAAATTATGGGGAAGATGAGGAGGTGACAGAAGGCTATAATAGAGAGCTCTGGGAATAGCCTTGGAATGCGGCCATTAGATGCAGATGGTAGGCTTTACCGGAGTTAAGAGCTACGGAAAGAACTCTAATATGTTCATTACATAGGGAATTGTTGGGAGAATCTGCAGATGATATATAAACCTCTGGCAGTATGGTCCACATGTTATGGTCCACATGTGTACATATGTTATTACATGTTCGGAGAACTTAAAGAATTAGGTCTATGATTGGCGGAGGAGATTTTCAAAAGAATATGCTCTTTGCTATGTCTTCAAAATCTTCTCGATATGATCTATTATATGAAGAACATCAATCGAGTATAAAATGATGGGAAAACATCTATAGAATTCGATTACAGATAGGAATAATCTCAATAGAATATGACGTCTAGATAGGACGACTTCATTATAATATGCTCTCTGAAAGGAAAAACTTCATTGAAATTTGCTCTATGCTGGGAACAACCTAAGTAGTATATCCTTTTTACTAGGAAGAAGCTCATTAGATTACGGTCATGGTAGACAACCTCGGTAGAATAGTGCCTATGTTAGTATTTCGGACAATTTCAGTAGAATTCCTTCATGCTATGAAAAAGTTCAGATATCCTCTATTATAGGTGTGTGCAGGAATTCAATAGAATATGGTCTATGGTGGTAGTCATTCATTGCAATATAATCTATGTAGGAAAACCTTCATATGCTCTACGATGAAGCTTGGCAAAGTTCATCAGAATGTGGTCATGATAAGCGGAACTTCAATACGGTCTATAGATAGAAATGATAGAGCTTACAAGCAAATGTACTGACACATGTCAGACTCCTTAAACATGCTGGTTTCATAGGCGGGGCACTTCCAACCTCTCCACCTCCTAGTATTCGTCGTCTACGAGCCTATTGCAACCAATTTCTTGTCGTGAAATTATATTTTTAGACCCGATACCCGGTCGTGTACGGGTATTTTTAGATCGAGAGTCACCTCGTCAGCTTATCTTCATGCCAACGAGCCTTGGAGCTATCGCATGCTACTCCATAGCACCGTCATAAGTCCCTCGTAATGCCAAAACCGTCCTCGAGCCAGCAATGTGTCAAGGCAGATCGAGGTTGTGAAGTCGATTTCTACTGGCGATGGTCCCGATTTGGCTGTTTTGCGCGGCGACTGATGATATTTTTTGCGCCACGTACTTTTTTCGTGTCAAGCCCTGCAGTGCGGAATCTATTTATAGTATTGTCGGCATGAGATCAATCGCTAGAACTACGAGCAGTGCACCAATTCTTATGCAGACATACATGGCACAAACACTATTTTTAATGGACTCCGCCAGCATAAACAATCTAAACGAATGACGAACAAACAAAACCACCCCTTCACGAGTGTATAGAGTAGACTCTAATTTAAGAGTACGTACAAAACCTCCATTGCAACAGATATAAATACTCTTGCCTTTCTGCTCCTCCATCATCATTATTATCATCACATCACATTACATCTTCATCACATCACATCGTCATGGTTTACTTGAAATCTTTGGTGAAACTATTACCACTCGCTAGCGCCGCGTATGCTGCAACTAGTACTTGCAATCCGCTTTCCACTTCTTGCAGCCCCGATCCTGCTCTCGGAACAGATATAACAGAACTCTTCACTGGTGATTCTTCCTACTTTGATGTCACCTCGACTGAAACTGGGGTAATCACAAGCGACGATGGGCTAGAGCTCAAGTTAGCAAAGAGATTTGATAATCCAAGTTTGAAATCCAACTTCTACATTATGTTCGGTAGAGTCGAGGTCCACTTAAAAGCAGCTTCGGGTACGGGAATCGTATCTTCTTTCTACTTGCAGTCAGATGATCTTGATGAAATCGATATAGAATTATTGGGTGGAGACACGACCCAGTTCCAATCCAACTTCTTCTCCAAGGGAAACACCACCACCTACGACCGAGGCCAATATCACAGTACTCCCGGCTCTCCTCAGGAGAACTACTTCAATTATACCATTGATTGGACCGAAGACGAGTGTGTGTGGTACTTGAATGGGGACAAAGTCAGAACTTTGTCGAAAGATGACCCTCAGGGCTTCCCTCAAACTCCAATGTATATCATGACCGGGATCTGGGCTGGGGGTGACTCTAGTAACGAGCCAGGAACCATCGAATGGGCCGGCGGCTCAACCGACTACTCTGATGCTCCGTTCAGCATGTACATCAATAAGTTACTTGTCAGTGACTACTCCACTGGTGATTCCTACTCCTACAGCGACACTTCTGGTTCCTGGAGTTCCATTGAAGCTAAGAACGGTAAGGTGAACGGTAGAATCAATGATGCTGACATTGAGGGAGACTCTGAATCGAGCGAAAAGTCTTCGTCTTCGTCTAAGTCTTCGTCTTCTTCTTCTTCTTCTTCTTCTACTTCATCGTCTTCATCGTCTTCTTCCTCTTCTTCTTCTTCCTCTTCTTCTTCTTCAAAATCATCTAATACCGCCTCCTCAAAGGCTGATACTACCACTGCCTCTTCGAAGGCTTCTACTACCACTGCCTCCTCAAAGGCTTCTACTACCTCCTCCAAAACTTCTACTACAAACACTACAGAAGACTCTACTGAAAGTGACTCCTCCGATGGTGATTCCGGTGACGCTACCACTGAAGCTACTACTGCAACCACTACTTCCCAAACTGCCAACACCCTTGCTACCTCCACCACCGCCGCTTCATCTTCTGCATCTTCATCTTCTCATTCAGTCACCTCCGAAAATGGTGCTTCACAAATGACCCAATCTGTCATCATGCTCTTGTGTGCATGGGTCTTCAGCTTGTAAACTATAATGTATTTTTAATGTTAGATTGTACTAGATATTGTAGAAGTCAGCCTTGCAAGACGATCACGGGCTTATGAAGATTCTAATAATGATTATGGCCTACGAATTCCATAATGAATCATTGAGCTTACATAAAATCATTTATATACTATGGTTGAGTGCAAGCTTACATAAGTCAATCTTCATAGTTCTATGATTATGAGCTACAATAGCTTATTTATATATGGGCTGATTGAAAACTGTATAATTGAATGACAAAACTATTTTGTAGCTAAATTAAACTAGGACCATCGTAGTGGCCTGGCTGCTGTATGAATTGCTGCTGAACTGGTTGAGTAAATTGTTGGGGGAACTGTTGTTGGGGACTGAACATGGTCTGCTGCTGAATGAACTGCCCTCCAGTAGACTGAACAAACTGCTGGTTGTATCCGCTGGGCTGCTGTTGAAACTGCTGATTGTAGCCACTAGTAGCCTGCTGTTGCAATCCAGTTCTTGCTCCTTGCAAGTAGGCATTTCTTTGCTGTTCTTGTTGAGTTTGCGGGAACACAGCAACGGTAGGTAAGTTCTCCAATCCGCCAGCAGTGGCCTGGGGCTTCAAAGGCTGTTGCTGCTGTGATTGTGCGTTGTTGAAGACATTGGTGGTGGTCTGCGACACTTTGAACGGATTGCTTCCTGTAGAAGATGGGGCAATGGCTTGAACTCCATGATCGAAGCTTAAGGCTGTGGTATTACTGCCCTGAGTGAATCTGGAGTTGGCAAATGGGTTGGTGGACTGGCTTTTTAGTGGTAACGTGGTGGTGGAGGAGGCTCTGGTGAAGGGATTTGTGTTTGTTCTGCCCAATCCTGTGATTTGGGGCTGTTGTTGTGGGGGCAGCTGGTAGTTGAATGCTTGGGTGGTTGTGGCACCGTTTTGTTGCATGAACGGATTCGAGCCGGTTTGTTGCTGAGCTTGGGCCCCGTAGCCCCCAAACCCAGCACCAGTGAATGCCGGATGCACTTGTTGGGTTGGTGCCTGTTGCACTGGCTGTGCCTGCTGCGCTGGGAACTGCTGTACTTGTTGTTGAACTGGCTGTACTTGTTGCTGTACTGGTTGTTGCACTGGTTGTACTTGTTGTTGTACTGGTTGTTGCACTGGTTGTACTTGTTGTTGTACTGGCTGCTGGACTGGCTGCTGGACAAAGGCAAAAGCCCCTCCCCATGGATTGAAGGTAGCCTGCTGAACGATCAAAGACTCTGGTCTTGGTCCGTCTGCTTGTGATGGTACAGATGGTTGAGTAGGTTGGGCAGCTGTATACGATTGGGTAGGTTGATAAGCTGCAAACGATTGAGTAGGTTCGTTAGAGCTCTGTTGTGGTGCCTGTGGCTTGGCTACACCGTTTTTATCTGATTTTTCAGCAAGATACTGTCTTCTGTTGACCTCGAAGTTGGGGTCATCCAAGTACTCCTCCAAAGACGAGGTTAGGGCCGTAGGAGCATGTTTGATGGTAGGAACATGCAACTTTGTAGCGTATTCGAGATGTTTTGCAACTCGCAAGTAGTCGATGACGTATTTCGTTTGATCGACGAATTTTTTGTATATTTTCAATGCTCTTTCAGCATCATATTTGGACATTTCAAAGTAGTGTTCTAAGATGTTAATCACACCTTCGTTGAGCTCCTGGAACAACGACAACAAGTCATTAACCAATAACCGGAAAGCTGTGAGCACCAAATCGTTGTTGATTTCGTTCTCGACGAAGTTGTTCTTCAACAAGGCATCGATCTGCTTCTGCACACTCTCAGTCTCTCTCAACAACCCCTTTTCCACGGTTAATGACCGGAGTCTGCCGCCGTTTTGGCTATTGGTGTTGTTGGAGCGCTCGTCTCGTACGTAGTCGATGTCGGTTTCTTGAAACTGTTTCACCCTCGTTTGTAAGTATTTCGAATACTTCATGATGAACCTCACATCATTACTAAAATTGCCGCCCTTGGAGATGGAGGACTCGGATAGATTGAGCATATTTGGGGCTTTCTTGCTTAAATGATTCAATGCAACGTCACGGTCACCTTCTCGGATCAAAATATGAATGACAATCAACGATTTGTATACAACCGACCACGCGTTGTCTTGTAGTCTCACTTGAAGCGTTCTCATCACCGTGTTAAAGTTCTCGGCCGCTACCGCATGGTCGATGGAGGTGGACATGAGAATGGGCTCGATATACTTTGGTTTGGGCGCAGCCACCTTCACTTTGGTGGCTCCCTTGACTATCTTCTCATATGTTGTCATGGTCGTCGGAGCAATTGGAACAGTGGAACAGGGGCGGGCGTCTCGGTGACTCTGCTTATGGCAACTTCACTACACGGACTCGATGGATCAAGTAAATGGCTCCGGTTTTTTTCTTTTTATCGGCTTTGCTTCGACAATTTCTTGGTGCTATACTTAGAAAACCCGATACAGATGCTCATACAAACAAAAAAAAAATGTGTGCACCTCCCACAGCCGGGCCGGGAGTTTTCGCTACTTAGTGCAAATCTCTACAAATGTATATAAATCTCTCAGCGAATGTTATACAAAATTTGTCTGCAAATCTCCATAGTGTTCGCATTTGCTACAAAAGCTGTCAGTAAGAATTAAGCCCATTTTTGGTTATATACAAGTGATTTCTCTATTTAGTCTTCATTCCGCCTCTCTTCTCTAAGAAGTCCTTAGCTTCGTTCACCTTGGTGGCTAAGAACGATGATCCGCCCTTATCGGGATGGTTAGCCATCATGAGCTTTCTATGCTGCTCCTTGAGCTTGGCCTTCGATAAGGTTGTTTCCTTCAAGTTCAAGATTTGTAGTGCTTCTTTGGCTGACATCTTGGTGCCAAAGCTTCCCTTGATAAATGCTTTTCCATTGAGTCCTGGTTGGTTGGATTTGAAAAACCCAGCTGCCACATAGGCGGCACCCAATGCTCCTATTCCAGTCATCCACGGATGTTCTCCCATCCAGTCGCATGCTTGGTCGAAGTAGTACTCAGCTGACCCTTCTGCTGCCCTCTTACGCTCTAAATGGCCTGTGTATGCAGCTGCTGGGGGTATTTGCTCTTGGGGTATTTGTGGTGGTTGCTCTTGTTCCTGCTGTTGACCGGGTATGGCCAAAGTGGGTATTGGCATGTTAAATGGTGCCATCTTGGAGTTGCCGTTGTGCTTGAAGATGAAAAATTTGTTGCCAGAAAAAGACTCGAGATATTTTGGAACAGACATCCGTACACCAATAAAAACCTTGTAGATCCGATGCCTGGTAAATGCCATAACCCCCTAATATAGTCGGTTGCTAGTCGTAAGATTGAAATCTCAGATATGGTGTTAGATGGGGGAATAATAGTGTATGGTGCTGGATGGCGAAATAATGGTATATTTTGCTACAGTGTGCAACTTTTCGTAGAAAATTGTGAATCTGCAAGTTATTTTTCATCGTCTCAATCAACCTCTTTGATATTGAAAGCAACACCTCTTTAATATTATCAGCAAACCTCATTCACTCATTCACCTCTTGCATCAGACTTTCCTCACCCCCTTCTACCAATCTATAGTCTCTTATCTCATAACTCAAAAGCCTACTTCTCATCTCCACAACCGTACATCCTAATCAACGACTCTTGCACATAGATTTGCATAGCACCCTCTCCTGGAAAAAGGACTCGAACTCTCTCGTATCCACTCCACCATGTGCATCCTCTTGCTTCCTCTTGCTCCATTCCCTCCCCTCGGTGGATCGGTTTCGCTTCCCTTGATCAGCTGCAAATATACTCCTGTCCCAAATAGGCAGTCGGTGCGACTGGCCCATCTCATCACAATATTTTTTTTTTCTGGAGATGTGAAAAAATCCATCTTCTTCTAACCACTTTACTATTGCATTACCATGAGAGTTTACACATGTCATTTCTGCTCGTCGCCGGTGTACCCTGGACACGGGATCATGTTTGTCAGAAACGATGCTAAAGAGTTCAGATTTTGCCGATCCAAATGTCATAAAAACTTCAAACAACGTCGTAACCCAAGAAAATTAAGATGGACCAAAGCATTCAGAAAGGCTGCTGGAAAAGAGTTGGTGGTGGACTCTACGTTGACCTTCGCTGCCAGAAGAAACGTTCCTGTCAGATACAACAGAGACTTGGTTGCCACTACCTTGAAGGCTATGGCCAGAGTAGAAGAAATCAGACAAAAGAGAGAAAGAGCCTTCTACAAGAACAGAATGAGAGGAAACAAAGAAAGGAAATTGGCTGCCGACAAGAAGTTGGTGCAAGATAATCCAGAATTGTTGAGAATGAGAGATGTGGAATTAAGAAGAAAGGCCGAAAAGGAAGCAGCCAAATTAGAGGATGTGGAGATGATGAGCGAAGACGAAGAAATGGAGTCAGAATCAGAGTCAGAAGAAGAAGTGGAATCTACCAAACAAAAGGTGTTGTTGGTCAACAAAAAGAAGACCAGAAGAACCCTTGCTTAATTTATTTCTTCGGTGTATTCCTCATATTTTATCATTATCAAGTTCATTCCTACTTGTACATCTCACACTACATCCACGCTTTTCTGCTAATTATTTGCCATCCTAAGTTTGCCCCTACTTATTTTTCATCCTACACTTATTTGAATTCCGGTACTTTTCGTTGATTCATCAATAAATATATAATCAGGCCCTATAATGAGATATATAAAAGTTCATTAGTTGTAGTTGATTCTAGCTTCGCACTTTTGTAAGAACAGGCCAGTAAGGCCTCTGGTAGTAAGTAGAGGATGATTCCGATTGAATCTCTTGTTCTATTTCTGGGACTTGGGGCGGTAGTGATCTCAGTGAGCTCATCATTAGGGCTATGGTGTCTTGGTGGATCTGGGTGTGGATTCTATGCTGTTGTAGCTTCTTCCCTTCATTGTAGCTGAATCCTTCGTCACGTCCTCTCTTTCGTGAGACGTCTGCCATACGCGTGAGTGTTAATATAGGAGTCTGAGGAGCCTGAAGAGCTTATGAAATTGAGTCTAACAAAAGTCGAGTTTGAACTGAATATGTTCAGGTGGTGTATAGGTAAAGGAAGGTACGAGTTTGGAGAGTAATGAAACGAATGAAAGGTGTAATGCAGATGTTTGTTAATGAAAAGTTGTGAATATATGAATTAGTTTCGCGACGCTCTTCACTATAAACCTCCGTACCAC
The DNA here is from genome assembly GCA_003708185.3 of Isabelozyma rhagii. NCBI lineage: Eukaryota > Fungi > Ascomycota > Pichiomycetes > Serinales > Metschnikowiaceae > Isabelozyma > Isabelozyma rhagii. Next base: position 339,095 of record PPNO03000008.1, on the reverse strand, counting down.
AGGTCTATTTCCATGCTATGCTGAAGAGGTTTCACGATGCCATTATTGGTCTTGGGGTCCATTCCATGGTTAATTAAAGCTTGCGATTGATTAGCTATGAGAATGATAGGAGTTTTGTAGTAAATTTAACACCTCAAGTTTGTTCTGGCTCTTTTACTGGCCAGAGCTCTTCTCGCTGTCTCTGTTTTTCCTCAGACTTCATCGATCTCTTCTGTTCTTTCAGTTCTTCTCTCTTCCTAGCCCAACCTCCGATACTCATTGTCACTCCGTACTCCATTACCTCGTCTGACCATGGGCGAGCGATTACAAAATGTCACTCACATCAAGCACTCTGCTAACACCAAAATCCCTCTGAAAATAGAAGAAACAACCACCATCCTCATCAAGTCCAACACCCCGTACATCTCTGCCCTTAAAAGAATAAAGAAAACGCTTCAACGTTTTGAACAGAGCCTGTTGCCCCAGAATAAAAAGTACCAAGGAGGAGGTTTCAAAAGCGTCAAGTACATTTCCGTGAAAGGATTGGGAAAGGCCATAGAAAAGTGCTTGAGTTTGGGGCTAGCATTCCAGGATAAAATTGGTTACAAGATAGAGGTGTTGACGGGAACAGTGGAGGTGTTGGATGAATTCAAACAAGATGGCAGTGACAGCGAAGAAGAATCGGAATACAGAAAGAGACGAACAAATAGTATTGAAATCAGAGTGTACCTCAACCGTGGGCAGTAATAGAATACACTATCCGGCTAGGTAGCTCGCCTGTTTCATGATCATTATCCACCTTTGCCGAAGTCCTTCTTCCTTCGTCTATTTCATGTCTATTGGTGTCCAAATCCTCCCTCGGTGTCCTCGCACTAGACATTATGCTTCCATATATTTCTAAGCCTAATGTAAAAGTAGTTAAGTTGTATTAACACAATAGAGTTGCTATGTACTTTCAGCTATAAAATTGAGAGTGGAATGCCCTAGAGAAACGGAAGAACTGCTAATGGAAACTCCTTGCAGGCGGATGAAATCCCACCCAAGGATTACGGGAATTTCAGTTTCCACAAGAAGGAAAGTGAAAGTGTGGGAAAAAATAACAGAAGACCCTTGAAGACAAAAGGAAACCGTGGCCGTCGTCTTAGGAATGGTAATCTGTTCATGAAGGATAGAAATCTTCAACGAGTCATCATGGTGAATAAGGGGAACACCGAGTTCACCAGAAAGCTTGGAATTGATAATCAGATATGTGCTACCAAAATCCCAATAAGCCTCCGCAGGCTGGCTTATAAGAGTCATAAAGATAATCGTCGAAATAGGCACTGGTGATGCAGGTTGTCAGAGCTGAGTTGGTGGACGTTGAGAGACCTGGGAAGCCGGGGGAATTGCTTTCGACGAAGGGCGGTCCCAACGGGCAAAGGACGAGAATTTCAAAAGATATAAAGCAGCTTCATCCGAATTCCAGACCTTTTTGTTACGACGTAAGTAGGTAACGAAGGAGGGATTGGACGCAAAGGGGCCGAAGATGCCAACAGACTCAAGGAACACAGGAAAAGGAATAAAACTCAAGTACGATAAGGCCAAAAGACTAGCTAAAAGCACTTGAAGATCGCAGGTGTTCGTGGGGGGAGTTGAGTACAAGAATGTAAGCATATCGGTATTAATCATATCAGTGAGGTCATTGTGCGGTACCTTGTATGACAAGAGGAAACGGCGGACACCACCAAAGGTATGGATGGCAGCAGAGTTGCGTTCTAAAGCAGCAAATGCGGGCCAACGGTTTAATTTATAGCGCTTAAAAGTAGCGAAGAAAAGCGGAGCAGACAAGGGCGACTTATGAATCGAGGTAGTCAAGGAAGCGACTAGTTCAAAAGGCGACTGATCTTTGGAAAGAGTCTGGAAACGGTAACGAATATTACCGGGAACAGCTGGAGCATCAGTAACCTTATTCCGGGGAAGCAATGAACAAAATATGGACCATAACCGCAGGGTTTCAGGAACAGGAGGAGGAGTCATTGCCTGGCTTATCAGACAATCGAAAGGTCACGGGATCATCATTTCCTGATCGCTTGGAATGTCTTTATCGTCAATAAGATCGTGAAATATTGATTACGTAATACTTGGTTGTAAAACGTATTGGCTACCATTACACCTAAATTCATTTCTTCATTTCTCTATATACAGCACTCAATTCTCATAGCTTCTCGAAACACTTTTGTTTGATGTGGTCAATGGATAAGTAGTTTTTCGAGCTTTTGTCCATCCGCTGCTCCGCTATTTGCACTAACTCGAGACATTTGAGGTAATCTCGCTGGAAGTACGCTTTTTCACAGCTATGCAAGAGATAATTGAAATCAACTTTCTTGTTTGGTTCCAACCGGTCTAATTTATCATCATCATATAACCACTCTTCTGTATTTATCGTAGGCCCTCCTCGAAGAAACTGGAGCTTTTGAGCATTATATTCGTCTTCTGTTTGAGGTTTTCTCACTTTTTTCTTCCCTTTGGCAGCTACTGCTACTCCACAGTTATCATTAACAGCATTTATCACGATATCGTCTGCCATATTCGTCTATTTCCTCGGTGTTTCTGCTTGTCTCTGGTTTGTTTCTGTCTTTTCTCGTCTGATTTCTGTCTAAATCATCGCATTACAGAAAAAATTAGACGCTTTTGGCATGTGCTAAGTGCAGTCCTTCATGCGGGTCTTTATCTATGCGCTAAACGGCTTCGTATCGGAGCTTCTTTAAGGAGCTTCCGTTTTTTTCTAACCTGTTTATTACCGTTATTGCTTTACTTCAATAATGTCAGAGTTGGACCAATTAATTCCTGGTCCTTATGTCAGGAAAAGATCAAACCCTGTCTATCGCAGGTTCTTTCTCTTCTCTTTTCTCGGATGTATCTTCCTCTTTATAAATGCAGTTCTTATTAAGAGATCGGGTTATCTCTTTAACACTCATGCTGGCCATTTCCTCTTTGGCTCAGATCTGCTCACCAAGGAAGAAGTAGAACATGAGTACCTCAAGGTATTGCAATCCTCGAATTGGGCTAGAAATTGGTCAGATAAGTATACCCACGAAACGCACTTGGCCGGCAGTTATCCCTTGGCCAATTGGACGGCACAAAAGTTCGAAGAGTACGGATTAGAAACGAAGATTGAAGACTATTACGTCTACCTCAATACCCCCAAAAATAATGGCTTGAAGTTGCTTAAGGAAAATGGAGTGGTGTACACTGCTTCTTTGATCGAGGACGAGATTCCCGAGGACTCAACCACCTATGGAGATGATCTTGTGCCCGCATTCCATGGATACTCTGCCAGCGGGAATGTCACCGGGGAGTTTTTCTATGCCAATTACGGTAGGAAAGAAGACTTCGACAAGTTGGTTGAATTAGGGGTTAACATGACAGGTAAAATAGCTGTGGTGAGATATGGATTCATTTATCGTGGCTTGAAGGTGAAATTTGCCCAAGAACATGGGGCCATTGGGATTGTGATCTACTCAGATCCTGGTGATGATGGTGAAATCACCGAGGAAAATGGTTACGCTGCTTATCCTGAAGGTCCAGCTAGAAACCCTTCTAGTATTCAAAGAGGAAGTGTGATGATGTTAAGTTACGGGCCGGGTGATCCAACTACCCCCGGTTACTCTAGCAACAAGCCTGATGTAGAAAGACAGGATCCTCATGGAACCATTCCTAAGATTCCTAGTTTACCAATTAGTTTCAAAGAAGCTTTGCCAATCTTGTCTAAATTGAACGGAACAGGCGTGAGTGCTAAACACTTCGGAAAGGACTGGAAAGGTAAGCTTCCTGGATTCGACTACTCAGCTGGCCCTTCATCTCCCCAATATACCTTGAATTTGTACAATGAGCAGGATTACAATATCACCACCATTCACAACGTTATCGGTGTTACCAAAGGACATATCGAAAACGAGGTGATACTTATTGGAAACCATCGTGATGCCTGGATCAAAGGAGGAGCCGGTGACCCTAACTCTGGTAGTGCATCGATTTTGGAGATGTTGCGAAGCTTTTCTGAGTTGCAGAAAAAAGGCTATAAACCCTTGAGAACGATTGTTTGGGCTCTGTGGGATGGAGAAGAAGCAGGTTTGCTTGGGTCCACGGAATGGGGAGAAGAGTATGCCAAAAAGCTCGAAAATGAAGTTGTGGCTTACATTAACTTGGATGCCTCGGTTGCAGGGCCAGCTTTGGCATTGGAAGCCACTCCGTCGTAGAACGAGGTTCTATTACTGGCTGCAAAAAAAGTGAAACATCCCGATACTGGTGTTTCATTGTATGAGAATTTTGCCCAAGGACCTGCCAAGGGAAACATTGAAATCTTAGGTAGTGGTTCGGATTATACTGTGTTCTTAGAGCACTTGGCCATTCCTTCGGTCTCGGTAGGATTCGAGCCCGATGCCAAGAGCCCCATCTACCACTACCATTCCAACTACGATTCGTTTCATTGGATGGAGAAGTATGGTGACCCTGGATTCATATATCATAACCTCATGAGTCAATACCTCGGGCTTGTTGTTTTGTCAATCAGTGATCAAGAGGTGATCAACTTCGACATCACCACGTACGGCAAAGAGATTCAGAAGTACTTCACCGACGCTATCTCTTCTGTCCCTAAGCCGTGGTACAAATCAAAGGTGGACGATAGTCTCTTGATTCGGGTGCCCATTCTCTCGCGGTTTATTCCCTCGCACATTCTCAAGAAGCTTTCGAAGAATATAGAACAGGTTCTCCACAAGTGGCATGAAGACAACAACAACAACCATCGTCACCGCAGACCTCATAGGCCTCATCAACGCTCTGATGATGACGGAGGTAAGTTCATTGATCTCGTCAAACTCACCAATTCGACTATTGACAAGTTTATTGATACTGCACAACAGTTTGACACCGCAAAGCTGGAGCTTCAATACGAGATTGACCATTTTGAAGGATTCAATCCATGGAAGAGAGTGAAATTGTATGCGAGGTTGCTGTATGTAAACTGGAAGTTGATTTATTTGGAGAGACACTTCTTGCACACCGAAGGACTTGTTAACAGACCGTGGTTCAAGCACTGTATCTTTGCCAGTGGAAGATACACCGGGTACGCAGGACAATCATTGCCGGGATTAAGGGAAGCGATCGAGGATGATGTTTTACAGGACGCTGTGAAGTGGTTGAATACGTTGTGGCAGAAGCTTGACCTTATGAGCTCTATCATGAAGAACTAGTATGTAGTTGTGTGTTAAATATGTTTAGTTAGAAGGAATCCGTAGTAATGTACTCAAGTCAATGATTGACTGCAGCAGAGACGTGAACGTGTTTCAAAGCAACATCTTAGACATGTACGTGTTCCTAAGCAGCAACATAGACGTGTACGTGTACTGTTGGCACAACTTTTAGAAAAGACAGAGATGTGGAAGCCTAATGGTTTTTTGAGGAAAACCCTCTCTTATAAGATCTATTCTCCAGCTACATTTAGCGACCTGTCATCTGTCGCACTTTGATCTGCTAAATTTTGTTGCAACCAAAAATGAGTCAAAACTCCGCGATTTCCCATCACTTCTTCTTCTTCTTCTTCTTTACCACAAATGACTTACAAGCCGCCAGTTCAAATCACCAATGGCATTCTCGCCAGAGAACTCATAGACAGGTATGACAACTTCCTATTCGACTGCGATGGGGTCATTTGGCTCGACGAGACATTAATCCCTGGCGTCAATAAGACCATCGCCTACCTAAGACAGCAAGGGAAGAAGTATGCTTTCGTCACTAACAACTCGTCTAAATCCCGAGACTCGTACATTGAGAAGTTTCAGCGTCTTGGATTGGAAGGTGTAACTAAAGACATCATCTTCCCTACATGTTATGCAGCCGCTGCTACTTTGAAGCATCACCATCGCGTCCCAGAAGGGTCCAAGATATGGGTCTGCGGAGACACCGGTATTGAACGCGAGCTAGAGGATTTGGGATACGTGCCCCTTGGAGGATCCGACACCAAGCTTGACGAAGCGTTTTCACCCGACCATCATCTTTTGAAGGTTGACCCCGAAGTGAAGGCCGTGGTTGTGGGATCAACCAAAGAATTCAACTACATGAGAATCGCAACTACTTTGCAGTATCTTCTTCACAACAACAAAACCATCCCATTCATTGGAACCAACATCGACAGAACCTACCCGGGCCCTGGAGGGCTCATTCTCCCTGCTGGAGGATCCGTGGTGCACTACATGAAATACACTGCAAACCGAGACTTCGTGGATGTAGGAAAGCCTAGCTCAGTGTTTCTTGACACAGTATTGGCCCAATGTGGGTTCGAAAAACACAATACTTTGATGGTGGGTGACACTTTGTACACGGATATCAAATTCGGAAATGACGGTGGACTCGGAGGTGAACACGGTGGAAGTCTTCTTGTTCTTTCCGGAGGCACAAAGAAGACTGATCTCGACTCGCTTCTCAGTAATCCGGACGACCATGAGGGTGGACATAGTTTGATTCCGCTGTACTATATTGAATCCTTGGGCCATTTGTTTGACCTTGTGAGTGAGAAGTAAGGCAAAATGCTTACCAAAGAGCCTAGCAGAGTTCACCTACTCACAATTGGCATATTAGACGAGAGGTACCATGATTTGAGACACAGAACTTCAGCTTTAGACCTACATATAGATTTGATACTACAACATGAATAGATATTAAAAACCGGAAACCTGCTTCATTGTTGTCCAGCCGTCAATGCAGAGATGTCATCAGCGCTGTGTAGTTGGCACTTGTAAGCTGTATCATGGCCAGTACCAATAACTTTACTATGTAGTACGTCGTCTGCGGCAATGTCTGATCATTGATTTCAGATCAGACTCTTAGCTTGACTTCACTGGTGAGCGCAAAAAAGTCGCCTGCAGGAGCACTGTTAACGCGCAGAACCCATTTATCAGCAAAGAACCTCTTTTTCACAACCAGTAGCTAAGGATGATCAATTTCACGGGGCAAACGAAGAAACGCGTGGTCAATCTTGGTAACAGACGGCCTAGCAATAGTAGCAACTCCAAAAACTTCCTTCAACAATCGATCCTTCAGCGACAGCAGCGAGAAGAACAAAGACTCCGCGATAAGAGCGGTTTGATCCTACAGAGTTACATCAGAAGATACCTTGAATTGAGTAGAGTGGCGGAAAACTTACAATCTGAGTGGACTGAAGACGGTGTTCATAGCCAGGATCTTGATTGGGATCATTGGCTTGTAAAGTTCGTATTCCTAGTTAAATGGTCCTTTCCTCAACAATCCTCAGAAACTATCCAGAGATCATTGCATGTTCTATATACCAGATTGCAAAACGATGAAGTTGTAGCAGCTCCAAGAACATTCTCCAGTCTTGTTCAGGGCCTCATTAAGTGTCTATATCTAGTCATCAAATCACCTGCTGACAACGAAAACTACACCAGTATGGGACGAATTACAGAGATACTTAGTATGGCATTACAAAGACAATGGCCCGTTCCCGAGGTAGCATTTCACGGACTCATATTGGCCTTGTCTAAATGTCTTATACAATATCCGATCAGTGACTACGGTCTGTCTGCGGTGGTCAATTTGGCGTTTGACGTTAATGTACTCGATTCCCTGCAATCATTCATCAAATTCCTATCCGTCCCCCCAAGTAATTTCTCGGATTATCAGTTTAATAAGCACCAATTGTCTGTAGTAAGGCATGTATTCCTGTCTGAGGAGTTAGAAATAGCAGATTTATCAAATGAAGAGAAAGTCAACTTATTAGCAAATACCCTTAAGATCAGAAGCTTTAGCGAAGAGTTCACTCCGGAAGATTATATTGTGATAGGTGTAATACTATCAGATATCTCCTTTTCAGTGTACCCCAGCAACGAACAAGACGACGAAGACGACGAAGAAGAGAGGGCCACTCCCGATCCAAGGAAGTTAGACTCAGATGCAAAATTGTATGTCGACGCCAGTACCATTAGCCAGATAGAAATACTCTACTCATCTAGCTTCATAAAACAAGGCATTCAGCATTTCACCGATCCAATCACCATTAAAAGAAATAAAGAACTCTCACGGGTAGCTTTGAACTCCTTTGCAACACTATTATATATGGTTCCCTCTATGAAGAATAAACTATGTATGTTGATCACCATAACACCCAGATCGTACAATTGGTTTTATGAGCAAATCAGTGAGAATATAATTTATCAGGAATTCATGGCATACTCATCGTCGAAAGACTATTTAAGATATGCAGATATAATAAGAGTGTATCCCAAGGAAGACAAAGAGGTGGATAGGTTTTGGAAGACTCTCTTTACTTTCCAGGAACTTTATTCTTATTGGTTAATTGTCTCCAATGATTTTGAGAGTTTTAGCGAAAAGTTGTCTGTAGCAGAGGTTTCCCAGTTCTTGAGGTTTTTAAAACTCCTCTCTTTGACATTGATCTTCAATAATGAAAAACTCCAGAAACAAGAGAAGAGGTTGTTTCCCAAATATGGTAAATTGAAGGATATTTCTCTCGCATTATTGAATCAATTGTATCAAAAGAACCTCCGTATGAAATTTTTACCCTCCAACTATTGGCAACTAAATGAGTTAAATTTCGACATAGATGGCATGCTCCAAATCATCATCAATGAGGAAGAAAGAAGACTAGAATTAGATGAGTTGGACTCAGACGAAGAACGTGAAATGGAGGAAGTAGGCAACAAGTCTTTAAGTGCATCCAATGATACTTTATCTAAGCTTGAAGTGTTGAAAAAACTTCCATTTTTCATCTCATTCAATGACCGAGTGAAAGTCTTCCAGTCTCTCATAGAACTCGATAAACAGAGATCTCATGCCGATGTCAATGCCTTCACCTTGTTCATGGACGACCACACTAATAAGTTACTGGCAGACATCAGAAGAGAGTACATGTTGGAGGATGCATTCAACAATTTCCACAATGTAGGCAGCAAATTTAAACACAAACTCAGTGTTACATTTTTCAATGAGTACGGACAAGAGGCAGGAATTGACGGGGGAGGTATTACTAAAGAGTTCCTAACCAGTGTCGTAACAGAAGGATTTCGACCCCATGGGAAATTTGCGTTATTTAAAGAAACAGTAAGTGACAATCAGATTTACCCCAATGACGAAATCTACAAGGAGTTAAGCAGGAAGATTGAGGTAGAGAAAAACAAAGAACGGCTTATGTACTTGAAATTCATGGGGTCAGTCATTGGTAAATGCTTTTACGAGAACGTATTGGTGGATGTTTCCTTTGCACCTTTCTTTTTAAGCAAATGGTGTAGTGCCAATAATTCTATGAAGAACTCTATTAATGACTTGAGTTACTTGGATAGTGAGTTATTTACAAACTTAATGAAACTTCCATCCATGACTCCCGAAGAATTGGATTCTCTAGAGTTGAATTTTACTATGGAAGAGAAAATCAAAGGTATAATATACAAGTTCGACTTACTCCCACCTATTGGAGAAAGTACATTGGTTGATTCAAGTAATAAACTCAATTATATTCATCAGGTATCCAATTTCAAGTTAAACCAATCACTTCATATTCAAACAAAGTTCTTCCTCGAAGGGTTATTTGAGGTAATCAACGCCAATTGGTTGAGTATGTTTGACTCCTTTGAACTACAGATGCTCATTTCTGGGGCACAGAACGACATCAAAATCCAAGATTGGAAGGAAAACGTAGAGTATGGTGGATTCTTTGATGACGACATCACCATCATCAATTTTTGGGAAATTGTTACCGAAATGACACCTCAAGAGCGTTTCAAACTCGTCAAATTCGTCACTTCGGTATCGCGGGCCCCATTGCTAGGATTTGGATCGTTGAATCCGAAATTTGGAATTAGAAATAGTGGCAGATCAATAGAACGACTTCCTACTGCATCTACATGTGTTAACTTACTTAAGCTACCTGATTATCAGGATAAGGAGCTAATGAGGTCAAAGCTTTTATATGCTATAAATACTGATGCTCGATTTGACTTGTCTTAGATTTCCTTGCGTACCAAGACTTAAAAACTCTTGCAATCAAACTCTTGTCAGGTCCAAATCATCTTAATTTATGACCGTCTTTTTATGCAGCTTGTAAGTTTTTGTGGCCGATATTAATTAGCCCCAGGAGTGGCTAGTGGCAGTTATTTTTTGCGCTAGGCGATCCCATTGGTTGAGCCCTTTGATTTTTGGTCAGTCTCTTGCATTGCGTCGCACCTGCCGATCTCAATGTTCTATGCATAGTGAAACAGGAAATAGGGGGACGACATTTTGCCCCGACCACAACCATTCTGGTCTCCCCTCAGCCGTGTCGACCGTTCTGGCTGAAACGACTCAAAGTAGTCCGCGCATTTCGGAAAAAAAATAAAAACGAGGTGCGTTCATGCAGCCGAACGAATCTCAGCCATAATCATTCTGATCGCGATGTAAATCTCTAGAATACCCCGGCTCTTTCTTGTTAACTTTAATCAAGTCAATGTTCTCACCTCTATTTAGGACAGTTATACGACGTGGAGCTGTCATTACTGCCAGGGGCAGAACTTCCGCGATAAGAAATTTTCATGGTAGTGCAATTAGAGCAATTAACCCATTGCTACCATTTGATGTTTTGGAGGAAGTTCAAAATGACGAGTTGAAGGATGAAAACTCGAAATTGGTGAAGCAGAGAAAGAGGCTTATAAAGCAGAAAAAGAAAGCAGAGAAGAAGCTACACGATGCAGAAGAGAAGACGGAAGTGCCGAAAGAAAAGGCAATAGTGCCTGAACTTGAACAAACGGCTGTAGTTACCCTGGGAACACGTAGTGCTGATGAGTATCTGGAATATAAGGAACAATTAAAGCAAGATATGCTTCACAAGAATGAAGCTGCAGCTGCTGGCGGAAGCGGAAGTGGAGGTGGAAATGGTAACGGAGATGAGTCGAATTCTCCGGAGCAAGACAAAGACAAAGAAGACAAAGAGAAGGAAGAAGATAAAGAAAAGAAAGAAGCAAAAGAAGAAGAGGAAGAAGAAAAATACGAGTATGAAGAGTACAACGAAGAACCTGAATCGAGATTCAGACAAATGTTGGGTCAATTTGGCCGGTTTATGTTCAAATGCTTAGAAACCATGGGAATTACCTTCTCTTCAGTAGGTATTTTAGGTGTTGCTGGTTATGTTTACCACAAGGTCTACAATGAACAAGTCCTTGACAAAATAGACAAGGCCTTTGCTACTGGAGATCCTGCTTATCAATTGGCGATCCATAAGAAGACCAACAAACACATAGAACATGATGACTGTCAAGAAGAAGATTTGACAAAGTACTGGGTGGAAAGACCGCAACAACATCTTCTCGATGATATAATTAGTGGGAAGATTGTAGGCAGATACTATTTGATCATTGGAGAAAAAGGAACAGGGAAAACTACGTTGTTGTTGGAAAGTATGAAGAAGGTTAATGGGACCAATGTCGCAATATTTGATGCCCATGCTGATCCAGAAATTTTCAGAATACGATTGGGAAAAGCGTTGAATTTTGCTTATAATGAAGACTATATTGGGTCGTTGTTCAGTATCCGAGGTCCAAGAGATACCACTGCATTATTGGACATAGAAAGAGCTTTCAGTAAGCTAGAGGAGCTTTCTATCAAGAGAAGAATGAAGGATAAGAAGTTCCAGCCATTAATTATGATCATCAACAATAGTCATTTGATCAAAGAAAACGAAGAAGGTATCAAATTGATCGAATTATTACAGCAAAAGGCCGAAAGTTTCAGTGGGTCTGGGTTATTAACAATTGTTTTCAACAGTGATGATTACTGGGTTTATGAAAAATTAAAGAAATTGGGCACTCGACTTGAGTTAATCAATGTCAGAGATTTCAATCGGTTTGAAACAGTCAGTGCTCTAAAGTTTATTCGTGAAAAGTTCTTCCCAAGTTTCAAGTATCCCGACTTGAAACTTGATGATCAGATGTGCCATAAAATCTATGATTTAATTGGAGGAAGACCGCAACATATATCCCAGGTCGCTCGTCATAAAGACATCAACCGAGCCTGTCATGAGATCATTGACCGAGAAAAGACATGGTTGTTGAACCAATGTGGTCTTCTCGGAATGGATATGGATGATGATGTGATGGAGTCTGGGAAATTCTCTTCTAGTTGCATGCTACTCGTGAAGGAATTCGTTGAAATGGACAAAGCTCGGGACAACCATAACTTAATCATTGATGGTGGCAGCTTAGTTGATGATAATATCAGACATGATGATCACCATTTACCAGAACTCCCATTATGGAGGGCAAGACAAATCATGACCCGGCCTGATTATATCCAGCAATATGACAACTTGAATATATTCACCATTGACTCCGAGCTGAGAGTAAGAGCTGACAGTGTACCAATGATGAGAGCATTCCATGAAATAGTATCGCAGCCTCATTTCAACGAATTATTGGATGACACCACGCAAAGAGTGGCTGACATCGAGAGTTTGGCTAGAACTCGAGAAGTGTTATTCAAAGATTTGAATCTTGGCAGTAAGTACGAAATCGTGAAGAAAAAAGATGGGAATAAAATAGAGGTCGGGGTGAAGAGAAGTGCTAAACAAATCGAGGTTCATGGCCAAGCCAATGAAGTAGCGCTTGAATCAGAGGCAGATGAAGATGACAATGACATAGAGATGATGCTAGAGGATATTCATCGTAAGGATAGCAAAAAATGGTGGGAAAAGAGATTGGGTCGGCTTGACGACCATCCAATGCCTAAAAGGGCCAATGAATACGACATAGATATAAGCAGGGAGAAATAGCTGTATCCCATGCCTAAGGGGGCCAATAAGTACGCATTGATATAGGTAAATAGCTCTATCCCATGCCTCAAAAGGCCAATAAGTACGTATTTATATTAGTAAGGAGAAATAGTTCGAATAGCCGTTTGCTCTGTATAGTGCAATCGCACCCGTAAACCACAGCCGAAACGGTTCCCGTTCATGTCTCGTAAGTTGGTTGCCTTGCATGGGATCGGCAGCTGCGCGCCCTAAAGTGATAGGAGCTCCGTACCTCCCATGTCGTTCTGTAGATCATATGCGGGAGGGGCGGTTGAGTCGTAAACCAGCAAAAAAAAGAAATTACGACAAAAATAAAACAACAAAAACAGAAGATCTTCCTCGCTCACCAGACAAAAATACGGAGACAAACAAAGAAGCATCCGAGAGGAGAACTACATGAAATCCTAGATTGGGAAAAGAAACAAGATAACGAAAGCAATGTAGCATGTACATTGATGTCAGTTACGGAACAGACATGAAGTTATTTTACAAAATGGATAAAAACGTAGGACAAAGAAAGTAGGACAGAGGGAGAGGGTGGTGAAATTAAAAATAAAAAACAGGAAAAGATTGAACGCAGAAAAAAGCCATAAGAATTTATCAGATGAGAGTTAAAAGCAAGAACGAAAAAATAAAAGTAAAAAAAGCCCGGAATCAAAAAAATATTCCAAAATAATAATTGTAAGAAGGATAACTGAAAAATAAACCGATACAATACAGGACAGACATCGACAATCGAAGACAACAGCGATTGTTAAATTGATCATGGATTGTTTTAGTAAGGAGTCCACCAGGTGCCACTACATGAAGAATGAAATTGTAACAGGAATAAATTCACATCTTGTACATGTATTGTTACTCAAAATTCTCCTCTTCTTGAAACGAGCGGCAAAAAAAAATAGAAGGCATCATGTTCTTGTTATTTATGTGTGAGGGGCAACTGGTGAGGGAGGCAGTGAGAACAAACATTAGGCTGTGCACGTGAGTGAGCTCTGTCAATCCCCCGCAAGAATAGTTGCCGCATCAGTATGAGCTCCCACCTATACATCCTTCTTGCATGTGCATAGTACCGTATGCTCACTGTATGCGGTATGAGCACTGGGGTCACACTCACAGGAGCATTAGCCTCCTCCTCTTAGTGAAGAAAAAAATAGGAAAAGGCAGGCTAGGGAAATGTGGGAGACATTTGAGGTAACATACCTGTGTTTCACAATCTGGCGCCACTTAGATTTCGCATGTAACTGGATGCTGTTGAAACCAGTATGCATTTCCTTTTGCTGCTTCTATAGAAGAAGTTGGCAACTTGCCGTGAATCTGACAGCTCTTATTTTCATCACCCGCTAAATAAAAATAAAGTTAAATACGACGAGGAAATTAGGTTTGTTATTAGCTCTGGGCTGTATTGTGAAGATACTAACAAATATAAAGTCGGCTTTGTTGTATGGAATGTCGTCTGTGTCGCAAATAATAAACGTGAAATATCGAGTATTTTTTTACTTTCATTCCTTTTTTAAACCTGTGGTGCAGATATTCGGGTTTGAGGTCTTTCTTATTTTGTTCAACTGTTAAGCCTTATTCCAGGTATAAACATTGTAAGTGTGATTATTTTTTTGTACCTCAGTCACACACCCCACCATCCTCGTATAAGTCTTTACCATTCTAAGTCACTTTATCTTGATCTGCTAGCTGATTGAATAATGTCTATTTTTTTACTCGTAGGTCTGTTTCTCTTTTTTGCAGACCACTAGTACACGACTCATAACTCCGTTGTTACTAGTCGGGATAATTTTTAATCCCTTCTGCATTGTAGTTCAGCTGAAGAATTCGTTTTCTTTCTTATTTTCTTTTTATTTTTTGACTCTTTTTTGCTTTTTTTTCTTTGTCCGTTTGTTTGTTGTTCACCTTTTCCTGGCAATTTGACTGGGCACGGTTAAATGTCTTGAAATCCGGCATTCTCATCTCACCCATCCTCTCTTGTAATCCCCTACATGCTGTCATGATCTGTTTTTTTTTATTATTTTTTCTCTTTTTTAGTTTTGTGTTTGAGGTGTTATATTTTTTTCACTAAAATTTCAATATTATATAACTTCTACTACCTTAAAGAATATTAATTACGATATTATAAAGCGGCTCTTTTTCGATTTTGCTTTTTTCCTTCGGTGATAACTTCCTCTTCGTCTTTCTTTCTTCTATTGCCGGGGGGGGTTTTTTTTCTTCTTCTTGTTCTTCGTATTCTACCTTGTCTGATTTCTGTTCACTCGTTATATAAGTCCAACCATAAACAACAAGCTATCGACCCGTTAACTAGTATGGACGTACTCAACTCTACGTTGAACAACAGTGTCCGACAAGAAGAATTAGTCGAAGATGCTAGCTCACAATCAATTCTCCCGTCAAGTTTGGATCTGCCATTATCAGACCACTCCTCCACCACCATCACTTCTAATGGCACGGACTCGGCTAATTTGTTGAACGGGCCCAGTGCCGGGGAAACAAGCGCTTCTGATTCATCGATCCAGAAGAAGAAGAAGAATTCGAGAAGGAAACATCGAAATAGTCATTTGGGGTGTGGTACGTGTAAGAAACGAAGAATCAAATGTGATGAAAATTTACCTTCGTGTTTGAATTGTTTGAAGGGAAAACTCCACTGTGCCTATTTGAACCTAGACGTACCCGCCCGAAATGCTTTAAGAATGGCCCAATTCAATCAGAATCTTAGACAAGATCGAATCAATAATGACAACAACCACATCGACCCCAATAATCCTAATGAAAATGATATGAATCCCTGGGGTCCTCAAGATAAACCGGGCCAACCTCCTATGGCAATGCCCATTTCCCTCCCCGTATCCGTCTCCATGTCAACGCTACCCGGGTCGGCATCTACATCATCATCCAACCCATCCATGGTGCCCAACGCGGCCCTCAACTACTATTCCCCAGCCCAGGTCGCCCAAGTACAGGCCCAGGTCCAAGCCCAGGTCCAAGCACAAGTCAACGCTGCCCGCCAGGCAGGCCACCCATCATTCGCAGTGCCTTACCCTGTAATTCAAACACCTTCATTGATTCATGCCGCAGCAACTGCTGCTGCCCATGGCCAGCCTCCTCCGGCTACCACCTCCCAGATCATTCAATCTCCTTACGGACCCGTAGTTGCAATTCAACCGGCCTCAGCACCTCCCCATCCTTCAGCACAACTAGCAGTTTCTTCGCCTGTAGTACCGGTACCTGCTGGTGGATACGCCCAGGTTCCTCTCCAGTCCATGCCCATGCCCGGTACCGCCCAACCAAGCCCCTCCGGCCCTAATCCTGCATTGACCCATATCGTTTACGGTAACACTCCTCCGGCTCCTGAAGTTGCACCTCCTCCATCGCAGCCCCAACGACCCCAGTCCCAGCCAAACCCTCCACCGCAGCCTGTAGTTATTGCCAAAGAGGGAGGAATCAACACCGACCCTGATTCTACCAGCGTGCTTCTTCCTCCGATCAACCAGAATAATCTTGCGGTGTCATCAAAGTCAACTACCGACAGCAGCTCTGTGGTGACAAAGAGCAGCACCGTAAACTCGGCATCAAATCCTAACTCCATGAAGACTAGTCCTGTGTTATCGAGTATTCCCAGGAATCAGCTGTTCACCTCGTTCCCCAAAACATCTACTGGTGGAGAGAGTAAGGCGAAATTATTGAATAAGTCGCCTGTTCTTCCCCCAATCCAATCATCATTTGAAAGTTCGGCAATCGTGTCGGGAGCTTCGAGTTCAACTTCCGCGAGTCTTATCAAGTCAGAAAGTGCTGACAGCCTTCATCAAGATAATACCGATATCAAGCTACCACCAATAAAATCATTAAAAATTGGAAGCAATTCGGCACATGCTGAAAACGAAGAGAATAAAGATATTGATATGGCTAGTGAACATTCGACAGAAATCAAATCAGAGCTCAACAGTGACAAAATTCCAAACATTTCGAAACTATTATCGTAGACGATAATAGTTACGATAATAGTTTCAGACAACGAAGTATGGAGGCTCCTGAAGTACATAATGAATGGTACAGAGAATGGTAAGAGTTTTCAAAGACTAGATTTGGTTGCAGAAATAAAGAGTATTGGTTAGTGAAGAGTTTCGTTGCCAATGAGCTTTCGAAAGAGTGTGGTTACCAACAAGTAGCCATTTGAAGAACATAGTTTCCCACAATAAATCGCTTTACGGTGACTAGCAGAGATTAACCATTTTCTTGAAGCAAAATCAGTGCAATGGTCACTTTAAAGAGTGTGGTTGCCAAAAACAAGTCATTCCCTATTTTGGGCTATTACTCTCTGTAAAGAGTAACTTTCATGAAATATTTTGGGTCAAACCATCTGAAAAGGAATCCAGGATAATCTGATTTTAGTAATTGGGGACCAACCTGTACTTCTTATGAATACGCTCTTGTCGACAAATTCATTTCGAGAATAAGCGATTATGGGTAACAATGGCTGTTCACACTTTCTAATATTATTCACTACTAATATTCAATTACAACGACTACATCCTACACAACGAATTGGGTCAATTTCTATCGTTTAATACCCATCTCTAATCCAAAGAATGCCTTCCAGCAACAACAGTGTATTGATAAAATTCACCATTGAGGAAAACCACCATATTGTTCTTAGAGGAAAACCACCATATTGTTCTTAGGAGGCTTTAGTCGGGTTCAATTCGGCGTTTACCGGTTCCACCATACAACAACTACTCGTCATGAACAAACCCGTCCGTCGGAGACATATAATACTCATTTCAGATCGATCCCGTCAAAATCAGATCATCGCCAATCGGTGTACGGCAATAGCACATCAGACACCAAGAAAGCCAAACAAACTTTGGCTTTCGTTCTCCATCTACGACTTTTTTTTCATGACAATGAAAGTTATTTATTTTATCACTTCACTGTATTTTCATTGAAAATAAATGTGTTACAATAGCATTATTATGTACCTTATTTATACCAAGATTTTACACATGATAAATCCCGAGTAGTATTCTGATAAATATTGCAGCGGCTGGAGTGGATTCCTATTGTCTGCAAATTCGAGGTTGTACATTGCACAATTAGGAAGGAAAATAAACTTCTACTACATAAGCTACCTTTCGTAATCAATGCCACGCAGACTGTGCAGCAAGCATCACCAGATGGGGTAAATGGCACTTTCACAGGCGAACCCCCGTAGCAGTTAGCTTGTAGCTTTACGGACTCGTTTTCGGTGCTCCGGTTTGGATTTCTTAGGCTGATCGACCCTTCGTATTTCTCAGACTAAAAGGAGATATTTTGTCTTGCATATTTTTACGTGGGCTGGTGCAGCAAACCGCGGAAGACCCACGGAAGGCCGGAATTCGCTAGGCTCCCGGTTTGCCGGAAGTCGGTTTTCTGTTTTGGGCTGTGTGCTTTGACCGAATATTTATTTGGTTCCCCATTCTGGCTGTGTTGATGCAAAAAAAAGAAAATTAAATGATCTCATGTATCGTGTCAAAGTTGAAACTATTGTTGTAACATGGACAGATACTTGACAGGATTGCCATACCCTCATCATTGAACTCAAGCACCCTGAACATCATTAGCATCATGGATAGCGCGTCGTCTTCTTTGTACTCGGAATCAATTCTCAATGGGTACCTTAATCCCAGTCACACGTCCTTAACAGCTTCACCTGCTGACGGGTTACAACCACCAATTCCAGAAATCTTGATTTGCAACGAGCAAGACCACACCCGTGTTCGCGAACCTCAGCATGCTACAAATCATCCATACGACCGTCTATCAACCGCATTGTCCCCGTCTCGTTCACTTAACTCCGCATGTTCTTCTAGTAACAACTCCATGTATTCGTCGGTCAGCAACGACGATGACTGGGAGTTGGACAACCTCCATGAGATAGTCGATGGCAGAATTGACCAAAAACTCCAATTCCAGGCATCTCCGAATCTTGTGTCTGTTCTGTCACTGTTTGAATCTCTGTCGGAGAAGAAAGAGAAGGAAAAGAAGAAGGAACATCGTCATAGTAAGTTAATGAAGGCGTTGTCAAAGGATGACCAGCCCATAAATGTCCACACAGATAGAATTGATGAGAAACGGTATTTCGACTATATAAATGAAAAGATCATGAAGGAATTCTACAGTTACTCTTCCACACAAACGCTTCACATTGACTGGGATAAATTGGCGCAAATTGTTCTTTTTGGTGATACTTTCGAAAAATTATTTTATGACAATGACAATGTTTTGTTCTACTACTTGCGTCATGGACATTTGGAAAGCGGGGACTTTATATATGAGAACTTCCTTCGAAACATCAATATCCCAAATACTCCAGTTGACTTACAGAAGTTTTTAACAAATTTACTACCAGACCTTTCCACCTACGATGAAATTCTCGAACTCTATGCTTCCAGTAGTAACACTGGCTCAGAGAAGTTGTTTGACACATTCAAATCATACACCACATTCGATGGGTTTAATATCCCATTGGCACACGCCATGTTTGGTAATTGGCTACTATCATACAACAAGGACACCACCGTCGAGAATAACTACGATAATGAGTTTATCCTAAAGTACTTCCGTAAAGCTGCAAGACTCTCATTGGTGGTGAGAAAGCTAGTAAACAACCATTATTTTGATCATGCTCTTAATACATTTGCAGGCAATGAGTTACTAACTTTGAAAACCTACTTAAACAAGCATAATACCTTTGCGTTAAGTATTGCTCTCCATAATTTTGGGGAGTTTTACCAAGTCCACCATGCTTTCGACATTTCGATAAATCTATGGGAACTCAATTGCCACTTAACCAAAGACAGTGAAAGTGGGAATTTGGCGATTTTGGTCCTAACGAATGGGTTTGGATTTGGTAACAAATATAAGACATTGAACCGGTTTGGGAAAAAGTCCAAAACCAACAAGTTCAACACCAAAAGAAGAATCGCCCATATCTACCGAATATTAATCAAGGATGCGACTAATGACGAAGTGGGTACTTCGTGGGTATGGAAAGAGAAGTATGATTAGTCAATACATTGATAGCTCCATACAAGACACTATTCGAAGAGACTTCCCGTTTTGTGACACCTTTCACTAATGCAGTCTGAGTATATGATCGAACCTTTTTACATTGAACCCCTTTATTTCCTGATTTCAATTAAACTATACTCAGAATAAATGCTGACCTCAAATATGAAAGCTACGATAGCTGATAACAGTTAATAATTACACTTTGTTGAATGCAGTACTATAAGACAAATATACATGCAATGGTTCAACTGCCATCAACCAGATAGTTCCTATGATGTTCCTAGGTTTTATCTTAGTTTGGTTGTAGTGAAAAAAATAATACTTTTTGAGAGTCGGCTGTTTCTTTACTGATATACACCTATAGACTCACTGAAATCACAATTGGTATAACACCTAGTATAAGCCGTCTAGTGTGGACATCACGCATTACTTGGGGCTGGTTGTGGTGGAGGTCCAGGTGCCTTTTTGACCTTCTTTTTCTCGTCAATTTGCTCTACTGTAACCTCTTTCAAACCCTTTTCTTCCAATAATTTTTCTATATAAGCCTTAGCATCATCACTGACATCACCTTGCACCAAGATTTCATCCTTCTTTTCGGCATTTTTAGTAACAGAAGCACCAGTTGCAAACTTGGAGGCGAATGTTTTGGCGAGTTTTTTCATATCAATATTGAAGACTTCTAATCCACTGATGGAGATTATATGCTTTCTTTTGTTTCTCTCGATTCTCTTGATGGTGACTTTGGAGGATAATTTCATTGCCAATTCTCTCTCTAATTTTTTTTCTTCTTTGGCCTGTTTCTTCTCTAGATCCTTGGTGATTTTTTGTTCCTTTTCAAGCGATAAGGTAGAAGTTGCATTGGCTAATGCATCTTCACTGTATAATTTTTCAAATAATTCTGGGTGCTTCACTTGTAATGACTCTTTACATCTTTTGAAAGATAATCCGAATTCGCAATATTCCGGTGGGAAGGTACACACCTCACAGTACAATACTTCTCTAGGAACTACCTCAGTCATTATAGTCTGTAGAATAAGAGATAAGTTTATGAAGAGTAGCAGTTCATTTGCTGCCTTTTTTCTCATCAAATTCCGACATCGCAGTGCGACATTAGTCTATCTCATGGGTGCAATAAGCGACATTTGTTGAATAGAGATGGGAAAGTAACTACAGAGTCGAATTAAATATGAGTTGCATGTATTTTATAAACCTTTAATAAGTTGAATGGCTGCCTAGCTAAGAATTCGAAGTTTTTTCTTTATTTCCGTTATATCAGCATTGACATGAAAATGTGGGAAAATGTCAAAAAATAGAGAAAATGAATCAAATAAGGAACCTTTTGAAACTGCTTTCCCTACTTGTCCAATTGAGATATTCTATTTCGTGAATACAGAACCATTTACTGGGAGGAAATGCATTTTATTTAAGCTAATTACTAAAGTGAGATCCTCCGCAGATTAACCACTAGTAAAAGTTGAACTCATCACATATCATGAACCCTCTCACAGGCCTGAAATCTTCTAGTTCAACACATTTCCATAAACTCTGGGAGAGAAGAATTTTATCGTCAAACTTCTCATAAATAATACTAAGGTAATACCATAACTCCGAGTTGTTATATCCATATGGCCAACTACGACTAAATTGTTCCAACATATTCTTCAATCTAATTAATCCAGATGAAAGGTCTTTGTTGGAGATGAACAACGAGCTGTCATTTTTGTCATCAATGATGAACAACTTGCACAAACCAAGTAAAGCGATACTGTAATCCGTACGGTTGTATTTTTCTTCTGGTGTTGAAAGTAGTTCCAATGAACGTTCAAACTCCTGTAATGACAAGAACTTACGACTTTGTGAGGTTAATAGTCCAAAATGAGAGAAAGTTTTGATATTTGGCTGATAAGCAGTTTCTGCCTCAACGATACATTGTTCTGCTTCGTCTAATAAGCCAATCTTCAAATATATTTTGCTGGTCCAGAGCCAGACCTCTTGCAAGATCTTCTTTTCAAGTATACGAAGTCTTACTTCAAGAGGATCCTTGGTGCTCTTCACTTCAATCTTATGTTCAACTGGAGGCTCATGTGTTTGTAATTGGCTTTCTCCGATTTTTGAAAGTCTTTTGATAGTATTCTTAGCTCTATCTTTGGGTACTTTTGGAGAGACTCCAACGGCTTCTGGACTAGGGTCGATTATACTTGGTCTATGAGACCATTTATTCTTTGCAAATTCATTCCCCTCTGCCTTCTGAGAAACGGCCTTTTCTTTTTCAATGGTCATATTATCAAATAATTCGTGGAATAATATGAAAACTTCTGGTAAGTAATCTAAAATGTATTGAACCCCGTGAATTTGTTCCCAAACTGCTAATTGAGTCAATTTCAACTGTAAGATTTCGAATTTGGTTTCTAAAGTCAATTTTATATCATTTTTTTGATGCTTAGCGATGAAAAGACCCGCAATGTTCAAAGCGTTATTAATGAATTTCTCCAGTTCTTTCAATTCTTGAACACGATGATTTCCATTCGAGTTTGCTGATCCATTAAGTTTGCCATTAATTTTTGTAATTTCGTTACCGTTAACAGTAGAAGGTCCATTACTCTTTTTGGTGAATTCTGGATTAGCATGCTCCAAGGAAGACAACAAGAGGACAAGCAAATTCCAGGTTTTGAAGGATTCAGGATATTTTTTCAAAATGAATTTACACAACTTCAATGAAGGAGTTAATTCATTATCATAGGCAAGTGCTAATGCATATGTATGCAAGTAATGAGGATGACCGGTGGAATTAACAATCAAGCTATTTTTATAGTACTTCAAAGCACTCTTTTTGTTGAGTTTGAGAGCATCCAAAGTAGGAGAGTCATAGGTAGAAAGGTAGTAGTAATAGTAACCAATGGAAAACCAAGCTTTCGATACTAATTGAATGAACTCAGAATTATCATTCATTAACACATTCACGTTATACTTATGGTAAAGGAATGATAATTTGTCATCCTCACTTGCACTGGATTCATCGTCATAGGTCAAGTTGCCCACTTTCGTGAGCTGGCCGAGATAGTATATTAATTTGTCAACGAAGACAGTAAGAGATTCGACAACCAATTTGCTGGTGGTGTATCTGAACTTTTTAGGACTTTTTGTTCTTGGGACAAAGGAGTTAACGGGGTTGAAATTCAATATGCACGATGAATAGGTGTCGATAATGGCCAACAAGTTATTGATACGACCATTGTGCTGTTCCTGATCGTTTTCCACATAACTGATATAGGTTTTGAACGCAGCAAAGGCTTCGTCGTATTCGTTGATTTCGATTAATATTTTAATGTAGTTGGACAAGACCACCTGACTCTGGTATGTTCTAGAAGTCATGGCTACCAAGAGCTGTTTGGAAGTGGTAGGAGAGAGGACTGAAGAGTTCTGAGGAACTTTATTCAAGCTTTCAAAGAGCGTATCGACGAAAACATTATTTTCATTATGGGTTGCATCAGCATTTGGAAATTCTGCTTTAGCATTGATGCGAAGTTTGACTTCAGTATTCACGTAGGTTTTGAAGTCCAGTTTGAATGAACTAGTGATGAATTTTTTATTACTAGGCTTCAATAAGTAGCAGCCCAATGCAATATAGGTATTTGTATTTTTAGCAAACTTCTGGGTACGGAAATTCTCGAATGTAAGCGGATGGGATCCGTTGTTGGTAATGTACAATAATACCTGATCATAAATGAGTTCGATCCAGTGATTACCTGCAACGTCCGATTTATTGAAGTGTTGAGTGTAATGCAACAAGGAGTCCATCCAAACGGTATGAGCGCCTTCTACGCCGGTCAATCCGCTCAAAGCATTGTATCTTACTTTCAAGTAGTCGATAAAGTCTTGGTTGGAAGTGGAGCGAGCGCCGGTGGGATTGAGGTCGGCGAGGAGACGGTGCATTTCGTCGATGTCTGAGTCCAAATATAACAAGTGGGCCAAAACCACGGTGTAGTAGAATACTTCTTCGTACGTTTTGGAGGACTCGCTGTAGTTGGCGGTGATAGAATGGGCGTAGCTGATCAACTGACGTAATTTTTCACGAGCGCCAGAGTGGTCTTCCAAGGAACGGCATGGGAGCAATTCTTGACCGTGGAACTCATTCTGGACGAGTAACTGTAATTGGTAGTCGACAAAGGTGATTTGTTGGAAGAAATTCTGGGATTCCTGGAAATCAAGCACAGACTTGGGAAAGCAACCAAGGTTTAATGTGTTGATGTAGCTTTCGTTCACGGACTCTTCTATGAACATTACGCGTGTGGAATAGGAAGGAGTAGGCAGGAGTGGGCAGGGGTGGGTAGGGATGGGCAGGAACGGGTATATGAAATTATAGGTTTTATTAGCTAGATTGTAGCCGGTGACTTAAAGAATGATATAGTATACCGGGAACAGCGTCAAGCGTAAGAATTAACACCGCGCTGTCTTGATTCGTTTCTCTCTGTTAGAAGTCGATGTTATCACTTCTAACGGTGCTAGTGATGAGAAGAAAGTATAATTTATTCGTCACGACGATTGAAACTTCAGATGAAAATTTCCAGAATGGGGTTGTTCTGTTTTTGCTCGAGTGCGTAACCACGGATGTTTTCCTTTGGTGCGTACCTCCCCAGCCGGTCCTGCATGTGCAACGAGGGAAAGTTCTTTGGGCCGCTCGCAGCCCCGCCAACATGCCCCTCCGACGGAGAAGCCCCGTCCAGAAGCCACGCTAGACGGGCTCAGCACCGTTCAAACACACGATACAACCCGGGCAAGTCAGCTATCTGGATGACGACGGCCAGCAACTGCTTCGTGGCGATGAAACGGCGCTTGAGCTGCGGGAACACGACATTCTCGAGCTGGCAGTTGAGCCGGTCGCGCGCGCAGTCGCCGGCCTGTGACAGT
Source organism: Isabelozyma rhagii (assembly GCA_003708185.3). Taxonomy (NCBI): domain Eukaryota; kingdom Fungi; phylum Ascomycota; class Pichiomycetes; order Serinales; family Metschnikowiaceae; genus Isabelozyma; species Isabelozyma rhagii. Next base: position 314,332 of record PPNO03000008.1, on the reverse strand, counting down.
GGCAGCTCGCGCGGGTCTCCACTTTTGTCGGCCGAGATGGCATCGGGGACGTACAATAGGGCCAATTGACGCATGATTCCCTGGAGACAGGACTTCTCGCTGTCGCTGATGGTATTTCCTAATCGGTAGAAGAAGTAGGGGAGTTTTGCCGTGCTGGGCTCGACGTCTTTGATAATCATCGGGAGCGATGCCACCATAATGGTTCCGTCCGCGGCCTCGGCGAAGCTGATGCGGAAGTACTCGTGAAACATCTCCTTCATCGACACGAGCGCCTCCATCACCTCTTCTTTCGGCTTGAGGCCGGCGTTTCCGTGGGCGTAGATGGGCTCGAGAATCTGCGACAATGGCTGCGACATCACAAACTCGCCGTAGTTGCAAAATTCAGCCAACGCAACCTGGTAGTAGAATTCGTAGAGAACCGCAGCATAGTCGCAGAGAAAGAGCTTGACGTCGTACTGGAAACAGCACAACCGCCGCTCCTCGTCCACGATGCCCACGTACACCGAGTTGGTGAAGATGTTGGCGAGTGGCCGGTGAAGCGAGTCGCTGACTTCCTGCTTGAGCTCGGCCACACTGTCCAACGTCACATCCACCCGGGCCCGGTCCACAACTTCCTCGTTCTCCCCCGTGTCTTGTGTCTGTTCTAGCGCCGGCTGGCGGGCAATGAACGACGTGAGCTTGGTCTGCTGGGCGTCCACTCGCACCAACTTGTTCTCCTGTCTGTACTTCTTTGGAGCCTGCTGGCTTATGGACTCGTCCCATTGCCGCTTATCGCTCTGAAACAACACCCCTTGCGTCTTGAACTTCCGCGAGCTGTCTACATTCGATAACAACGCCTGCACTTTGCCCGTAACCACCTCCACGATCTCTTCCTCGTGCAAGAACCGAACCTCCCTCTTTGTAGGATGCACGTTGACATCGAGGTTCTTGGGGTCAATCTCCAAACTCAAGTACATGAACGGCTGGTTCCCCTTGGGAAGAAAAAAATGGTATACCGACTGCAACGCCCGCTTCAAAGGGTCACACGACACTAGACGATGGTTAATGAAAAACACCGGCAGAACCCTTTTTTTGTTGATGTAGTTGGAGCTTGTTATGGCTCCACACACTTTTAAAAGGCCATATTGTTCAGCGGGCGAGTTTTCACCCACCACTTCGTTTCCATCAGTTTCAAACTCAATCAACTCACTGGCCACTGCGGTGCCGAAAACAGTTCGTATTCTCTCCTTCAACGGAAGATTGGGCCGCGTAGATACCACCTGGTGAGAATCTCCAAACTTCTTACAGTTGAAACCTACTGAACCAGTATGGACAGCGTACCTGCCAATCACATCCACGATCTTGGCAAATTCGTCGTTTTTCGACCGGAGTGCCTTCAATCTCGATGGAACATTGTAAAACAAGTCCTCTACAATCAATTGGGTCCCGTCCTTTCCTGCAATTGGCTTTGGTGCCGTTTTCTTTTCTTCGTCAACCTTGAACCCGGGAGTCACTAGTTTCCCATCGAGATAGAACGCTTTGTAAGCGAGAGGCGAGTCCTTCGTTTTGGTGATGACTGATAGACGGGAAATATGGGAAATACTGGCAAGGGCCTCTCCACGGAACCCATACGTCGCGATGGACTCCAAGTCTTCAAATTTCGATAGTTTGGAGGTTGCAAACCGTTCACAGAGTAGGTTGAGGTCTTCTCGGTTGACTCCCCGGCCATTGTCGGTGATTTGTAGAAGTTTCATGCCGCCATCTTTCACGAGAATGTCTATGGTGGTGGAACCAGCATCAATGGAGTTCTCAAGTAGCTCTTTTAACGCGTTGGCTGGCTGGATAATGATTTCTCCTGCGGCAATCTTGTTAACGACTGACACGTCTAGCTGTTTGATGGAAGACATGAACAATGCAACGTACAAGAAGAAGGAGCTGGGAATAGGTAAAATTTAAAAGCCAACTAGTTGCGAATAAATGTATCATACATGGAGTTGCAGCTGACAAAAAAACTAAGGCAATGATAATAACGCGCACCTCCATCAAATCAAATAATCTACATTACTTTTTTCCATCTCGAGGACTGTTTCATTTCTGATCTTGCGAAACGGAACATCCTCGCTCGATGACTCGCGATATGAATGAATCCAACACCGACAGCGAATCCGACGAGACCCATGAAAGAACCAAAAAAACCACCAGAAACGAGTTCCTCCACAGCTATGAATCATTCAGAGAGAAGCTACGATCAGAGCATACCGATGCCCAGAAAGGAGAAGCATCCAAGTTGGTGCTCAGCCATTTAATGGAACTACAAGACATTTATAAAGTGGTCCAGAACGAGAAAAACAGAGATACCCGGGTTCATCTAAAGGATGCAGAAGCCCTCCATGATTCGTCCCTGTTCGCTGCCCTCAACGCCAGAAACCTTCGTTTTGGTGATGTAGGAATATCGCTTAACCAAAAGGATTTCGTCAAGAATGTCAAAAGGTATATGAATGAAGGCGATGAAAGTAACGAATACGGCAATGACGACGAAGACGATGATGATGGTGGTCTGGCAGATAAGTTCAATTCGTACAATTGGCTTAAACTTGGGGCATTGTATTATTCTGTGAGTAAACGCGCCATTCCCAGTGACTTCTTGTACGGCCCATTAGCCACCGAAAGGAGAAGAATCGCTTCGAGACTGAGAAATATAGATGATACTGGTGGAATGAAATCGTCCACAGCAAGACAGATCAACGCACAAGATGTAGCGGGAATTGAAGAGCAAAATACTTCTCAGATGGTTCGTTCAGTGTACCATACATTCACTCAAAAGAAGGGAGAAGAAGCGATAAATTTCTTTGAATTCTTCATCGATCCAGCGTCATTCTCCCAATCGGTAGAAAACTTGTTCTTCACCAGTTTTTTGATACGAGACGGCAGACTAAAGTTGTATAAAGATGCAGATGGTATTCCTATGGTGCAAAGAGCTTCACCTCAAGAAGTAGAGGTGGCTAAAACAGCTAAAGAAAAAACCCACCATATTGCTACCTTTGACCAAGCCACTTGGAAAGCACTTATAAGCAGGTTCAATATTACTGACTCGTTTCTCGGGCATCGAGAAATCGAAGAGGATGAGTTTCCTGATGACGAAAGTGACGAAAGTGACGAAGAGGAGGAGGACGACGAGGAAGAGGAGGCAGAGGAAGAAACGCAACAGCAAAATGGCGAAGCTGCTGTAAAATCAGAGCAATAAGTAAAAAGAGAAGTTGCTCTATCAAGGCTCAGCATTTAATCCAGCGACAATAAAGTAGAGAAACACTGTCAGTGATAGTGGAAAGAGTTCAAGAGTAATTACTGGTAAATAACATCTTGAATCGCTGTCAACTGTTACCTTCAATAAGGCATGAAGAGAGACCCAAGGAGAAGCTGGCATCCCGCTTGCTCCACCCCTAGACTTTTTATGAGACTAGTGTTCATTTATTCTTGCTGTTTGGCCGTGTCCCGTGTACAATAATGTATTATAGACTATATTCAAATAAATCATTTCCATGCAGAATCTTCGAGTTCTAATATTTACAAGTTCGTTCCAACTCTTCATCTTTCACCTTCACCCATCCATCGACGTCAAGAAGCTCGTTCATGGGCCATCTTCGTATAGGATAAATTGATAAGTCCGACTTTACTTTCAACGTTTCAAAGATCTCTGCTCCGGCCACACCGATCATCACTGCGTTATCAGTGCAGAGACTTATGTCGGGGTAATGGAATTGCATGTCCAGACGGGCTATTCCAAGATTCTTGTCATAGTTTAGATCGGAAAATAGTTTTTCCCGCAACCTGTCGTTAGCTGCAACTCCACCGGAACAAATAAAATCCTTGACTCCAGCGAATTTTCCATCAGAAAATTCCACATCAGGGGCCTTTCCATGCTTTAAAATGGCAACGTTTATCCGATCAACAATGTGATCGAAAAGGATTTCCTGGATTTTGAATGCTAGGAACTGTTTGGTTCTCATGTCGAATTCCTTGTCTTCATAATAGGTCTTCCGAAGATGCTTTATAGAGCTTACAAAACCTGCGAAAGTGAACTGTAATTCGTCAGGTATCTTGTCAAATTTAGCGCTTCTCAAAGGTTTTGCCAACTGGAAGTTGAACTCGTTATCCCTGGTATGGGTCTTTATACGTTTAAATTCTTCTTTTGCAGTTTCAGGTATATTCTTAACAAACTGTTCCAATTCCTTGCCTATCATGTTGCCTACAAGCCCTAATTCCCTACCACACTTATCTAGACCTTCTCCTGCCGCAATATCCATGGTGTTGATAACAATTTCGTGGTCAGTTATCGACTTCAGGAGGATTAGCATCGTGTGACCTCCGCTGCAAAGTAAGCTGAGAAATGGATATGATGGAGGCTGCACATTTGGCTGCGTTGATTTGGGAAGCTTAGCAATAAGAGCATGGCCAAGCATGTGATGGACGCCAATCAATGGTTTGTTCCATGCCACAGCCAATCCTTTTGCCATTTGGAGTCCTGCGCTGAGTGACCCCACCATTCCTGGGCCCCGGGTGCAGCATATTAGATCTGGTGGTGAGTCTGGGGTAATGCGATGCTTTTGGCAGAAATTGCGTACCAACGGAGCAAGCGCATGATGGTGGTACTCGTAGGCCTTTGTTGGGTTTATTCCTCCTTCCGGGGCCGAGTTTAGCGTTGCTTTGGCTTGGTCAATCACTCTAGGTGGCTGCGATGCCAGGTACTTGTCAAGGAGTGCAACGCAGGAATCGTCACACGAGGATTCCACCGCCAAAATTCGATAATTCCTTCGAGCCCCCGCCTGTAACGGCCTCCGAATCCCTAATTTTAGCATGGGTTTACTTTGCTTTGAACCTGGTGGTGCATACCGCTACCACTAATATTTTTTCAGCCTATGAAAATGAGAAGATCAGTGAAAAAAAAATCACAATTCGAGAAAAGAGAAAGAGAAAAAAAAAAACGTAAAACCCGTCAACTTTGAAAAACATCTATAAAGCATATAAAAAAAGACATACACCGCTGAAGGTATAGAAAAGTCATAGATTGAAGAGAGATTTGATTACGCTTAATAACCATCTGTACATAGAAGTAATCATTTTGATCGAACATATAAGTTTTGAGCCAGAGTAAATGAACAAAAGAAATCATACACAGTTGTAAACGGCAGAGACAAAGTCAATTCAAATCCTTCCGAATAAGATCATAGAGAACAGTACTGTTCAGAAAGCCCATTCCGGATCTTTTCCTGATATTTCCGTATCTAACCGATTTTTAACTCCGTGAGGCTTCATCTCGACTTCATTATCCAGTCCCATTCCATTCGTTATCACCGGTATATCTCATCCCTAAGGCCATAATGAGTGAATCATATACATCGTCAACGATACCCATAAGTTTCACGCCGCATCATGACTCCACCTGGCACCAAGCGGCGCCTCCTCCGATCCAGCCTCCTGATGAAACCGACTCTTCTGTCTCGCCCATAATAAACTGTATACTAGCAGGAGGGTTTGGAGGTATGGTGGGAGACTCTTCGATGCATTCATTAGACACAGTTAAAACTAGACAGCAGGGCTACCTGTCCAATCCTAAATATAAAAACATGATTCCAGCATACATAACTATCTTCAAAGAGGAAGGGTTTGCCCGAGGACTATATGGGGGTTATTCTCCAGCCATACTAGGGTCGTTCCCATCAACAGCAGCATTTTTCGGGACTTATGAATATTCCAAACGGAAGTTAATCAATGATTTGCATTTTAATGATACTGTGGCCTATTTCATCGCCGGGATCTTGGGTGACATGGCATCAAGTGTGTTCTATGTACCTTCAGAAGTGCTCAAAACAAGACTTCAACTACAAGGTAGATACAACAATCCGTACACCAAGGGTTGTGGATATAATTATAACGGGTTAGGAGATGCTATCAAATCCATAGCCAGAACAGAAGGAATGTCGGCGTTTGCTTTCGGATATAAAGAAACTCTACTTCGGGATTTACCGTTCAGTGCATTGCAATTTGCGTTTTACGAGAGATTTCGTAAATGGGCCATCTCGTACCAGAAGTCGCAAGACTTACCAGTCTACTTAGAGTTGTTGACCGGGGCAGCTGCCGGGGGACTTGCGGGCACGCTTACGACACCTCTTGATGTGATCAAGACTCGGATTCAAACGGCAATCTCAGAGCCCTCAGAGGCAAAAACACAATCAAACTACCTGGGCCAATCCTCCACACTAAGAACACTTGGTTCCATCTATAAAAACGAGGGAGTATTGGGGCTATTTTCTGGGGTAGGTCCAAGATTCATCTGGACGGGGATCCAAAGTTCTATCATGCTCTTACTCTACCAAGTCGCATTGAAGAAGCTCAACAGTATTCTTGATGAGGAAAAGGCACTCAACTGAGAAATTGGCGAGGAAGAAATTGGTGAAGACAACGGATGAGGGATAAGTTCGACATTTTCCAAAGCTTCCTTATACTTAGTGGGTTCACTGTATAGATTTTGACCTTTAATATATGCACATGCTATCTTCTATCCACATCTGTAACTGTGATCGGCATCCACTTTTGTAGCACACAAGATATTTTCTCTACTTATGCATGGCGGTTACAGTATATTATTTTGCAATCTATTTTTTTGTATTATATTGGCAATGTAGAATTATTCGTGTTCACCTCAAGTGTTTCAGTTTACGTGTTTACCTCAAGTGTGTCAGTTTATGTCTTTCTTGTGAGACGTCCTCGGATGTTTGAGGCTCATGGATACATGCTGGAGGTGCTCTCTCGCTCCGTTTTGGGCTCCTTTTAACCAGAAGAACAGGGCTTGGGAGGTACGGATAGAGCTGAAACGCACCCAAATCTACCTCCCAAACCATCGATTTTCCGTTTAACTCACAGGCTGATCAGATCTTAATAGAGGCGTGAGCTCTGTCGACTGCAAAATAATAACTGATGATTTTAGAGGTCCTGCATGAATAATACAATCAAAAAATTTCACTTGCCGATCTCTTTTTGATTATTTTTGACTGCGAAATCCCGTTTATCACCTATCATCTACTAACTATCATGGAGGCGCTTTTCGACTTCAATGAATTCAGTCTCAAGAGCTATTCTGTCTTCAATGTGCTGGCAGATGCCTGGAAACACTTCAGCAAAACCGCAACCATCAGGTTGTTTTTAGACGCCCCCCTCAAGACCATGGAAATCATATCTGACAACAAAGCTGTAAGTAGACGTGGTATCACCCCTTGCACCAACTAACATCTCAGGAAACAATTACCGTGGACGATAATGAAACCGTGAGCGTGATGGTGAAGTTCCCATCGGTGTCAATCAAAGTGTTGTGTGAGGGAACGTTAGTGAAACGAGTACAGGTCAACTTCATCCACCAACACGAAATGTCGCTGTTTTGTCGTGTCATCAGCTCGATAATGAATGCAAAAGTGAAGGGGGCCCTGGATAGGGGATCTAAAGTGAGCCAAATGATGTTTAATGACACGCAATTGTACGATACTCAGTTCACATCCCAATTACCCGCTACGCAGGCAGGTGCCACGCAATTAAGCGCGTCAGTCTCTAGCATGGATATTGATATCGACTTGTTCTTGGGCAACCAAGTGCCAGTAGCAGCCCCAGCTATGGTTAATCCCTTTTTATCGCAACCAAGCCAGGTTCAGCCAAGTTTTGGTGTGCTAGCCAATTGGAATAATTATTGTCGTGAATTACCTAATTATCAGACAAACGCACATTCAAATGCACCCTTAATTTCAAACACAAATCCGATCTCACACTTCAATGCTATTCAAAGTACACTCCCAAATGCACACCCAGGCACATACTTCAATGCACACCCAAACGCACACTTTCGGCCTCCTTCCCCTCAGCAAGCCTTGTGTCTGCCAGGACTGCAAGACCTGCAACTGAGCTTAGATTGTCAACCGGGCCTGCAACTGACCTCGGCACCTGGTGAGGTGCTGGTTTCGTCTGCAACTGACTACTCCGTAGCTCCTGGTGGGCAACCTGTGCCTGCTCCATCTACATCCGACTCCCTGTACCAGCAAGGAGACCTTGGATCAAAGAAAATCCGAGATTTCACCGATACCGAGCTACTCTACGTCATGGCACAAAAGTTGAAAGATCAACGCTTCATTCATCTTGTTGAAAGAATGGAGGAAATCGCATCCAATGCTAAAAATCTATAATCTACTGACGTACTTCCGTCTCTTGCTACTCCTCTGGAACTAATAGTGCCATCTTCTGACGTATGCCTTCACCTATCTGTTCTTTTCGGAATCTCGTTCGTGCTCTTGCTAAATCTCCTCTAACCATTTAGTGACGTACTTTTACCCATTCTTTCACCACCAATCCGTCATCTTGCTCAATCTCCTCTGGAACTAAATAGTACCCGAAAATAGCGGGCAATATTTTGAACGTAATCGACCAATATAATATACAGAATATCATGACTCCAATGGACACCAACGGATATGCCGGCCACGATTCTAGTCCTCGAGGGTTAGGGCTTTTCTGTGTAATTAATGGAGAAATGATTAAGTAGCAGGTTATTATCAAAACGAGAGCACTCGACAACACCGAGGTTCTGATTGGTGCCTTAACTTCCGGGTGTCTTCTTCGGATTATAAACACCCCAACGGTCACTAGGGCGATGAATATGTTGTTAGGATAGCTTTCTACCGCAACAATGTAGTCATAGATGTCTTTTCCCGGAGCGAGAACAACTATTGAGGTAGTTAAAGTACAGCTTAGAATAAGGGTAGGAAGAGGACCGTCACCTGGCCAATTCGAAGCCATGAATTGTGAAAATGGGAAATAACCTTCTCTAAACACTTCCTGGCTAACCCGAGAAATGGTGTACAACACCACGAAAACATTTCCTCCAGCACAGACAGCAGCTGAGAGAGTTAACAACGTTTTGCCAATGGCATCACCAAATACTTTTTGGAACAACACTGATCCAATCAACTTCCCGCTCCCTACGACTTCGGCATCGGAGAGGACTATCAAGTATGCTATGTTGGTGAAAATGTAAGTAACGGTGATGATTAGCAAGGACAAAGGACCAGCTATTTTGAATGTCCGTACGGGGTCTTTGATTTCGTTTGCAACACTATGGACCGAATTCCATCCCCCGTAAGCAAAACTTGCTCTGATAACGGCACTGGAAAATGATGAAGAAGTCATTGAAGTTTTCACGGCGAAAAAGTCCTTCCAGTGAAGATTTGATTCAAGGTGGGTTATAGAGGATGGGGGAAGACTGTAGATCCCAGTGAGCACCATGGTAGCTGCTAGCCCAAGTTTTAAGATACCTATAAAGTTCTGTACTTTGACCCCATGGTTAACACTAAGACCGTGAATCAATGCAGCTGAGTACAAGAACAATATTCCCGTCAACCTGGTTCTAAACTCGGTAGGAGTGATTCCAACGGCATGTAGAAAGTATTCTCCAAACACCAAAATGTTCAGAAGGGTAAAACCAAACACAATGGAATAAATCAGAAACACCACGCTAGAGAACATGTAAGGTTTGTCATAGATGAACTCAATGAACACCTTGGTTCCTCCGCTTCGGGGCAACAACGAACCGAGCTCGAGAAACACGTAAAGACCTGCAAATGCCAAAATAGCTGCCACTATCCATGCCAAAAAGAAGTAGAACGGAGATCTGCCACAGTCCTCGTACAATCCACTAGATACACTAAGAAAGCCCGACCCTAAGATTCGACTGACAAACAACACCAAGGTAGAGAAAACCCCTAAATGCCGCCCTTGCGGAGCGTCTTCCAAGTTGGCAAGATAGGTGACGCTTCCGTTCAACTCAACAGACGGTCTCGTGTACAGATCAGGATATGGAATGGAGGAGGAACTATTGGCTTCAACATCTTCATCGATCGATTCAACATCCACCCCTTGGAGCTTCTTGTATGCTATCTTGAGGGAATCCATGTATATGATGTTTGAGATCAAATTAAATGCATGGGTATATTGATCTATACAAGGAAGAAGAATAAAAGATTAAGAAAAAGAAGGGTGTCGTAAGCTTTATAAGGTGTTTTTTTTTGGTTTTTTTGTTCTCGTTTTATTGTGGTGGCTGATAAGGCATAATTGACACCTTCCCGATTGGGATCCCGCGCTATCAGTGCAAATAAAGTTTAGGTCAGAACGAAGATTGGCAGAGAAGATTAACTGAGAAGACTCATCTGATGGGTTAACACCTCCATCAGTGCAAAGGAGCTTAGCAGAGAAGAATTCTGGTCTCTTTTATCGTCAGGAGTGAGGTTAGAAAACAAAGAACTAGTCTAGTCTGCGTAAGTGCTGAGGTATAAGCAGCGGTGGAGATCAGCTACATGGGTTATTTAATTATATATATTAATCTAAATAAAGTACCTAGTTCTTATCCTAATATCTAAGGAGCGGTGGCCTTCTTATTTTTCTTTTCAACGTAAGCTTCTTTGGCAAGTTTGGTTAAAGTATCCAACTCTCCACTATTTTCACACATGCTGTAGAATAATGACTCCTTATTAGCAATAAGAATATAAGGATCATCATATTCAACCACCTTACCTGCATCCATAACCAAGATCTTGTCATAATCAATAATCGATCTCAATCTGTGTGCAATGGTCAAAATAGTCGAATGAGAGAACTCTTCACGGATTGTCTTTTGAATGGTGGCATCAGATTTGTAATCAATAGAAGCAGTAGCTTCATCCAATAAAATCACCTTAGGGCTCTTTAATAAGGATCTGGCCAAACACATAAGTTGTCTTTGACCTTGAGATAAATTACCTCCACCTTCAGTAACTGACGAAGCGAGATTTAAGAATTTGTTCTGGTTCTCTCCAGAGTCAGTATTACTGGTCTCTCCTGGAGAGATCAAATTGACTCTTCTCAATGCTTCGAACATTTCTTCGTCACTGTATTGATCGAAAGGATCCAAATTGGATCTGATGGTTCCCGTGAACAAAGTCGGGTCCTGAGGAATAATGGTGATGGCTTGACGTAAGTTACGCAATCCGATTTTGGAGATGTCAACTCCATCAATGACAATCGAACCGGTCTCTAGGTCTAAGAATCTGAAGAATGCAGTAATAATTGTAGATTTACCTGCACCAGTACGACCCACAATACCAATCTTATTGGTTGGTTCGACATCAAAGGTGACATTCTTGATAACCCGAGGTAATTCCGGTGCGTATCTTAATGAAACGTCATTAACTTTAATTGCCCCATGTTCTGGCCAACTTGCGCGAGGTTCAGTTTCAGGGATTTCAGCTGGCGGTTCTTCTTCAATTTCAAGATACTCTTGTAATCTTTCCACTGAGTTCATATTCATTTCCACGTTGGAATAAAGACGAACAATCCATAAGGCACTTTCAGAGAATGAAATTGCATAAGATAATGATAACCCAGCCAAACCAGCATCGATTTTATCAATGGATAGTAACACGAAAATACCAGCAAATAACATCACCAATGATCCCACAAGATCGATACGGAAAGCGAGCCATCTGTTAGCAACCCACAAGTAGAAGAAAGGTCTATTGTTGTTATCAATTCCACTCAAATTTTGCTTCATGAATCTCGATTCTACCCCATAAGCTCTAATGGTAGCAACACCGTTCAATGATTCAGAAAAGTGTTGGTGGATTGGAGATTTGGTGATCGATTCATATCTTTTTAATTCTCTGGAGAGAGTAAGGTAAAACACACCAACCAAGTAGTACAAGAAAGCAATAACAAAAGCAAAAATAAGGAACCCTGGAGTAATAAGGACGATAAGAACCAACACGGACACACATTGAACAATGCAAATGAACACCCCTTCAGCCATTGGAGTCAATTCTTGATCCACGGACTCGATATCTTTGGAGAATCTATTCATGATACGCCCTAATGGAGTCTTGTCAAAGAATCTCAATCTGGCTCTTAAAACTCTAGTAAGTACTTTCTTGAAGATACTGTTGGATGCCTTAATACCAGCAAAGAAAGTAAGGAAAACTCTAAGAGAGGCAATTGTAGCATACCCAACCCCTATAATACCATACGTGACAATATAATAAATAGTTCCATGATTAACTTTGTAGTCGTTCAAAGTTACAAACAATCTACTAGTGTGATGGTAAGCACCCATGAAAGTACGTATGACTGGAACACTAGTAATTTGAGAGTTATCGTTGATGTTGGAAACACCTACCAAGGACATTATATTCATGATTTGAGATGCTTTTTCACTTTGTGAGGACCAATTTCTTAACCACCAAGATTGGAAAATATAAGCAGCTTGGGAAGCAACGAAAGCCATAATAACGTATGTCCAGGTTGGCCACCCACCGAACTCTTTGCCAAAATCACTGTAAACTTTGAAGCCCACAACACCTTCAGCTTTACTTTCTTCTTCGACTAATTTACCGTCAGTTTTCTTCATATCCTCAGGAGCTTCTTCACCTAAAGCTTTCAATTTCTTATCAATGACATCGGCCCTTGCTTTCAAATCGGAATTTTTATCTTCCAAATCGTTCAAGTTAGTTGAAGATTGATTACGAGAGTTCATGACAGAGGTTTTAACTAAATCATCATCACCCAAATCACCAGAAGAAAGTAAGTCCTCAGTTTCACCTTGATTTTTGATTTTACCATTTTCCATAACGACGATCCATTCTGCCTTTTGACAAGTTAAAGCAACGTTATGAGACACCAAGATACAGGTTCTTCCTAACATTAAAGGACCAGTAATACAGTTTTCATAAATCCATAAAGAAGTGTGAGAGTCCACAGCAGATAAACAATCATCCAATAACACATGTTTGGAGTTAGAGTATAAAGCTCTTGCCAAGGACACTCTTTGTTTCTGACCTCCAGATAATGTGATACCTTTTTCACCAATTTCAGTAGCATCCCCTGCACTCAAAATTTCGAAGTCACGAGATAATCCACAAGCAGATACAACTTTATCATAACGTTCTTGATTGAACGGAGCATCGAAAGTGATGTTGTTTCTAATGGTATCATTCAACAACCATGCAGATTGAGCACAATATGCTACCGATTCAGTTAGACCAGTTCTTGGATCAACAACCAACTCATCCCTTGGGATAATACCAGGTAAAAACACCTTACCTTCGAGAAGAGTCATTTCTCCAAGTAAGGCCAATAACAAGGATGTCTTACCGGCACCAGTTGGGCCAATAATCACATTCAATTTTCCTTCTTTGAATGCGACGTTCATATCTCTTAATTTGAAATCATTAGAAGAAGAAGCATTCCAAGAAAATGAAGCGTTTTCGAATCCAATAACAGGTGAATTTTCATCAGGCTTGTTGCTCAATTGATCATATTTGGTGGTTTCTTCTTCTTCTAAAAATTCACCCACTCTGTCAAGAGAGACTTTAGATTGAATAACAAATGATGTCATATCAGATAATTGATCAAGTGGACTTCTCAATAAGGTGAACAACGATAAAGAAGTGAAAGCAATTGGTGCGGTTAAGGTGTTACCTTCAATAATACAGTAACAGTAGAATGAAAGAATGGTGATGATGGTAGGAGTAATGAACCAAATAAGCGAAGCTACACACCATGCGGCGGTTCTCCATTTCAAATAACTGATTTCTTCCTTTCTGATATCCATGATGCTGTCGAAGAAATTATCTTCCCAAGCGAAAAATTTAATAATTCTAATACTTTGGAAAGTTTCGTTCAATTTTTGGATTCTTCTATCAGTAACTGCTAACATATCTTTTTGCATTTTACCAACGTAAGTTGCAAGTTTGTAATTAAGAGGTAATAAAGCAATGATAGCAAAGGAACCAACCAAAGCACTCCAACCAAGCAAACTATACAATAAGGACATGCAAATGATGATCATTAAAATTGCACTAACGAAGAAGTGTAAGTAACCACAAATTTCCGACACTTTGAAAGCATCAATAGACATTAAATTGATAATAGCACCCAATTCAGCGGTTTTCAGACCTTCTTTTTCTCCGTCTTTTTTTGAAGAATCGTCAGATTCGCTATCAGCTTTCTTTTCTTCGGTATCTTCTTCATTAATATCTTGTACAGTGATTTTTCTTCTTAAAGCTTTAGCATAAATTTCACCAATAAGAATGGCTTTCATTCTCACACAAACTCTTCTTCCTAAGAACAAGGAACACCCGGACGAGAAGGAGTCAACAATCTTAGATACTGGCATTAAGAAAACAAGGGACCAGGCAACATTCTTTGGAGTAACTGAAGGGTCAGCTACGTATTCCAACACCTTCTTCAATAAGAGAGAAGGTAAGAAAATTAAGAATGATTCGATAATGGCCCAGAAAGCTTGGATAGCAAATAAGACTTTGAAGTGAGTGAATATCTTGATGGAGAACTTATAAGTGGTTTTTGCTTCTTCGAAGCTTTTCAATACTGGCAAGGCATAATCATCTCTTCTCATGCCCCAAATATCAGACATTTCCAATGGATTTTTATAGGCTTTCCATACCATAGGATTGATCCACGAGTATGTGATGAAGGAGAAAATGGATGAAACGGTTTCCGGAGAAGGAGTAACCCCATCACTGGTGATATATAATTCTGAAGGTTTGTCACCGGTGGTGGCCGAGAAGTTAAGCAAGAACAAGGCCAACGATATCATGAATTCGACAATGTAGTAGTTTTCAATGGATTTGTTGGACATACCATGTATGAGGGTGGATCTAAATTTGAGGATTGTTGGGAAGAAGTTAAAGAAGTAGACGGTTGTTGAATGAACCCACAAAGAAGGAAGACGAATGTGAACTCTTCTCAAGTTGACGATTCTAAGAGATGCAATGATGAATAAGTACCCCCAGAATAAGGATTTGGTGATTGGAATATAAGATTGGCCCTTCCATTCTACTTTGAGGTCTGCCACGAAGAAGAGAGACACGGAGATGGCGAATTGGATGAGAACGAGTAAAAACTCTACAGACACTCTAAGACGCTCGGTACCATTTTTAAACACCTGCTGGACATGGCCATGAGGCGTACCATCTTGATTGGTGTCGGATAATCTTATGAGGTCGAAATGGCGACTCTTTATGGATACTTCTTCCGGTTGCGACGCGGTTGGAGCAGCAATGGCGCCGTACGCGTCGGGAGAAGCCAACAAGGGCCGGTTTTCGTCATTGAGGGCGATTTTCTTGGAAGAGTTGACCTTGGATAATATACTTTTGATGGTTAAAACAGACAAGGATGCCACGCCTAGAACCGCAGGTACCCCGAAGTCTAGGTGCTGATGTCGGGCACACGGGGTAATATCGTCGTAGTTCCACCACGTACACGTAGGGAACGACGCGTTAAAGTTCTCTATATGATTCATGTAGAAAAAAAAAACGAGGATAGATAAGAAAGAAGAAAAAAAGATTGATGGGAAGACATCCGTATATAAATATGCTACGGCCGTTTATTGCCTGAAAAATTATGCCATCTGCACCAAAAAAAAATATTTTTTCCAGGAGATAAAGCGGTTTGGAGCAAAAAAAAGGTTAAATAGGAGCGAAGAGAGGGGGCAAAGAACATGGCTTGTCCTCAAATATCAGATGAAGATGCCAATGAGAAGAGATGTCTGGTTGGAGGATTGGAATGAGTGGCCGTTGCTCTGAATACAAGGGCTAACGGACTACGAAATACTGCAGAAATAGCAGGCATTCTGCTGATATCCGGTTGTAGATAACGCCGATCAAGACATAATTCGTACCTTCTTTAACTGTTTATGTTTTCGTCTCCAATGACTAATAACTCCTACCAATAATGCCCCTGTAGTGGGGATCTGGTGCGAACAGTAAGAGTCCGACAATCTGGCTCCGGCTGCGGATTGTTCTCTCGTCTCTGGGGTCGTCTATTGTTTAGCATTGTACGCAACCTCTAATTGGTCTCTACAGTTCTTATTCCCTTGGCTTCTCTTTCATCTGGTGTAGTTGGCCCAAGATTGGTCTTGGCACGATATCCATAATTTTTTATGCCTCAGTGTGGACGGCTTCAAAAATAAAGTTTTACCTCATCGCGGGGCATCTCTTCTCTGGATACATTTTTTTTCTTTCTTCATTTCAGTTCAGCCGTAGCATTCCATTGTCAACACCTCTAGTACATGTTGTGGTGAGTCACGGTTGATTATCTCCCAGTAGTTGTTCTTGATAGGAACCTGAAAGTCGTAGACCCCACTTTTTGTGATATGCCGACATTATTCTATTTTCAAGAACAATGTAATCGTTTCTCCCGGTAAATACTTCGTTTTTGTCAAAACGCCCTCTAGCAAATGCCCCATTTCTATCCACCTCTGTTTCACTGTCTGGGCCCGATTTGACAGGGCCCGATTCGAATCCTGTGTGCCGTAGCCTATTCAAACAAAGATCTGCACAATCTCTTATTGTGGACTTCCAGATTAAGACCAGTTTACGATCAGGTCCCTATCTGACAATTTTCTGGGCCTACTGATTCTTATCAGTTTCGAAGCCGAAGTCAGGCTGGTTATCCTGTTGGCTACTGTAGGTTAGCTGCTGTCCTTGATCCATACCACCGGCCGTGTTTGAGATCCGTACCTCCCAAGCCTTTGGCCCGTATTCCTCTCTCAACAAACCCCATATCCCACCAACAAGACCCATATTCTTTCTCTCTACAAACTAAGCTGATATCCCTTCTCTCTACAAGCTCATGTCCCCTTCTACACAGTATAAGTTATAATTTATTAATAGTAATGCACAAGTGTAAACCAACGGTTTATTGAATTGGATTATTAGACTTAATCCTGAGTTTTTTGAGTACCACGTAATAAACCAGTTCTTCTTGCAGCAATTAAACCGGCCTTTTGACCAGAAACTGCACCTCTAGAAATAGTAGAAGCTTTACCAATATGTTGATGGTTACCACCACCATGAGGGTGATCAACTGGATTCATAGCCACACCTCTAGTCTTTGGCCAGGAGTTTCTCTTGACTTTGTATTTGTGGAAAGCTCTACCAGCCTTCAATAATGGTTTATCAATTCTACCTCCTCCGGCGACGACACCAATGACACCTCTGGCATCAGAAGAAATGATCTTTTTGGCTCCAGATGGTAATTTGACTCTGGTTTTACCTTCATCTGGGTTGTGTCCGATAATGATAACGTAGTTACCAGAAGTTCTACCTAAAGCACCTCTGTCACCAGGCTTTTCTTCAACGTTAGAAACAATGGTACCTTCTGGTAAAGAAGATAATGGTAAAATGTTACCAACATTTAAAGAAGCCTTTTTACCGGCGTAGATAAATTGTCCAGTGTAAACACCTTCGTTGGCAATGAAGGTTTCTTCTCTTAATTTGTACTTGTATGGGTCACGGAACACAACTTTGGCTAATGGGGCACCTCTACCTGGGTCGTGGATGATTTGTTTGACAATACCACGAATGTATCCGTGACGTTCCGCATAATCTAAGGTTCTTAACTTGGCAGCACCTTTTCTCAATCTGGTGTGAGAGGTGAAGATTGAACCAGCACCTTTTCTTTGATTACGAATAACTCTACCTATGAACTTTGTTAGTATGAGCGTTTTGACGTTGGGTGGTTCTTGAAATTGCACAACATTTAAAGGAGTCTCTTATTTACCCTGGCAAATCAATCGACCAATCTATCCACTTATTACATACCCATTTTGTAGTTGAATTACTTGGTTACAGATCTTCAAATGGTTAATTTTTTTTTCCAGTCTCAATATTTTTCACTATTGTTAGCTAGTGTACATCACGTGCACCATAGTTTGGTTATTTGCGCGCCAAATAGAGAAAAGACAGTCACATCGGCCTTAAGTATGGCTGCACGTGAGCATGCGTAGGGTATGAGAAATTTTGCAACTTATAAAAAAGACCAACAAGCATATACTAAATTAACTATAAACTAATTGATCCATTCAAAGTTAATTAAACAAATCAATATAATACACTACTAAAATGCCAATAAAAAAAAATTCCTTCAAAACTCTTTTTTTTTTAGATTGATAACTAAATCACCGGTTTGTAACGATATAATGAATTCAGAATTAATGGATGACCGCAAATACTAACTTAATAGATTCAAGGTATCCACTAACAATAGCCCATTGAGTAAAAGCAATACCCTAATTGAATTCGTCTATTCATTGTGTTCTTAAGCTTGAGGGGTTTCAGCAGGAGTTTCAGCAGGAGTTTCAGCAGGAGTTTCAGCAGCAGTTTCCGCAGCAGTTTCAGGTTCCTTGTTTTCTATATCCTTTCTGGTGTCAACAGCAATATCAATGATGATTTCCCTACCGTTGATTTCTTTACCGTTGAAATCCTTGACTGCTTGTTGTTGGATTTCCTCAGAAGCGAACTTAACAAAGGCAATACCTTTGTTTTGAGTTGGTCTGAAGTTCTTACCCTTTTTCTTGTAGTAGGGAACTCTGACGGTGGGCACATGAATCCATTTTGGCTTCAAATCTTTGAACAACTTGCTCAAAGTCTGAACATTGGCCTTGTAGTCCAAGTTAGTGATGAAAATAGTATCACTCGAAGCCACACCTTCAGGAACCTTATCTTTTGCATCAACTTCGCCGTTCTCCTTGTCAGCTGCCTTTGCAGCTTTAGCTTCAGCTTGCTTGGTTTTGATGGCTTCAATCTTTTCTGCCTTCTTTTCGGCTTTGGCCTTACGGATTTCGTCTTGTTTGGCGTGGTACTTTTCGGCTCTAGCCTTCTTCTCTTCTTCGGTTGGAGGAGGTGTGGCTTTCTTGATGAAGACATTTCTACCTTTGAATTCTTTACCATTCACGGTTTCAATGGCTTTATCGGCATCCTCCTCGGTTTCGAATTGAACGAAAGCAAACCCTAAGTTTCTCTTTTTGGTTTTCTGTCCACGAGTATATTCTTTGCTAGGAATATCCACTTCGGTTCTATGTTGATTAGTATGGGAATTTCAGTAATCGCTCAATCACCCAACAAAAACTAATCAATCGCGTTGTTGGATTAACACCGTCGATTAACATCAGTTTCCATTGGATTTACTTCAATTTATACATACACTTTCAAGCCATCAAACAATTCTTTGATTTCATCTTCAGTAGCTTTGAAATCAACGTTACGAACGTAAATTCTTTCATTAATCACAGGTTTTTGTTCAGTAGACATGACAGGTAATTCGAGTAGTACGTTTGTGTTTTGTTTGTTTCAATGTGTTCACTAGTAGTTGATAATACAAATGGGCCTTTATGTATTACTGTGTTTTTTTCTTATATTAATTCTATTGGTGATTCTTCGTTCACTTGCTTATTCAATTCTAATTCCGGTGGCAAGATAGATTGACTTAACTAGTGACTTTTATTCAGTTGCTGATTTTGTTGTAAAGTTACAAAAAAAAGATGAAGGGAATTTTTCAGTTTACAAAATCCGGATTCGATACATAAATATATGATTTTTCAATCTCCGGTATATGTGGGTTGTGTGGTGAGGTGAGAAAACTACAATCGAGTGCATACAAACGCACATTCGTGTGATCTTCATTCCGACACATCATGGCAGCTCCAGGGACACAATTAGCCGACAGAGGCCGGGTATTGGTCACTAAGTGTTGGTCAACGTCCAAATGCTATGAACTGACTTCGGATGTTGTGTACTAGAAAATTCCAGAATCCCATTCTCGGGTTTATCCTAGAATGGCAATGGGCGACGGCAGGTGCACGGAGGTGAATGAGTGAGGGGGTTTTTCACAGCCAAAGAACCACCAGATATGTATTTCATCTCTTGAGAGGCTTTGGAGCAGAACGGAACGATATAGAAGGATTGCAGTGTTATCAGATACATATAGATTGTAGCTATAGCCGCGACCCTGTTTCGCTACGTCAAATAAGTACTATTTCAAGTGGTACCAAGTTGATTGACAAGTCTGTGTATGTAGTAAGCAAAATACCACAGACAGTCAATAACTCAATGTAGAAGATGAAGTAACATGATATCAATTCTGATCGTGGTACATGGAAAGGAATAAATGTTACCAGAATATAACGACGAGAGGCCAATCGATCGGAACACGTTGGCCATTCGTTATAAGCTTATGTTTTGATACCCAATTAGCACCATTAAAGCGAACATTGAGGTGAAGAACCAAAGAAGGAAGCCAAACTACCTCATTCAGGCCAACGTAAGATTGCAGCTTATTTTCAAACTTGGCTTTGGAATATATAGTGTCTTCCTTCTTAGTAACAATATCCATTGTCTTCTCATCCTCTATATCTTCAGCCTCTTCAATCTTCGCTTGAAACCAGCAAGTCAACTGTTCAAATGTAAACCATAGTCAATTACATACATTAGCTATGATGTGATACTGCATTAGGTAAAAACTTAGCTTTTTTTTAATTTTGTTCAATTTTTTGCAAAATTATGCAAATTCTCAATAAAAGTGGATTGATACTACTCCACAATAAAACTACAATACGAATCTGAACAAATTGGAGTTTAATGACTTATAAATAATAGAGAAGCAGAGATAAAAAAGAATAGAATGCTACTCAATGAACTATATAAAAAAATATAAACACATGAAAGAACGCTATTCGGAATTAAGTGTTTGATTCAGTTTTTTTTATAATTTTATACAATGGATAATGAAGGTTGAAGTAAAATGATAACCATTGGGATGATCTTTTGAATTATATTTTCTTGTTCATGAATAAATAAATAGGGAATTGGAATAATTGGAGGGTGATGGATGAGGATTGTTTTGATCCAATTCATAATCTATGCTTCAGTATGATTCAAAAAACAAAATTAAAATAGAATTCATGACTAATAACTTTCTTTTTCAATTTCTGGTTATTAATCTATTTTAATTTATAGAATAATTTTGGTGCTGCACAATCATTAACACAGTGTTGTAAATGGAAGAATTCTTCAACACAATCTTCTTTATAGTCTTTTTGGTCATATCCGTCCTCTTCTTGTTCTTTGGTAACTCTTTCAACACATTCATGGAAATGGTGGGCGTATTCTTTACAACCTTCGCTATGAGCACATTCTTCTCTTAATGCATCAAGAGGGTCTCCACCTTCTTCATCGTCATCGTCATCGTCCTCATCTTCATCTTCATCTTCATCTTCCTCATCGTCTCCACCTTCAGATTCACCTTCACCTTCTTCACTAGATTCTTCAGTGGATTCTTCAGTGGATTCTTCAGTAGCTTCTTCTTCTTCAGGCTATTTACAGTTAGTATTTCCTCCAAGGGTTAAAGAAAGCATTCAACATACCTCTTCAGCGTAAGCAACCGGGAAAGTTGATTCTATTAAATCTCTCAAGAATGACATGACGTTATATTTATAAAATAACAAAAATCAATGAACAAATGTTAACTTTTCAGTCTCGAAATTTTGTTAGAGGCAATGAAATCTCACTATAAAATGGTTTCTATTTGTTAGTTGATTTTTTTTTTTCTCCTGCAAATACTGTCGCTGTCTAACTATGGGAGGTGGTAGTGATTTCTCTGCCAGTGTTTTGTAATATGTGAGAAAAGTCAAGGCTATAATTGGCTAGTTGAATGCGAGTATATGCAGGAGAAAGATCACGCGATTAAATCACGTGATAATATTTTTCTGTTATAAGTAGATATGACGTTTTATTCACATCTTGAAGACCCTTGCAGTCTTAACCTACGTTTGCATCTACATCATGTACAGGTGATTATTCAATTATGACAAACTAATTTATTTAGCTTCTTGGTTGACATCCATGGTTTTGGCTCTTCTGGCGATCTTATCGTTGGCTTTAGAACCCATGATACCACCACCCCAGTGTCTTCTAGAGTCTTCGTATTTTTCAATGAAGTTAGCGTTGATGGTAGAAACTAATTTAGCTAATTCAGCATCGTCAGCAGAGGAAACTTCGGTTAAAGCAGCAACGGAAGAGGTCTTCTTGTGGACTAAAGTACCTAATCTAGCTTTACCTTTCACAATGGCGTATGGAACACCCATCTTTCTACATAAAGCTGGTAAGAAGATGACTAATTCAATTGGGTCAACATCGTTGGCAATCAAAACCAATTTGGCTTTCTTGTTTTCGATTAAAGAAACAACATGGTTTAAACCGTATTTGACAACAACTGGTTTTGGAGAAACATCCTTAGCAGATTTACCTTCAGCAATGGCGGCAGCTTCTTTGGTTAATCTTTCTTTCTTTTCAGCAGTGGTTTCTGGCTTGTATTTGTTGAACAATTTGAAAGCTTGAGTAGCAGTGTTCTTGTCTAAAGTGTTTTGAAATTGAGAGATAGCTGGAGGAACTTTCAATCTCAAAGACAAGATCTTTCTTTGTCTTTGTAATCTGACGTATTCAGGCCATCTAACGAATCTAGATAAGTTTCTCTTTGGTTGGATAGCTTGACCAATACCGAAGTTCTTTGGGGTAGCTTCGAATAATGGGTTAGCGTTGGAAGAGGTCTTAGAGCTCTTGGAAGCTAATGGAGCTGGAGCAACTTTTTTACCTTTTGGAGCCATGATGATTGGTGTTGTTGTTAATCAAAAAGGAAAGATTAAGTTCAATACTTAGACTACCTTTTTTTTTTTCTTCATCTTCTCGATTTTTCACAAATTTCTGCGTCGTGGGTATTGGGTCTTTTGCCTAGTTATTTTGCGCGCGCTCTGCACATGTGATGCGTGTGACTGTTTTTTCGCATTGACAGCCATATTTTTTTGCAATCAATAGGTGCCACAAATGTGTTCGAGATATGGCTGAAAAATCTGTGGAGTATGGGGAAAGCTTATAAGGTTGCGGTTTCCCCGAAGAATACGACTCGAAGGGCGACAAAACGAACAGGGATGTTCTTTTATTCCAAAGGAAGGAAATCTAGAATAGAATACATTAAGTGATTAAACAAATTTTATAAACCTAAAACCAAATAAATTAAGAAAGAATTGAAAATATCATCTGCATCATTCATCTAGGTCAGAAATATCCAACCATCTTCTATTACACCATCCTTTAACTGTGAATTGAGGTTTTGATACACCAGAACTTGGGGAAAATCCATTTTGACATCCTTTAACTCCGTGAAGAATCCCTGATGGTTTGATTGATGCAGAACTTTTATTATTTGCTCGAGCCCATGGTAAATAATTACCATTTAGGGTGATGAGAGAATTTTTGTTTTGAACATCGTTACCTGTATATATGTAACTTGAATGATCAATGGAAGCGCTAGGACAAGTATCGAATCTAGCAGGTAATACGACATTTTTCCATAATTTATCTCGATTTAAATTGGAGATCTTATAGAAATTAAACCGGAGATGAAAATCCTTAACTCCTTCAGATTTGTTGTACAACTCAAGAAACTCTTCATCGGAGTAATTGTCAGGGAGCAATTTATTGACCCGAGAAGAATAATCTTGAGCGTATAATCTCAAAAAGTTACTGTTGATTCTTTCGTCACGGTTTCTGAAAGCTTTCGATGGTACCAATGTAATGAAGTCATCTATACATTCGTTAACCTGAATAATGCTCTTGTTAATCATGTCCATCTCTTTTTCTACCGGTATAGGAGTGGTCAACACTTCATTGGTGATACTTGGAGATAAATACAAGGAGTAAGCCATTAGATTTTGTTTGACTGAGTTTTTGATGGAACTCAAAGAGTTGGATAAGTTTGATACGAATTTCTTTGGTTCTGGAGTCACCGGCGCAACATTTAGCATCTTTATCAACAGCTCTGATGAATTTGAGGCATTGATTACCGGTTTAACATCAACAGTGCTAATACTGGACACCAAGGAGTTTGACTTGGGAGGAACTTGTAGCGGAGAAACAAACAACTGGGAAGTGAATCTACTGTTGCTTGATCTTGATGAAGACTGACAAGTAGAGCAGGAGTTGAGGGAAAAATCGTCTTCATCACTTTCGGATACATAATCATCATCATCCATATAATAGTAGTCATATACGGGAACGTGATCATCAGAGTTGGAAAGGGGATGATAACTGGATTTGCTTTTGAATGAGGAATCATCACCGATGCTGGAAAAAGAGTTTGAACAGTTGCTTCTGTTTTTTTTGATACTGTTGATGCTGATGGATCGTCTGAACGATTTTGATAAAACTTCAGGCCTGTATGAACCGAAAGATGATTTTGCCATCTTAGACCTTATGGATGGAGGGGGAGTCAAGGGGGTATGTCTTTTGGGAGTAGCATTAGGGATAGCAATGGGAGTCGTTTTAGAGGGCAGGGCGGCTAACCACGACTTATCTAGACATAACGACTTGTCTGTTATCGTATTGAGAGAACCCATTACGAGAGCATTTAATGGATAAGGTGTGATGTGGAATAAGGAGGAGGATATAAGAAAGAAAGAGACGTGAACCTTATGTGAAAAAAAAAATGATGTATAATAAATTTAACACGAAATCTGTTACGCTATATACTTCTTTACGATTCAGGTGACTGATTGCGAGAATCAGGCCAAAAAAGCTAAAAAATAACTGTAGGACAGCGAGCCACTTTGGAGCGGAATTTTTTTGGGGGTGTGCCTAAAAAAAATAATAAGCTTTCGTACGTAGGGTGATGGAACTCGTCTGAGACATTGCCGCGTACATGAAATAAACAATATGTAAATGCAACAAGGGCAATTAGAGGTGAACTTGAGCCGCTTACATCTGGGCCGCAATCAAAATCTTCCGACTAATCAGCGAAAGGAACACTCCTTTTCGACTCGATTTCCAAGCACGACTCTGTCTAGAAGGTGGATCCTTGTATGCACAGATTTCCGAATGACTTCGGCGTTTCAACAGGTGGGGGTTTCGAAGGGTTCAGATAAAATCAGGGGCTGCGGGTGAGTGTGTATATGATATTTTCTTCGTATTCCCCCGGACTCATATAATAGGTGAGATCCTTCTTCTTTGCCCCGTTGGTAAAACGTCGGACACAAGCGTCTCCACACAGATAAGCGGTATCCGCTGCACAGAAGCCGCAACAATGCGCTTTTGCGTCTAAGGATCCGTCCGACGGAATTCGGACAATCGTTCCTGATTAGGCAAGAATATCCCGTACATCGCGGCACGCCGATACGAGCCTTCACATAGTAGTTAGTGAATAAAGGTTTTGACAGCTACATAGTGAGATGTTGTTCAATTCATCGTTTGTGATGTGCTGGCATTCCCGCTGATACGTGGCTTTACAAGTGGTTTGTAAATAAAAGTTTTGTCTTTACAAGTAGGCTTGTGAATAAAGTTTTTGACAGCTATTTAGCGAGATCCTGATGATGAGCTTGCATTTCTTTTAGTCCTGTGTGTCTAGTCCCTCCGTTCATGCTCATAATCGAACTCATTGAGTTCCAACTCTTCATTCCAGTTCTCGTCATTAGTAATGGGATTGTACTTCTCCTGATGAGTTTTACCATAAAACTCATCGAATAATTTATCCATGTCCTCTAATTCTACTCCCTTAGTTTCAGGATAGAAGAAAATCACAACCACAACACTAATAATACAACTTCCCATGGGGAACAAGTACATTTTCCATTTGATATCTTCCTGTAATATGGGGGTTAATTGTCCCACAATGTAGTTAGCTAGCCAATTGGTTGCCGTTGATATAGAGACTCCCTTCGATCTCACAGACAATGGGTAAACTTCCGGGGGTAACAAAAACCCAATTGGTCCCCAACTGTAGCCAAAACCACCATTATAAATAATTACCAATAAAGCCACCAATGACGGGGTATATGTTTTGTCCAATGCCATGAAGAGGGCAATCAATCCGAGACAAACCGCCATAAGAGCCCCGCCACTAATGAGAATTGGTTTTCTACCCCAGATATCGACCAAAAACCACGGTAATATCGTACAAGACAAATAAACCAAAGAATTGATCCCGGTCATGAGCAATGCGTTTGAATCGTTGAAACCTGCTTGTTCAAACACCATAGGGGCATAATACGAGATGATGTTGATTCCATTGAATTGGGCAAAGGCCAATGCTGAACATCCAATAAATACTCTGGTATAATGCTTTTTGAACATATGTTTCCAACTACGTTCATATTTTGGGGTATTAATTCGTTCGGTCAAAATACTGTTTTTGATCATGAAAAATTCTTTTCTAGGCTTGTCATCGTCACCAGAACTATCGTACAACAACGACAATACATGGAACCCTTGTTGGTCCATATCCACGTCGAGTAACCATCTTGGACTCTCCACAATGAAAAAACCTCCCAAGAATAACACGAAAGCAATCACCACCTGGATGAATAGTGGTAATCTCCACGACAAATTAGCAGTGAAGCTGTGGGGTTTTTTTCTGGAATCACCGATATTCTGGATGAAGTAGCAGAAATAGTCGATCCAAACACTCAACGAGTATCCGCAGATATTCCCTGTGAACTCACCACACACCAACTTCCCCCTGTCCTCACTAGGACTAATTTCACACTGGTACGAAGGAACGATGGTGGAAAGGATCCCCACGCCGAATCCTGAGATTACTCTGCCGACGCCGAAAATGAATAAGTTTACAGCAAACGATTGGAGTGTGCCCCCGATCATGAAGATGAGAGTTCCCAATAAAATTGTTCTCTTTCTGCCGAATTTATCGGCAAACTTAGCCACCAACAACGAGGAGATCATGGCGCCAATCTCCAAGATGGAGATGACCAAACCGATGTGAGTGGCGTCTGGGTTGTTGAAATACTTTTGGAAGGTGACAAATGTGAGGATTCCTGAGCAAACCCCCTGTTCGTAACCAAATAACGACACGAACAACGACACGAACGCCGACGTGAAATAGACCAATCTATTGCCCTTGAATTTGAGTCTTGACGTGTATAGTTTGGAGTTGAAGTCAACGTTGTCGTACAGCTTTCCGTAGTCGTCGACATACAACGATGGGTTTATGGCACTGGTGGTGTACTTGTCGTACTGATATTCAGGAGGAGGATTAGAGGACCCTGAGCTCGAAGAGCCAAACCTTATGGGGTCATTAAAGTCGTCGTCATCTTCGTCATCAGAGCCCCGGTTCCCTTTCTCGTCATCCGAGCTGGCGTGGTGGTGTTCATGGAACGAGTCAGATGGCTTCTGCTTCTCGTCACTTGTTTCGGTGGCTACCCGCGGCTCTGGCTCAGGTTCGAATATGGTGGAGGACGAGTTGTCGGAGTCAAATGGGTTGACGTGGTTGTCGGAGTCAAACGGATTATCAATAGCAACGTACTGATTATTGTGGTCACTCATGGTAGTATCATTTAGAATATACAGACGAGAAAGATGTAAAGAAACATGTAGTATGAGACAATTATATCGGACACAATCAACAAGATTCAAATAATATGAGATATTGTGACCGAAAAGTTGCACATAGCAATCACTGGGGTTGGGTAGCAGCAGGTTTGTGTCTGGTGCGAAAATGTCTGCCGACACGATGCCGTTCCCCTGACATAACGCAGTTGCAAGTCTCAGGGACAGAGGGAGAGACATGGGAGGTAGAAGGCAGAGACATGGGAGGTAGAAGGCATATACAGCGGAGGATAGGAAGTCAGACACAAGACAGAGTTGGCGTAGACGAAGAACGTACAAGGCAAGTTTCGAGCAAGACCGGGGACTGAAAAAATTGACTGTAGACTTACAACTCGAAAGAAGCACTCAGCCCTTCGTCTGCAAAGTACATCAGATGGTTTCTGTCTTTCTATCCCCGTTTAACATACTGCTCAAGGAAGGAGAACATGCCACTCTATGTAGAAATGGGCTCGAACTAAAGGGCAAATCACCCTCGGAACATCTCCGAACAGAAATGACACCCCGTTACGAACGACTACGGTTGCACAATTCCGGCAGCGACATAGGCAGTTGATAGACATCTATGGAAGATTATTCTGACATGATGGAAGGTTATTTGGACACGAAGGAAGGTTATTCGGACACGAGGGAAGACTATTCCGACCATTCCTGCTTCTCAGACAAATTCGCACCCACGTCAGACTATTCCGACCCTTCCTGCTTCTCAGACAAATTGGCACCCACGTCTTATGTCAGCCAATCTGTCAGCCGGCCGTATCTTATCGGAAGGTTTACACGGAGCAATTGGGCAGTAGGCAGCGGAAATGCCACCAATCTGCGGGGTTTCCGTGGTACGTGTGTATTAAAGATCTGCCAGTCGTCCAGCAGGTATATGAATATCCAAAAGTTCAGTATGTATATGAATAAGAAGAGTGTTCGGCAGTTTGCCAGTGGTTGCAAATAAGTAGAACACTATTTAGCCTTTTCTGGCTTGTTGGCTCTCTTGATGTAACTTTCAATGTAGAATAAACCAAACAAAACAGTCAAAGGAGTCAAGTAACTGACGTTGATAATCAATGGCAATGCTTGATGAGAAGTAGAAATACAGTTACAAGAGTCATTCGTGGTCAAGTCAGTGAACCAGATGAACGCATGGGCCACAGCCAAAGAACCCCCGATGATGAACTGACTAATTTGTAACGAGGTCAACACTCTTTTGACAGCCATTGGAACTCTTATTTTAAGACAGGATAAAGTGAAGTAAAAGTACATCAACGAGTGAATAAATGAGTTGAATACAACAAAGATCCAGATTGGTGGTGATTGGTATCTGATACCAGCCCACATGCACATCATAGCCCCAGCATGGTGGTAACTTTGTAATAAGGAGGAAGGCTTACCTTTCAACAAGATTATGATGGTGTCCAAAACTTCGTAGAATTTGGAAACGTAAAACCACCAGCCGTAGATGGTGAGGTTGGTGAAGGCTAAATTGGGGTTGAAGATTCCGTGGTTCAAGTCACACACAGCGGTGAAAAAGTTTTCGTACGAGGTGTGGGAACTATCTTTGGCTTTGATGATTTGAATGGTACGGTAAATGGTGGAGGTCATACCCACGAAAGTCCATACCGAGTAGATACATAAGAAGAGGTTATGCAACAAGACGAAAAACTTGAATAACCCGAATTTTGCAATTAAAAATGGGTGCGGGCGTAATTGGCGCTTTTGGGCCTTGGTCAAGTCATCGTAGTTGGCGACTTTGTCTGATTTCAACGTTTCATTGTATTGGTTCAATTGCCTTTGGCTGATGTAGGGGTTTATGAAGTGGACAAACGAGAAGTATACGATAGCAATGGTGACGGGGGTGGAAAATTTCATCGACTTATTGAAGATGTGCGTCATCGCTTCATTTTCAAAGGGCGATGGGGTCACGGGACTTTCTCCCTTGGGTAACTTGAATAAGTTGGAGTGTGGAAGACCAAAGGTTACTGTCATAGTCAGATAAACTAAAAAAGAAGAACAAGAGTGCTTGAAAATAAAAATAAAATGGATTGATAGTAGCAGCCGGATTCTGCTACTATATAAACTGCAAAAGCAGAGAAAAGAATAATGGGAATCCCAAAAAAACTTTAAATAACCTGAAGCTTGATAGCACAAACTCACCCCAAAGGTCTAGGGTTCCATTGCTATTGCATGGGGGTACAGCCGGATCTTTCCCACTCCCTGTGACCCGCAAGCGCAATGCATGCTTGACAGAGATGAAGTCGAGTTTTGGGCATGTGGAGTGTTGCTTGGAGATCACACTCTTATCAGATTTCCGCAACCTTCTATATTGTTGTTGGAGAGAGTATTGGAAAAAGCCCCAAACAGTAGGCCCAGAACAATTTCCAAGTTTGGTTAAGGCCCAACAAAAAAAAAACTGGGAGCGGGAATAAGTCGCGGATATAAAAAGAGATAAGAAGCAAAAAAAAAAAAGAATCCAGTCACGTGATGTTCATGCCGCACAGTCCGTTTTCAGTTACATCGGCGGTGAGTTCATTGCTGCAAAATTGGACCAGAAGTTGGCCCATGCTGGGGGTCATTGGAGAGGCTACTACGGGCTACATAGCTCTTGCTCTAGCTCAGCTTGTAGAGTGTTTATTAGTGTATAAAATTCACCACTTGGCATAGCTAACTGGTGAATATGGCTGATAATGCGGGCTGCACCTGACAGGGCTTCCTAAGCTAGGAACAGGTGGTAATGACGCTGGAGGAATGTTGACAGGGGTGAGCAAGTTGAATGTGTTCATAGGTAACTGCACTGGCGAGTGAATTGGCAGCTGTATAGGCAGAAGCGATGGTGACAAGCTGAAATGGCTTGAATGAGTCGATAACGGAGAAGATGCCATGGATACCGACTGTGGTGGTGGAAGCGACATTGGCATGGCCAAGTTCATCGTCGTTGCTTGATTGTAGGTTGGAGAATTTGGAAGCATCGATCTACCATTACAAATCTTGTAGTTGAACATTTGACTGTTTGGTAATTTGATTTGGTCAATTGGACTGAATTGATAACTTTGTTGGTTCAAAATCAAGCAGTTTTTGTCGTTCAAGTACAAGGTTAAATCATTAATGGCCATTTGCACATGGTCGTCTGTTTCATTCCCGAAGTAACTCAAAATGATTTGATCCTTTTCCTTATTAACAAGAAGTTCGATTTCCAACATTAATCTGAAAGGAATGGTGATGTTTTCTTTGAATTCAGCACTAGTTTCGTCGATTTTCCCCTGGAATTTGAATTCGTAGTTGTTTGGTAAGAATCTCGTCAACTTACTGGCACATTGCTTCGATTTCGTTTCACTTCCTTGAATCTTGATCATCTTGTAGTTGGAAGTGTTGAATTCATCAATAGATTTAGGGAAATCAATGCATGAATTGTTCTCGATTTCTAAGTTGTTGATAAACTTCAAATTGAACTTCTTATTAATCAACATCAAATAATGACTCTTCAACAATTTGAAGTCGATGGTTTGATAAATGGTGTTGTTGGCTGATTTAATTGGTTGGCTGTTTAAACAGCACTGGGTAACCAATTGGTCAATTTCCTGTTTAACTAACAGAATGTTTTTCGAATTCTTCATAGGACATTTAATCAAAACATTTTTGAACCTCTTGAACGAATAGAAAATGATATCTTCATGATCATCTTCTTTACTATGATGGTTCTTCTTGTTAACGCTACTGGAAAACTTGATGAAGACGTTATATTTCTTCATGATCGATTGAATGATCGAACCTCCATTACCAATAATTGATTTATGGAACACTTCAGGAATATTAAATTGAACTTCAGCAGGTAATTCCAACTCAATCAACTCAATCGACTTTAATAAGTAGTTGAATCTGTCATTATTAGAATCAATGGAGATTTTGATGAGAAAATTGTACTCATTGAATGAATGGAAACTAATGATGGGTATTTGATTCAATTGATGTCCGATCTTAATAATCTTACCGTTCTTCTTACCACTAATGAAGTCTTTTTGGGAATTATTTAATTCCAACTTCAAATTCACTTGATAGTGTTCCAGGGGTAATGATCCAGCCAATTCCTTTAAAACTAGCTTGATTTCCTCTTTGTTACCGATGATATTAACTCCTCTATAATTCTGGGTTAATAAGCATGATTTCTTTGAAAGCAATACATTGGTCCAGAAATAATTGTTGGATAAATGATTGTTGCCAGCACAGCCATTGTTAAGGATTTCTAAACTGTAGTATTCCGATGCTAATAAGCTCAATTCTCTAATAGTCTCATTGACAGAGTCAACTGATTGGCCTTGAACCGATAATTGACAGCTTTTTTCACCCAAAGATGGCAACTGAATGAAAGTACCATTTTCGGACATGATGTTTAATACGTCAGTTTGATTATGTAACACAATCAAATCTAACTTAGCTTTTGTCAATTCGTATTTCTTACTGACTAATCTATCGGCATTTTTCATAATTGTTTCCACCAAATCACCAATGATTTTTTTGGTCATGATAATTTCATAGACATTCTTAGCAGTGATCCAAATATTCAAATTTTCATTACTAGATAACATTTTTGAGTTGAATAATTCGGGTAATAAATCAGGTAAATAGATGTTAGAAGCGGATTGTTTAACAATTTCGTTAAAGTTGAGCAAATTCACTCCACCAACAATGGGGATCAACGATAAAGGAATATCAAAAGAATCCAACAAATATTTGTTTAATAAAGTATCAATTAAGATCTTCACTTGTGATTCTGCGATGGTGATGTTATCTTGTTGACCAACAATGTAAATGTTATAACGATCTACTTGAGCAAAGTTGGTTTTGAAGTTGGTCTCTAAATTAGAAATTTGGATTTCGACGTTATAGAATGAGCCAACTTCAGAAATTTTCTGCAAGAAGCTTCCATCAATTCTTTCAAATTCATTGCCCTGCAATTGGACTTGTTTGTAGTCAATTTGATTGTAATTGGTCAACAATTCAAAACGAGCATTGTTGATGAAATCTTGATCACCATTGATATAAACTTTGATCAATTGAGAGTCGTTGGTTGGTTCGATGATTTGGATGTAGTCTTGTTTGCTGGCATTGCAGTTTAATCTATTGATGGATTGTTTTAAAGGGTATAAGTTGTCAAGTATTCTATTTGCTGATCCAGTTTCATCGAATCTCCATAAGCCAGTATTAGATTCAAATGCCGAAGAGAAATTGGGGTTTATCAAGTAGCTGTATTCCAAAGAGAGCAATACACTGCTTTCATTAGTTTTATCGTTAGTCATGTTGGGTTATACTGTGAGGGGTTTATTGGCGGTTTGATTGGGGGTTTGATTAAGTGCTTTTTCGGGAGACCACTTAGTAAAGAGTCAAAAGCCTCATTTGATTTTCTTTGCAGCTCATACAGTATATATAGATTTCCTTATTCTTAGCTCCAAGATTCCAATTAAATATTGATGGTCAATTTATCTAATTAGGAAATTTTCACATCAGATCACTGCATCAATGTTTTGCTCTCGTCCCAATTAGGAGATTTTTTCTGATGCGACAATGTAGCTGCGCACAAAATAACATTTCCCAATTGGGAAATTGTTTCTTTCAACATCAGTTTACGGCAATAGAAAACTAATTATTGATGACTTTTTCTTCTGTTCATTTCCTAGTATAGATGTATTCTTGGTTACAAAATCGACCTTATTATTTATTTAGTGAAGATACTCAATTGCTAAAAAAGTCAATCATCAAATTACCGAATTAGTAAGTAGGGTCTTCTGCCGCAATTTCAAATATGTTTATAGCCCGCCACTTTATGTTCCTTATGCACCTGTCAAACACACATTCTGAATCGAATAGGGAAGTTGGCCGTTTCACTTTGTTTCTTTTCAGTGTATAGTTGCTGATTTGGCAGACTTTGCTTCTTTGTATGGTGGCTGAATATTGGCAGCTTTTGTTCTTTCAGTGAGTAGTTGTTGAATATTAGGCACTTTACTTGCTAGCTGCATGTTAAAACGAGTAGGCAAGCTTTCATATCTTCAATGAAGCTTTCAGTGTGGGTGTTAAATACGTTTCGTATCCCAGATATACACCATTTCATCCCATCCAGTGGTAGCTGCCCAACCCGGCTCCCCCCACAAACTGTAATCACAGCCAATGACAAACTCACGGTGACGATTCATAACCCCTTTGCAACCCCCCTTACCAGAGTTTAAGAACCTTGCCCGCTCATTAGATTGGTCGGTCCACACTCTTGATGTCATATCATAGGATGTACTGATCAATTCTTGCCCATTGTGAGGCGACCACAACACTTTTCTAACTGCGAATTCATGGCCCAACAATTCATTCAATGGGGTGGGGCCTCGTGTATGGTATGCAGGCATGGGACTATGTGAGTTGGGTTGATCTATCTTCTGAATCATTCGCAAATCCCATATTCTCACCGATCTGTCGGTACCTGCAGTAGCAACAATCGTCGATTTGTACTTGTTCCAGTCACATGACAATGCCTCGAGACCTCCATGGCCAATGTAGTCAAGTTGTAATGGTCTTGGTGACCGGATATCCCAAACCTGAATATGTGAGAGCCCATTACAACTGATAAGGGTGGAAGGGGAATGAGGTGAAAACGTAGCGTTATATATACACTGAGCCGTGTCAACTTGGCCTCCTCCTTGATGCTGTGGTTGATGTGAAATAGGGGGTTTTGCTGTTTGAGCTACTGGGGACGTTTTGGTAGTGAAATCCACCTGAGGATTTAATGTTAGGAGTGATTCTTGCCTTGTGGGCGACCACACTTTTATAGTACCGTCCCAGGATGAAGTGACAAAGTTCACTTTGTCCACCAAGTTCCAGTTTACCGCAAAAACCTCTCTAGCATGTTCTTTGAAGTTCATTACCGGGAAATTGGGCACTGTTAAGTCAAAGATTTTGATTGACCCATCTCCACTTGCTACAGTAACCTGATTTTCATGAACTTCACTCCAG
Source organism: Isabelozyma rhagii (assembly GCA_003708185.3). NCBI lineage: Eukaryota > Fungi > Ascomycota > Pichiomycetes > Serinales > Metschnikowiaceae > Isabelozyma > Isabelozyma rhagii. The sequence continues at coordinate 280,067 of PPNO03000008.1, read as the reverse complement.
GAAACATCAAATAATCCGTCCTGAGTTTCCCAGGAAACTTGGTTGCTTATATTACCATCCGGCTCAATGTTCAATATGAACAATCGTCCATTACCCACTAAACCATAGTTGGCGGATGTAGCTACCGCCAACTTATTATCGAAAAATGGAGAATACTGGATCCCATATCCATTATAACCTGCTGTTCTATAGCTGAGCATGACAATTTGTGGTTTACAACTATATCTGAGGCTTTGCAAGTGCTCCAGTAGACCACGATTGCGAAATTAAACTGCTATGGACAAATACAGCTTCTACTCTGGGGCACCTCTGTGATTTTGACAGGAAAAAAAAAAGCTACCGATATTGGAAGGTCACGTGCATTTCATATATACAAGAGAAGTGAACAGATAAAGGAAAGAAAGAACGAATTCTCGAGCTAGATATCATAAAAATTGCATTCAAGACGCTTGATGATGCCGTGGAACTTGGGGTCTATTTCTGATTCTTCTACCAAGCCAAATTCAATGAGATCACCAATGATAAGAGCTGCTTTCTGCTGCGAGTAGCCCATGTAGTCGAAATCGTCGTCAGTGGAGCTCACAGCCTCCTCAATGGTGACGTTTTCATCGATATTAACCGCATCTAAACCAGTACTAATGTTGTAAATACCATCGACCCCCATTTCTTCTGATTTCAATCCTAATTCGTCGACATTCACTGAAGATGCAAAGATCAGTGGTCCACCTTGAATGAGCCCCCATAAACACCAGTAAATCTGTACTGAAGTTCTCCACAAAATGCATTCGTTATACAATTTTTTTATCTCGAATTGAATTAGGTCAGTGGCATTAGGTAAATTTTGACTGAATTGCGTTTTGGTTTTCAACGTTGAGCTGGGATACTGGAAATCGTACTCAACATACGATTTGATCAAGTTCAAAATCTCTAATTGAGTAGGGTATTTCTCTTCGAAGATATAGTAGGATCTTTCTGGATCATGGTAATCGGCCATCCATTCTGAAAAATGATCGGCAATATCATAGGCAGGGAAATTAGGTCCCGAGTATTCGAAATCGATAACCACCAAACTCGAATCCTTCTTGTTGCTGGTATTGATAACTACAGGATTAGAATTAGGCTCATCATCAAATACGGATACGTCACCATCTTCATTGGCAATGACTTCATTTCTATCAAACGATTCGTGCAACAACAAATTACCATACTGGGTATCATTATGACAAAATTTGTAGTTCTGAGAAATAGGCTTATCATTATCGTAATGATTGAACAACCATTCCTTATAGGATGACACCAATTTTTTGAATTTGTCGAAATCAACAAGGAATGTGTCTTTGGCATCGTTATTATGTTGTTTCATTTGAGGAAGTATGGTAGTTTCAAAAATACCCATCCACTTATTGATTAACCTCCAGCACATTGGTAGGTCTGATTCTAAATCTTTAGGTTCTAACTTGATTCTATAGTGCAAATCTTTCATTCTTCTTCCCAAAATCTGCGAAAGCACGTCATCTTTGATTTGGTCTTTATTAAGGGTGATGAAACCTTCGAGGAATTGTTCAAATCTACCATTGGTGAAAATTCCAAGTAATTTAGGACCGATTTTTTTTGCCGACAATTTGATTAAGATCTCCAATTCCAGCTCTCTATCGATAAGCGAGTCGACGTTTTTACCATAAACTCTCAACAATAAGGCAGGTAAGTGAAGATTCTGTTGGTGATCCTTATACTCAATTTTGTAGATAGAGTTGGTGAGAGCTCCCGAAATACGATTAACAAACAAATTGGAAATGTGCAATGACTTCTTATGCCATTTACTGATTCTAAGAGTCTTCACCAACGAAATGATATCTTGCTTGAAGAAATCAAGCGGTAACGTGTTATCCAAGGTAGCATTGACAGAAGGAACGGCTTTATCACGGTCTTTAAATTCAATTGGCGACGGAGTGATTTGAAGCTTGTTGAGAGAAGACGAAGACAACGACCGCTTCAGACCAAATGATGGTCGTCTGGTAGCACTTGTTGATCGGGAGTTGGCAGTGGAGTTTCTAGTCCTTGATCTAGACCTCGATCTAGATCTGCCCACTCCACCGTATATATTCGTATGTGTTATGTCCATGTGTGTTGTGCAATGATAAGGAAGGTGACAGAAAAGGTACCAGATCTCAATTTTTTTAAGTATGCACTTGTTGGTTATCAACGACGAATGATCGCTGATTGTGAACGAATGGCACAAAAAATGACCACTTCAGTCTCGCGACCGTAAAGGGAAGGAGGGGCCAATGTGGGGTGTCTGGGTGGCTTTTACGGGAGATGTACGGGCGTGTTCACGAATGATGTACGGGTGTATATACAAATGTGTAGAATATATGGGTGAAATCAAAAATTGGAAAGCTGGACGACGTAAACTGATGGAAGGGAGGTGGGCTTGGTATGATCATGGCCTTGGACGTATAAAGTGGTGAAAGATTGTGCAATTAGTCAAACCACCGATGCGAACCATGGAAATTTTATTGAAGCGAAAATGAGATGCGATTCAATTCAATTCAATTCGATTCGATTCACAATTACTTCTTGAGATGATAGCTAGTGATTATATAGCGGCGTTAGGATGTATTAGTACAGTAGTAGTCTTCCAATTGTCCCAGGCAAGGATTGCTGAATACACTAACAAATCACTCGACTTGAATGATCAAATTACTAGTCTAAACCAAGAGTTGGCTATCAAAGCTAGACAATTGCAAGAATTCACAACTTCTTCGTTCAGCTCCATCAAAACCAATGATAAACAATTCCAAACAAAGATAGGGATATTGAAAGAGGAAATCCATAAGATTTCTGCCTTAAACGAAAAGCTCATTGCTAATGAAGCGGCATTGAAAGCAGAGAAGGAGCAATTACAAGCACTCATTGATGATTTGCAAGAAAAGTTGATCCTGTCAGAGACAGAACTAGCAAAAGCAGCAACAATTGAGGATCAAGTCAAACGAGAATATAAATATACGATGAATTTGAAATTGGAGGAAGTTTTGACAGAAAAAGATGCCAAAATCAATGAATTGACTAGATCGAATAATAGTCTCAAACAATCCTATATTGAAGTCACCAATGAGAAAGAGAGCTTGAGGAAGCAGCATGCGGATCGAGTGGCAGAATTGCAGAAGCAAATTGACAAACAAGACAAGCAAATAGAAGAGCTTGAGTTCCGTAATCAAGATTATGCTGAACTGTACGAGGAGCTTGAAGAATTGTTTGAGGATCTGAAACAGAAGTATAACGACGAAATGGATCAGAGCATTCAAGACTACAATAATTTTCAGGGTGCATTTGAAGATTTGAGAGTAGAGAATAAGAAGATAAAGAAGGACAATGAGCAGGTTACGAAAGACCTTGAAGAGGTGAGGCTTGCAAATGAACAGTTGAAGAAAGAAAATGATGAGTTAAAGCAAGAAAAAGAGAGTGTCCAGAAGGAACTTGAAGAACGGACACTTGAAAAAGAAGGTGTTCAGAAGGAGCTTGAAGAGCTGCAACTCCAAAAAGAGAGTATTCAGAAGGAGCTTGAAGAACAGACACTTGAAAAAGAAGGTGTTCAGAAGGAGCTTGAAGAGCTGCAACTCCAAAAAGAGAGTATTCAGAAGGAGCTTGAAGAACAGACACTTGAAAAAGAAGGTGTTCAGAAGGAGCTTGAAGAGCTGCAACTCCAAAAAGAGAGTATTCAGAAGGAGCTTGAAGAACAGACACTTGAAAAAGAAGGTGTTCAGAAGGAGCTTGAAGAGCTGCAACTCCAAAAAGAGAGTATTCAGAAGGAGCTTGAAGAACTGAAACTCCAAAAAGAAAGTGCTCAGAGGGAGCTTGAAGAACGGACTCTTGAAAAGGAAGGTATTCAGAAGGACCTAGAAGAGCTGCGAATCCAAAAAGAAAGTGTTCAGAAAGAACATGAACAACTGCTACTCGAAAAGGAAAGAGTTCAGAAGGAACTAACGCTCGAAAAGGAAAAGTCAGAGCTGGAAAAAGAAAAACTTACAAAAGAGTTTGAAGAATGGAGACAAAGGGAAAAGTTAACCGTAGGCGCAGATTCCAAGCCAGCCAACAACCTGGAAATAGAGTTTAACAAGGAGCTAGTAAAGTCATTTGAACAAACCAAAAAGGAAATGGCTGAGGAAATCGAAGCATTACAAGCCAGAAATCTAGAAATCGAAGCATTACAAGCCAGAAATCTAGAAATCGAACAAGCCAGTAAGAAAGTCGATGGTATGTTTACGGAAGGTCAGGAACAAATCGCCCATTTAAAACAAGAAAAACTGGGTTTGGAAGCCGCAATTGGTGAATCCGAAACAACGATAAAGAGGCTCAAACAGGAAATAGACCTGAGCGAGGCACTTAACCAAAAAAATAAGCAACTTGAGAACGAGGTCCAGATGGCTAAAAATACTATTACCTCACTCAAAGACACTATTAAGCAGATGAAGGACGAGATTAAAATCTTAAGTGAGGAGCAGGATGCGAAAAAAGACTCTCATCCAGGCTCCCAACAGAAGATCGAGAATTTACGCAAGGAGCAGGCTGAACAATCGGAACCCAAACAGCAATTCCAGGGCCAAGAGAACAAAGGGCAGGAAAAAGATGTTCAAGTACAACAATTAACAGAGGAGTTGAAGATGAAAGAGAAGAAGCTCGAAGCACTAGACGAAGTCAACACCCAGCTCCAACAATTAAAAGAGGAGTTGAAGGCTAAAGACAGAGAGCTCGAAGAGCTAGACTTGGTGAATCAAAAGATGAAGGAGATGATTGCTAAGAAATTGAGATCTGGATAATAATGACATCATTCTTGTCCCTTCCTATCCTGGGATATTTTTTCCCTTAGCATTATATACAATGTCAGTCCTCATGGATATTTTTGTCTCTGTTATTTAGTATTGCATGCATTGTCAATCAAATTCCCCGTAATGAAAGGATCAGGGATCTCACTTTCACAATCCACCCCCTCCTCCCTCCTTATCAAGGGCTCAGGATTCATAATCGTGGCCTCTTTTTTATCACACAGTGATGTTATTATCTTCCTGTAGGATTATATTTTTTGCTCACACAACAATATTTTTTTGCTCACACAGTAGATATTTTTTCCCTCACACAGTAGCTGCAGGTCCAAATAAGGTTAGGTAGTCGACTCGTTTCGGAAATTCTCGATACCATAAGAGAGCAACCAACCCTGGCTTAGTCCTGTAACTACAGCAGAAACGAGGCTCTGACCATCGAGCAGTCGATACTTGCACAGTCACACTTTGGTTGAAATCAAGAATACTGTGGTGATCTCTGCACCACGCCGACGGTATATCTGGGATTGATGAAATTTGTAACTTGAAATTTCTGCAAAAGACGATAAAGAGCTTAAATAGACATAGGGCGGATACTCTTCGTTCGTTCTTTTTTGTTTCATTTACACTTTTTTTTTTTTTAGTATTTTTTTATTTTTTCTATGCTTATTGCTGTATGTAGATTGCATTTGTTACTTATTTAGCAACAGGAACATCCAGATTTTTCCTTCTTGTTGTTTTTTTCTGTTGCTATCTCTCAGACATTTTTCAAGGGTTTTTGTCCGAATTTCGTCAGCACTTCATTCTACATTCATACATTCTGGTCTATTGTCCTGTGCATATTTCATTACGCAATTTCAGGTATAATTTGTGTCTGGGATTAGGATCCTCATCTCAAACTTTCTACTCTCTTCTCTATATCTAGTGGTTTATCCGACTGAGTTGAGCTGCAACTTGTTACAAAAAAGAAAATAAAATAGAGGTATCTGTCATCTTTCTACATTCGTTCTATCATCTGTTCTGTCCGTGTTGTTGCTATCTCTCGCAAAAGCTACTTACTTCGTCTCTTTTTTGTTTGTTTCTTCTACGTCGTCACAGCTCATGGTAATGCCCAATTACTAAATTTCTCACCGTCTAGTCGATCGCTACTATCACAATTATGGAAAAAGTCCTTTCAAAGGCTACGACTATCAGTCGGAAAAAGTCTTTCAAAGATTCTAACCCCCTCCTTGAATCTCCTCTATTCTTATCTCCTCCACCTCCAGTGATGACTTCCGATGAACCGTGGTCTTCCCTTCACAGCTCTCCATCATCCTTATCAAGAAAGTCGTCCATGTTACTTTCTCCTAGTAAGTTGTCTCGGTTATCCCATTCTCCAAAATCATCTTCCAACGTCGAAGACAAAATTATTAAGGCCCTATTGAAAATCTATAAAAAATTAGAGGTGGACTTGGCCAAATTTAACGCCAAACAAAATAGTGTTCTTAAAACTAATATCCTCAGAACCACATTATTACCGTTCCTTAGGTCAGAAAGCTCCATTGAAACAACCTGTTCTCGTGATTCAAAAATCTATAAAAGTTTAAGTAGCATCAGCACCACCATTCTATTGAAGTGGTGGAAAGCATTGATTTCAGGGCTTGCTTCAAAACCTCCCATCGTGGTTTCGGGACTCGCATCAAAATCTTCCAACTTTTCTGTTTCTTCCATCGATAGAAATGCCTATCTTGAGGGTATATCGCGAATTATGGCTCGTGATGAGTGGAATCACATAGATAAAGAAACATTTCGCCAATATCAGACTCAGCTCACGGCTACGCTCGATTATGCCATCCATAAACTACAAACCCTCAAAATCGTTCCTATCTCCATCAGTGCATTCACAGGTAAGGTTTTTGCTTATAGTTTCTTCAATTTACCTCATGTTTCTGACGCTTTGTTGTTCTTGTTGAACGTCAAACAATCAGTATTTGAATTAAATATGGAAAATTTCGCCGAAAACAGAAACTTGTCCCAGGGCGAAATAAATAAATTGAAAGACATTTTCCCTTCTGCCATTCATCATCTTATAGACTTCAAAGGTATAACTGATTTACCCAAGAAACAAAAGGCGTTCATAAATACGATCCCTCCGCCAAAGCATCCAGTAAATGGTATACAAGATCCAAATGGATCGTGGGTAAGAAGATGGTGTAGTAGTGACAGTGACGTTTTCAATTCATTCTTCAGACACTACATTAGCATTCAAGAAACGTACATTATTAACTACTACAGCCAGGGAGTCACCGCTAAGGAAATGTTCAAGATTAGACAGGAAGCCAATTGTAGCTTGATATTCAACTGTCCTGGCTTCGGCATCCTCATAAGTCATATTTATCAAATATTTGCCGTTTCCATTTCCCGAATCCTGCAAAACTCCACGATGTCCAAGGTATCTAGTCAACAATCATGGAATCAAAATAATAATTCGAATCAACAACCAATGCTCAATGGTAAATCTTCTCGGTTGTCAGGCTCAGTCAACGTTCATCAGAACGACATGTATTATAACTCCATCATAAAGATCTTGAAAACTCTTCGAGACATCAACCATTGTGACGTTATTTCAAGCGGTCACCTCACCACGTTTATTGACTCTCTATTAATCAGCATCGCAAGGACTATTAGCATTCATGATTCTACCAAGAATGGATTGGTATTGAATATCTTCCATGAGTTGGCTAATCATATCATTGATCATAACAGTATCAACTGGGATTTCTGGCTTGGGTGTTGCTATGTCACGCTTCTGAACACTGACCACATTCAAACATTATTGAGAAGCTTAGCATTTTTATTCAACGTATGGGATACTATTCCTGAAATCTTGTCACGGGGTCAAGCCCCAAGTAACGAACCGCATTTGCAGGGCTGGTTGAAGAACCCGAATAAAAGTTTTAAATTGAATTTCACGGAATGGTTGATTTCTAATGAAGTATGGAATAAATTCTTCATTCATTGGAACCCAATCATTCGCTCTTATTACATCAGGTTGATTGTTTGGAGGGTCATTGGAGTAAATAACCTAGAAAACTCAATTTCTATACAAACTTCAAAGAGGGTTGAAAAGAAGTTATTGTTGTCTTTTGAAAATTTGGAAAAGTATGTTAATTCCGAAAAGAGCTATCAAGCAAATCAAACACTTAATTTCAAGCCTGATAGTCCTTTGGTGAATAGAAAGTTTGGAATTTTGCCGACAAATTTGAAAAACGACTTCTTCATGATTAATGATGCTACTAACGACATAACTTCTATTGCTAGACCCAGTGAATTACGTAAAACTCATCCATACGAGATTTTCGATGAAGCTATTTACAGCTGCTCGTCCTTACCAAGCTCTCCAGCCAATGCGGCAATTGCCCGTAAGGAGGAAGAAGTAAAACAGTTTGCAAGAAGTAACTCATTGGTCAACTCCATTGGTAAATTGTTCAGGATTTTGTCTGCTGATGACGACAACTCGAATGTTCAAAACACCGATAACAAGTTGAAATTTAGCAAAAGTAATGAAGATTTGAAGAAGCTATTCCCACCAGGACAAACTGGTATATTGTTGAATAGTAAGAAAAATTCAGCATCCATGACTTCGATTTCCACTGCGTATTCTAGTAAATCCAGATCATCAAGCCCTAGTATCATGTCATATCAATCTACTCCTACTTCAACTACTGACTTTTCAACCGAATCTTCGTTAAAGTCGGACTCTGAGGTGTCTAGCACGGCTAGTGATCTATCCGACTTTACTTTTAAGAATGATTCTAGTTGTGTCAACCCATCACAACCTCCAGAATTGTTTAAGATACCTCCAGAAATTATTCGTCCGGTATTCAAGTTTGACATTATTGTTGACCATGAAATGATGAATAGGAAATATGCAATGATGCAAGTTACAAATAGCTCCAGTAAGAAATTCTATTCGGTTCTACCTAATTACAACAAATTTAATCACCATAGTCCACCAGCATTTAACCGAAGCAGATCATTTACTTTAAAGCATGATATTCCTAAAAGGCCCAAGATTCCAGCAATAACCATTTTCATCAACGATGATAGTTTCAATAAATTCTATATAAGTACCGAGAACATAGCGTTTTCCAATGAAGAATACTATGACTCTGAGTTTGAAGAAGCAGAAGAGTTTATTACAAATTTCAACATGCACTTCAGGAAGATGGTTCAATGGAATAACTTGGGTAAAAGTTTGAACGAATGGAATATAGTGATCGAAGAATTTGAAAAATATTTGGTCAGCAAAGTGGAATATGACGAAATGAATCATATGCAAAACCTCTCTTGTAACGACAGTGTCGATTCATTGAAGGAGAAAGATTATTTGAAGAAAATCATTCCATTCTTACCCGTGGATAGTACTAACGAATTCAAATTGCTAAATGCTGGTTAATTATGCGCAGTTATATAGCACTATTTATACACTCATTACAATTCATTATACACGCACGTTACTAATATTATCAGTTCTGGCAATGTAAACGACCATGGTTTCGTTCATCCCGTGAACCTCTTTTTTGTAGTTGCTGAAAATATCTTCAAATATTCCAAAAATTCTCAAAAATGTTTGTATATTACTGCAATCGAAGCTAAGCCTTACATAAGTTTACCTTTCGATGCAACAATGTTTACTTTAATGTTTAATAACGAATGGGGGAAGTAGATGTCCATTGAAACACAACTACAGCTGGTAATTCAGACTTTCATTGAAATTCAATTAACGTAACATGTTTATAAGTAATTCTTGGGGTAATTACATCTGCGTTGAAATACAGCTAATTTAATATGTAATCTAGATGTCACTCTGGGCAATAGACCTCCATTGGAATACAACTAGTGTAACATTCAGATTTCATTCTGAGGCATGAGTCCGAAATACAAGTACTGTAGCATTCAATTTAGATGTCATTCGGATGTAACATGTAATTATGTTATTCTACAGCTCCTTCTCAAGCTTCACCGAAATACCTCTATCCCTTAGCTTCTTTGGTGGAGGGAAGTTCAATTTCGTCCATATATAAAAGCATGTCAATAAACTTGCCGAGCAACTGATTAACCAGAAAAGCCCCACACCTAGGAAAAAACAAATATAATAGTGGTTAAACAAGTAGTATCGTATGCCTTGCCATTCCACCACTAAATCAAGGTATAAGTATTTAGGACGGAAAAGGATCGCCCAGCTGGAAATTGTAATTTTAAGATTGGGTAGCTCTTTGATAGTTTTAGATGACAAGCTGGTGATTGATTCTCTGATATTGATAGAGACATTATCATTAACAAGCATCGGTGGTACCCAATACTTTAAGTTATATGGAATGAACCAATTGTGTTTTCCGTAGATGAATCCAGGGCTACAGCTCACGTCAAAGAAGCCGGAATTCAATCGATCGTCTTCGAATGAATAATCTATGATGTAATGGTCGTAGTTGCCTCGAAGACAGAATCCGCTTAACGATAGCTGCAAATTATAAATCAAGTCGTCATCAAACTGACGTTTTATCGAAGCCAAATCGACATTGTATAAGTTATTAGTCTTGTCATATACCAACGGCACGGATATAGATGAATTGGGTATTAGGATCTGATAGAAATTTAAATACGTTAAAATTGAGAACGGTAGTATCACGAGGAATGATATCCCCATTATCGCGATATACAGCAAGTATTTGGCAACGGAAACTGGTATTCTTATAGTAAAGTTCAACATAATCAATGCAGACAAAGGAAGCTAAATTAATGCAGACAGGGGTCAAAATGCAGACATAACAGGAAAGTTAATATTTTTTTTGTTGTTTCTCCAGATTATGATGTACTTTTTTTCATCACACGCATACGATTTTTAACAGCATGAATTTGACTATATACTAGGAAACAACTATATATAAAATAAATAAAAGAATACAAAAGATGAATCATAAATAAACAACTATTAAAACATAACAAGAAATAAGGAACTGTCCAAGGGGGGAAATAAAAAGATCTTTCTTTTTAAAGGGTTTTTTCTATGTCTTTTCTTTCACTATCTATATAATGACATTAAAAATGGATAAAATTCGTTATCTGAAATGCTATAATTAATGAGTCGTATGACCTCTGTGATACTTCAAGCCATTCAAGTTCTTGTATCTTTTACCACACACTTCACATCTATAAGGCTTATCTTTTTCAAGGGCCGCTCCGTCAAGATAAGGGGTATTTGATTCAGGGTCAATAACGGATATGGTTCCATCGGGATTTTCTTTTAAGGTTTGGTTTTGATGGCCATGTAATCGGTGATATTTCAAACCATTTTGATTTTTATAGGTTTTATCACAACCAATGACCGGACACTTGAAAGGTTTGTATTCGTCGTTTTCCATAACGTACAAATGACGAGCAGGGTCATCAATGTACATGGAATCATCGTTGTCACCATCAATTTGCATGGGTGCCACCGATGAGGGTCTCGAAGGTTGTAACGCTTGAGGAGAGATTTGATGGGTTTCGGAAGGGATTGGTTTTGTCGGTATTTGTTGCTGGTGAGGGGCATGGGGGTTATTGTTATGTAAGTTGGCTTGATTGATTGTCTGTTGTTGAAGGTTGAAATGGGAGGTGGATAAGTTTAAATTTGAATTTGAGTTCTGCTTTTGATTATGGTGATTATTCTGATTTTGATGACTATTCAAAAATACATCATTAGTACTGACTGTTTCCATGACATTATGAATACTATTCAAATTATTCCGATTTCTTTGCGAGTTTTGGTTCGACATGGAATTAATAATATTATTGTTGATATTGGGTGGGGAAGGGTTTATATGGGCTTCTTCATAATGGCGTAACAAATCATGTAATGTAGGCAATAGCTGACCACAACAACTATAATCTTTACAATAATCCGCCTCCAAATCCGGCAAGTATGACGTCGAAGGACCCGGAGGAGACATAGACATATGCACATTGTTCATGGGAGAAACCATGTTGTTAATATTGCTTTGATTGTTGAAACGAAACGAGCTTCGTCTGGGGTTTATGAGGTTAGTGTTGTTATTATTACTTCCATGATTATGGTACATCATAACCTCATCTTTCAACCACGATCCAATAGTAACCGATCCCCAACTAACACCTCCCATACCTTGGGAATGGGCTATTGATTCTCGTCTGAACCGCGAGTTATTGAATATGGATTGATGCTTTTGGTACGTGATGTCTATTGGCTGAGGTATGAGATTGTCATTGGAATTATTGCTGTTGAACCCCAAGTTCGCATTATTACTGTTGGGTATATTCATGGCGGCAGAAGATGCTGACGACGTTGATGATGAGGCCGAAGTGCCATTTGGATTGGTAGATCCTTCAAATATTTTGGTATTAAACATGGTATATCATACAGATATACCTTCCGCTTACAAATCTACTCTCGATAAAGTGGGACGGGGGTTTGGAGGGGGCGGTATGAAATACAAAAAAAGGGGGGCCGGGATTGTTCTTTTTTCTCTCTTTTGCCACTGGTACCTTCTAATAATCAAGCGGCAAACTAAGGATATAAACTCAACTATAAAATGTGATCCTTGGAGATTTGACCACCTCTTCTTAATAATGAGCCGAAAAGTAATATATAGAATTCGATTTGTGGCAGGTAACTTTTTTGGCTTTTATTATGAAAGAACCGCCCATTAAGTTTGTGGTCAGTTGGTGAAATCTGACAAAAATAACTGGCTTGTCAGACGGCATATGCAGGATTCCGACAGGCATTTTTGATTGGTTTAGGGGTGACGTAGCTTGGTCCCATAATTACTTCAGGCATAGCAGACAGCTACGCCCTGCTAAACCAGGAGGATGGGGGGCTACCAGGAAGGTAATACCGACTACAGTGAATAGAGATAACCTGCGCAGCAAATATCCGCGGTTGGAAGTATGTACTTAAATAATTAATTTATGTCTGGAAAATTCCCTCGCATCACAAGCAACTTTACCGGAACCAGAAAGCGGACGCATACGGCCCCAAGACACTCAGGAGAGTCTCAAGAAATCCCGTTCAGAGACAGGAAATAGGTAGCTAACGCTCCGATTTAAACCTGCAGGGGTGAGTCTCACAGAAGGGAAGGAGGCTCCGGCAACAGGCCAAAGTGCCATATTGGTATTTCACTTTGTTAACCTTCGGACTACTGTTGTACTTGAAACTAAACGGATCTGTTTGTGTCTGCATTGGTAAGCGCACGTTCAGACAGCGAATTTTCAGACATTTTCTTCAACTTGATATCCGTACCTCGGCCCTGGACACCCCATCCGTGCATCCGTATACCTCAGGAACTACCAGCTAATATGCCCGTTCAGGACTAGAGAACCTGTTCATACATAAATCTGCAGCTTCCACCCCTGTAGCTACTTGTTGGCTGTGGATCATGACATCATGCTTGTTGCGGAACAATATGGTTAGGATCCGTAAAAGCCGCGTCTCATGTCTGTATCTGACGCCGCATTTAACCGACTCTGCTTTGTCATACTGTTTTATTTTGGACAAAACCACCTCTGAAATAAGTCTTGCACAGATGTTAATTGTATCCAACAGTTTAAACAATTCAGTTGTTATCACTAGGTCTTTTTGTTAGTTAGAAGCTCAGCTCCCAGATTCTTATTGTGAAAGCACTGAGTCACTCTAAGAAAACGATTTTATGCAAAGTATCGGGTTGGCAGTGTACCGACTATCTTAATAGTGTGCCATTATCGTAGTCGTGCGCTGCTATGTCATGGTGGGCTCTGATTCAAAGTAGGGAGTGAAGTGTTCGACGGCAGTTTAGCAATTCAGCAAAAGTTCGATTAGAGCCTTAACTCTTGAACCTTCATAAACCCCTTCGCTCCTGTAGGACATCAGAACATTTTCTACATAAAGATTATCATTGAGGATATAATATTTAAAATAGTTCTTCAGGGTTGAAATGAATAAGTTCACTACAGACTTGTGCAGAGTTGGTTTCTTGATTTTTCGTTTTGCAGCTATTGTCCTTCTGCATCTAAACTCTGTTTCCATAGCAAATACTATTCAATGTGGTCAAGGATGCGAAATCTGCTACAACTATACTAGATTATGCCTTTGAGATCATGTGATGCGGTGCGTCAAGCACAGTTGTGTCTCTATAGATATGTCTTAATCCTGACACAACTAAATACTACGCTCCTATCAGCAACACAGTATATAAATTTATAATCTAATTTGAAGATTCCCTTGCTACAAAGTAGAAAATATGAAATTGCCATTAAAACGAAGCAAACCCAAACCACAAGTACCGAGGTTGAGTTGCAGTTGACAAACTACATTATTTTTTAGCAGCACAAACATCATTTGAGAAGAGCCAAATAACGGAATTGTTTCAAATGATATACTGTGACAAGATCTTAACAAATAGAACATTTTTCAAGCGAATTGGAACAAAATGCCACAAGATCCGAAAGTCTAGTTCTCGTTACTGTTGAGATACGCTGCCCACATTGCAAAGAAGATGGGCTTAACTAGTATTGAAAACACATAGTGACACTTACTAATATTGGTAAGAAACATATAGTTCAACTTGATTAGTTGGAATAGTCAGGAAAAGAGACACCTTAACTAGCATATTACACACTGCTTTATAGAATCAAGCCGAAGTCCCACTTGAAAGACTCCCCCGGAAAAGCATTCCTCCGAAAAATGCGCCTTAGTCTAGGTTTTATCACCAGGTTGTGCTTTTGCATGGTAGATGATGGTACATCTAAACAGCTAAGGCAAATGAGATCCTGAAGTATCATTAAATTATCAGTTTCCACTATCAAAGACTCAGTGCAGTTTTCTAAAACAGCTTTCATTCACTGAGATGATAAGCGTATATGTAAAGTCGACTTCAGTAGTATGCGGGAACTTCTGGGTTCAATTAAACGTGTAAGGTATCTAAGTGTTTAGGACACTGGGTATTGCTAATTACCCGAGTGGTTGCAAAATTGAAAGTGCCATTTGAGGATGCTTCCCTATTGAAATCGTTGCCGAAACTCCAACTCCAACTAGACAAGTTTCTGGATACTTTGATTTATGCACAGAACTCTACTATAATGCCGATAACCAAAGCAAAGCTCAAGTCAGGTATACAATGTCAAGTTGTCCTGTCAATCGACCATCGACCATGTATATGGAGTTATAGTTCCGTACCGGTACACCGAGAAATAGATGCTAAACACTGTTTGTGTCTCGTATGCATGTCATTAGTTTCTGTCCTCCACACTTTCAAATTTTCTCGGGCACTGGGGGAAATATCCGCGACCGATAGCTGCTGAATACCCGATGGCTGCCATATATACGTTGGTTGATAAATACACGATGGCTCATGAACTTTGGATGCTGAGTACACGAGGCATGCCTGCTACCACACCCTGAAACCGCTTTCCTCAGGTCCCGAGGTTTCCCCTTATTTTGGGTCTCATCACGCCTGCCTAAAAAAACAATTTGGCAAAATGTGTTTTGTGTAATTCACGTGAACTGATCCGATCAGATAACTCGGCCTTGGAGGATTCCGATTTACGGAGCCTGTCTTAAAAGTGTACCAATAGTAAAATTTTAGCACAATAACCGGGTTTTTATAAATTTTTCAAATGTATTCCTTCAATATTTACTCTTGACTACTTTCTTTATGACTTATCAAATATGATCAACCACTTACCTACCGAAATCATCAACCTCATTAGCTTCTCACTATCACCATCCGATGCCTTACATTTGTCGTTGACCAACAAATATTTGTACAAACTTATTCAGCCCAGATTATATCACTCCATAGTTGTTGATGCTAACAAGTACCCTTATGACCATGAAATCATCCAAAAGTCGTTTAACACGTCTATTCCCTCTATAAATCAGGACTGTCACCCTGTTGATGTTAAGCCAACAAAAATCAAGTCACTTTATGGGTTGAACTTATTTCTCAAGAATTTGATTGAAAATCCTCAATATTGTTCGTTTATTTACAGCTTGAACTTCAATAAGTTGATTCCAGATATTCCTGAATTTGAATTATATAATGCTTTAATGAAAATCTTCCCCAGACTCACGAACATACGGATGCTAAACTGGTTAATAATTCAGTTATACTTATCATTTAACTTAATCAGCTTATTACCAAATCTCTCAAATATGATTGAGTTGAATGGGAATTTCAAGAATTTCGACCAGGATTTAATGTTCAACTGTGAGTTTGAAAATTTGAAAATCTTGAATGTCTCTGGATTCAACAATATAGCTAATTTGTCGAAAGTCGATCTTAGCAACTTTACTAACTTGAATAAATTGATTATTTCCAAGAACTCCTCGAGTAATAATGAAATCATTAATAGCAATCAAAATCACCTGGTAAATCTGTATATAATCAGTGATTTGATTGAAATTAACGATCCACTCATAGATGGTCCTTGCGACTATATTAAAACTCTCTTCAATGGCCTTAAATTTAAATTGAACTTGAAAAGTTTAATCCTCAAAGATTTGGTTTTGAACTGTGATGATGCTGACTATTTAGCCAATAATGTCAACCTTGCATGTCTTGAAAGCCTATCGATAAATAACTGTACTGAAGTTTTATTCGATAGTTCCTTGACACCTGCTGCCGTGAGAAGAAATCCGCCCACGAAGCTCTTTTTAGACCTGTTATGTCCACATTTATCTAATTTAAAGGTCTTGGATATCAGTCTCAATAATGAATTATATTATAATGAAAGTACATACAACTTCCTCAAATTGTTGCCCAATAATTTAACCAAATTATCCATTTTCCTTACCTTCAATAACTTTGAGAACATTAATCTCAGTATCTTGAAGTTATTTCAAATTTTAGGAACAAAGCATTATCAAACATTGAATTATATCAATTTTAATTTCAACATCATTAATTTATCGACAAATTTGAATTTGAATAATGTTATCAAACCGGTGAATTTCAATTATTCGATTAAGTCGATCGAAATCTTATCAATTTTCACCCAGCTTAAATTCTTAAAATTGCCAATTAGTCAATTTCAAATACCAAACTTACTCAGCTTGATCAAACACTTATCTCAGATTGAGTTTTTGCAGATCAACTTATTGAACTGTGATCTGCACGATACTTTCAATGCAAATTCATCACCAAGTCCCAATTGTCTCATTAGCCAGGACTACTTTAATTTCCCCAATGCCACAACTCATGACTACAACTTCAACAACATTCAGCAATACAAAAATTATTGTCTTGATTTCAAGTGCTACCTCAATACCTTGAAGTTTGTTCAAATCGAAAAGAATAACCAATTTTTTGTGTTTGATTGCAACAGCATCTCCAATATTAATCTCAAGCACGGCTTAGAGGATTTCTTTGATCATTTAGTTAATTTTTCTTAGATAGTAGAATACACTGTTACGATAACAAGCAGAGAGTAGGCTTATGGAGTTTATCCTCATTTCATCACCTGTATCTGTCAGATAAGATAGGAGATCTGCAGACGACAATAATCAGCGAAAGCTACCCAAAACCACAGGCTGAAGAGCTACCTTATCGTGGCTACGGAAAGTACCGCAACTGTATGCCTCTAGTTTCTGATCCTTCACACACCAAACCTCCCCAAGTATCCGATCATTTCCCATCCCTGGCCTCATTCACAGCATCATCACACCAACAATTGCCCTCTTCACCTCGTACAAGCTCTGCGCCAGTTCTCGCATATTAATGCGTGTTTTTTCCTGCTGTTTTTCAACCTTATTCTGGCTGCTAAAAACCATCGAAAAAATATTTTCCTAAAATAGCCTTTTCGCCTTGGGGAAGCAACCGTAGCACTTTTCTTGCTACTCATCAGATCTGCCGTAGACAAATTCGGTCTCGTTGCCCTTCCGCAACCTACCGGACCTCTACATCCCTTAGTCTTGTGCAATTGATAGCCAGTTGTTACACAATACCCGTGCGATTTGCCATAGTAAAACGATTCCTTGCTAAATACAGCTAATATCCGTCGAAGGATGAAATGTTTTCTTTCAAACCACATTTCCTCTTCCTGATCGTTCGCTTCCACATCAATTGATCTCTTGTTCCTTTCTTTCGTTGGTTGTTTCTCGTTGGTCTTTCGCAGCATCTTATCAGTTAGTTTGCTATTCCAGCCCCCTTTTTCTCCTGCACCCTTCTATTTTCTATTTTTCCACACGCACTTCTTCTTTTTATCTCTCTTCCTTGCTTCTTTTTTTTTTCGTTTCTTCTTGTTATATACCTTCAATTGAATTGTGATGGCTAGTTTTGATTTCCACGGTGCTGGTGAAAACCTCACTGCCGAAGAAAAACGTTTATTCGAGAATAAAACCAGAAAACGCTATCATCAACGATGGGGAAGTTATCTTTCTGAAAGACAATGGGCCACTGTCCGTGAAGACTATTCCGCCTCCGGATCAGCATGGGACGATTTCACCTTTTTCGATTCTAAATCAAGAACTTATAGGTGGGGTGAAGACGGTTTGGCCGGTTGTTGTGATACTAAGCAATTAGTCAACTTATCCATGGCTCTCTGGAACGGTAAGGATGAAATCTTGAAAGAAAAGTTGTTTGGAGTGACCAATTCCCAAGGTAATCATGGTGAAGACGTGAAGGAATTGTACTACTATCTCGATAACACTCCTACTCATTCGTATATGAAGTACTTATACAAATATCCTCAATCAAAATTCCCATACCATGAAGTCGTCGACAAAAGCAGTCTGAGATCAAGATTAGAACAAGAGTTTGAAATCACCGATACCGGCATCTTTGACGAGAACAAGTACTTTGACGTCGTTTATGAAATGGCCAAAAGTGACGATGACCCAGAAGAATTGTTGTTCCGTATTACCGCTTATAACCGTGCCAGTGAACCTGCCCCATTACATTTGATCCCACAGTTGGTGTTGAGAAATACCTGGTCCTGGGGTACGGAGGAATCGAAGTTGGTCAAACCGAAGTTGTCCTGTGTTGACAACTCCGAAAACCACATTGTTAAATTAGAACATGAAAAATTCGGTGAACGTCACTTGATCTTCGCTCCTGCTCCTGGATTCACCGAAGACTCCGATGATATTACTCCCAAATTGTTATTCACGGAAAACGAGACTAACCTGCAACGCTTGTACAACCAAAAGAACCAATCTCCTTTCGTAAAAGATGCTTTCCATGACCATATTGTCGATGGAATTAAAGATGTCATCAACCCTGCCCAAACCGGTACCAAGACTGCTGCTTGGTTTGCTTTTGATAAAGAGGGTGGTGTGCCTGCTGGTGACTATGTTACCATTCGGTATAAATTCTCTAAGAACAATACGGATATTGACGAAGTTGAGTTTGATAACGTATTCGCTAGACGTCAAGATGAAGCTGATGCTTTTTACTGGAAAGTATCCCCTTTACCAATTAGTGATGAATTAAGACAAATTCAAAGACAAGCGTTTGCCGGGTTATTGTGGACTAAACAATTTTATCATTTCGTCCATAGTTACTGGTCTAGTGGTGATCCAAATACTCCAGCCCCTCCAGAAAATAGGGCTAATGGTAGAAACAAAGATTGGAAGCATTTATACGTCGATGATATTCTCTCATTACCTGATAAATGGGAATATCCATTTTTTGCAGCCTGGGATTTGGCTTTTCATTGTATTCCCTTTGCTATGATTGACCCCGAGTTCTCTAAAAAGCAATTGGATTTGTTAACTAGAGAATGGTATATGCATCCAAATGGTCAATTGCCCGCTTATGAGTGGAATTTCAGTGATGTTAACCCTCCAGTTCATGCTTGGGCAGTCTATCGTGTGTTCAAGATCGAAAGGAAAATGTACGGAGTTGAAGATTTGGACTTCTTGGAACGAGTCTTCCAAAAATTATTACTCAACTTCACTTGGTGGGTTAACAGAAAAGATGCTGATGGTAACAATCTTTTCGACGGTGGTTTCTTGGGATTGGACAATATTGGAATCTTCAATAGATCTGAGCCATTGCCTACTGGAGGTACATTGGAACAAGCAGATTCGACTGGTTGGATGGCCTTCTTTGCATTGCAAATGTTAAATATTTCCTTAGAATTGGCCAAAACCAGACCAGTTTATGAAAATATCGCCTCGAAGTTTTTTGAACATTTCCTTTTAATTGCCGATGCCATGACTTATAAAGGTGCGGTCAAAGGTGACAACGAACCAACTGAACAATCATTATGGGATGAACATGATAAATTCTACTATGATGCTATCAGTTACGGTGACGGACACAGTCATTTGTTACCAGTGAGATCTTTGGTTGGGTTGATCCCATTATATGCTTCCTTAACTTTAGAACCGGAATTGTTAGATAGATTCCCTTCGTTCAAGAAAAGATTGGAATGGTTTGTGAAAAATCGTCAAGGTGTTGCTGAGAGAAATATTGCTTCCATGACCCAAAGAGGTGTGGGTGAACGTTTATTATTATCATTGGTTAATAAGGAAAGATTGGTTGCAATCTTGGAGAAAATGTTGGATGAAGATGAATTTTTATCGGATTATGGTATTAGATCGTTATCGAAATATCATGAAAAAAATCCGTTCGAAATGGAGGTTCATGGTCAGAAATATTTCGTTTCTTACTTACCAGGAGAATCTGACTCGGGAATGTTTGGAGGTAATTCCAATTGGAGAGGACCAATTTGGTTCCCAACCAACTTTTTACTTGTTGAATCGTTACAAAGATTCTACTTGTACTACGGTCTGGACCTAAAGATTGAATGTCCAAAGGGATCGGGTGATTATTTGAATTTGGCTCAATGTGCACAGGAAGTGCAACATCGTTTGATTCACTTGTTTCTTCCTGATGAAAATGGTGATCGTGCTTGTAATGGTGATAATAAATTAGTTAACCGTGATCCATTCTTCAAAGACTATGTCCCCTTTTACGAATACTTTGATGGTGATACTGGTAGAGGTTTAGGAGCTTCTCGTCAAACCGGTTGGACCGCATTGGTGGCTAAATGGATTCATGATAATGGGGTTACTTGCAGAATTCCTAAGACTCCAAGAACTCCTACAAAGAGAAGATCATCAATTTTCTTACACGAAAGTGATCAAACTGATAAGACGGAATCTGGTCAGCCAGAGACTGAGGACGAAATTATCAAACAATTCATTCCTAAAGCAGGTCCATTCCCTGGTAGATTAATGAGAAGAAGATCAGGAAAGTCCCTCTTGAACTTAACAGTTCATGCTTTGGATTTGGATGATGATGAATTGGAAAGTCAAGAAAGACGGGGTATTCCTAGCTTGTCTGCCAATACTAGAGCCACAAATAATATTTTAAAGGATGACCTTTCCGATTTAACTCCATCCTATTCTAGAAGCTCCGTTGACTCTGTTAATGTTGAAGATGACCTTGTTAGTCAAATTAAAGCCGCTTTCCATAAATACAAATCAAGAAATGAAGACGACGTTTCCGGGGATGAGTTTGAAGCCAGACATGAATAGATATATTTTTCGTTATAGTAACAATTTTTGCTAATTATCACTTTTCTTATGTCTTTTAATCTTTACTTATGCTTTTCAAGTAAAACCTCTTTCTAGGTTAAGATCTATTCTCTTCGTGTAAAGTAAGGCAAGCTGTCAATATGCTTTTTTTTTGCACATCATATTCGGTTCTCGCACTACTTCTGGTCATACAAAAGAACCAATCTCATTAATTAACAACCACTAACTACAGCAATCATGGCAGACATCTTTGAAACGTATGAATCCGATCTTCAGTTGGCATTGCAGGAGGCCAAATCCAAATTATCGCAGATAACCTCTGCAGATCCAGGTATGTACCTTTTTTCGGATTAAGTCAAGCGCCGTACTAACAATTAGAACAACGGAAACTTTCGTTAAAAGCGGTAGAACATGCTACTGACGAAGCATTAGAAGTATTGGACCAGATGAATATTGAAGTGCAGAATCTTCCTTCTAACCAAAGATCCACATTCAATACCAAAATACGTCAATATAAGACCCAAATCGACCAAAGTAAAGCTCACTTAAAAAAATTACTAGATGAACAAGATAGAGATCAATTGTTTGGTACAAGATATACAGATGATGAGAACTTCGGCGATGATGTCAATGGTTCGCAAAGAAAGCAATTATTAAACAACAATTCGTCTTTACAGAGATCTTCAGAGAGATTACGAGAAAGTCAAAGAGTGGCTATAGAAACCGAAAGTATTGGAGGAAATATTCTCGATGATTTGAGAGCTCAACGTGAACAAATCATGTACTCCAGGAATACTTTACAAAACGCCGATAATTACGTGGATAAATCGATCCAAACCCTTAAGTCAATGACTAGAAGAATCACCGCCAACAAATTCATCAGTTATGCTATTATTGCAGTTCTTATTCTTTTAATTCTTTTAGTTCTTGCCAGTAAATTCTGGTGATCTTCGTATAGTCGGTATTTCTGGTCGGCATTTCTGGTGTCCCTGTGGATAGCCGGTACTTTTGGTAACCTTTGTATTTGGAATAAACTAATAAACCTCTAGAAGGACCCGTACACCGAGAATCTTCAAACCCGTGCACTTTAAACCCGTACCCGCTTTTGGCTCTTACGTCCGTCAGTTTTGGTATCGGGTGCGTAAGGCCGTCCATTATCGGCCGCATCTTCATTAATAATTCTCATCTTTTCATAGGAGCAAAAGTGAAAAATTATCTACCCAAGGAATCACAGAAACAAAAAAAAAAACTCCAATACGAAGCTTATTGGTGATGTAAATAAGTTTCTTTTGGTTATTATTATTTTTTTACGCTTTTTTTCTGTCATCTTTCGATCCGGTCATTGCCCTTTTGATACACTAGTCATCTCCAACGACTAATTTGCATTACTATCTCGAACGACTAATTTGCATTACTATCTCCAAAAATGTTCAGAAGTTTGGCCACCAGCTTCCGTGGGGTAGCTAGAGCCTCTATAACACCAATGACGAGAACTCCTCGAGGTTTCCCATCCATAGCAGCCTTGCGAACCCCCACCATCAAACAATTTCACCAGTCACCCATCGCATATCACGGACACATTCATAAACCCAAACCCGGTGAAGAATTGAAAATCACATTCATAACCAAAGACGGTGCTCAGCACACTTTCGAAGTGGCGGAAGGTGATAATCTTCTCGATATAGCCCAAGCATATAATCTAGACATGGAGGGAGCCTGTGGAGGTTCTTGTGCCTGCTCTACATGCCATATCATTGTCGATCCGGAATTATACGATGAAATACCTGAACCCGATGACGACGAAAACGATATGTTGGATTTAGCCTTCGGATTAACCGAAACTTCAAGACTAGGATGTCAGGTTGTCATGACCAAAGAATTAGATGGTTTACGGGTTGCCTTGCCCGCCATGACAAGAAACTTACAATCCAAAGACTTCAGCTAGACATCCTCCCCTCCCTGCACATCCACATCTTATATATATAATATCCCGTACATCCTAATAAACTTAGCCCTTATTACTCCTAAATGAATCATCTTCGGAGAAAACTTTTGGGTCACGTGCGGCATCGCTTAGAGATCACACCCGTACACCGACTCTTTTGTTTATTTACATCTTCAGATCATAAACTATGTAAGCAACGGTGAGATAATCTTGACTTTTGACGGAGCCGTATTGAAATTGACGCTTAAATTTGGTGTCAATTTGCATAGAGAACAACCAGGGCTAATTCCCTCTTCCAAGCTTGCAACTTTGCCTGTGGTATTAGTTGCCGTCTCACATTAGTTTCAGATCCCAAACCATGAGCTCCATTGAGTCAAGCCAGAAGAAAAGGAAAGTCTTAGGACAGTCTGACCATGTAAACCGCTTAAATCCAGCTCCAATGGTAGGATCCGAAAGAAGGAAATCACTAGGATTTGACTCGGTTAGAATAGAAATGAAACCTCCACTGACTACTTCGGTACCTAAATATGGCGACGTGAAGTTTGTTCAGTCTAATGAAAGATCCAACATTCCACAACCACCCAAACTGATAGGGTCTCACATAACTACTCGACTCCAAACTCGATTTGCTGATGTGAAAAACAGACTTGAGAAGAAGACTAAAATAAACCTGTATGATATCGAACAGAATTTGAAGGAAGATTTGGCATTGAGAAGAAGTAATCTTATTGAACAAAAAAGTCGTGATCGGGAATTAGATGTGGAACTTGCTCATCTACAATCAACACTAAATGATTTGGAACTTGATAATGACGAACTAAGACGAGCCCACAAGAAGTTGAAACACCGAATTATAGAGATGACATCAGAAATCGAAAAAAGCATTAGAAAATTCGAATATCGAGGTGAAATTATAATGCAAAACGTATCTAATCGTGAACGTTTAATTGACATAAATCTTCAAGAGTTGTCCAATAAGTATAAGGATGAGTTTAATGAAGCGAAATTTCAATTGGATATTGAATTGAAGAACTCCCATGCATACAAAGATGACAATCTTCAACAGGAAATTGTGGAACTTGAAAGAAAAGTTGGTGATATCGCCGACCAATTAGAGTCTGGCAAAACACATAAACATGAAGTAATCAAATCAGAGTCAGGTAACTTACAGAAAGAAGTGGCTGAGTATCTTGATCTGAAAACTACCGAGGCAAATGAATTGACATCTTTATACGAAATTAAGGATTCTGAATTACAACAAATTGACAAAAAAATTCTGGAAATTGAAAACAACATAAGGAGCAAGCAGAACCACAATGAAGCAATAAGAGAGTCAATCGTTAGTTTGAAAGAATTTATTAGCAAATCCGAAGCTGAAAAGAGCAGTCTTGAAATGGAACTTGAATCTGTGCAGATGGATGTAGAGAGCATCCAACAAATTGAAAATGAATGGGATACTAAATTAAATCAAGTTAAAAACAACTATGGAGATACCATAAACAAACTAAATAAACATAATCAACAAAAAAGAGTGTTGGAAAATTCCATTATGGATTATGAAGGGAAACTAAGGGTTTATGTCAAGCTTCCTCTTGATATGAAAATAGATAATGGTAATTCTTTTGTTGCTAACAAACAAATCCATCAATATAACAAGGTACTTGATGGCAGATGTTCAAACCATGACGTGATAGAAGAGTTCATATGCCTTACAAAAAACGTTGTTTCCGGAAATAACGTTTCTGTGATTTTTCTGGGTTCACCACATGGAACTCATCAACTCATCCTAGACACCTTGAAATTGAGCTATCAAACCTTCGTGACCAAACAGGAATGCCTCAGCAAAAATGGATGGGAATTTGAATTTAACCTCAGAGTTCTTGCAATCACCACCAATGATGACTTAGTAGACTATCTCAGTTCATGTGAGATCATGCCACTGTCAAAGTTGCATAGTAACCTTAACCAACTTCCTTCTCAAAAAATGATCCTTGAGTCCGCTGACTCCATAAATCAATTGTCACAGTTTCATCCAGGTAAACAATTCAAAAGTGTGGCATATATCATTGAGGTGGTTGCAAAAAACTCCACCTCGATGAAGCAATTTGAAAGTAATTTATTGTTAGTTGATATCACTTGCAATTCGTTGGTTAGTCAGTGCCGAATTCTCTCTGAAAAAGGTGTCGATGGGCCATTTCTACCTGATATGATCAAGTATGCCACATGTTTCAGCAAATGCTTAAATATCGGCATACTTGATAGTGTCGACACTGACAGTGTTAATTTATTGAAAGTACTTGATGTCATCAATAATACTGACTCGCCCTTTAAGAGGAAGTGACAGTTGAAGGCACACAAGAAATTGATAATATCATGTATAATACAGGGAATTTTATATAAGTATATAACGGACAGGCAAGAAATCAATATCCAGAGACTTCCTACTATAAAATAGTCTAGTGGTTTTAATATTATAATCTATCAGAATTGAAGTGATTAATAGTGACAGTAACGTTGTGAATTTCTAATTTACATTGAAATGAAGTTCTCACATGGTAGAAATAAGTTCATGTAGAACCCATTTCAATTCATCTGTGGTTCCAATATGAGAGTTATCAATTCCCGACTTTTGAGGGTTGGATGCTAGAGGACCGGGGCCTTCTTCCTTCTTCGAATCATCAATTTCTTTCTTGATGCTTTCCTTATCTTTAGGCTCGGGGTGATCCTTATCGACAGCAGGTTTAGATAGAATACCATTGCTCGTGGCTACAGCTGCGTTATTATTAGTTGAAACATCGAGTAGAGGTTCAATTTTGGGAGGTAATTGGTAGGGTAATTGGCCGATTTCGTCATCATTCTGTAGCATAACATTAGACAACCTGTATTTGGGCCCACATGGTTCAATCAAGTGAGGAAACATCTCCAAAGTATCATACAAATCTTCAATATGAAGAGTAGTATTTTTTTTGGGGTTACTTGGGTCATTGATCTTTCGTTTTTTTGCATCAGGTTCACCAGAGATATCCTTCAGTTCATTTTTGGATTGTAATGAACCTAGAGATGTTGCAGTTGATAGAAAGTCGTTACTGGTATATTTACAGGATCGGTATTTTGCAACATCAATGGAACATTCGATGATATTTGAAAGGTATGATTCTAACCCAAGGGAGATCATGTCCAAGACTTGAGGATTAAGACCGCCAGTCAATCCGTATTCTCTCATCGTCATCAAAACGCGCCTTGATAAGTTGTCAAGATCAGGCAACTCATAGTTGTCGGTACAAATAGAGGTATTTATACCATTAACAACATCTTGCTGCCATTGAACAAGATTATTCACTTGTAGTTGTTGTTGTTCTTTATCCTGAATCATGGGAATTTTTGGCAATAAAGCATGTCTGGTTAAAGTGATAGAAGCACTAAGTTTACCCTTTTTACCACTATCTTTGGTGATATTTTTGATTCTTCGTCTTTCTCGGATGGGTAAACCCATAATATTTTGCTTGAATTTTTCATATTGGGTTGATTTCACATTTTTGGGTTTAATGGCTTTCTTATTCCAGAAGGAAGCAAATTCACTTTGATAGTCCATAGGCCCATCTTTCAATGAGTTTGCAAAATTCAACAATAGCAATTTATTATGATACTTTATGAGTCCATCCTTTAAAATAGGCCCAATGCTTTTCACCAACTCGACACGAGATAGCTTCCCCACCAAAAATAAACTTAGCGACTCATGATATTTGTCCCAATCATTACCCAACTTGGTTTGAAACTCTCGTATCAACAGCTGAAGTTCCAGGCGTTTGTGTTGGTGTGGTTGATGAGATATGGTGGTGGCAGTGGTGGTAGTCGTTGCAGTTGACATGATGAATTAAATAAAAAAAAAGAATTATAGCGTCCCCGAAAAGAGGTGCTATCTATGATACAAAATAACAGATGAATAGCTGCAACAAAAATTCACTAATTTAGCAGCCAAATAAAAATATCCCACTATTTGCCTTTTTTTTTCTTTCCATCCGTAGCCTTAAGCGAAAAAACTCGTGCTATTTTTTTCTGTATAGGCCCACGAAACTAAAAAACTCGGTCTAGCGAGGTAAACGCGGTAGGACAAAGAACTAGAACGAGAGGGAAGGAAGAAACACACTAGGATTCCGAGGAAAGTAGGAGTATTCAATCAATCAATCACCAAGTATGATGATGATACCGATGGATTTGTTGATTGATTGGGCTGATTGGTGGATGATTTTTACCCTTGAAGCTGAAAGTCTACCCTCGACCAGAAGAAAGAGAAGTAGCGACTACGAAATTTGGCGCCTCACTATATAGCGGAGGAAACAGAGGAAATTTGACTTTGAGACACTACGTGGTGCACGGGTGCGGTTAAGCAGAATAGAATAGGATTTATGCAATGGATTAGGTCGAATAGAATAGGACTCTTATGCAATGGAGTCTATAAAAAGGTTCTATAAATGAATGTATGCAAAATGAGGTGTCATGAGTCTACTCGTCTATTTTGAGGTCTTCTTGGCTCAGAGAGTCTATGGATGGCTCCTCACTATGTTGGACAAATATGAATACGACCGACATCAAGACTGCCAAACCAGATACTCCGATCCCGAAGTAAATCCCTCCACGATAACTTTGAAGTTCGTCATTCACCCTGTGCATCACCTCTGATTCGACTGTAGTTGCGATTCCAAGAAAGAGTGACACTGAGTAGTTGATCACTGTAGACACCAAACTTCCTGCCATACCTTGATTATGAGAAGGAAGACAATCAGAAAGTATGAGAGATGCTGCAGGAAAGCTGAGATCCATTCCCCAGGCAAGAAGCAACATTTGCCCGAATGTAATTCTAAAGTATGATTGATGCACCGGCATTACTGAGAGCATTATGCAGCCACACATGAATGCAATAGAAGCAATAAGGATGATGTAGGAAGGTTTTGTTTTTGATATGATTACTGAACAAGCAAAAGCAGCTATGATGCCGAGGACTAAAAATGGAATGTAAGTAAGACTAGCAATAATAGCGGTATATTCTCGTAGATTCAACACAATGTTCCAATAATAGTATTGCCATATACCATAAGACCCCCATCCTAGAGACACACAGAGCAACACCAATCCAATGTGACGATTGAATATAGCCCGGGGTAATATTGGGTCTTTGGCCACGTATAATTCCACGGTAAAGAAAGAAATAATCAAGAGAATAGACACCACCAATAACACAATGATATAAGCAGTATCCCATCCAACAATTGAGCCTTGATTCCAGACAAAGTTGAATAAAACCAACCCAGAGACTCCAAGACATGAACCTAAATAATCAAAGCCCTTTAGCTTAGTCCAGGTACTCTCTCCGGATACAGGCATATCTGGCACCACTTTGAAGGAGAAAATACCAAACAACAAGCAGCAAATAGCCAAGATCCAAAATTCCCACGGCCACCATGCCAATTGGCCCACTACTGCTGCCATTATGCACCCAATGGCGGCCCCGGTAGGGCCAGCGGCACCGACACAGCCAAATGCTAGGTTCTTACGATGTCCATTGGTAAAGCAAGAACCAAGGATCCCCATCCCACATGGTAGTAAAAGAGCGAAGCCAATGCCTTGAAAAGCCCGGCATATGATGAAAAAGACTAACGAGTCCACGTAACTGGAGAAGCCTGTAATGAGACTCC
Organism: Isabelozyma rhagii; assembly: GCA_003708185.3. Lineage (NCBI taxonomy): Eukaryota > Fungi > Ascomycota > Pichiomycetes > Serinales > Metschnikowiaceae > Isabelozyma > Isabelozyma rhagii. The sequence goes on along the minus strand of PPNO03000008.1, from coordinate 251,096 downwards.
ACACAAAGCACCAAATCCACCCTATGATGAATACTTTTTTTAGTCCAAACAAATCTCCCAATTTTCCTGATATGAGTATGAAGGTCCCAACAGTTAATGCAAACGACCCCATGAACCAAACCCGCTCCGAAGACTGGACGCCAGTGGCAGACTTGGCAGCAAAAGAGTCAAGGATGATATTCATGGTACTCATTGACATTGTTATACTTCCCTGAGTTAGGAATTGAGCCATGCAGATTATGAAAACCAATCCAACTTCGTGGAGGCCAGATTTGAAATGGTGAGGACGACTATCTAGCTTCATGATTGCAAATATGCTTCGCTTAACTTCAAAAGAGAGAGAGAGAGAGAAGAGAAGAGAACTAATGACAAGGAAAAGAGATGAGAAGAAGTCAATTAATTTTCAACATTTTCGAAACTGAGATACTCTGGGTAGTTGTGAAAAACCATCTTTCATACAGATGGGAATTCTATACCTATCCCAAAGCGACAAGGCAAAAGAAATTTTTAAAAAATATTCGCAATAATTTTTCCGACCCATACACCAAAGCTGTCAACGAACGGCACTATCTAACAAAATCTCCATAAAAATGGGGAAATCCGTACACCGTTCCCTCGCTATCGCAGCTTCACCTTCCTAAAAGGGCAAGAATTTGACGGATCGCGATAATACACCCGTACAGTCCGGCGAATATAGTCATGTTCACAAAGGCTACATGGCACACAGAAAGAGTCGTGAATTAAGCTTATTATACAAGAATCTGATGCAGGTGTGAACGGAAACAGTGACGTGTAGAACCGTGAATGTTTGCGAGCAATGTTGCGGCCAACTTCAGTTGGGAAAGCAGCATAGAGGCTAAATAGTTGGGTAGCAATGTAGGTAGGCCTGTCAATAAATATAATGAACAGCTCTGGAGTGGGGTTAAACCTAGTTGGAAAAGCATTATTGAAACTGGAGCGATGCTGAATCTTATCTGTCATAATCAAAATCGTGGCTGAAGCTAACACAAGAGCATTTATACGGCCCAGCTAGCTGGAAAATACTGGCAATGACTTAAGAAAAGTATCGGTTTCACTAATAAAGGAGCTATTGTTTATCTTATCATCTTCGGATTTGAAGTCAACTGCACTTAAGTAATTGAATGAGATGTGTTTAACGTAATAGTTGGAGTATAGTTCCCATAGAATATTCTGCAAGTTGTCGATTTCGCTGTTAGAAATGAGAATGAACTTGAGATTCGTCATCGATTCGTAGTAATGGATTCGGAAATCGTTTGTGGAGAATGATTTCAAAAAGTTCAGTATACCCTCGTTCCTGGTACCTGATTCATCAAACCCTCCGGAGCCCGCTAGCTTTGTCAGGATGTTCTTCAACGAGTATATGATCCCAAATAGAAGCTTGGAAGTATCACTATTGTTCAATTTATTGATTGATCCACCATCAGCATTTGAGAATTCACGGTTGTATATGCAATTGCAGTGTCTATCGAAAATATGAAATGAATAAATGGCCATAGTGCTGATGAATCAATGTAGTGAATAGATAAATACTACAACAAGATCCGATTGAAACTAGGTCTCAAATCGTTCCGAGGCCTAGACCCGTACATCCGCTATTCCGGAAGTATACCCCCGGCCGCGGTTATGTCAGGGGACGAATCGCAGATCCGACTATCGTCTAACTCCATCCTATCTGTGACCAGGTGTGGATGATTCACGATGTTTATCCCGTGACACTGTGGAAAATTCCAAATATGTGGACATGGGTACCCAAAAAAAAAGTGTGCATGGGTGTGAATTATGGCTCATCATGCAAGCTTCCTGCATATTAATGAGTCATTGCAACCGCCATCCGTATTCGGATATTCTCTATATAGTGGTTAAGAAAATGATGATAGTGGTTATCCACATTTTTAAGCCAGTAATTGTGGATCTCCGATTAAAAAAAGTGAAAATTTTGCGACAAGAAAACACATCTGTGTCTCTTTCCATGTAGAGTATTTACGCGATGTTGTGGTGGTGGTGGCTGTTGAGTCAGATTTCAGGTTTACAAAAATATTTTTGGTTGTCACCTGAAAATAAAATTGCAAATTTCCCTGAATTGTTAGCAAATGTATATATAGCTGCAGCCATCCCATAAATAATGATTTATAATTTATTCACTACATAAATACTTTTTCACTAATAGTCTTTTTTTGCATTAATAATGTTTCAAGACTACTGCCTGGCACACGGCAGATTATGTGACCCCGGATCACTCTACTGCTCAAAAGAATGCAAAGACCAAGATCTTCAAGAATGTTTAGACTTGTATAAGAACGAACCTATGGAGACACCAGAGTATTACTACGATTATCAATTTGAATACGAAGATGACGATATTGTTGACTCACCCACCTCAGTCGTTGACAACCCATTCGATGAGTCAGGACTTTCCTATTCCCTGCGCTCATCTTCAGTCTCATCCATGGACTCTCCATTCTTATATGAATGTGACTTCTGCAAGCTAAACCATGCCCCTACTGTTTCCTGCGAACACGCCAATATGAACTATACCTACACCTCGAAATACCCACAAACTTCAAGTCCCGTGTCCTTCAAAACTAATACCGTTAACCAAGATGCCTACCACGAATCCATAAAAAGCAATCAGGAATTACTTCTCAACAACTACAGGAAATGGTTAGTCAGTAACACTCCTACCTGATTGCACCAGACATCTAATAGTCAGTCAGTTTATGCGACGTCTGAGACGGTCAGTTTAGGTTAAGTTTCAATGAATCACGGTAGTTTATGGGTTACGAATGGATCAATGGTCCAACGGGGTACGGTTTTGGTATTGTTTTGGTGATATTTTTTATGTGGCATTGGTGAATGCCCTACTTTCTTATACGCATGTACAGTTATTTTCAATTCGTTTTTAATAGATTTCATTTTTAATTAAGCAGCTTCATGTATAAGATCATGAAATGTAGATCAAATTGCTCTCCATGTTGAAATGTCGATCAAATGGTTGTCAATTGAAAACTCCTTCTTTTCACGTTATCTCACCTTGCCATATGCGCTCATTTGTGAAAAGGAGTTCACGTTGTCAACGAGGGTATTGCAGCTTGTTACAATCCAAAAGCTTTTCTCCACTATTGTAATGTGCGAATAATCTAGCTATTGTTCAGGTTCACGGGAAAGGCGCCCTCACCCCTGGCTATATTGTTTGATTCATATCGATGAATTCATATTAATGAATCCTAATAACTATCCATAAATGAAAGACATTGTGAGCATTATTTTGTAGACAACACAACTCAATTGTATCTCTCCATTACCTTCCTGATCTGCATTTCTTTCTTATCATATGCTCCTACGAACGTTATTGTGCATCCTCTTCACAAGACTCCAATACCACTTTAACAGTCCTTTAAGTAGCTGTTCGGGGATACACAAGCCTACTGATTATGTCAAAAGACTGCATATTATTGCATAATTCTACATTAGATAACACAGTTTCCTGGGGTAACGAAATAAATATCAAATTATCAGTAAAAAATTCTATTGAAAGCTGAAGTGAAAATAAACGAGGTATTAGTAAATGATGAATAGAACTGAAATGAGTGTAAATAGGGATTCCTATTGATGCTTCAGTATTGTTTAGCAGAAGAAATGCCATATTCTAATGAAGAACCATTTTTCCTTCAATCTAGCTCTTTCTTCGGCCATCTCTTGTTTGATGACTTCTAAGTCGATTTCTCTTCTACCAGCATCAACATTGATTTCTTCAGCGGTCAACCATAATTTGAAAAGGGGAACTCCCATGAAGAAATAGGCGTAAATCTTATGACAAATGTAAAAAGCTAAAACGACAATCCCACCTAAATAGCTCTTGAAAAAACTTTCCAAATCGGCCTTACCATCATTACCTGCTGGAAATAAAGAAGCCCAGAATTGTAATCCCATGATAATTGGAATGGTAATGAGACCATAGTACGAACCGTAAGTACTGGCACAGTAGACCAATTCATCTTTGGCGATTCTAGCTCTTGAAGCTAAGGCTTTTCTAAATCTGATGTGACAAAGACAAATGGAGAAATAAGTCAAAAGTGAACCTAAACCTGAAATCGACAACATCCACTGGAAAACATCAATAGTTTCACTTTCCTTTGGCAATGCAACGAGGAAACATAATAATCCGATTATCATTTGTACCCCTAAGGCAACCAAGGGTCTACCGTTACGGTCAATGTAACCCAAGATTCTTGGACCTTGTTTCAAAGCACCTAATGCTGCTAAGGTTCTAGAAGAACCATAAACTGATGAATTACCAATCGATATACAGGTGATGATGATAACAGCGTTCATGATAGAAGGTAAAGCAGGAATTTGTGCTTTTCTAATGGCAATAACGAATGGTGAAACATTGATATCGACACCAGCAGCAGCACTACCACCACTTCCAATTAATTCAGGAGATTTATAAGAAACGAGAAGACCAATCATTAACACAGACAAGATGTAGAAGACCAAGACGTAGTAGACCAAATTCTTTTTACTTTTATGAATCGATTTCAATGGATTCTTGGTTTCTGCGGAGGCAAGACCGTATAATTCGACACCAGCGTAACTGAAGGCGGCAGTAAATATAGTGGAACACATATTTTTGAACGGAGAATGTTCATTAAACATACCACCTTGAGGCTTATGCCAATTAGAACCACCAATAAATTCCTTGGTAGGACCCCCACCACACACCAAAACAACACTTAGGATTAAGAACCCAACCACAGCGGCGATCTTAATTACACTAAACACTGATTCTACTTCACCGTAGCCTTTGACTCCGAACAAGTTAATTACAAGAATAACGAGATAGAAGATGGCCACGAACAACGCTTTGTTAACTCCGGGATGCCAATAATCGATGGTGATAGAAGCTGCCACTAATTCTAATGGTAACGTGACGAGCCATTGCAATGCATAATTCCAGGCCATAGCGAAGTTGTAGGAGGTATCGACGAAAAAGGTGTTGTAAGTGACAAAAGATCCAGACACTGGGAATGCAGCTGCCAACTCAGCCAACGAAGACATTGTGACATAAATAATAGATGAAACGAAGAGCCATACAATCAACAACCCAAGAGGACCGGCAGCACTTAAAGCAGACCCGGACCCGACCCAAAGACCTAAACCGATGGAAGAACTAACACTAATCATGGAGAGATGTCTTGCTTTCAAAGATCTGGTTAAAGGGGCAGTGGAAGTGACAATAGCTGCTCTTTCCAAGTCACTTAAACGACCATAATCGAACTGAGGATGATAGGGATGATCTTTAGGATTCATATTTCTGGGGCGTTGAAGTTCTACATCATTAGATTGGCCGGAGGCATGACTGAGGGCGGGGTTTAGGATATCGGGAAGAATGGAATAGTCATAAGGTTTGAAAGAGTCATAAAATCTGCGAAAGATGTTACCTTCTTCATATTCAGAGTAGTAGGAGTAGGCGTCACTATCGTAGGTATTGTAGGTGTCGGGTCTGGATTCTACGGGTTCAAAATTCTCTTGAAGGGCCAGGATAGTTTTCTCATTGGGAGAACTGGCCGCCGACTCTTTCATTTCCTTATGATGGAACAACAGGTGTAGTGATTTCAACGTGACAGGCACTAAAGTAAGGGCGGCGGGCAATAGATCTGCTCACCGGACGGCTAGGAAAGGGTAAATGCTAGATAGGAGGAGAAGAATATAGCAAAAGAAATCACTGTAATTCACTAGGTGAAAGTACCCTTATTAAATATCAAATATAACCGATGACAAATTCATGGGATAATATATATATGAAAAGAAACAATTTCAAAAAAAAAAAATCTAGAGGTGATAAAAAAATTAAGCTATCACAACAATACAAAACCAGCTTACACAAAACTTGAAGGTACTAGTGGCCTGCCAAATTGGTTAAATTACTTTATTGCAGGACTCCTGGCACAAACAAGGAGGGAGAACACCGATGATTGGCAGAGATAAGTCATGAATAAGATGAGTTAAAGAGGAGGCTTTACATCTCTGGTCATGTCTTAGCTTGAGCAGAGGGGTGAGGGTGACAAGCATTTCTTGGAAAGTCACACCAGGAGGATTATTTTCTTCCATAACATCGTGATTTAGTCGTGGGATGCTGCATTTACTAGACCGAAACAGGTGTAAAATACTGAAGACGTGTAGCATCTTAGCCGCAATAAAATACATGCGCTATTGTAACAGCAGCTGACGTAACCCGGTTGCTTACCAGAGATCAATTCAGACTGAAATTTCTTGCTCTTTTACTAATCTTATTTTTTTCCGGCTTTTGTCAGGTGGAAATAAAAGAAAGGAACGGAAAAAATAAAAAATACCTTAAAAAGAGCACCGTTGAAGGCATGTTGAAGAAGTGATTTATCTATAGATATGTATATCTTGCTACCGCAGGCGATAGATGTGCATACTGCAAGACTAATAATGGTTGATCCTATGAAGGTCAAAGGCACCACTGGCAGACCATTCAGAAGGACAAGTTTTATATTAACAATAGGACATTGAGACGATGAAAGAGTACAAGAGTAAAGTAAGCCTTGTTCATTAGAGAATGTAGTTTTGTACTGTTTCGTCAAAAAATCTTACAAGTGAGTCACGGCGCCTCAAAATGTAGGTTGAGTAATTCGGATTTAATATTAACTTTACCGCGCTTATGATAAGGGGTGCATATTTTGACACATTAGGGAATGCAAAACCTAGAAAGTAGTGATATACAACCGATCTACAATAGGAATCTGGGGGTATGCTGATAAACATAGTATACGACTCATACGCGTCTTATTCGTCAGATACAAGGAAGGACAATTCTGCTTATTTGATAGATTCATTGGCCGAATATCACAGATGCTTCGCAGGAGGCTAATTAGACTTCTACGGCTGTGAATGCACCTTGTATAACCTTAACTGCTGAGAATGTAGCCTACTCGGTTGTGAATGTAAGTGTTCGGCGCATATAAGTGGAGGACGAATGAGAATAGAGTACGAATGAGAATGGAGTACGAAGAGATTGAAGTACGAAAATGAGGTATGAAGAGATTGAAGTACGAAAATGGCGGCCCCCGTGATTGAGAGTGCCCCACGGTAGAGCGGACTAACTCTACGAATGGACTGTCTTTTGTGAATAGGCGTTTATTAGCATGCTTTTCGCTAAATCTGTAGGATTTCCGATTCAATTCAAAGAGTCTGCTGTGCAGCTTTTTTCGGTTTTTCTCTCCTTGTGCAGAAAGTAGTTAAACATTTTTATACATTTTGACTCAATTTAAAAAAAATCGAAATATATTCCAATTCAAACATTTAAAGTATAACCATCGTGCACGGTGCCCTATAGCAGACACCTTCAATACAATTGGCACAACGAATACCTTCTATCAGAACTTCACCACCCAATTCGGATCTTCAATCACACTACAAGCACTCTACAAACCTTCATCGTGGCTACGCAACTTTATATCGTTTATTTTGTGAATAGTTTTAGATATTCATTCCCATGATTTGCGGGTCAAAATACTTATATGAATGAGATTTTATCCGGGGTTTACTTCATTTAATCTTTCTTTTCTAAATCAATGAATTTACCACCAGCAGCAAATCTTGGGTGTCTTGGATCATTGATGAATTCATCGGAGTTCATGGAAGCTTCAGCTCCTTTGTAGATCAAAAAGTAGGTAATTGCGGCTACAATTGTTAGTATACTGCTCTGAATGCAATGGACCTGAAAATATTCAAATTGGTTGATTGGAAAGTTGGAGCTATATACAACGCTTCGTTGATATTCGGTATCTCTTCAATTGAGGTATATCAATTGGCTATTCTCCTTCATTTCTTATACATCCCAAACACTTCTCATTCACCTCTCATCTTCAATTTTTCACTTTCTCCTTTTCAGTTTTTCAATCTATTCAGGTCCTCTCATCTATCGATACATACCACCAGCAGCAAATGGCCAGTATGGTTTTAAGACTGGGGTAGGGAATCTTGGAACAGCCATGTTGTACTATTATTTGAATTGTATTAAATACGTTCAAGTAAAACTTTCTCTAGTTTTATGTTGGTTTTTTCTCGCTAGTAGCTCGGAATACCTCAGCGTCCAATTAAATTGTGTACGGGGAATAACCGGTAATTACACGCGAATAAATTTACAAGGTGTACGGGTGCATCCATAGAGTGCATGGATGTATTTATGCTCTCAAGATTCTATAGACTTTAATGGGAGGAGTTCCATTCTTGAACCAGCAATTACCGCTAACCTCACTTGGAGTTTGGCAAGTATCAATGATGGACCAATTAGGGAACCACTTTTCTAACTCCGCTTCCCAACTATTGTTGGTAGCTTGGTTTCTTACTGTAGATGCTATTAGAGCCATCGAGCTTCCGGATTGAAAGAAGTCATTAATTGTAGAGCACAATTGGCTTAATACACTGGAATCGTAAGTCACATCAGCTGCAATAACCATATCCACCTCGGGACATAGCTGAGTAAACAGATCCGCATCTTTTGGGTTGGTAGTACCCCATAGTAGCTGGCAGGTTTCGATCTTGTTTTCTTCGTTCACTCCGTTGAGCTTGAAAGAGTCGTTTAAATTATCTATCAAAGAAGTATTACCATCTGTCATGACAATCTTCTTGAGCTGGTGTCCATGTTTGGTTAATGCTAATGATACCAATCCAGTTCCAGTACCCAACTCACAGATCAGTTTACCTTTTAAGTCTATAGGACATTTAGGACCGTTTAAGTAATTGGATAAATATAATGCTGCTTCCCAGGTTCGTAGTCCCGTGGTCCCGCTTCCTGATATTAAATTTGGCTGTTCTTTAATTGCTACGACATCCTCATCATTTTGCTCAGTATCAAGGCCTCCAATCCAGTACTTCACAATATCCGTTGAGGTCGCATCTCTTTCAACGGCATTCAAGACTTTCTCTGAGCAATATAATTCATAAATAGACTCAATCACCTCCTCATTGTTGGATTCAATGAAAGATATATACCGATTCACAAAGAGTTTGACATAGTATGGATTGAGTTCCACTATTGGCTTAATAACATCAAAGATCTTCTCTTGTATACCCCATTCTGCTAGCTCATTTGACAATGTTTTTGAACTAAAGAAGTCAACCGTCGGTATCCTTTGGAGAAGACACGACTTCACGATAGGATAGGTGATTTCCTTTATCGCCATGACAGACAGAAACCATATAGCATTTCTCTGTAGTCATCGAATTTTTTTCGCATTTTACATCCAAATCGAGCAAGAAAAAATTATTTTTATGTACGTATAAATACTATTCAATTTGCAGCAATTGTACCCAAAACTCTAACTCTTTTAACTCCCCCATCTGGAATGATGGTTAACAAGACATGAGAGTAAGTGGAATCGTCAGCGATGGCGTATTCATGTTCCTTATCCGGTCCTGTCTTTGAATCTGGCACTAATGTCTTCCATGCATCGGCATTATATTCAGGAACGTCAGAGCCTTCAGCCACCTTAATACCTTTAATGTTAACCTTTTGCGGGAAGTTACCTCTAAAATGAGCAGTGTCAATAGTGATAGATTTGATGTTGGTTAATGCTCCTAATTTGATGATCACCCAATCAACATGGCCTGGTTCTCTTGATCTTTTGGTCTCCCAACCATCAGACATATCGTGGCCTCTACCGGGTAATAATAAGTTGTCAGCAGATCCAAAGTGCTGATCAGAGTATTTGATGGCAACCCCTCCGTTGTTGACAGATGCAAGATCTAACACAGTAGACAAGTCTTTGGGGTGAATTGGAATCACAGTACCATATAATCTGAATCTGGCGATTCCTCCATCGGGGTACATTCTCAATCTGATGTGAGTGTAGTTATCTTCGGTTATGGAGTCTCTTACGAAGAAGTGTCTTTGAGAAGGACCACATTCGGTTTTTTCAATGATTGGTTTCCAGTCAATAGAATCCACTTCTACATCATCTGAAGCATTGGCACCTTCTACTGAGATGAATGGTGCGTGGTTACCATCGAAGAACGCAGTATCGACCTCACAACCGATGATTTTTGCTGAGGAAACTCCAGTTTTGAAGATCACCCAATCAGCCTCTTCAGTATTATGTCTTCTAGTTTCCCAACCATCATACCAAGCACCAGCATGAGTGAATCTGGTAGCATCTCTGATGGCAGGCTTTGGTTTAATTAAGTTCTCCGCAGCAGCAAACCACTCGTCGGAGAATTTCAACACTTTCCCTCCAACTTTTTCACCAATAACGTCGGTATACTTGCAAACGATTTGATCGTGAAACTGGTTTTCAGATACGATTTGAACCATGATGATCTAAATTGAGACAAAGGAATGAAAACTTGACAAGAAACAACTCCTAGATATAAAGAACTGATGCAGAAAAAGTGTTGAAGAAATCCAGTGAAAATTTTAGAGTAAACTGGTTATGTTCTAACTCCACAGTTGGTCCAGGGCCGTGTTTCTCGGTCCTGTCCGTGTGAAGTCCTGTAACGGAGGCGATAAGGAAATCGCCGAAAAAATGGTAAACTTACATCCGTACACCGTTTACACCCGTGCACCATCTCCCGCATCAGCCGTTTTGGGAAAGACAACAAACAAACAAACCCATCGCCCATCCCATTGACAGCGAAAATCCTAGTTCAACCACTGCTAGTTAGATCTAGTTCCTGAAGCCGACCATTTCCCTCTTATTGATAAACAAGAAATTAAAGTTTAGGGCCTCGTGAACAAGAATTGTCGTCTCATCCCTTTTACTTTGTCATAGCAACCACATATTAAACCAGGGGCAGCTTAAGTCCGGCTACAAACGCTATAGAATTGGTTCGTTATTGGTTACAAAATTTTTGGTGGATTCTCTTCTGTGTTGATATTGCAGGTGGCACAATTTAGAGTTTTTTAAGTTCTTTTTGGCAGTTAAATTTTGTTTTGGTTTGGGATAACTATTTTTCCTTTTTTGTTTTTCTTTGTCTCCCTTATAGCGTACCAAATTTTTGGAGTGAAACCGTTTCTCTTTCTTGATTTGGGATCATAAGAATTGAAGTTTCCCTCTCCATAAAGTGCCAGTTCAATTATCCATTCCTTACAATTCTAACACTCACTCATATTCGTTCATTACCCCTTTCCTGTCGATCATATTCTTACTATGAATATTGTTGATATAGAAAATGAAATAGCCGTCTCGATCATACCTCCGTATTTCCCATCGACACCGCCAAATAAAACTTCCACGACTCCATTAGGAAGTGCCAAATCAATCAACTCAATTCATGACATTAAAGATAAAACTCCATCAAGGTCTCCTCGAAGATCGATTAAAAAAATGACAAGCACTAACAATATGAATAACCCCCAAATAACAAACAATAATAATATGAATACCCCCAAAATGACAAGCAATAATACCCCATCCATTTCAAGTAATACTGTCCATGATAACATAAGCCAGACAAAGGACTATCAAAATTTAGACCGTCAATACAATGAATTGATACTCAATAATATCGCCCTCAATAATAACTTTCAACAACTAGAATTTGAACTACAAAGTAAAGAATGTCAAATAAAAGATCAAATGGAAAAGATTGCCAATTATGAAAAGATCTTAAAACATATGGAATCAGATTATAATAAAAATAAGGACTTATTCACTCAAGAGTTAACCTACTATAAAGAACTAATTAGTGATCAACAAGTTAGGATTGAGAAATTAAATCACGAAAATGATTTACTTTCACATCAAGAATATATACCTCTTCACCAACCAGCAGAAACTCCACAGATACCCAATGATGAAAAGTACAATAGATTATTAAAAGACTATAAGGTTTTACAACGAAATTTTGAAATTGAACAAAATTCAAAAATCGTATTAATTGACCAAGTAGAGCACTTGACCAAAGAGTCAGAAATGAATAAAATCAATCAAGAGGAAATTTTTCACCATTTGATCAATGATGACCATTCAACCGATGATGAGGTAATGAATATAGGAAACTCTCAAATGCTAAGTTGTTTAGTGGATGACTTACAGCATGAAAAACTTGAATCATCTTCTCCAATAAAATCAAGTAATTACACAACCGATGAGTCAGTTGAAGTTTCGAATAATTTTCAATTCCCTCCGGCAACAAATTCAATTTCAACTCATAATATATTGGACCCTTTACAACAACAACAATTCCCTCCATCTCCTGATCCTCAAAGTAAAAGTAAGAAGAGACAGTCCCTTCCATTGAAATTGAAATCTGCTAATCCCACTCCTATCATTGAAGAAGATAACTTTGTTTTGTCCCCTTTGAAATTAACCAACACTTCATCATCATTCCTCGACATTGATACCTCCACCGCAAGTAAAAGCCATCATAAACGTTACTCCTTATCAAAACCAACCCACTCCAGATACAACTCCCATGATATAGTACCTATTAAAGTTGAATTTGAGCCATTACAAAATATAAGAAGTATCTCCGTACCTGAGAAAGATCATAATAATTATGATTCATTTCTGGAGCAAGCTAAGTTCAAACCTATTGAAGAGGAACATGAACCTAAAGCAGCTGATGATTCTCCAATGGATAGAAATACCAGCCGATCGGTAAGAAATTCTGCCTTTTTTGCATTAAATGGAGAGTATAATGAATCCCCATCTAATAGAAATTCCTTATTGACATTGAATACCAATTCATCCTCCAAAAGGTCTAGTTTGATACTAGAACCTAATAATGGAGGTATGAATGATGTAACTAAACAAGAAATCATGAAGTTAAAGTTCGAACTACAATCGCTAAAACTACATAATGAAAAATTATTATCCTACATTGGTTTTGAACTTCAGAAGCAGAAGAAGAACATCAAGAAGTTATCCAGCAAGCAATCTTTGAGCAATGATATTGAGGCTCCAAGCCCTAAAAGAAAGCAACAACGAGATCGTAAAATGGAGTATTCAGATGCCAAATTGATTGAGAAGTCTCGAGAGATGTTGATTCATAAGAAAAGAGTCTTAAGATCAGTTTCGATCAATCCAATACTATCGAAGAAGTACGGATTCACGAGTAAACGCAATAACGACAGACATACTATTGATGGTAGCAAACAACAAATTGGTATTGGCTTTACTCCAACTATTAATCAAGAATTTCTCTTTCCCACTCAAAGGAATAATGAAGAGGAAGAAGATAATTATTTGTTTAGTAGTGAATTCATCAATAGCATCGAAGATGAAAAATTGAAACATAATGACGACGAAGATGATTATGGGTTCTTGAAACATAACAAACGGTTCAATCAACGATTATTTTCATCGGGAATTGAGTCATATTTGAATTACGAAGAGATTGGAGATGGATACTCGTTTGATGAAAGTAGTAATGACACTTCATTCGACTTGCAACACCCCAAAAAGTTTAAATCCCAAATTTTTTACCCTATGGAGAATAAAGACTCTGAGACTGATTACAATGACACCTCCAATAGCGTAAGTGAAGAAGACAGTGATTGGCAAGACGAGCTTTCGAACGACCAAGGGATGATTAATCGTTTCAGATACATGATATTTGGATATCCTCCTCAATCCAGATCAAAGTCGAATAAGGACAAACACATCCGGAAAAATACGCAAATGGTTGATGACAATTTGAAGTACAAATTTTTGTCGATCGCTTTTGGAATTATGTTGATTGGTATACGATGCTCCAATTATCAACACAATAGAAGTTAGTATATGTATAATAAGTTGAGATTAACACATGTAGATACGCCTTAATCCATCACAAATAAAGATAGGGCCATATTCATGTCGAAAAAAATAATTATACTGGTTACATAAGCAGAAAATATCACCCATACATAGAAGAAAAAAATGGTGTTACTTATTTAAAGTGGTGCAACTTTTTCCGTAGCGCAAGAAAAAAACGGTTGCAGTTTGCTGTAAATAGAGAATTAAATCTATCCAATCGTATGTTTTTTCTCACCTTACGACAATAACCAGTAATTGTACTTTTGAGTTTGAATTTAATAAATGTTCTTTGTTTTCTTTATCTTTTATCTTTTCCACCTACTTTGATCCCTTCAGTCTAGCTAATGAAGACTTGTACTAAGTCGGCTCTTTAACTCTTCTTCCGTGATATCCTCCGTCTTCGTACTTTGTGTATTTAACTGAAACATGGCATTAAGGAATTATCTCTACGCCAAACATGATGACGATGTTTATATCCTGACTCTTATCAACAAATCGCCTTCAAATGATGAGAATACCCCCAAACCAAGAATGTCTCGCCGCAGGCCAAGTGGCGAGGTTCATCATCATCACCACCATCATCATCATCATCACCATGACCACTTCGTAGAACCAGTCGATGAAGCATGTGGAAGTGGGCGAGAAATCATTATGGATGATGGTTCTAAAAAGTGTGCTAACTGCGCTGATTGTCCAAAAAAGTCCGGTTCTATTTCTTCGGGTGATTCAAACCTCAGTAGTAACGATATCGATATGGATGATGGTGCTGCCACTCCAAAATTTGCCATTTCAATTGGCGAAAATTCAACCGATGTTAATGATTTGAATGAAAGAACTGGAAAATTGCATATTGACGAAAACCGTCTTCTAAAAGAATCCAAAATACCTCAGGAAATTGATTTTACTAATGTTTTATGATAATAAGCTTTGTTTTATGATAATAAGCTTTGTACATTATAGCGAATGCAGTTGCATCTAAAGAAATAGGCATATAGTTATTTATAGGTAATCGCATAATTGGGTTTAACTATGGTGTATGTTTAGTGGCTGTCAAAAAAAGAGAAAGCCCGGGTTGACATTTTGCAACCAACCGTTTTCATTTCTATATATAACCTGCAGCCGCTACATACACTCTATATCTACAACCACTATATTCACCCGCCAACTACAATCGTTATCATTTCTTTGTATTCAAGTAGACATCTACTCTTTATTGATACATCCCTCTATAAACTTTTAAAGCATTCGGTTCTTACTCCAGCGTTTTTTCGTGGTTCCATTATTCATTCCTCCTGCATGTCTGAGCGACCGGTTATTTCGTACACCACTTGCATTTTCTGATACTTCGTTGTCGATATTTTCGGTAGTCGTACCATTCCCATTAGTAACATTAGAAGAGTTGACCCGTTTCATGTTGTTAGAGCCGTTACTATCGTTTGAAGCATTCTCGGACACTCCTGCTCGCAAGAAGAAATCATCAATGCCTGACATCTGCTGTTGAACTAAGTGCTGTTGTTGCACTTGCTGTTGCTGTTGTTGTTGCTGCTGCTGTTGTTGTTGTTGTTGTTGTTGTTGTTGCTGCTGTTGTTGTTGTTGTTGCTGTTGTTGTTGTTGTCTACTTAGTCCATGATGACGGTGGTTCATGTTGTTGTGACGACGAAAGTGTGGCCTTTGGTTACTTCCACTACTGGAGCTATTAGGAAAGATAGCTTGTTGCAGGTCTTGCACCTGTAATTGTTGCAGCTGTTGCTGTTGCTGTGTTTGCTGCACTTGTTGTTGCAGATTCTGTTGCTGTGATGGCTGCATTGACCGAATATTGATGATACGTTCGTTGAAAAATGAGTTTTTAAATTCCTGGAATATTTTGATCGTTTGTGGGTATTCGTATTGGTGATCATGGAAAAACCTATCGGCAAACATGTAAATAAATCTTTCGATATCTGAGGCACCAATCGCCAGACCGAGCTCCAGAGAATTATTGAGAAGACTATCAGCTCCACCTGCAGCAGCAGAAGAACCATTGGCGCTATTATTAGTAGTGCTCATTGAAGGGTTGCTGGGCGTTGTTGTCGCAGTACCAGGAGTATTATTTCTCACAGTCGACCGAGTAAGACGCTGCTGTTGGTCTTGCTGAGCGTGGACCTGAGCTTGAACTACAGCTTGGGCAGCTTGGGCCGCCTGTTGGGCTTGAACTTGGGCCTGTTGTTTTTCGAACTGTTGTTTCTGTTTTTCGTAGTGGGCCCGTAATTGGTGCTGGTAATTTATGCCATTTCTAGAGTTTTCGTCGTTGGATGTGGAGTTGTTAGGAGTAGAGTCATTTTGGAATGGGTTGGATGATGTTTGATCGGGCGATTGTTGATGTTGTAGTGGAGGAGACAATTGATATAGTGAGTAAGGTGAGAAATTGAGTTGAGAAGGACCGTTGAAACTGAGGCCTTCTTGAGGACGGAATTGGGCCCCAGAAGAAGAGTTTGATTGGCTACTGCCGGCATTTGCTGCGGTGGTATCGGCATTAGCAGAGAATGAGGTTGGGTTTGGTAAATCGAATGAGGCCGAAGAATTGAAATCGGGATTATTGGCATTGGTGGGCTTATGGGAGCGAGTGACTCGGTTTGTTTGTTTGGAGTTGTTGGCACCAGAAGGACCAGGGGCATTGGTGTTGGTGGTGGGAGGGGGTACGGATGTTGTGTTATCGGAGGTGGATGAGCCATTGGCGTTGTAGTTGAACACGAGGTTATTGTTGGAGGATTCGCCATTTGAGATCACCATTGCCGAAGGGGAAGGAGATGATGAGTCGCTGGCGTCGGAATTCGAGCCTGGATTAGTTCCATTCATTCTTTTCTTATTGAGACCATGTCTCTTTTTAAATTGGGATAACCAACCATGAGAGAAACCCACCAAACGTTTTGGGTCCTCGACTCCGAATTGATGGGCGTATATTGACCAATGTTCGCGTAGAATTGGTTCATTGATAGGTTCATGTTTTTCCAATTTATGTTTTACCAACATATCCATGGCTTGGTTAATTTTCTCATACTTGAATTTGACTTTTCTCCTACTGTTCTTGGAGAAGGAAGAGGATCCAGCTTGACTTAGACGACCTCTTAATTCATCTTCATTTTTGAGCCATTCGGAAAACGACGATGTGGAAATGGAAATCTCATTCTTATACCTCTCGACCGTCTCCAGTTGAGGTCGGCCGGAATTATGATAGAAATCAAGGATTTGTAGTTTCTGCTCAAGAGTAGCTCTTGGTAGTTTAACCTGGGGCATTATCGATGATTGTTGGAAAGAAACAAATAGAAGAAAAAACCACTAGGAATGACGGAGATTATAGTTGGAAATTTTTTTGATCTCGATAATGAGTTTTTCCCCCGTAGCACCAGTAAACAAAGGGGGGGTTTAAACGTGACTGCCAACAGAAACAAGGAAGATGAAAAAGTAAGAGATGAAGGCAGGAACCGAAGATTGATGACAGACAGAGTGACAACGAGATAGTGTTAGGAAAATTGGATCAAGTGATTTGACGAAAGTTGTTGAAAGATTTGCAGGCGTGAGATGAGAGAGATCAGATAGTCTGCGCTGTACAGTGTAGAAATCTGAAGTTGAGGTCACTTGAATTGGTATTGTAGAGATGTGCGGACGCGGGATGGTGCTTGTATGTTGGTGTGGTTGTAATGCCAGCTAATGATACAAGTGAATGGGAGCTGGCTAAGGACGTAAAGAAGAAAGGAGGTACCAGTGTAGCGTTGCAGTGCGAGCAAAATCGTTAAGTGCGAGCGCAATGGATAAGCGACAAGGCACGGAAGTGGGTGAGACTTCTACTTTGCTTACAGTGTAGTAGAGAAGAGACTTTAGTCATAAAAGAGGTATAAGTGATAAACGATTAACAAATAATGTTAAAGTGATAAAAAGTGGTATAAGTTGCATAGTGAAGAGAACCCGTTAAAAAGTAAAGGTTGTGACATTTTTTGGCTGGGGTTTTGGTGAAAATATACGTCAAAAGGGGAAATGTTGAAAAAAAGTGAAAATCTTGAAAAAGTCGGTAAAATTTACTAAAAATAATAACGCTGTAGCATTCCACAGTAAATGACGATAAAGAATGTACTGTGTATTATACGACTACTTAAAACCTTTGCTAACTTTTTCCAAGACTAAGTCATAGGACACTTCGGAGAAATCAGTACCTTGGATATCGGCGGCAATACCATTGAGGGCTCTTCTTAAAGCATCTTTGGAAGAAGCGTAAACCATCTTAGATCTAATTGCAGCAGTATCTGGAGACCAAGTGAAGAAAACAATCTTGGATCTCTTACCTTCACCACCACCGATTTCGTATTCAAAATCGTAGACGGCATATTTACATTCATTTTCGGGTAATTTTTCTAAGAAGGTATCATAATCAGCTGATGTGGAAGTTTCTTCAACAATGATTTCGGTCTTGCTATCGTTCAAGGCAAAAATGATGAATTTGTATTTCTTTCCTAATTTCAAATCGTTGAAAGCGGCTAAGGATTCATCAGCAACGGCAACACTAAATTGTTAGTATAATTGATATATAAAGAGACAGATCAGCCAATAGTTCACATCCAATGGATCAAGTCCTACGTCGAAATGCACGTAAAATTCACATCCAATTTAATCTTTTGATATGTGTGGGTGTCAATTAGCTGTCTGTCATTCTCCCTCCCCCTTCAATTCACATACCCTGATCTTGACTTCATTTGTTAGTACAATTCCTCTACTATATCTTCCAGTTCACATACCATTTTTGATTTATTGGTTTAATTGATTCAATTTATATGTTGACAGAAAAAGGAGTAGTTATAAACATCCCCATAGCCTTTTACGTTGTCGCTGTCGCCCACTAGCTGCGGGTGTGCGCACACTACAAAAATATATCCTAACAAAGACAGCAACTGTATATTAGCATTTTTCACTCACTCTACTGGCATCACAATTTACTTAAGATGTTACCGGCAACCGAGATATTGGTCACGGCTCCTTCTTCTTCTGCCCCTAAATACTCAATTTCCCCATCGTCAACGAAAGCAGCGTACCTGTTGCTTCTTACCCCTAATCCCAATTTGGACAAGTCGACGGTGTAGTTTTCCCCTAATTGCTTGGAGAGTTCTAGATCAGGGTCCTGGGCGAAGATGATGAAGTCGTCGTCATCGGTATAACCTAGGGATTTTGCCCAGGCGTGATTCACAAATGGGTCATTCACCGTGAGCACTATGACTCGATCAACCTTCTTCGCTTTGAATTTGGAGATGTTATCAAGGTATGTAGGAATGTGTTGTTCACTGCATGGCGGTGTAAATGCTCCTACAGCGGATGTAATCACGACCTTTTTATTTGGTAGTTCTTTTTTCAAGTCGTATTTCTGGGGACCCTCCACTGAGGATTTGTTAGAAATGTATGGCAACGATAAATTATTAGGGAAAGACATATTCACAAGCGTAGAGCAAACAAATTGAGATTAAGGGAGAGGGATAGGAGTTCACTTATATAGTATTTTATTCACCCCATACGGATCTTTGGTGGGTGCTCGTGGTGCCGAAATTGCACCCCCTCCTCCTGGGTGCAACTATCGGTGCCGGAGTCGCAACTCCGTGACCCCACTCTGTACACTTTCTAAGGTCAGGTCTACACTTTTTTTCTCAGTTGCTCACAAATACTCATGAACAACACATTCCGTTATCAAAGCAAACCGGCCTGAGTCAATTGTGGCCCGAGCCAGAGTTCAGTGCTCATGTGGTGATGGTGACATCAACCTTCAGGGTAGTGAATTTGGGGCCTATTGTTAGTAAACGGCTATGGTTTAACGTAAGGTTCCAATCGAAAGGAATCTTTACCGCAGCAGATGAAACTGCCACGGAAGAGGACCTGTTCTTGTGCTTGGCTATGGCATTTGAATTTTAGCTTTTAGTTTTTTCTCCGGAAGTATAAGTAGGCTACGCAGACCACTTCAAGCTATACCACTGTATGAAATCACTCGGAACACTAGTCCGGAAGCCAGGAATGAAGTGGGCCTAAATTGCTGGTGTACGGGTCTCTAACAACTTGCGGCGTATAGTACATAAATTTTCTTTTTTTTGTTGAAATATACTCGGTGGTATGGTCGCATAGTCCGGTTATTGCGTTAAGTCCAGGTCTTAATGAGCTTCGCTCACGCAGGTTCGAATCCTGCTCATACCGCTTTAGCTTATTTTTTTTTTTAGTAAATTCCAAAGCACCGGAGCCTTGTAATTAATGTGTATACAAACACTCCAATTGGACGTTCGACTGAAGCTGATGGTACCTTACATATACCAACAAAACTTTTGCTTCAGAAGCTTCCTTGTAAGTCTGCTGCAAATTTTCCTTGGTGTACGGATGTTGCTCCACGACATTTTTTTTGATACGATGCTATGGCGAAATGAAAATGTAATGTTTCAAGACTACAGATGGATTTATATGAAATCTTAGAAGTTGACTCCACGGCTACTAGCGCCGATATTAAGAGGTCCTACCGTAAGCTAGCGCTAAGGTATCATCCCGATAAAGTGTCCGAGGAAGAACGCGTTGAAGCCGAAATCAGGTTCAAAGAGATATCCAGCGCTTATGAAATTTTGATTGACGACACCAAGCGTGAAGAGTATGATCTATACGGCACTACCGATGGCACTGGAGGAGTTCCCAATTTCTCTGGAAATCCGTTTGACCAGTACTATGGATCCCAGGAGTTCTCTGGCAATGATTTCTTCAATTTTTTTGACCAAATGAACAATGATGGTGCCCACCATAAACTGTCAAAAACCGAGGATGGTAAATTAGAAGTAACAGTTACATTAGAGGATTTGTTCAATGGTAAAACGATAAAAATTACTTCTACCAGAGATATCATTTGCCAACATTGTCATGGTACCGGAGCCAAGAAGAAATCAGTTCCGGCTACTTGCAGAACGTGTGGAGGTCAAGGACAAATTCAAAAAATCCGTCGTAGCATGCCTGGAGTAGTATCTACCTCCTATGTTGAATGCACTGATTGTGAAGGAACGGGTAAAAGGTATAAACCTAAAGATAAATGTAAGAGATGTGAAGGAGCCAAAGTACAAGAAGAAACAAAGATTTTGGAATTCGAAGTGTTGAAAGGGTCAGCAAACAATGATTCAATAGTATTGGAAGGTGAAGCCGACGAATATCCTGGTAAAACCACAGGTGATATCATTCTTAACTACACTTGTCAAGAGCATCCAGTATTTCAACGTAAAGGCAATGATTTATATACTTCGTTCAAAATCCCCTTGGTGGACGCATTATGTGGATTTTCCAAGAACATAGTCAAACATTTGGACGGAAAGGTGATACATGTATCTACCCCAAAAGGAAAAGTCATCAAGCCCAATGATTATATCAAATTAGCTGGTGAAGGTATGCCAATCAAACAAGATAAACGTAATTGGTTCAATTCTGGCCCCACTAATGGAGACTTGTACATAAAAATGGAAATCGAATTCCCGGAGGATAATTGGTACCTTGAAAAGAATGATATCCTAAAAGTAAAGAATTTGTTTCCCAATACTTTGAAGAGTAAAGATGACATTGCTAATCAAGCTATCGATAATGATAGCTTAATTGAGCCTAATATTGATGTCATCACCAACTTCAATATACTAAAAGAAGGAGAGTTACCTGAATATGAAACAGAATCAAAACCCGAACCCGAGACCCATCATAATGGCCATCACCATCATACCTTTGAAAATGGTGGGGCACAAGCTGAGTGTGCTACTCAGTAATTGTATAGTTTTCTTGTATTCATGCCTGTTTATATCGAGATTTAATGTACATAGTTAGGGATACTCCACTGAGATCAACCTTTAGGAGATGCCCCATGTTGAGATTATCTGATTTCAATTATTTGAGAACGCTTGTATCGTCCTTATTTGGTGCTTGATCACCATTTCTCTTTTACTCGCCCACAATGGTCAGTCAAAAATCAAGCAAATCATTCATGTCTTCTGCAGTTAGTCCTACACTGTCAGGATGTGGCTGATTCTCAAAATCAACTTCTTCATTTTCTTTCTCACGATCAAAATCTAATTCTTCATCAAGGTATAATTCATCGAATTTGGTATTTATCTCTAATTGAAGTAACTTTGGGTTGTCGTATCTGTTTTCCTCTGTCACTTTCCTTCCAGACTGTGAGAAGATCTTTAAGTCGTCCTCCGTCAACGGAGTTATGTCATGAGGTTGGTATTTCAATTTAGTTGGTTCCGGAATCGTCTCTACGCTATTTTCGTCATCGATTAAATGTTGAGGAATCGCTGGTAAAGAAATTCCACGACTCCGTTTTACTGGATCCACGTCAGCCGCCATTATTTCTGGTAAATTACTACTGTGCAATGCTTCCGTATTTGTAGATAATGTTGATGCAAGGGAAGGTATATTCGGTAAGGGGACAGAATTGTTCTGTTTCTTCACCAACGAATCGGTGTATTTGGGCTGTAATTGATGATTGAGTAAAATTTTGCTGAAGGGATCAGATGAGACGTCAAATGACTTTTGATGTATAAATCCAAGGGATGAATTTGCCTTTCTTAATGTAGGTACTTTTTGAGAAGGTAAAACTCTTCTTCTACTCTGCTTAGAAGGATGAACCGGTTGAGCTATGGAAGATTGTGATCTCTGGAGAGTCGGAAATGCCTTATTTTGATCTTTCCCACCTAATGGAATTCTTGCTCTCCTGGGTCCGGGACCAGATACCGGCTTTTTGGAAACCCTAAAGTTCTCACCATCGTTCTGGCCTGCTAATTTGGAGTTTTCTTTGGCATGGTGACCGCCCACCTGCTTCATTGTATTCTCCTTGTCAGCAAATCGAGGATGAAAAGATGACATAATGGCTCTGGTGGTGGAAAAAAGAAAAAGTGGAATACTGTTTTTTTTATTTGTTTGTTTGTTTGTTTGTTTTTTTTAGTTTTGAGAACCCTCACAAATCCTCAGCTTTTTTCATACTCCGGCATATAACTTACCCCAATATAACAGACCCATGCATCTGAAGCATCACGTCCTCTTTCTTCTCCATAAAGACCCCTTAGCAGACGTATGGCGTTCCAATCGAGGTTCATATCTGTTGCCTCGCAGTATAGCGAGAATAATTCCAGTTGGATCTACTTGGTCGACTGGATTCTTGTCCTTATTCTCGGTCTTGCGTTTGTCTTCTACTTCAACCGGTTGGTAGGGTTTATAATATCATATATCTTTCGACTAGTGCTATGGAGGAAATTTAATACCCGAGTCGACGTGGAGTCGCTAAGAATTTCTCTCTTAGGAGGACTTGTTGCTATAAAAGGACTCACGATAATGACATCGGACTATACAGTTGCTATCCTAAGGTTGAATATTTCGTGGAGGTATTGGATCTTTAAATTGACGAAATTGTCAGAGTTCTATTTTGAAAATGGAGTTCTTGAACAGAATGGGATGACAAAAGAAGAAAACAATAAATTAAAAACCCGGATCTTAATCTCCATCGATGGTCTTGAAGTTTTCATGTATAATAGAACCCCTGCTTATGACAACATGATGGAAATTTTGAAGAAAACTCAAACAAATAAAGAAGATTCTACTCTTAGATTCCGCCAGTCACTGTCATCATCATCATTAAAACATTCAGATCTGCTGACCATCGATAGTGGGGCAGCTCCGAATAATACCCTTCTGACTCTCCTCAAATTTCTCCCAGTAGCCCTTCGTATTAGAAAAGGTGCTTTCGTGTTGGGAAATGCAACTACTCCATCGATTGTTGTGGCATCGTTTAAATCGTCTAATGCCATTATCGACGTAACCAGGTCTCCGTGTCCATTGGACTACTATCGTTTCTTTCACGACTACAATTTGGAGAAGTTTCAGATATCCATGAAAGTTAACATCTCCTACGATAAACAAAGAGACTCACGCAACAAAAACGAAGAAAACATCGCTCATAAGAACTATAAGCATTTCTACCGTTTCCATCGAGCTGCTACTTACATCTCGAAAGCGATCAACAAGCTCAGAAAACGGCAACCTCATCCCAAGTCTTACGATGAATGGCGAGGATTAAGAAGATACATAGGTGATGTGGAAGATGAGAAAGTGAATCTCAACTACCTAAATAGTGTCCAAGAATACGCAAAGTACAGTTTGATCCTTGATACCGTTACTACCAGGTTAGTTTACTACTATGACGCTCCCGGATTAAGTGACACTACTACTAGATCATTGCCGGAGTTTGGAGTGGACTTGGAATTATCGATGGCAACTATTCATTATGGTCCTTGGGCCGATAAACAAAGGATACCCATACAAAACATGTTCTTCCCTGCTACAGCCCGAGACTCTGTACCTACCCAAATGCCTACCGCTGGGTCTCCTCGTATCTACTCGGGATTCAAATTCAATATCTCGGTAAAAGATGAAGTAGTTTTCCGAGTGCCCACTAGAGAACCAAGTAAGGATAATGAAATATTACGAAGTCAGAACCTCAATTTAAATGCCACCAAACTCTCCAGACCATTTGGGTGGATAGAGCTAAAAATCGATAGCGGTTCAACCATCACTAGTTTCAACTCCTTCATTGCTACGAAAAAGGGAGGATGGGACAACAGATTGACCTGCAAATTCAATGGACCTGAAATGAGATCTTCTGTTAATCACGACGTCTTATTTACAGCCGATCGTCATATAATTAATTGTGATATTGGATTCCCACTTAAATGGAATGGCAAATGTAACTGGAAATTCAATAATACCAGTTTTGGAGCCAAGTTGTTCTTTCTTCGTGAACATACCATGCTTTTCTCCGATATCTTTAGTGACTTTGGCTCCGGAGCACCTACTCCATATGAAAACTTCCGTCCGTTTGTCTACACAATTGACTGGAAAATGAATGGGTATAAGATATACTTAAATGTTAACGATTCTAATATCATTAACAATCCCCTTGATTTCAACAGTAATAAGTATATTTCTTTTCAAGGAGATGACCTTAACATCGAAATCATTGTGCCCTTGAATGGATACTTCACCAAGTCAACAACCATCGACTATAGGATATTTGCCAACCATTTCAATCTAATTCTCGACACTCCTCCGTGGCACACAGTCAACACTTTTGTCAAATCCAAATTGATGGGGCAAGGCACCAATTTTCTTATTGACGGTTCCTACACTTATTTAAGCAGTGTAGAAGTCAACACTTCCAATCACATTGTCATTAGGAGTATTGGAGACAATATTACGTTGAAATTTCATGGGTTTTTGATCAAATATCTCTTTCTTATCCGTGAAAATTACATGGGTGATCACAAGCATTTTCAGACGTTTGAGGAGTATAACAATAGGCTTGACTCTGCTTCCGAGCTGTCCAGTACGTTGAATGAGGAAGTTGACTATTGGAACATGACTAAAACAGAGAATGATGTGGACATCTTATTCACTTTTCAAGCTCGGCATGGTTTGATAGTATTACCCTATCACCAGTACGACTGCAATTCTCACATTGGACTTCAGTTTGACTCTCTTGATGTTGATGTTCGTTTCACTAATTATTACCTGGATTTACAAGCCGATTTCAGCACCATCACTGGAGTTTTCGTAGAGAACGAAAATGATGAAATGAATAGTATTTTCAATATCCCCCAGTATAAAGAGAAGTATTTGCGTTCAAGGCAAGATTTGAGGATCGATGATTTCACCGTTCACGCTCACAGAATGTTTGGGCTCCCACCTCATGAAACCACGTACTGCTGTAAATGGGATTTTGCCTGTGGACCAATCGACATTGATTCCAATGCTCTATTCTTCAAAGCGTTGTTTTCTGGCGTAAGAAATTTCGCTTTAGGGTTCAAAGACCTTGAGAATTCGTTGTCGTACCAAATTCCAATAGTATACGATGCCGCCAATTTCTCCTTTAGATGTCCTCACATCAAGGTCAAACTTAGTGACAACTTGAATGACTCCACTCTAGTGATCGACTTGGATTCGGTGCTAGTAAACTTCAATGATGTTGCCAACACAAGGTATTCGATTAAAATAGACGTTTCTATTCCAGAAGTCAAGCTTGAAATGCTTGATGCATCTGGTAAACATATCGGACGTATAGAGACTGCGTTGGTTTTCAATAATATCGTCCAGAAACAAAATTACTTGGAACATAGACGACTCCAACAAGCGCATGTGAGAGAAGGTGATGCTCCACATCATCGATGTCCGTTCATTCTTTTCCCTGAAAATCGAGACGAAACTTACTACGATGCATATGGGTCGATGGTTACTTCATTAACATTGCCCGATGCATCTTACCCATTAACAGAAGAAACTAACAGAATCTATGACACAGCCAAAAATTACTCTTTCGTGTCTCTGGATTCTCCTTCTACTATCGACGACAGCTTCCCTAAATTCGTCCCTACAAGCGATTACTGTGAGGAAGACTTCTGTCCTCAGTACGAAGTGGACCTGAACTACAAGTACAACAACTTTATTTGTGACTTGGGTGAACTCAATGGTAATTTGACTCCTGCAGCTGTACTATGTTTTGCGGGGGTTTTCGGCCCATGTACGGACTATTCACCCGAAGCATTGTTGGACTTGTTACAGGATGAAATTATAAGTTACATCAAATTTCTTATTACCCCCATTTGTTTGGTGGATAATGTCAGATTTGTGTGTCCTGTAATCAACTTCAAATTCTGTGAATCTGTTTCTACATTGCAAAAGCTCCTGTTTGTTCAACTACTTGTCCATGAACCATCCTTGGTATTATCAGCTAAAATCACCCGTGCTAACGACCATTCTACATTGGTAGTTACCAAGGAGCTTCAAGCAGCCTTCCACGTACGCGAGTGTTTGGTGTCTATTTCCAATCCCAAAGAATTCTCTTCTCCAGCTATTGTCACCATCAAAGACCTCGAAGGTTGGTATACGAAAAGCGATTGTGATGTGGTCTCCAACCTAAACTTCGAATGCATCAGCATAGATGTAAGAAACTCTCAGTTACCCTGGCTCATAGATTATGGTTTACGACTCAAGAAAATGTGGACTCCAGTTTTGGAAACGTTCGAAAAAATAGGGAAAAATAAGCGAGATTGGAGACCAGAGTTGGTCTACAAACTAACTGAAGCGAATAAGAAATATCTGGTTGACCATGATCCTGGTGTTCTCACTAAGCCTTCCTATATTCTTCGAGCCTGCCAAGATCATGTGAGGTTTCATGATCGGTGGAAATTAGTTACTAGACTTCGTTACACGCTCGATAGTCTTCCAAGCAGTTGGGCTACACAGGAGTTTGAAAACACTTCCCATGAAATTCCTGATTCTGCTTATGATGAGGTTTGTGCAGCATTCTCTATCTGGCGAAATTGGGAAGCTAATCTCGATCAACGAAGGTCATTTTTTGATGAAGTTTTCCATAGAAAACCACTTAGTTCACCTGATTTCGAGGCTTGTGTACATGCCAATTCGATATCTTTCAGGTTGCTTGGGAACGATAAAAATATTGATTATGTTTACCTCGATGATGTCGGAGTTACATTTGACTCAGCCAAGGAAAATTTCAGAGATTTGATCAATTTGAACTTGGGTTTTATTGATACGATGAAAAATGTAAATCTAGTAGTTAATGTCCAGAGCTATAATAGTACTATTTCCCCGTTATTATTCGATCTCGTCACCGAACTCCAGCATTCCTTCCCCACTACTAAGGAACCAATTAAAAAACCCGCTACCATGAAGTTGGACCTTACAGAGTCGGACCCTGAAAATCAGGATATCTCTATTACGGTAAAATTCGGATCTATCAAGCAACAAATGGCTTTACCCTTTTCCAAAATTGATTTTGAAGCTAATTCTCTAGTCGTTGCGGGCCAGGCATATGTAGTACCAGAATTGAAAAAGGAAATGACAGTTACCTTCTCCACCAGCGTTGATTCCTGTGAGCTCAATCTCTGGGAGCCAAAAGATCGATTTTTCGCTGCCGAAATACAACATTTCAATTTGGTTTTCGCCAACATTGGCGATTTGATTGTGGGCTCAAAAACAGTAGATTTGTTCATTGATAAAGCTAGAGTTAAGATACTTGATCCCAAGGGAAAGTTCCCTGATATCGTATCGTCTATAATAAAAGTTGACGGTGAATATCTAAGATCTTTGATGCCTAAAGCACTGAAAGAACCAGCTCCTCAGCCAGAACCAATTTCTCAACCAGAACCCGAGTTAAGTCTTCTCAAGAGGTTGGGGATAGTCAATTTCAATCTTCAGCTTGGCTACTTTCAATGGTATCTCGAGTTTCTTGCCCCTTTGAAGGTCAATTGTGGCAGTTATAACAACAAACTCTCAGTGTCTTACTCCCACAAGATGGCATCAGTAGAGACATTCATTGATAACGTCAATCTTGACTTAATACTACACAAGGTGACAATATTGAATGTGGAAAATTCTCGAGTGCTGAGCAGAGTTAAGGTAGCAATGGAAGAAGACTTGTTGTTCTTCAATGTCATTGCTGGTCTTGGTTACACCAAGTTATCTGTACCACAGATCGTAAAAACTCTAGATGTGGTGTTATCGAGTCAACAACAGTTGTTCGATAAAATCGACCGATTGAAGAAGTTGCTGAAACTTGATCTGAGGCTGACCAAAAACGTCCAACCTCCTAAGCCAGCATCCAAATTCCCTCAGGTGGCCTTCAAGGTTGCGTTCACCAATGATTATATTGGGGTATCAACACTTTTGAATTCGAGAAAGTTTGCTTTTGAAACCGACGAGCTCTCTCTCTTTTTCTCTAATTTGGAAAAAAATAGCAGTGGTTATCTTGGTAATTATGACATAGTGGGTATACATGGAGAACTTATAGTTCCTACCACGAGAATATCAGTAGTAGATAGAAGCATCCCCGTTGGTCTCTCAAACTTGCTTGACCTCAATATCTCGATCAAAATCAGTAATGAAAACGAAAGTGAAGATTGTGACAAGGGCCACGGTCTCCAGATTGAGTCACAATACTGCCGTATATGTTTTAGTCCTCAGATGTTGCTCGTGCTTATCAACTTGGTTGATAACATCACCAGCACAAGAAACAAATACCCTGGTAGTAAGAAACTGGTCCGCGTACCTCAGGAAAAGCAGTCACCAGCGGTGGTGGTCGAACCACTTCTCAAGTTTGTCAGTTTCCATATTCTTTGCTACAACTTTTGTGTAGGATGGATATTCGGAGACCAAAGAAAGGACTACCCCGGAATTATTCTTGGAGCAGAACGATTTTTTGGTGTCACGAAGAGGGATATGGGGAAACTTTCTCTTATGGAGGGTTACTTATCTGTTGCTAATGGCTCAACGTCATCGAATTTTTACAGTGCATCATCGGAGAAATCCAATTTAAATCGTGCTTACTTACCAACTATGCAGATCATCTACATCACTGAAGAAAAAGACGAAGGAAAACATAGACAAATCACCATTCTGGGAGATGAGTTAGACGTCAAGTTTTTGTCGAATTCCATCGTCATTGTTGAACATGCGGTGAATTCAGTGACTAAAGTGCAAAAGCAGTTGGAGCAGCGGTCGGCCATGAAGTCAGCCAAAGCAGCTCAATTACAACAATTACAGCGTCATAGAAGTTTTGATGGTAATAGCGAACATATACCACCAGTTAAGGAGTCAGAAGACTATATGAGCTCTTTTGGTACCCAGTTTAATTCTCTTGAATGTTTAGCTACGTTTGCTGGTTCTAATGTATTATTCTATCGTCTTAATGATGATGAATCTACACCATCTCTATTCTTGCATTCTCCAGCAGTGAAAATCGCTACCAAGTATAGACATCAAAAGCATGCCAAGAAGAAACATCTTTTCAAGAGTGAGGTGCTAACGTCGTCTTCGGACAACACGCTTTATTCCTCCTGTGTTCCTGTCATTATGGATATCGTTGAAGGAGTCACCAAAATGATGAGAAAAACCAATACTGATCGAAATGAAGTTCAAAAGGACCCTTCAGAGCCCACTTCCAAAGATTTCAGTATAGGAAAGTTGTTCGGCGATATTGATTTACATTTTGGCCTTAAAATCGAAAGTCAAAAGCTTTCTTTGAGTTGTGTACCAACTGCAAAAGTGGCTGCTATTGTAGGTTTAGAAGGCATTTATCTTCAATTCAACTCAGGTGACTCTGAGGTTCCTTCTATCGTTGGTGCCATGCAGTTTGATGCGTTGTCGGCCTCACTTCAACATATCTACTCTAGAGAAGTAAGTGGTTCGATTGGCATTGATAGTATTGTTTTGACAAGTTTTGTATCGTTCGATAAGGTCACCAATGTGTTATCCTCGGGCTCTTTATCCAAAGTCAAAGCATACATCAACGTCAAACAGTACCAGGATTTGGATTTATTCAAGGACATCTGGTTCCCGAAAAAGCAGTCATCGCATGATGTTAACCCCCATACTAAGTCTATAGAGCCGGCTCCTCAACTGTCTTCGGCATTGGCCACCAATAAGAATATCTCATCACGGTTCAAAGAGGTTTCTACTACCTACGCTATTCCGTGGGTTTTGACACTAATGATCCTCGACATCTCTCTTCAGGTGGACTTTGGCCAGTCGCTAGGAAATTTTGCTTTGAGAATGGAAAAGTTCTGGGTGGTTTCTAAAAAGTCTACTGATTGGGCACAAGACCTTAAAGTGGGAATTAATTCTGTTAGTCTAGTTTCTGAAGGTCGTTTAGGAGGTTATATCAGCTTAGACAGTGCATTCTTACATACAGCTATTAGTTGGAAGTTGGACGATAAAACCACTTTGGACGTTCCTTTAATTTTAGTTTCCGGAGGGGTAGATAAACTACATATGAAGATTTCATTTGATTACCATGTGTTTGCTATAGCCAATGTGGTGGGATTCTCCATTGATATTTTCAACCAGAAGAAGGAAATGTCCATATCCAAAGATCACTTGTTTGTCACCAATAAATTCAAAAGTTCGGAAGTTTACATTACTTCGTTGGCAGCCTCTAATTTCTTTGACATATACAACACCATTTCACGGATGGTGCAAGAGAATAGAAAATCCTATAGAGAAACCTTACGAGAGTCGAATAAGGGAAAAGACAAAGAAGTCGAGACAAATACCAAGGCCTCTCATAATATTTTGGAGACAGTAAGAAAGCTAGAAACAAAGATTGAGGTGGTTTCAGAAAGGCTCTTGATTCATGTGTATCCATCTTCATTTGATGATTCGAAAGTTTTAGTGGTGAGATTAGATGAATCTCGGGCCAATTTCCAGCAAAGTGAATATGTAAGTGGTGTATCCAATGAATTGGAGATCCAGTTCAACGACTTGACTGTATCTCTATCAATGACATCTACAGCTCTGGAGGATTTTATCCAACAATGTGAAGTTGGAGAATTTGTCGATTATGCTTCTAAGGCTAGTGGAGGTACGATTTTGGTCTTCCCCCGATTCATGATTTCTATGAGAACGTTTCAGAAGTATAAAACCAATACGATTGAATACTTGTATCAGTCATCATTTGGAGGTACGGTTGATATTAAATGGAATTTGGGTTCCGTCAATTTCATTAGAGAAATGTACTCTGTTCATAAGAATGCGTTGGCTTCACGTACAAACTATAGAAGACAACTGGTCACAGACGAAGATATTAATGAGCATATCATCAAAGAGAAAGCCATGACCCACGAAAAGAGTGGACCTTCGCCGATTATGAAAAAGCAGCTATTGCAGGAAGATACAAACGATGATATTGACCAAGCTATCAGTGACACTATCACCAAGGTAGCTACGGATTCCAAGTACACTTATATTCCTTTAGCACCGCCAATTATTGAAGCACCTCGGTTGAAAGAGTTGGGTAATGCAACTCCTCCATTAGAATGGTTTGGATTACACCGGAATAAACTTCCCAATGCTACCCATCAAATGGGGATCGTTAGTTTGCAGAAGTTAATCCACGAAGTTGAACTGCAGTATTCTAAAATCCTTGGAAAGGCATAGTACCCTGATGTCGCCATGGTAAGAAAGCCTGTGAACATCCATATATTTAGTTCTTTGTATATTACATTTTTATTAAAGGTTTTTATTTATTATGAAGTATTTACATATGTACAAGAAGTCTGACGGTTGGTCGACACTAGAATCTAATGTTCCCGGGAGAATGAGTTTAATGCGTTAAGTACCATCTTCCTTTGGCCTTTCTTCTGGACAAGATCTTTCTTCCGTTTCTCGATCTTAATCTTGCTAAAAATCCAAAAGTTCTCTTTCTTTTCAAAGTGCTTGGCTGATATGTATTACCTCTGGACTTGAATCTCCTTTGCATGAATCCAAGCATCATTTGTAGTGTATTAGGTGCTTGTGCTGATGTTGGTGCTGCCAGTATAAGCGGAAGTCTTGGTACTTGTGCCAGAAAGCTGGTTAAGGGAGTCACCGGTCTGGCTAACCCTGAAAAATGACGTATTCCCTGGCCCAACAATCCCGTTGTTGATCTGCTTATGCTCCACATGTTAATTGAACAGTCTATGAGAACTATAGTTGAATCCAGTAGTGAAATTTTCATTAATGTTGAGGTTTTTGTGGTAAGTGCACGACATGAAAATTATTTGATGCTCCATTGAGAAGATGTGAGCTTCCCAAAGTCATCTCATCGTCAGTGCTAAAAGTATGTCGTATCGTCCCAGAAGAGTGGCCCAGTCTGCCGTCAATACACCAACCACCGTGCACGTTAACTCCTCGAGCATCATCCCCAAAAATGAAGCAGAGCTGATATTGAGTGAGTTCATCGCAACCAGTGAAAGCATCGCAACCACAATTCCAGGTGCTTCCAACGATGAAGTGTCATTTTCAACCACCGGATTGTCCAATAGTACCGGAAGTAATGCTATCTTGAGTCAACTAAAGAGAGTGCAAAGAGACTTGAGAGGATTACCGCCACTTCTGGCTGATTTCGGTGAAGCCAAAAAGTTTGAAGAGGCACCAGCCAATAAAAAGATCAAATTTGATGATGATGACGATGATGATGAAGTAAACGAAGAGCCAGTCAACAAGAAGATCAAATTCGACGAAGATCCAGTGGATGCAGAAGAAGTAGTGGGTGTCCCACAGGACGAACCAATTACCTATGAGCCAGCATCAGAAGATGAAGCAGAACCCGAGCAAATAGAGTCAGTGGAGGTTAGCGAGTCTCCTAAAACGGAAAAGAAACATAAGAAGGAAAAGAAGGACAAGAAGCATAAGAAAGAGAAGAAGTCAAAGTCTGAATAAGCTGCACAATCAATATCTATAAATGAGCCATGCGATCACGAATAATTTCCCAATCTCATAACTTATCAAGTCACTGTCGCATGATCATTTGCATACTACCTCTGTATATTAGAATCAACAACTGAACCCGTACCCAGACACCTTCGTAGACGTAAATATCCCCCATCGCGTCCTGTATATATCCTGATCCCGGGTCGTGCCCTACACACTTATTTGTTTTGTTTACTGAGTATCGGAGCGTGTCAGGAAACACCTCCAAGCACCTTCCTTCCTTATTTCTTTCCTTATTTCACGTTTATTTCGGAGCCAGGCATACGACCAGTATAGTTGCATTGGTTATGGTTTCAGGCAGAAAGAGGTCACATAGGGGGCAAATACTTCCGAGTAGTGAAGATGAAACATTCATTAATAATAGTGATTATATAACCCCAGAAAGTAAGGCTGACAGCATCGATGAGGATCAGAATGAAGAAAATGGCCTCAATTCCCATGGTGATGTAAATGATCCTGATGTGTTGAACGGCTCTAATGACTCCTATCACGAAACTCTGCCACTCAAACCGCAGCTTGAGTCCGAACTTATCTCCTCCTCCATGAAGAAGCAGGAGCCTAGTCCTATACCTGAAGACAAACCCACAACACGAGAAGTTGTAGAAAATACACCTCAAGAAGTACCATCGCTGCAATTACAAATCCCGAAATTAAAAGAACCTATCTCCAAATCTTCATCGGTAGAGCCTCCATCCCAATCTGGAGGTAAAACTCCACTTAGCTATTCCCAACAACAAACTGAAATCAACCTTAAGTCACCATCAAGACGAATAGAATATTCTAGCTCATCCCAGGCTAACACTGAGAAGAACCAACCCAGATTAGTCATCAATAGACTTGTTCTCACAAACTTCAAGTCCTATGCTGGCAAACAAGAAATTGGTCCATTTCACGCGTCGTTCTCCGCCGTAGTTGGGCCCAATGGGAGTGGTAAATCCAACGTCATTGATTCTATGTTATTTGTGTTTGGTTTTAGAGCTCTGAAAATGAGACAAGGGAAGTTGTCAGAATTAATTCATAACTCTGAAGGCGGCCAAAAACTTGACTTTTGTCAAGTGGATATTCATTTCTCTCACGTAATCGATGATGCTGTAGATCCAGCTCTTTCCCATCATGTTCCTGATTCTGATCTTGTCATTAGCCGTCGAGCCAATAAGAATAATTCATCGCAATACTACATTAATGGAAAAACTTCTAATTATACCGATGTTACCCAGTATCTTCGAGGACAAGGAATTGACTTAGATCATAAAAGATTCCTTATCCTTCAAGGGGAAGTTGAGTCTATTGCTCAAATGAAAGCGAAAGCTGAACGAGAAAATGATGATGGATTGTTGGAGTATTTGGAAGATATTATAGGAACCACCAAATACAAGCAGCTAATTGAAGAGAATTTAACGAAAGTTGATGAATTTAATGAGATTTGCCTTGAGAAAGAAAACAGATTCATTCTCGTAGAAAAGGATAAAGATTCATTGGAAGAAAGAAAAGTTGAAGCCTTGAGGTTCCTAGAAATGGAAAAAAAGTTGGTGAATAGAAAGTCCGTTCAGTTTCAAGTAAGCATTCATGAACAGAGTAAAGTTTTGCAAGAGAATGAAACTATAATACTGGACCTTAATACCAAGCTTGCAACAGAAAAAGCAAAGAACAAAGAACTTAATAGAGGTATTGAGGAACTAGAAAAGACTAAGAATGGTCACTTAAAAGAAATTAAGCAGTTGGATGAAGAGATTCAGGGAATATCCAAAAAGCTGAAAGCCATTAATAAAGAGAAGGTTGCCCTTGAAGAAAAGATTAAGAATTTATCTCAAAAGGCTAAAAAGATAGAGAAAACAAAACAATCACTGGAGTCAACAGTATCTGCGTCCAAGAAAAAACTTGAAAATAGTAACACGGCATATGCTCAGTATAAAGCAGAATTAGATGAGCACACTAAGAATCTCGAAATAGAGAAGAAAGCTTTGGATGATATGAGAAGAAAGCTAACAGATAAAACAGCCGTCTTCACCAATGAAATTTCGGTTCTACAAGCAAAGCTAGAGCCATGGAATGATAAATTAAAACAAAAAGAAAGTGCAATTCAATTGGCTAATTCTTCTATCGAGATGCTTGAAACTCAAAAGCAAAGTCTTTCAAAACAATTGGAAGATGCCCGTAATCGGTATGGTCAAATCAAAATTGAAGGAAAACA
This sequence comes from Isabelozyma rhagii, assembly GCA_003708185.3. Lineage (NCBI taxonomy): Eukaryota > Fungi > Ascomycota > Pichiomycetes > Serinales > Metschnikowiaceae > Isabelozyma > Isabelozyma rhagii. The sequence continues at coordinate 215,783 of PPNO03000008.1, read as the reverse complement.
AAAGGAGTCAGAATACACCAAAGCAGAAGCAAAGTTGTCACATATCATAGAGCAAATTCAACTAGGCGAAGAACAGTGCAAACATGCCAGGCAACAGCTAGAATCAAAAAGGTCGAAATTGACCATTGCTAGACAAAAGACCCAAGATGCCGTGAGCTCTCTCTCCAAGTTTCAGAACAAGAATAAAGTGTTAGCCAGTTTAACCAGATTGGCTAAATCTGGTCGTATTGATGGCTTTTACGGGAGACTTGGTGACTTAGGTCAGATTGATGATAAATACGACGTGGCAATATCTACCGCATGTCCATCATTGGATTCGATGGTGATTGAAACCGTCGAAACAGCTCAAACATGTATTGATTACTTGCGTAAAAACCGATTGGGTTATGCGAATTTCATCTGTCTCAATAAGTTGAGAAAGTTCAACCTAGGGCCAATTCAAGCACCAGGAAATCCAGCAACAGTGAGAAGATTGTTCGATTTAATAACACCTCAAGATTCTAAATTTTTACCTGCTTTTTACAGTAAACTTTATGACACTTTGGTGGCTTCAGATTTAAAAGAAGCTAGAAATGTTGCGTACGGGTCTTCCAGGCGATTCAGAGTGGTAACTTTGGATGGAAAAGTGGTCGATACCTCTGGGACTATGTCTGGGGGAGGTAATCATTTCGCCAGAGGAGGAATGAAACTTGCATCAAGTGCACAATCAGATTTACCTGATTATTCTGAAGAAGATGTTGAACAAATGAGGGAAGAGTTAAATGAATATGAATCAAAGGTCGAAGCTATGAACACAGAAGTGCAACAGAAGGAACAGAATCTTCGAAAATTAATTGACCTCAAGCCAGAGATCGAATTTCAAATATCCCGAATAAAGCTTGATATTGATGCCTTGGCCTCAGAGAAGAAAGAAGTTCTGAAAACTTGCAAGACTCTAATTGCCGAAAGTGAAAGCTCCAATGAAAATCAGGAATTAGACCAACAAATAGAATCGAAGCGTAATGAAGTTGAGAGTCTTACTAAAGATATGCAGGAGCTCAAATCTCAGATGGTTGATTTAGAAACTAAGATCAAAGATTTGGAAGAGAAAATCATGGAAGCTGGTGGAGTTGAATTGAGAATTCAGAATTCTAAAGTTGATTCCATCAAGCAGAAAATTGAGATCATCAACGAGCGATCATCAGGAGATATAATGACGGTGAAAACTCTCGAAAATGATATCAAACGTCATACTAAAATCATTAAAGAAAGCGAGGAAGAACTTAAAGTAGCCGAAACAGAACTTGGTAGTATTCAACAGCTTCAAGATGAAAAGAGTTCTGAACTTGAACAATTCAACACAAAGTTGTCTGAATTGCAAGCTCTCAGGGAAGAAAAAGATGATCAATTAGAGAAGATCAATGCTGATTTGGAGGAAAGACAGGTTCAAATAAATGAATTCAAATCCGCAGAAATTGAAATTGAAAATAAACTCGAAAAATACAATTCTATAGCTAGAAAGTGTCAACGACAAATTGATGAAGACCAAGAAAGTTTGGAGGGTCTTGTGGTGAGAGATGTTACTGAGTATATTGATTGGTTAGAAGAAGAAGAACAAATAAAGTACAATGGTTCGGTTATTGAAAAATACGACGAAGAACAATTGTTGAATTTCGATCAAGACGTGGTAGAAGAAGATATTTCGAATATTGAAAATTATATGAATAATGTGAAAATTGACATCGAAGTATTGAAAGAGTATGGATCTAAGAAGAAAGAGTTTGAAACTCGTCGTTTCGATTTAAATGAGGCGGTTGAGAAAAGAGATGAAATTAAGAAATACTGTGAAGATTTGAAGCGGAAAAGGCTTGATGAATTTATGGAAGGCTTCAATACTATTTCCTTATCATTGAAGGAAATGTATCAAATGATCACTATGGGAGGAAATGCTGAATTGGAATTGGTCGATAGTTTAGATCCATTTTCTGAAGGTATTCTATTCAGTGTTATGCCGCCAAAAAAGTCATGGAAGAATATTTCGAATTTATCGGGAGGTGAGAAGACTTTAAGTTCATTGGCCTTAGTGTTTGCTCTTCATAAGTATAAACCAACCCCGTTGTATGTTATGGATGAAATTGATGCTGCACTTGATTTCCGAAATGTTTCGATTGTTGCCAATTACATCAAAGAAAGAACCAAGAATGCTCAATTCGTGGTTATTTCTTTACGTAACAATATGTTCGAATTGGCACAGCAGTTGGTGGGAATTTATAAGGTCAACAACATGACGAGAAGTATATCATTACAAAACAAGGATTTCCTTAAAGCTGATTGAGATCTGTTGAGAAATGGCAGCATTCTTTCCAATTGAATATTTGATAATGAAGCATTCCCTTGAATTAATTGAGTAATTGCTATAAAAGATGGCTTCTGCTATTGCTGTGAAACGGAAATCAAAATTTCCAAACCGAATTATCATGATGCATCTAAATGCTGTATAAAATTTGTAATATAATAAATTATTAAGAACTGAACGACCCATCTATAAATGATTCTAAATATGTGCAACTTCTTCTCTATTTAATTTCCAGCTTGGCTCTACCAATGTACCAAAACCACTCTCACCACGTCTTCTCAAGATAAAATTAGAATCAAACCAGTCGATCAAATCCACCAAACTATTTTGTTCATTTAACTGTCTCAGCATCTTTCTAGGAATGACCTTATCTAGCATTTGTGCTAAGTGATGTTGAGTGATTCTGAATGGTAACCCATAGCTGGTTGCCAAATCCCAGAATAGTTCAATTGCAGACCATGGAGTATTCTCGTGGCCAGCAAATAATCCTGGGTTGGCCAAAATACCTCTTACTGCCATAACTCCATCAACACCGGTCTGATCTGCGATTTCATAAGCATCTTCCAATGAGAAGCAGTCACCGTTAGCCACTACTGGAACTTTGACGGTTTCTTTGATAGTTTTGATGGCACCAAAGTTAGCTGGTTGTGAGGAACGAGTGTTTTTGGTTCTGCCATGAACGGTGATAAAGTCAACTCCTGCAGCTTCGACAAGTTTTACGAATTTGACAGTTTCGTTTATGTCGGCATGAATTCTGATTTTAGTCTCCAAGCATACTTTATCTCCATACTTGTCTTTGACAGCTTTGACCATGGAGGCTACGAGTTCAGGTTCTGACATGAGAGCTGCACCTATACCTTCTCTAACTTGCTCTTTGATGGGACAGCCGCAGTTTAATCCAATCCCGTCAACATAAGGGTGTATCATTTCCACGAATTTTAATAAGTCTTCAACGTTATTGCATCCGACTTGAACAATAACCGAACGATCATCCGCATTAGTAGTGAAATCAGAGTATCTGGCTACATCATTTCTGACAAATTCACGAGCAAGTATCATGGGGGTATATACAATATCAGTTTTATAGTTTCTTACCAACTCTCTAAATGGAAGTTTCGAGTATCTCACCATAGGTCCAGCTATAAATGCAGGCCTATTATGCTTGGATTTGGTGGTTTTCAATATATGCAATGGGTTATGGTTGGGGTCTCTTGGAGGTAAACCACCAAGATTTGGCACGGGCTCTGGATGAGAGAGGCTCAAATCTTGAAGTTCCTTTACGATATCAGACATTATCTACTATAGAGAAATATCGATACAGTCCAGTGAAGTCTAAGGAGCCGCCCTGTTTATATTTATATGACTACCACCGATAACAAAAATATGCGTAAATGGTTGAAAAATTTAGCCTGGCATCGGAGGCTATCATTGCCGTATTTGGGCATATATTCCGCGCGCAATGGATAGTACTTCCCGAAAGAGGACATGCCAATATGACTTACGCCTGTTTGTGTTGGTGGTGACCTATATTAATATACATAATGCTAGCGAAGAGCTAATTATAATACAAAAAGAGTGTGGGAAGGGTAAAATGGATGGGATTGGAAGAGAAATGAAAATCATTAGATTTACTCTTCTTCTGAACTCTCTGAACTAACATCATCATCAGAAGAATCTTGAGCAATGGTACCACCAATATTCAAGTTATTGAAAGAGGAAGAACCGGAATTATCGACATTTTCAAACAATTGCAATTGAGATCTTAATTGTTCCAATTGGTCGATGTTGTCTGTTGGGAACTTCTTCTTGTTCTTTAAAGCTGAAGAAGCAGCTTTTTTGCCAAACAAGAAATTATACAATTTTAATACGGTACGGTCTTCCAATTGGTCCATATCCAATTCAACTTCATCTTCATTACTTAAATCAACATCATCTTTGATGATTTTAATCAATTGTTGTAATTTCTTATCTGACAAGTTAGGAACAGATTCACTAACTTGTTTCTTCATTTCATAAGTAACAATTGGTTGAGTATTTTGCAATGGGTTGTATTTCTTATTCTTTTTGAGCTTCTTTGATTTTCTCCTCTTCATTCTATTAGCTTCCCTTTGTTCTTTTAATTTGTTTAAGTGCTGCTTTTTCAATTCATCCAATTCCTTCTTCATTCTAATTAATTGATTTTCCAAAAATTTGATGGCAGGAACATCAGATAACATGCTTTCATTAATTTCTGGTTCGTCATCATCTTCTTCATCACTGAATTCATCATAATCAGAATGTGGTGGGGTTGGTGCAGGAATTGGGCGATTGGCCCATTTTTTATCGAAGACCGCTTCTAATCTGTGGCCCATCATGTTAACATCAGTTCCTTCAGGGTTAAAAGCATAACAGTTGATGAAAACTAATCTGACATCTTTTTCGAATTCATCACCATTCTCATATTGATTGTTAGCCAATTTCGACTGGATCGTACCTAAGTCCATTGGATGTTTAACAATTTCATTATAATTTGGGATATTTAATTCCACGGTATCAACAGGTGATAAAAATGGGAAATTGTAATTGTAGTGCTTCTTGGACATTAATTCTTTGATAGTCTGGTTACAATATCTTAATTCCATGGCATACTTCTTCTTTCTGGGTCTCACATCATAAGGTAATTCCTTTGATTTTGGAGGATGAATTACACGTTTTGGTCTGTGAGCAGCAACTGATTCCTTTTTCACTTCGATATCAGTTGGAGTGGTGGTAACTCTTGCTCTAGAGTGTGCATTCTTCTTGACATCTGTTGCCACGCTGACATTATTAGGTAAAATCTTTGGTGGCATATTCAACATGTGTTTTTCAAACTGAGCTTGAATATTGAGAGCCATTTTTGAAATACCAGCGTTTTCACCATTGAATTTACGACAGTTGCTGACCATTAAGTTGAAATCCTCCACAATTTGGGTTGGATCTTCATAAGCATCGACGTTAATTTTACGTTCGATGGTAGATAAATCCATTGGTCTGGTAATGTAGTTGTAGTAGAAGGGAATATTCAATTTGACAATATCAACTGGGTGCAAAAATGGGCTAGCATCTTTTAAGCGTTTGATGATTTTTATAACATTTAAAGCATACTTGGTTTGATGTTTTGGAATAGGATGCTCTGTTAAGTTGTCCATATCCGGTTCTGGGGCAGGTTTTGGGGCAGGAGTGGTGAATTGAGGAGCTGGAGGAGCTGGAGCGCCCGATTCATCAGCAGGGGTCTCAGTTGATTCCAGCTTTGGTTTTTTAACTTCTTGATCATTACTATCATCATCTAGACGGTGTTTTTCGGGACTGGGAGAAGGATTTGGTGGGGATAGTGGTTTTTCGGGTTCGGCGATGATTTTACCATTTTCACCTTCCATGTTCCCACTCTTTTCAAAAAAGTTATCTGAGGATGGGGTTTGTACTGGGGTTCCTGCTTGTTGACTTACAACTTCAGCATCAGACATATTCTTCTAGGATTATTTCAAAGTACCTTCCGTTTAATACGAAATAATATTAGAATATTGGTGCGGTACGGATGTTGTGTCCAATTGAGGTATATACAGGAACGGACTTAGTGGGCAGGCAAAATACCAAAGAAAATGAGAGGTAACGCACTAACCAGGACTGACCAATGAAAAATGAGAATTCTGGATAAAAAGTAGCAAGGAGAATCTCACGCACTGAAAACAAAAATTCTTTTTTTTTTTTTTTTTTGGTTATTGGGTGGAAATTGAAGTTTATTTATATTTTCGCAAGAAAAACCAGTGCGATAAAGTAATCGGGTGCAAATTGACTTTAATTTTACAGGTTACGTCTAGTTGAGGACACGACCTCAGGTGGCATTATTAATTTCAACATTTAAAAAGTCGCAAGAACACTGGTGTTTTCCCCTTATTTATCGTTAAGTCCTACACTAATCATTTTGTTGGTCACGTCCTTTGCTGACTAACGTCTACCAGATGTCAGCAACTGCTAATTTGTTACTGGTAATACTCGCGCCACCTTAACCAGTACAAATGGCAACCTGCAAAATCTCACGCCCAAGGCCAGCACACGACGGGAAAGGAAAAATTCAAAGATACGATCCGGGTAACCGGGCGTCTTTCGATTTTGGCAGTAGTTGACAGAAAATTTTCTCAGGTGTCCGCCTTGTGATTGGCCAGTTTATGTGCAGTCATGCATGTTTTTGGGGATACGATTGCTGGTTAATAGGAGAGTTTACAGCTTACAAATATTGCTGCTTTTGAAGAAGGCTGGGTGGATTTCTCCTATTCCAAAAAAAAAAAAATGTATATTACTTTAATTTGTGGAAAACCATGGATAAGTTATAAATGAATTGATAATAAGTCATTAGCGGAGAAGCCACGATTACAACTTGGACATCTTCTTAAACGGGCAGCCAACCTTTCCTGAGTGCATCCATTACAAAAGACATGACCACATACGGTAATAACTGTGTCCTTCCAATTGCGTGAACAGACGGAACACTTAGCAATGGAACGCAAAGCTTCCAATTGTTTTTCGTCTTCCTGTAGAAGACTCAGGGTATTATTGCTCTTATATTTCACAAGTAAGCTTTCGACATTTTTCAACTTAATTTCTAGTTTACTGATTGTCATTTCCTGTTGTTTATTGGCATTGGCTTGTTGATTGGAAAGTTCATTTTTTTCAAGGATAAGTTTTTTGAAGTTTTTAATTTCCGTTTCATAGTTGACGATTTTCAATCCATTGGCTTTATTCAACTCAATAAGTTTGGAGTTTTCAAGAATCGAGTTTTCCTTGATTGCCTTATAATCCTCAATGTTCTTAGTTAAGATCTCGATTTTCTTGGTATAATTCTTCTCTAAGTCGTTGAATTTATTGATGAGTTCTTGGGATTTATTGTTTTGAATCTTTAAGATCTTATTTTCTGAATTTAATGAATCCTTTAGCCTCATAGATGCGAAATATTTTTGATCCGCTTTGGTCTTTTCAATGGTCAATTTCTTAATTACATTATCGGCCTCGATGATTTGATCAAACTTCTTAATTGATATCTCTCGGATCTCTTGGAATGCTTTTTCGATTTCCTTGATTTCCACTTCTAGGTTGGTGATGATTTTGATGATTTCACTTTTCTCCATGGATTCGTATTTGGCCGCATCAACTTCGTTATTGTCGTGTTGATGTTGTTGTAGCTGTTCGATTTTCGCCGACAATATTTTATTCAACTTATTGACTTCTTCATTAGTTTTCTTATTTTCGATTTCCAGCTTTAATATCGTTTGCTTCGATAAAAGCTCGTCTCTAGCAGTACGAATTCTAACCAAATCTGTTTCACTCTTATTAAGCTGATTTTTCAAACTCTTGTTTTCTTCTAATATCTCTTGGTTGATAAGTTTATCCAAATCTTGCTTTTCTGTCTCAAGTTTACTGATCTGGAAAACTAGTTGGTCCTTGATTTTATTTATATGGTTAATTTCCTCCTCTAGTTTTTTATTCTGGTTGACCATTGCTTGGTATTGGGGATTCTTTTGTAAATCCCCTTCATCTAGATTGTTTAACTTACTCTCAATAATGAAGTTTTGCTTCACCAAATGATTATGTTTCTCGTCAACTTCATCAAATTGCTTCTTCAATAGTTGGTTGAGTGACTTCAACTGCTCTATTTCAATGGTTAATTTTTCATTCTCTTCTTTGTGAATCTGGGCATCGCTACCATCATCTTCCTTCTTTATATGTACGTTAGCTTCGACAGATTCCTCCTTCTTCACGGTTCCATTGCTGTGCCCATTCGAATGTTCATGCTCTTCCGGTTCAACTAAACTTTCATCAACCCGTTTCAACGACTTAGATTTATTTCGAAGTTGTTTCTTGTGTAAACTGTCTAACTCTTCTTGTAATAACTCGAGCTTGTTTTCCAAATTACATTTGAATTTCTCAATAGTTTCCTTCTCACTTTTGATCTTGATGAACTCCTTATTCAAATCTTCATACTTGGAAAATAATTCTTTACTTTCAACCTTGAAATTATCATTATTTTCAATTATAGGTTTGAGTAATTTGATCAAATTTTCTCGTCTCTGATTTAGTTTTTCATCTATAGCAAAATTTGATTGGTTGGTTAATCTGATCAATAGACCTTCATCGTCATCAAACTCTTTGTTGCCTATGCCAAATAACTTCACTATTTGTTCATACCATAAATCAACGATGTTCAACTTCGATTCGTTGGCCTCATAATTGGACTTGAAAAAAGCTAAGTCCTTTTTCAAAGCCAGAATTTGCTGTTTATATACATTCATCTGTCTCCAAATGGCTTCCTTTTGAAAATAGACTACATCTTGTTGAGTTAGCGGTCCATCTTCGCTTAGCTTTTGTAAAGGCTTGGAAGATACGTCAAACCTTTTGTTGGACGAGTCCTCCGCCTCTTCGAAGGGTCTCTTCCTGTCCATATCTTGACTCATCCTATAGCAGCAGGTAATCTATCCGAGTCGAAACTAACACTGAAAAATATAATCACCTCTATTAGCCAAACTGGTTGGTAGTGATTTCGAGTTATCTAAACAGTAGGGTTGTTAATACAGACTTCAAGCGGTCAAGTCAATGTTCCTGATAAAATAACAGCTAGCTTCGACACTCTTTTCGATGATTTGAAACCAGGATAAATGGTCACTGACGTTAAGTTAAAAAACTTTAGGAAAAAAATGAACTTGTTTTTCCGTGTTGGTGTAAGAGGATTCCTGTATCCACACGACCAGTGAGCCAGCCAGCAAAACCCGTACCTTGTATAATTGCATCCGTACACCGATAATAATATCTGATCAACGCCATCCAATGGCAACGGCAGCATGTTTCGTTATCGGAGTGTATAAGTCTCTGGATCTTCGGTGAGTTCATTGGCTTGGATCTGTCAATATTGGCACTTTTTGCCCGGTTCTAGCTGTGTGGGTTTAAGCGTGGAATTTGTCGCCCATCGGACCCACCTTCATGCTATCTTCATAATGTAGGGTCAATATCGAATTGTAAAACTTTTCAGTTTATCAAACGAAAGAGTCTCTGTCTCATCTCATCGTCACTCTTCTAATCAAATTCCCTGTGGAAGTCATATCCCAGCGTCTGTTCGAGAGTAGTCCCTTAATAATCTACCAAGTTTTTTTTTATTTTTTTTGGCCATTTTTTTCTGACCTCGCTGCAGATGTCGCACCTGAACAGACATGCACTTTTGACATGGTAGCAAACTCGCTTTTATATGATTAATTGCTACCAATTGATCTCAAAATACTATTGAACGAGCCAGAAGTGAGTCTTTAGAAGACAATAAATTACTGGGATAGTTTTGATCTCTTTTTGGCAATTAGTCCACTAGTTTTGATATACGTTTGGCAGCATACGACTAATTTTGGCGGTTATATCATGAAGTGGAGTTGGTTGTTCGTCAATGTTGCGTTTTTGATCTCACTTGTACTGGCATATCATCGTGATGTATATAAGACTTGTGATGAATCAGGATTTTGCAAGAGAAACAGGTACTTTGCCCAGACAATTAAAGAGAATAGAGAAATTTTCAAGTCTCAGTATAGCCTCGATCCAGTTACGATCCAGAAGGATGCCAAAGTCGCCATTGTCACCGGTAATATTGTCAAATTGCTACCGGACTCATCAACCAGGAACTTTCCAGTGGAAATTTCAGTTTTGAAAGGGAATAATATACGGTTGAAGGTCGATGAAGAGTTCAGATCGACTCCAAACTTACCTATAAAATCCAAGCTTGTGACACCAAAGCGTTATGATGAAACTCCTAAATGGGCATTTAAGGCATCCGGGACTGAGTTGCCGTATCTAGAATGGTCACCAAATATCAGTGTAGATGAGCAAAACGACCGATTAGTTGTTAAATATGGTGATGATTCCCAGTATAAAGCAGAATTGACCTATTCTCCATTGAGGTTGACTATACTGTGTGGAGATGAAGTTCAATTGATTTTGAACGACCAAGACTTCCTTAATATTGAACATTTCCGGAGTGAGTCAGAAAATAAGGACCATTTGTCCGATTTTGAAATCGACGATAACATGTTCCATGATGGTTTCCGTGACACCAAATCTGATCTGCTACCACTTGGGCCTGAATCAGTGGCTTTAGATTTCACTTTCAATAATTTCCAGCACGTTTACGGAATCCCAGAGCATGCTGACCATTTAGACTTAAGAGACACTACCTACGAGTCCGTTCCTTACAGGTTATTCAATGTCGATATCTTTGAGTATGAGCCAGAAACAACTATGCCAATGTATGGGTCTATTCCCTTTATGGTTGCCAGTAAGCCCGGACTTTCTATGGGATTATTCTGGATCAACGGTGCAGACTCCTTTGTTGACATTGATAAGACGTCTGATCCTAAGCATACAAAGACCCACTGGATTTCAGAGAATGGGGTGCTCGATGTCATGATCTTCATCGGTGAAACCCCGGACGAAATCAACAAAAATTACGGACTCATTACTGGAAATGTGGCATTACCCCAATTGTTTAGTCTTGGTTATCATCAGTGTAGATGGAATTATAACGATGAACAAGATGTTTTGGAGATCAACTCATTGTTTGATAAACACCAAATGCCATACGATACTCTCTGGTTGGATATTGAGTATGCTGATGCAAAGAAGTATTTTACATGGCAGCCCCAGAAATTCCCAGATCCTGCTGCAATGCTCAAGGAGTTGGACCATACGGGAAGAAACCTTGTCGTAATCATTGATCCTCATATTAAAGAAGGTTATTTCGTTAGTGATGAGATCATTAACCAGAAAATCACCATCAAAGATTCCTCGAACCAAACTTACGTCGGTAAATGCTGGCCAGGTGAGTCGGTGTGGATTGACACTCATAATCCATCTTCACAGGCTTACTGGGACTTGCGTCACCAGATGTCCGTTGACAATGAATTTTTTGGTAAGTTTTCTACTAACATTTACCTCTGGAATGATATGAATGAGCCTTCGGTGTTCGAAGGACCTGAAACCACCGCTCCAAAGGACAATTTGCACTATGGCAATTGGGAACATCGTTCCATCCATAACACTTTTGGGCTTTCGTACCATGAGACAACCCACAAGTCACTTATCAAACGATTGGCTGGTAGTGAAAGACAACGTCCGTTTATTTTGACCCGATCCTACTTTGCTGGTTCTCAAAGGACTGCTGCAATGTGGTCCGGTGATAATATGGCCAAATGGGAATATCTTCAAATTTCCATCCCTATGTTGCTTGCCTCTAATGTGGCAGGTATGCCATTTGCTGGATCCGACGTGGGAGGGTTCTTTGATAATCCTCTGCCCGAGTTATTGACAAGATGGTACCAAACTGGAATCTGGTATCCATTCTTCAGGGCTCATGCTCATATTGACACCAAAAGACGTGAACCCTGGGTTCCTGGTGATCCATACACTTCTGTTATCAGGAAATCCCTACAATTACGGTATGCTTTGTTGCCGGTATTGTATAACTCCTTCTATCAAGCCAGTCAAAACGGTACCCCAGTTATTAAGCCGTTATTCTATGAAAATTCAGAAAACATGGAGGTTTATACTATAGACGATGAATTTTGGTTGGGCAACAGTGGATTGTTAATTAAGCCTATTACCAATGAGGGGCAATCAAGTATTGATATCTATATTCCTGATACCAAGAAATATTATGATTATACCAGTGGAATTATTTCTAAGGAAACGGTGCAACTCAAGAGACCTGGGGTTTATAACAAAAAGGTCACCTTGGACGATATCCCAATGCTAATTCGAGGAGGTTCGATTCTTACTCAGAAGAATAGACCTCGTAGATCAAGTAGATTGATGAAACAAGATCCATATACTATTGTGGTTGCTTTGGATGACAATGCACGTGCCAGTGGATTTCTATACGTTGATGACGGAGAATCATTCGGTTATGAAAAGGGTGAATACATTGAGGTTCATTTTAGTGCCGATGAACAAGGCATTCATGCGGTTGTCACTCGTGGGTCTGATTCGTTTGCAGAATCATTGCAGAGAGTACGGATCGAGAAGATCGTGGTTTTGGGATACCCGAAGGAGGTAGAAAAGGTTTTGGTGTCGCAAGATGAAGAGACGGTGGGTGTTTTTGAAATCGATGGTTCCAATTTGGTGATTAGGAATCCTCAATTGAGGATTAATGAAAGTTGGGATATAAACTTCAGTGGGGCTGCGAATATTCACGATGAGTTATAGAATATACTGCAGACTTTACAAGAAGATGCTACATCTGTTAAAAAAACTTAACTATATTATAAGATGAAGCTTTGACTTTTGTTTCTCAATACTCGGCATGCAATGAATGAGAGGAACCTCTACTGTTCGTTGCCTATTTATGTGGAGCGGCACACAGATGTCACTTCAATTACATAACATTTCCTTCTTCATCGTTTGTAGAGTCATACTCCTGTGGTTGTGACTGAGAGGCCTTTACATTGAAAAAGTCTTCTAGAATGTAGGCTCGTAGCTTCGTTGCTAGCTTGCTTTGAAATGACCACTGCAATCCCATAGAACACTCAGGACACGATGCCAGTATAGGAACAATGGCTCTTGGAGCCCTGCCATCGTAGTTGAGGAAGTGCTTGCCCAAACACAGTAGGTGAAAGGGAGTGTTGCAGAACTCACAAGCTGTCACTAGAGGTACTGCATCAATGACTACCGATTGAGTAGTGAGTTCCGCAAGAGCGTCAGGTATGAAATCTACTAATTTGCAGCAAATTCCGCATTGAGGGTTTGCAAGTAATCGTTTTTTTGCAGCAAGAAACACTTCAGACAAATGATTTTCCGATTGCTTCAGAAAGAACTCGTCGAATTTCACCAATTCGACATCAACCACGCGATTGGGTAGTAGGTTGAATTTGTTTTGGTGCCAACTTTTGTCTACAGTTTCGTCGAACAAAAGCACTTTCAAGTCCAAATGACGGAAAAAGGACGAATTAAGTAGCAATCTGACATTTCCAAGTCGATGATGTAAGTTTAATGCCGAACACTTGGTTGATATCCGGTCCAGTGGGGGGATATGACGGCTTTGATATGGGTGTTGAAATGCATGCTCAAACTGAAGTGCTGCCACCTTTGATGGAAAGTTGTACACTATTAGTACCATTTTCCACGGCCGAAACCCCGGACGCTTGGTCCGAAACGCACCTCCGACTTTTAAGTCACCGTTATGCTGTCTAACTCTCCGAACAGGATCCGGCAGCGATCCGATGTAGAACGACCGCGGTTTGGGCTCCAGCTGAAGCAAGTACACGCCATAGAACTCGGGATTGACGTGAGGGCCCCGGGCCATGCTACCAGCGATCGGTTATAGGGGCCGTTTTAGCTGCTAGCGTAGCAACGGTTAAGTAAAGCAAGCTGAAGTGTGTACTATTTCACGTGGAAGTGTTATTTGACATTTTGGGTGTATGGGTGTATTCTGCTAAAGTTACTTTTTTTTTTTTTTTGCAAATAATAAGGCTTTTCGTGACAAAGGTGTATAGTTAAAAATAGCATTTTGACCCGGCAAGCAGGACGATTGTTTGATAAAGGTTACAATAAGTGAACTTTCGAATTACACTCAAGGAACGACAATCGATTGATAGAACTAGTGGTAGACTATCGAGCCAATTGTAAAAACGTCAATCATCATTAAGTCACGGAAACCTACTTCATAGAGCTCGTCTCCATCGAAAAAGTATCCACGACTTCATAAGTCGCAATCACAATTTTTGGGTTTTTTTTTCTTCTCTTTGACTGAACGAGGACAGAATACAACCGTTCTTTGGTGTGTATGGCTATAATTGTTATTGTCATAACTTGTTTTTAAAATTACAGTGGGTATGGTTAAAGGTATCAAAGAAGAGGAAGTGAGTTCCGTCAACCTACCCTCCACTGCGTCATCTAACCAGAGTGGGTCCAATGATTTCGTGAAGAAACTATTTCAAATGCTTCAGGAAGATAGCTATAAAGACGTGGTTCGTTGGACTACAAATGGTGATAGTTTCGTGGTGTTGAATACTAATGAATTCACCAAAGAAATCTTGCCCCGTCATTTCAAACATAGTAACTTTGCCAGTTTTGTTCGTCAACTAAATAAGTACGATTTCCATAAAGTCAAAATACCCAATGAAGAAAAACAAAATTATCAATATGGAGAAGATGCTTGGGAATTCAAACATCCTGACTTCCGATTTAATGATCGTGATTCATTGGAAAACATCAAACGTAAAGGTCCCAGTACGAAAAAGAATACAACAACAAGTTTGACGGTACAATCCACTAATGGCGTAACCACCAACTATGGAATCCCAGAACATTTGATTGCCCAAAGTCAGTCTCAAATCCAGATACTCAAAGATGAACTCCATCATTTGAAAAGTGAAAATAAATCTTTACATCAAGACATCACCATTCTCAATACGAAATATAAAACATTAATCGAAAATATTGTGGCATTAAAATCCTTTGACGAAAGATATCACCGTTCAATGGGTATACTAGTTCATTGTCTCGTACAAGCAGGTATCAAATTACCTCCACTAGATTTCCCAAACCCTAACCTCGTAGCTATGCTGGGGCCTCCTCCCTCCAATCCTCCTCCTCCTCCTCCAGCCAGCCTGAGCGATCAGTCCCATACTCATTCCCATTCAAGCTCCTTATCCCATCTCAATACTCACGCTCAAAGCCCATACTTACAAAGTGCCAATACTAACCAGCACCTTACTCCTCCATCTAATGAAAACATCACTCCTCCTCAACAATTGCTTACAGTGTCTGCTTCGCCTGGAATACCGAATACCGCAGCCACTACCCAGCAATCTCCCAGACAAGGTTCGACCTCGCAACCCACCGATATTAATCCTCAAGTTTCCACCACCAATCTACCTAATCCTAAATTCCATGTATTGCTAGTGGAAGATGATAATGTGTGTATCCAGTTGTGTCGAAAGTTTCTTGTCAAATACGGTTGCCAAGTTACAGTAGTCACCGATGGATTGAATGCTATTTCCACGGTAGAAAATACAAAGTACGACTTAGTTCTCATGGATATCGTGATGCCGAATTTGGATGGGGCTACTGCTACTAGTGTTATTCGGTCATTTGATACAAAAACTCCAATCATTGCCATGACAGGAAACATTGAAGATAATGATCTTGTGACTTACCTACAAAACGGGATGTCGGATATTTTGGCAAAACCATTTACAAAAGATGACTTGTATTCAATTTTGAGTAAGCATTTGTTAACCAGTTCCGAAGGTTCCACCAGTGCTTCTCCACAGGCAAATCCCCGAATACCATCTGTTGCTCAACCACCTACTGTAAGAAGTAATGAACTCGACCTCGCCTCTTTGCAAGGTCCTCCGAAGCAGTCGTTGATTTTGCCCCAAGAAACACCAGAGGGGCCTGTGAATGGTAACGGCGATCTCAGCGAACCTTTGTTGAAAAAGCAAAGATTATAGCAGTGATCTTTGAAGAGATAAACAGATTATTCCAGCAATGAACTTTTGAAAAAAGCAAAAATAGAAAGATCACATCGCCCAGCAGCAAACATTTGAAGGAACAAAAAGCAAGATCATACCGTCTAGCTGACCTTCCAAAAAGGCATAAAGCGGTGTTATTTCGTCCAGCTGTGAACATGTAGCCCAGAAATGAACCTATAACTCACCAATGAACCTTGAAGCAAGATTATAGTGTCATTGCACAATGCTAACCATAATATAGAAGTCATGGCCTCTGTCTAAATGTAAAATATACCTATACCATGTAAAATATACCTATACCATGTAAAATTTACCTATACCGTTTTGAGGTTTATCTGTAGAGTCTTTAGTTTTGAACTCAAATCATCCTCTTGTATGTGTTCTCTTGACGCGGAATCTTGAGGAAGGACATCAACCTTTTTTTTGTTTAACCTACCGCTTTCACCTTTGACTTCTTCTTCTTCTTCACCTGACTTACCTCCGTTTTCACCCTTCACCTCCTCTTTTGGTATGATGTGCTGAAACGATAAGTCGGTGAACGCATTGTCTCCAACATCGCTGCCCAACACCGTCATTTTGAAGTCCCCAAAATATACCTTCTCGAAATCATAAACGATCTCTGGCTGCTTAAACACATACTTCTGATTCCTCTTCTTCTTTGGAGTGATAAACCCATCTACTGGGGGCTGTACTTTCTGCTTTTCTATTATCTTCACTAACGTCGAAATACTCTCGTAGTTATCATGCAATTTCACCAGACTTATTCGTTCGGTATGGGTTATCAAATTATTTGCAAGCATCCACCGAGGCAGGTACTCATTGAGAATCGTCTCCGTTAAGTCGAGACCAGCATGAGGGAGGAAGAAGAGCGTGGACTTGATATCTTGGACGTCATAACCATCTTCCACCACCCACAGGTTTAGTAGTTCTCTATCATTTTGGCTGAAAATTGGATCGTAGAATGAAATACGACTTTCTGTGATATCTAGACTGTCAGCTAGTTCCAATATGTACCCTAGCTGGTATAAGGCCGGCTTACTATCGCATGGTGGACCTAGTGCCAAACATCGTATATGGGTAAACGTATTAGCCAGTTTCACCGCAGCAACGGTGTCGGCCAATAATTTGGACCGGCGAATCTCCTGGCGGTAGACTTCTAGCCTTTCTCCGGTCTTGGCCAATAACGACATGCCGTCACAATATCTCTGGCTAATCACCTGAACTCTTCTTTGTTCCGCGGAGAGTATAGGCAAAATCCGGAGAAAAAGCGCATCACTGCGAAAAGAAAAAATACAAAAAAAATTTAAATATCATGAAAAAAATTGTTCTTACCCTTTCATATTCTTTCTCTCTCTTTCCTATTTCCATAGGTTAAAAATCATTCATTTGAACCTTCGCGTTGTCGATCGCTGAAGCATATACCAGCATAGATCCTATTAAAATACTACTTGATCGTGACTTGAACATGCGGAAGTGTAAGGTATTTGTGGGCTCATCCCATCCTGAATTGGGGAAATTGGTGTGTGATAGACTTGGAGTGGAGCCAGCTCCATGTACATTGAAGAAGTTTTCCAATGGGGAAACATCTGTACAAATTGGAGTCTCGATCAGAGATGAAGATGTTTATATCATTCAATCAGGCTCACCTCAAATCAATGACCATATCATGGAATTGCTTATATTAATATCTGCTTGTCGTGGTGGGTCAGCTTCTAAAATCACTGCCGTGATTCCTCAATTCCCTTACTCGAAGCAGTCGAAGATGAAAAAACATAGAGGAGCAATCACGGCAAGAATGTTGGCCAACTTATTGATTATGGCTGGGGCTGATCATGTGGTGTCGATGGACTTGCACGCTTCACAAATGCAAGGGTTCTTCACCAAACCGGTGGATAACTTGTTTGGAGCTCCCACTTTGGCCAGATGGATCCGTCACAACATTCCAGACTGGGAAACTGCCGTGGTTGTATCGAAGAATCCGGGAGGTACGAAACGAGTCACTGCCTTGGCCGATTCGTTGAAAATTAACTTTGCTATGATTCATACCGACCGTCGTCGTACACAGGATAATTATGCGAAGAAAAAGGCATTAAAGTTGTTGTCGAAAAACAGAAAATATAGTAATAATTCGGCCGGTCGTCCTAAAAAAATTCATGATGAAGATGAAGAAGAAGATAATATTGTTTCTGAAATGCAAACTGCAAGAATTGTGAAAGGTCATGTTGTTGATGATGACTATCCTACTGAACCCGCTAATGGAAGTAGTAGTAGCCATTTAGAAACCTCTTCCATATTGGACAGTGATGCCTTGGGGGGTTCTTACGATGCCAACAACAGTGATGATGATGATGTTACTGAAGATACCCAAGAGAAATTGATCACTTTGGTCGGGGATGTAAACAATAAAGTTGCAATCATTTTGGATGATATGATTGATAAACCAAGCTCGTTTATCGCTGCTGCTGAGCATTTAAGACTCAACTGTGGGGCCAAAGCCGTGTATGTGGTGGGTACCCATGGGATCTTCAGTGACTCTTGTTTAGAATCATTAAATGAATCTGAATGTATCGACAAGATCGTGGTCACCAACACCTATCCAATCACTGAAGAGAATATCAAGAAACATGCTAAACTTGTGGTGATTGATGTTTCTCCAATTTTCGCAGAATGTATCAGAAGAGATCACTTTGGTGAATCAATCTCGGTGTTATTCGATTCGTTGGCTGCTACTGAGTAGTTGAATTTCCTTTTTTCCCTCCTTTCTCTTATTTATTTCTAGTTGCAACCTTTTTTTTTTTTTGGATTTTCACAACCTTCAGCAGAATAATGGAATTCTACACGAATATACAAATGTTATTTGGCTGTCGGCAATTCGGCAATTGTAATTGCACCCAACGATGCAGTCATTCGGACTGCAGGGCCCATTCCCGGCTGTTTTACGGTCAGAAGGCATGGTTACTAACGGAGCGTTGGAATATTGACTCTATCCGTGACCGTAGCCGAATGTTTTATTCGGTTGCTGGTGATATTGTTCTACAGTATCATCGTGGTCATAAATAGAAACATCTGTAGACACTCGTGGAAGTTTCAATTGCCAATACAATTCAGCAAATCAAAGACTTGGCCAGGAGTGGAAGGCATAAGTTTCCAAAAACACCCGTACCTAAATTTTTCACTTCAACTCTGCAAGAGTTTAACTGTCGACTCTGCACGACAACTTTATAATCCTCCAAAGTAGAGATATCAGAGTGACTTCAAAGAAACCTCAATCAACCTATCTTCGTTTGGGCTGGAACCTGTATACTTTCGGTCTCCTGCATCTCCCTTATCTTGTTTCATCTCCTCTGCTCTGTCCCCCCAAATTTCTTTCACATCCGTACATCCCACTCTCCCCTTTCATTCCTCGTCGTCTTCTTCCCACGTGTAATCGAATCGCCCGCATTGTGGCCCCAAGTTTCCTTCGTAGAACCAGCAGTTAATTACGATCAGCACGCATCCGGCATCTCATCTAATTCTTTGTTAAAAGGTTCTCTGTCATGACACAATCCAGCGAAGGGGAGAAAAGTGAACATTCTATGCTGGAATCATTGCCAATCCCCATCCCCACCAGTGATAATCCTCCTTCCATCAAAACCTCTGACTCGGCTTTAGACACCTCCACCTCTTCATCCTCGAAAAGACCTCTGATTGGTCTGGTACTACAGCTGAAAATCTCCCAGCCCATGTCTCCACTATCGTTATCAGCTACCAAATACTTATCATCAGATAAGAGTGAAGACGCGGCTGATGTCGATGAGCCAGCCGCCGATGTATTAAGCAGTAGCCATCATGAAGAATTCCGTGATAAATTAGGAAAGTTGTCTAACTTACCCTTTTCTCTGAACAATAGCAATAAACCCTTACCTTCCCCGACCACAGAACGTGCCATTGCTTCATTGGCGCCCATGCTCGAAAGCTTTGCTCCCAAAACCAGTGCCGAAGAATCGAAAGACGGAATCTCCTCCAAGTTAAATACCCCTAACTTCAGTGGCACTTTAGGCTCATCTCCTTCCTCTGGCTCTACGTCAGCTCCAACTCAGAGTCCCATTGAAAGTGAGACTAAATTAACTGCAGATAATTTGAACCAGAACGATAATTCATTCAAATCTCGAGGTAACTCCCGTACCAATTCCTTCACCTCCTCGTCGGCTATCGAATTCTCGGGATTGCTGATTTTAAACAAGACATTATCCAACTCGTCGAATACCTCCAGAAAATCCATGTCCATTCATAAAGAAATGGAAGGTCCTAAACTCCCTAAAATTGGGAAAATCGGAGTATGTGCCATGGATGCAAAAGTATTGTCGAAACCTTGTCGTAAGATTTTGAATCGGTTGATTGAAAATGGCGAATTTGAAACCATCATCTTTGGTGATAAAGTGATTCTTGATGAAGCAATTGAAAATTGGCCAACCTGTGACTTCTTAATTAGTTTCTTTTCAACTGGTTTCCCGTTAGATAAAGCCATTGCTTACGTTAACTACAGAAAACCTTATATGATTAATGACTTGGTTTTACAAAAATGTTTGTGGGATAGAAGATTGGTATTGTCAATTTTGAATCATGCTAATGTTCTTACTCCGGAAAGACTCGAAATCAGTCGTGATGGCGGTCCTCAGATCGATACTCAATTGCAGGATAAATTAATTGAAGTAGGAATGTCAAGTGAACAACTTCACGACTTGACCCATCAACTGGAACCACAATGGAAAATGATCGATGACGATACTCTTTGGGTAGAAGGTAAAATCATGAAGAAACCATTTGTTGAAAAACCAGTCGATGGTGAAGACCATAACGTTTATATATATTATCCCAAATCCACTGGTGGTGGTGGACGTCGTTTATTCCGTAAGATTGGTAATAAGTCTTCAGAGTTTGATCCTGAACTTTCAACTCCAAGAACCGAAGGTTCCTTCATCTATGAAAAATTTATGGATACTGACAATTTCGAAGATGTTAAAGCCTACACTGTTGGTCCTACTTTTTGTCATGCTGAAACCAGGAAGTCCCCTGTCGTCGATGGTATTGTCAGACGTAATACTCACGGTAAAGAAATCAGATTTATTACCCAATTGTCTGACGAAGAGACTACTATGGCAAGAAACATTTGTGAGATATTCCGGCAAACCATTTGTGGGTTCGATTTGCTAAGAGTCAATGGTGCATCTTATGTCATTGATGTGAATGGGTTTTCTTTCGTTAAAGATAACGATGAATACTATGATTCTTGCTCTTCTATCTTGAGGAACTTATTCATTGAAGCCAAGAAACGTCGTGACTTATTGAAGACAAAGATCCCACGTCTGTCACAATTACTCAATAAGAGTTTATTCGAAGAAAAAGAACAGAAATGGGTGTTCAAAGGTTTGGTTTCGGTCATTAGACATGCTGATAGAACTCCTAAACAAAAATTCAAATACTCTTTCAAATCTCCTCTTTTCATTTCTTTATTAAAGGGTCATAAAGAAGAGGTGATCATTAGAGCAGTTGCTGATTTGCAAGTGGTTTTAGAGACAGTCAAAATTGCTGAAGCAAAGAAATTAGAAGACTTAAAGAAGTTGAAACAATTACGTGGTGCTTTAGAGAAGAAGATGAATTTCCCCGGTACAAAGATCCAATTAAAACCAGCAATAAGTAAAGATGATCAAGAGACTGTGGAAAAGGTTCAATTAATCTTGAAGTGGGGTGGTGAACCAACTCATTCTGCTAAATACCAAGCATCTGATGTGGGTGAACAATTAAGACAGAACATCAAATTATTGAATCGTGAAGCTTTGAATGATGTCAAAGTCTTTACCTCTTCGGAGAGAAGGGTTATAACCAGTGCACAATTGTCTACTATGGCATTGTTGGGACTAAAAGAAAATGAATTCCTACCAGATGACTTTTTAATCATTAGAAAAGACTTATTGGATGATTCTAATGCTGCCAAAGATTTGATGGATAAGGTCAAGAAAAAGTTGAAGCCATTGTTAAGACAAGGAGCAGAAGCCCCACCTCAATTCACTTGGCCACCAAAGATGCCTCAACCATTTGTGGTCATTAAGAGAGTTTGTCAGTTAATGAATTACCATCGTCAGATTATGGAATACAATTTTGAGCATCAGGACTATGAAAACTTCCAGAAAAATTGGTGTTGTGGTGAAGATCCTCTTCTTTTCAAAGAAAGATGGGATAAATTATTCCAAGAATTCACCACCGTGGAAAAAACCCATCCATCCAAGATCTCTGAATTATATGATACTATGAAATATGACGCTTTACATAATCGTCACTTCTTAGAAAAGGTGTTCTCTTACGATCCAAATGATGAAGCTTTGCTCGCCAAGCTTAGTCAAACTTGTGGTGATACTATAAATTCCTCAGGTTTAGTTAGTGAATACCCAATCAACATTTTAGCCATGAACAATTTTAAGATTCCTAATGATACTGGAAGTAATGGCTCCACTACCAATAATTCCACCAATAACCTCGCCAACATCACATCTAATTCGAATACTCCAATTTCTGCTGGTTCATTGGGATGGGTATTGAAAGGCGCAAGTTCTGTTACCTCGGAGGGCTCAGAAGCCAAGTCTCGTACAAACAATTCTAGCTCAAGTAAAGAACATGATAATCCTTTTGACCACCCTACTTTCGCCAGATTGAGGGAATTGTACCGTTTATCGAAGGTATTATTCGATTTCATTTGTCCTCAAGAGTATGGTATTAAAGATGAAGAGAAGTTGGATATTGGATTATTAACTTCTCTACCATTAGCAAAACAGATTCTTTCTGACATTCAAGACATGAAAAAGCATGACACTGCTGCTGTGGTGAACTACTTCACTAAAGAATCCCATATTTATACCTTATTGAATGTGATCTATGAATCCCAGATTCCAATGAAGATTGCTAGAAATGCCTTACCAGAATTAGACTACTTATCTCAAATTGTGTTTGAACTATTCGAATCAGGCGATGAAAGTAGTCCAACTGGTAAGAAGCATTCAATTAGATTATCGTTATCTCCCGGTTGTCATACACAAGATCCATTAGATGTCCAATTGGATGATGATCATTATATTGGATGCATCCCTCGTATTAGTTTGACTAGACATTTGGATATGGACCTAGTAACCCAAAGATTGAAATCCAGATTCTCCAGAGTTTCTTTACCAAAGAAATTTACCCCTGTTAATATTTCCAGTCCATTAGCAACTGGAATTTGATCTGTACAAAAAAAAGACTACTAAAATCACCTGCTAAGGTGAAATGAGATAAACTGTGTAAAAAGCCTATGTATCGAGATTAAACAAATTATCTATTATTGAGCCTAAATTATAGATTATATAAATGTATTAAAACTTATATCAATGATCTGAAGTAGTACCACGTACTTCAAATACGACAAAGTATAAACATCTCCCGGAGTTTTAACTTATTTGGAAATATTGGAAACAAGGAAAAAAGAAAAAAAATTAATAAAAAGAGCAAACAGATAAATAGTTGAATCAAGCAGATTCGTAAGATTCCCAGTTGTCGATGACTTTTTTGATTTTTTCTGATTTCGTCAATTCATATACTTCTTGGAAGTATTCTTTAGTGATTTCAAATGGTTTGGCAGTCAAATTTGGAATATACTTACCAATCAAATCATTTGGTTTAACTGAAGATTTAGGAATCTTCTTGGATAAGAATCTTTGGAATGGTTTGACACCAGACATTAAGTATGAAGAATGGAATGGCACAGAAATACCCTTTAATGGAATAACAGCAAATCCTCTTTGCAAATCAATCGGTTGAGGTTTAGCGATAGACTGAGCAGAAACTTCAGAAATGATTTCATTCAAATGAGCTTTAACTTCGTCTAAAGACATGGTAGCTTGTAATTTAACAATATCAATTTTGTTCAATTTGATAACATTTAACACGTTAGTTAAAGTATCTAATGCCCTTAAGTCACCAGCGGTAACGTATTGAGTATTTTCAACATTATAATTGACAATTTCCAATAACCAACCGGTCTTTTCTGCAACTTCATCAACAACGAATCTTAAAGCAGCATCATTGAAGGTTGGGTTGACTCTGGTTGGGTTGACAGCACACATACCGTAGTTAGATCTACCTAATTCATCTCTTGGAACTGCAACTTGCATAGTCATACCTCTGTAAAAGACAACATCAACCAATGATTCGATTGGCATCACATTAGCTAATGAAGATAATGCAGAGTATTCACCAAGGGAATGACCAGCAAACATAACGTCAGAAGGAACTAAACCTTTGGATTTAATATCCTCATAAGTGGCTTTTTCCATTAAAGTTAAAGCAGGTTGAGTGAATTGAGTAGCAGACAATAAACCAGTTGGAGAAACGAAGGTGTGAGAAGTAGTGGAATGATCAATATCTTTGAAAATCTTTTCAGCTTTAATATCTCCATCAGGACCAATAGTTTCGAACATCATACCAATATAATTATCTCTAATCTTTCTACCCTTCGATCCACCGAAATGAACAGTCAATTCATTAGGATTGTTCTTAACAATGTTAAGAATGGAGAACCCATAGTTGTCAATGAAGTGACGGTCAGCTCTGTCCCAAACTTCACGAGCAACTTCTGAGCTACCGTATAAGTCCATACCCATACCTTGTTCTTGAGAACCTTGACCAGTGAAAACGTAGGTGGTGATTGGTTGTTCAATTTCAGCTTCACCAGTTAAAACCACTGTATCAGTGTCAATGTTTTTGGTCTCGACTTTGATAATCTTACGACCATTAATCATACCAACATGTTCCAAGGTAGTTTGTAAAGTGTCATTTGGTAACACCATACCAACAAAAGTAGCGGTGAATGCCCTTACTCTTGAAGCAATATTGTTGGCTGCCCATTCTTCCACTAATGATCTAATGGAACCAGAAGAATACATACCGTGGGTAATAGTACCAGGTAATTTGGCGTAAGCGGCAAACACTCTTGAAACGTGAATTGGGTTATAATCACCAGAAACCTTAGCATATGGTTCATTAGTACCAGGGGCTTTGGAAGTTAATTCTTCACCTGAAGAAATTGGGATAGCATTTTCGAATTTAATGGCTTGTTCAATAGTTGTACCGTTTCTTGATAAGTAATCAGTAACTGGGTTACCATAAGACTTACCAGCTTCATAATCAACAGAACCGACTTGAATAACTTCCTTGGTTGGTAATTCTAAGTAGATTTGACCAGTAGTTTTGATAGAAGAGTAGAAATCAGCCTTTTTGAACTTATAAGTAGATTCACATCTAAAAGTTAAGACTTGGTTTAATAATTCAACATCTTTTTCCAAATGGAACCATTCCTTAGATCTAAGAACGGCCAAATCTTTAGAGGATTTGATGGCAACTTGCACTGGAGTTTCTGTGACCTTTTGGAAAGTGTTTTCAAAATCAACATATTCACCCCTGTACAAGAATTGAGAGGTAACTTCCATAACTGGCTTGGAATCCCTGTAAATAGTGCCAACAACTTCTACCAACTTACCAGATGGTTGATTTACTACAGCTTTAATTTCTGCATCTGATCTAACAACATCGCCTCCCTTCAATGGTTCAGCACCAGGAATCATTCTGTAACCATTAGACATGTGAACTAATCTTAATAAGTCACCATCCACAGTCTTAGGGAAAATAGCCATCATGATGGCTTTCCAACCAACAACAATTGCAAAATCCATAGGAGCTAAAGTTGTTTTACCTGGTCTGTTCACAAAAGCTTCACACTTGTTACCAATAGCATGAGTAAATTCACTGATGTCTTGGCCAGTAATAGTAACTTCGTCACCAATGATAGTTTCTTCAACATCGATATCCAAATTTACTGGGAAAGAGTGGCCAAACCATAATTTCCAGTAGAAGTGTTTAATTCTATCGTTTCTGCCTTCCATAACTTCCAAAATTGGTGCAAACCCATCTTCAGGGTTGTATTTGTACAAGAAAGGTAAGGCAACTGGTTTACCATCGGCAGTTCTATGTTCAATTAAGGAGAATTGAATAGTGTTGTCTTCAACTAATTTGATTTCAACGACTGGTTTATAATCACCGTTGAATGATTCAAAAACAGTCAATTTGGTCTTTTTGACAACATCGCGGTTTTCAACTTCAACAATAATACGCTTAGCAGGTTTTAAAACATCATGAGCTGGGTTAGAAACATGATTAGAACCTTGAACAACTCTATCAGTAGTGATGAAAGCATATAACCAAGACAATTTGTTTCCAGCCAAAGCTTGTAACCATTGTTCTTCATCTGGGAGATTAGAACCAATTTTGTAAGTGACTTTACTACCTAAAGTTTCCACGGAAACATTTTGCAAGGATTCAATGTTGACTGGTGATTTACCTCCAAAGTATTCAACAACGGGAATCTTTGATTCATCTCCGTTGTAGACATCTTTAAGTAATCTGGAAATATGACCATCATGGATAGAATCCAAAATGTCCTTTATTGGTTCATCTACTTTATTGGTAAATTGAGCGGCAACAGGACCGTGCAAAATACAGGTTCTTTCGACATCTTCGTCAACGACAGCTTCCAAATCTTCAGATTGCCATAAAGAATCTTTCTTGAAAAAGAACTCGAATCTTTCATCCAAAACAGGAACAAAAGGAGCTGGTTTTTGAGTTGGTCTTGCACAACACATCAAGAAGAAATCACAATCTTCTTCACTGATTAATTGAGTCTTAGCTAATGGGAAACTATCAATGACGTGATCAGAAAGTTGTTGAGGTTCATTTTCTAATTGGTTGTAGTTTTGAATTAATGATACAACTCCTTCACTAGTAGTGAATCTTTCTTCAACTCTTCTTAAGAAATCACCGAAGAAGTTTCTTAAAGAAATATCAATCCATCTCTTTGATTTCTTAACATACATCAATTCAATTAATCTGTTAGCAACTTGTTGATAGGTCATATCTTCTAAATCACAAACACCTTCGTCATTCTTACCGAACCAAGGCTTTTGGAAATCTTTATTCAATTTACTGATGATGTGATCTCTTTTCTTGTTTAAGCCTTCCAACAATTTGTTCTTTGGTAAATTAAAGATAGTATCATCCATTTCTTTCCAGAACATGACCCCTCTAGTGGCAATTTTATGGATTGGTTCACCCATTTCTGATCTAACAGTAATAATACCACCGGTTGGTTTCTTGTAAGTGCTTTCCCATTGGGAATCAGGAACACCAGTACATTTTGCAATGGCTTTTTTGGCATCTAATGAAGTATGAGCTTCTTTGGCAGTCATGATTCTTGAACCAAATAAGACCCCATCGAAAGGCATTGGGGTATAGTTGAATTTGGTGGACCACTTACCAGTTAAGTATGGGTAAGTATCTTCATCAGATCCGAAACCAGAACCAGCAACTAAGACGATATTAGAACATCTTCTAATCTTAGAATACATTTGGAAAATTGGTTGATGGAAATCTTCAAAAGAATGATGACCACCACCTCTACCACCGGTCCATTGTAAAACAATTGGGAAATTTGGGTGAGCTCTAGCAATAGCAATAACTTGACTGATAGCTTCGACTGAACCTGGTTTCAAACCCAAATGAGTTAAACCTAAAGTTTCAATGTATTCAGTAGCAACTTCCAATGAGGGAACACCAGCACCGATAGTTAAAGATTGAATTGGGAAACCCTTTTCTCTCAATTCTTTTATTAAAGGAATACCCCATTGTAACATTCTTGGGTTGACATAAATTAAATTAATACCAATTCCTGAACCTGGAGTCACTTTGGAGACGACTTCTTCCAAAGCCTGTTGCATTGTTGGGGCCATGAAATAACCACCACCGGCTAATTCAATATGGTAACCAGCATTGATAGTAGCAGCTACAATATCAGGGTTGACGGTTGTTGGAGTCATACCAGGAACCATAAGAGGAGCTCTACCTAATAATTTAGAGAACTTGGTGTCGACGTAAATCTTACCGTTGGAAGTTTTAGCTAATTTTGGTCTGAATTCATCGAGCCAGTTTGGAGCCCATTTAGTGGAGTTAGCAGATCTATTAAAGATTTCTTGTTTGAAACCATATTCATCATCATTGGTTGGGATATCCAAAGTACCAGCAAGAATAATACGAGAACCAGTACCATCTTTATTTCTATGAGTTAAGACACCCAAACCAGAAACTCCACCGGGACCGAAATCTAAGATATGAGTAGATTCAAAATCAGTGGCAATTTCCCAATTAACTGGTAATTGGGTAATACATTTAATTAAGTTTGGAATAATTTCCTCATCCTTAACGTTTTGGAAGTTTTGGCCATTGAAAGTATCAAAGACAGGGATTTTAATTTCCGAAGTCTTGATAGTCAATTTATAATTGTCCAAATCGTTTAAGATGAGGTCGGTGGCGTTTTCCAATAAATGGGAGTGGAAAGGAGCATAAATTGGTAAGAAACGATTGGAGAACTTCAATTTTCTTTCAGAATGAGGAACTCTTGCTTGGTCCAAACCAGAAGGAGATTTCTTGTTCCGTAAAGTAACATTTAAACCATACAAAGATTCTGGAGGACCACTTACCACCAAATTTCTTGCACCATTAACCAAAGAAATAGCGACATGTTTTTCTCTTGGTAAATGCTTATTAGTTTGTTCGATGAAGACTTCAGCTTGTTCAACCGATAAATCTCTGATGGACAACATTGGAGAAGGACGACCTTCACCATTTTCCAAAGAGTCTTGCAACATGGTTGGAGGTAAAGTGGTGGATGGGTAAGTAGTTAAACATCTTGAACCAATGAAGAAAAGCACCACGGTTGCTTTCAACGAGTTTTCGATGAATGAATCCCAAGAATCAGAGGTGGAAATAGCCAAAGCGGTAACCAAACCTTGGGAATGACCGGTAGATCCAGATAAGTAGTCTCTGAATTCTTTTGGAGTTAAACCCAAAGTCTTGCAGGTGACGGTGTAATGACATAATTGGATCACACAAATAAGGGGACAAGACACTGGAGCACTTAATAAATAATCTTTATCAGGGGTTTGATCTGGATGTTTTAACCAGGTCAAAATATCCAAACCCTGGGTATAAATTTTATCGACATTTTCTGTAGTTTGCACCAAAGAGGTTAATTCTGATGCGACTTTATTGATCAAATCACCAATTAACCCATTGTACATTTGGTACAATTCTCTCAATTCTTCGAAATAGTCATCGGTATTACCTTGACCACCGAAAATAGCGAAAATCTTCGAGTCTTTGTTGGATAACAACGCCGATGCGGTTTTGGGTATAACGGAATTGGAGTTAATCACGGCATTAAAATAGTGCATGATGACTTGTTTGACTTTCAAGCTGGTGGTGGGATAATTGTCGTCATTTAATAAATTAGCAGCAAAAGTGTGAATATCGGAATTGGACAAGAATCTCGACTCGAATTCGTGGAGAGTTATAGTTAAGATTTGGTTGAATTCTCCATTGCTGCTGTTGTAGGTGGCGATAAAGCCTAAGAATTTCGAGAACAATTCAACCGGAGACGAAGGTTCATCGTCAGACGCGAATCCTTCGGTTGGTTCCGGTAAGGTTTTGATGAACTGGTCCTTCAATTGGGAGTAGTTGAAGAACAAATTGGTGGGCACCAATAACGTGTGTTCAATGGAACCATGGTTCAATGAGAATGGACGATGAGCGGTAGTCATGTATGGTGGTATGTATAATAATTAAGAAGAACACGAAGAAGACGAAAAAAAAAAAATATGATCCTGGATTGGCGGACTATAGATTATATGTGGTACTTCTATAATCACCTAATTGTCAATGATCCCAAGAAGAAAAGAGAGAAGTGGAAAAAAGAAGACAAATTGACACTTTAATATAAAAACACCCAAGGAGGTTTTTTTTTACTGGTGGTTGCGATATTTTCTGATGTTATAATAATATTTTTTTTTTTTTTTGTTTGTAAAAATTTTGAGTCTTTTCCTACAAATTTTTCCTACAAATTTTGAGCTAAACGTTTTGAGTTTTTCCCTAGACCAAGGCCGTTTATTCTTCTTACATCCACGTATATTTGCCGATGGTGGGTCCTAAATTGGGTATACTACAGTGCTGGTGCTCTGTCGGTGCTGTTCCAGTGCTTTACTGGTGCCCTTTTCGAGACGTCCCCCTATTAACTCATAGCCCATTAACCATCGCTTTAGCATAAGCTAGGCACTTTTGCAGTTGAAATTTTTTGGTCTGGCCTGCATGCAGGAGTTGGGCATTTTTGCATCCTCAGCCAATTGGCAATTTATTGTTGGGAATCAGGTTGCAGCATTGGTCTCAACAAAACGCGCGAGGGGATTGCGTAAGCTCTTAGGTAAGCAACGGCTAGTTATATCCGACGTGGATCTACTTACATCCGTGCATTCACTGACAAGAATATTGTACTGTCTATTCTATGGTGTACCTTATCTATTTCTTCTCTACATTGTCTGTCTTCTCTTTATAATTTTTTCGCTATTTCTCTGTCTACATTATCTTTGTTTCTTCTATTTCTTCTCTCCATATATTTATTTCTCTCTATTTCTAATTTATCTATGTACTCTCTCACCTCAATCTCGCATCTCACCTACTTCCTCTCTACTTCCTCTCTACTTCCTCTACTTCCTCTACTTCCTCTCTACTTCCTCTCTACTTCCTCTCTACTTCCTCTCTACTTCCTCTCTACTTCCTCTCTACTTCCTCTCTACTTCCTCTACTTCCTCTACTTCCTCTACTTCTTTTCTCCTAATGCTAGCACGTTATTGACCTGTTTGGGGAACTCTCTCACCTCAATCTCGCATCTCACCTCTTTACACAAGTCTTTCTTATTGTAGTACGGCACCTTTTGCAACAACTCCAACCCACTGCTTCTCTCCAATGCTTCGACCGGCACCTGGAACTTGGTTAGGGGCTCTTCGTTGTCGATTCGTGAGTTGGGTAATACAAATGCAGCAACGCTGATCTTCTCCTGGCCAATATTCTCACCCACCAACAACTTGAAAAAATGGGTTGGCACTGCAATATTTGGCGGCGACCCAATCACTTCGTATGTGACCGTATATTTGTCATCATCACCCCTTTTCGGCAAAAACAATGGTCCGGTCATGATTCTGACGTTATCATACTTGTTGGTCAATTGTCTGGCAAAATGCTCGAAATGTGCCCAATAATCTCGGTTGAACCCATCCCCAACCTGGGGGGCAATGTTGGTCAAATAAAACGTTTCATCCATGGATTGTTGATTGAATTTGGCATCGGCTGCGGGCGCTTGATGTCCCCTGTCATATCCACTACGGAAATAATCCCTCAACCTGGCTCTGAATTTCAAAGGAATCGACTCATCTTCTTTGAAAATTGACCTCTTCCGGTCTCCCTTTTCAC
Source organism: Isabelozyma rhagii (assembly GCA_003708185.3). Classification (NCBI taxonomy): domain Eukaryota; kingdom Fungi; phylum Ascomycota; class Pichiomycetes; order Serinales; family Metschnikowiaceae; genus Isabelozyma; species Isabelozyma rhagii. The sequence goes on along the minus strand of PPNO03000008.1, from coordinate 184,520 downwards.
CTTTAAACGATAATGAATCTTTGGTGATGTGCTCAATCACCCAGTATGGATTACGTGTGGATCTATCGTAACAACTTATGAACTCCAGGTGATTGCTTAAGTCGTGGATTGGACCAGGAAACCCATACTTATAGAAATCTTGCGGTCTGATCTTACTGGCATCAAATTGACTTAACCCACTGTTACCACTTCCATATGGTACTGGTAAAGAGCCATTTGAAGTTGGTGATGGTGGTGGTGTCACAGCTGCAGAGGAGGACTTTCCCCAGAAGTATGACGCGATCCCAACACTTCCTAAACCTAAGGTGTTGACTAGTAATTTACCCATGCTTACAAAAGGCATCTCTGTGACTGAAAATTTTGATCTTCAAGCGCGACATCAAAACTACATCCGAACAGATATACTCCAAACGAACAAGACCGCATACGAACAGAATCACATAAGAACAAACTCACATATCAAAAAAGCCACATACGACAGAATCGTTACTTGAAACAAAATTACCAAAAGCAGACTAGAATCAAAACTACTTTCAGACACATGTCTAGACTCTAATAGCATTGATCTTGTACCACATTTGCGCTTCAAGCGAACTAACCGCATAATCTGCTCTTTTTCTCCCTTTCGTTACCCCTGTCGTGGCTTGGCAAGGAATCGCACCTCCTTATCATTGTCATTGGCCTGGTTTGTGAATCTACCTGGGCTCATTGCATTGCAGATTCTCCGCGAAAACAGTCAAAAGACAAATACTTCTCCTTGTAGAAAAAATGGTTAAGAGCAAGCGTCGACTTCGCCTTACGCGAATATTGGGGACTATATATATATGAACGTAAGGCTGCAACATCCAACAACCGATATCGTTCTGTAATGAAGTTTCCCTTTCTCATCGCCGTAACCTGCCTTCAATTGGTGGGGGGTGTGTCAATTGCTGCAAAAAAAGTACCCTCACCAATGAAAGTAGCTATGGCGAAGAAGTCCACCCTCAGTGAACGAGACAGCGTCAAGGTGGATTTGGCAAATCATAAGTACATATACCTGGTGGAACTTGCTCTTGGATCTAACCAACAGAAATTCACTGCTCAGATAGATACCGGGTCCTCTGACTTATGGGTGCCAGCGGAGGCTGCAAATTGTGAGAATGGATGCAAATTCAGCAACACTTTTGATACCTCAGCCTCATCGTCTTACCAGTCATTGGACGACACCTTCAATATCAACTACCTCGATGGGTCCTCTCTGTCGGGGAACTACGGCAAAGACAAGATTTCCTTCAACCATGCTACCAAATCGGTCAATGTTCAGTTCGCGGTAGTGAGTAAAACTACAGTAGAAACACCAATATTAGGCCTAGGATTTCCCAGTTTAGAAAGAAGCGAAACAAAGTATGATAACCTCCCTGTAGCAATGCAAAAACAAGGACTCATCAATAAAGTGGCATATTCTCTTTACTTAAGCTCCAATACCTCTTCCAATGGTAATATCCTCTTTGGAGGGATTGATAAAGCCAAGTACGATGGAGATTTGGTCAAATTCACAAACTTAGATAATAATAGATTAGAAATCAAACTCAATGACTGGAGCATTGACGGAGAAAGTATAGGAACCGAAACCTCAGTGTCAATCGACTCAGGGGCCTCTATCATCTACTTATCTCCTGAGCAGGTTGAGAAAATAAGTGACAAGCTTGGTGGAGAAAAAGTAAGTACGAACAGCGGAAGTTTCTATATAAATTTACCTTGTGGTAGTTACCAAGGTAAAGGAAAAAAATTTGCATTTCATTTTGATGGGTTGGACATCACCATACCTTTCGATGACCTTTTGCATAATAGTGGCGGAGACCATTGCCAGTTTTTGGTCTTTCCCAATTCCAAATTATCAAGTTTGGGGGATGTGTTTCTAAGACATGTTTACTCCTTCTACAATCTTGAAGATAGAGAAATATCGTTGGCCCAGGTTAAGTATACTGACGAAGAAGACATCGTCGAAGTTTAGTTCTATAGTTCCATATTATTAATTTAAATAGAAAATTTGTTGAGGCATCGTACATTATTTTGAAGTAGTTTTCATTATTATACTATTTAGTTTTTTCCACTTTCTTCCTGCGGTTCACTTTCCTCCTCCGGTTCATTCTTTTCACTTTCCTCCTCCGGTTGATTCTTTTCTAATTTTAATTCCTTAAGGGTCTTGAATAAGCCAATGATAATAATTGAAGACACAGGGCCTAATAACGGCAAGAACACCGCCAACTTATGCTCACTAGGGAAGTACGCCTGTTGAACCATCTCCTTCTCGAAAAATGCATTATCTGAGCTTTCAACGCTTCTTGCAGAGAAAGTGACGGCACCAGAGAAGTCATCACGCTCTAGAGCATCGAATGCCGAGTGTAAATAATCGAGGGTTCTCAACACATGGGTTTTAGTCAATTCGGGAATCGAAATCTCGTTCAAAGAGTCAGTGAGCTTAACCAAGGATAAAAGATTATCTAAGGATTTTCTCAAGTTCTTTAACGTGGTGATTCTTGAGAGACTATCAATTCTGATACTAGGAGATTTAGGTTGTGATGGTACACCTAAAAGCTCAAAGAGTTGGGAGGTGAAAGTTTCCATAGTTGGGAGTAATTCTGGCTCGGTGATTACTACCTCTTTCACAATGGGCTCGTTTTTGTTGAAAATGTAAACCCCTCCCCATTGAGGCACCAAAAACGAGTTGGTTTGGGAATTTTCCACCAACAATGGCTTGTTTTCGTAGTTACTTTCAGGGAAGTAGATGATGAAATTAATACTTGGGTTGATGTTATGGGTGATTAAATTCCAATCCCCATGGTTGATGAACGTGGATAAATCATTCTCGGGAATGATATAACTCTGTTTGGTCTCATCATAGTTTGGCGGATAAGTGAGGGTGGAATAGTACTGAATTTGAGTGCTTAGAGTGAAATTAGTGAACTGAGTGAGTCCCTTGAAAATGGGCTTCAACAATTCGGTTGCTTGTTCAATTTCCCAATCGACTGTCTTCCCATTCTCCACCAATAATGAAATTACCACATTATACTCAGAAGAGTATGGAAGCACTAAATCTTTTCCTGAGGTGGTTGAATGGGTAATGAGCTTGGACATCTGATGTAATTCGTCGACAAACACGTGTTCTAACAACACCAGTTTTAAGAAGTCATCTACCTTCTTGGAATTGACCACGTTATCGGTTATGTACAAGTTTATAGTTTTGCTGAATGGAGAGATATAGAACGATTCAGTAGGAGGGGGTGCTTCTTCATCTTGGGGTTGAGGTACGTATTCGAATTTCACAATGTAATCTTTATCTTCAATGCCATTTTGGTTTCTGAGTAACTCGATCGACCATATATCTTTTATATGAGGATATTTTTGATGTATGGCATCATCAATCACCTTTTGAGCGTTGGTGGTGAACGAATCCAAGGAGTTCGGTATATGCAAGTAGACCGGGATTCGGAATTTGATATTGCTATAGAAGTTGGCGCCTTCAGTTTGAATTTCCTCCACCGGCAAGTCTGCACGGTATATGGTGGTTGTGAGATAGAAGAGTGGTACTCCAATGGTAGCAACTGTGAGGAACACTATAAGGAGGATGATTCTTCTAGTGGATCGAATCGTAGGTGATTCCTTACTCTTAGGAGTACTCGATTCGGCCATGTTCCTTTGCTTTGGTGTATACTTTACAGCGTTTTGGTGTATGTAAATAATCAACAGAAAAGAAAAAAAAAGCGATCAAACAACGCACGAGAATTGTCATAAAAAAAAAAACCTGCCAAAACCTCGTTTTGGGTGATACTCAAGCTCTGTGATGTTTAAAAAAGAGTTTCAATCCAAGGCATCGGCCAATATCAAGTCTTCAGAGAGGAGAAAATTGTTCTCGTCGATATGTGACACGTACGACCTTCCCCAGTCCCAGCTCACCAAAGAAGCAGAGCTAGACTTGCTACCTGTTACTATCAAGCAATCGACATACGAGAGCGAGCAAGGACATAAAGGGACCATCTACTTAGACGAAAACGAAACACCGTTATGGTTTAAAACAAGGGACTCTGAATGCTATCCGTCTATTTTCACATTATGGAAAGCAGCCTATGTGTTGCCAGTCATTAAAACACATCCCCATGTTTTCAAAGTGCTCGTCAATGGTGCTAATTTAATGCTCCCAGGAACCATTCCCCCATTCGACAAGCGTGCGGTGAAGGGAAAATTGGTCGGGATTGTTGAAAGTGAACATCCTACGGTGATAAAAGCAATTGGAGTGTGTAATTTGAATATGACTCAATTCACCAGTGTGATAGGAAGAACTGGAATTGCAGTGCAGGTTTTGCATAATGTGGGCGATTTTCTCTACAAAATGAATAAGTATGTCGACATCCCAGTACCTGAAGTGGTTATTAATGAAATTCCCCTAAAAGAGGAACAACTAGAAGATCAACCAACTGACACTCCAGTTGACACTGACAAAGATCAACCCACGGACACACCAACTGACACTATCCAAACAACTGATATAGACCAGCCAACTGATACTCCGATCGATATGGATCAACCAACTGACACTCCAATCGAAACGGTCTCTAACACTGAGGTTGCCTCCCGAAACTCAATCTCTGATGTAGCAGAAGAACTCTCGGAGTTATCAGTTGAAGATGTCGATAACTTCTTTGTGAAGTCACTCCTACAAACAATCAAAACTGATGGTATCAAACCTCCAATCACCTCCTCGACATTCATGTCAAATCACATCTATAACAACTTACCTGTGATTAGCCCTACTTACTGCAACATCAAGAAAACATCATGGAAAAAGACCGCCAAGTTCTTGAAAGCAATGGAAAAACAAAAGTATCTCACCGTCAAAGGTAAAGGAGACGATCTTACAATTACTGGCCTCATGGAAGCATCAAACCCGCTTCTAGTCAACTTTGTCATTCATAAAACAATGGGAGCAGTCAGAGCCAAAGCCAATACTGAGGCATCTCAAAAGAAGAATAAGAACGAACTTCAAGTGACAAAATTGTTCAAGCCCACTGCTAAATCAAGAAGTTTTTTTAACAAAATTGATGAGATATACGACTGTTATTATACTGCCCAGGAAGTTAGAAAGCTCCTTGAACTTTACATAAAATTCGAAAAGTTAGTCAACCCTTCCAACCCGAAAAACGTTGATCTTGACAATGTGCTACATTCAATAACCCAATTGAAGAACGAGCCACAACCTCGTGATGTAGTATACAAATCATTCCTTAAGAACTTCTCTCCTTATTATACCATTTTGAAGCGAGGAGAAGAAATCGATGAAGATACGCTAATTAAAAAAGGGGAACCTCCCGTTATTAAGATCTTATCTCAAACAAAAATTGGTAGAAAAATCGTCACCAGTGTGCGGAATTTCGAAGATTTTGGCATTAAACCCCATATACTATCAGAAGAATTGAAAGTTAAATGTTCAGGTTCAACTACCATTGGTCCTTGTGTTCAAAATCCTAGTCTTATTGAGGTTTCTGTACAGGGACCTCATGGTAAAATCATTATTGATTTGTTGAATGAAAAGGGAGTTCCAAGTACATACATTGATTTTGAAGATAAAGTTAAAAAGAAGAAAAAGCGAACGTAAAGCGATCACAATTATATTTACAAGATGGCCCTAATAATTCATACACGAAGTTAAAAGACTGATATACAATCAACTCTGGTCGGCTTAGAGAAGTAAGTTTAGCACATGTATCATAAAACTAATAGTACATTAATAGATTAAAATTATAGTACATTCATAGAAATAAAATCATAGAAGTATAGAAATAAAATTATAGTACATTAGTATACAAATAGTTAACCAAATTACTCGCAATGAAATATGAGAGAGACAACGAAATAAATTTTTTAATAATACACTTTTTTTTATGATGGTAGCCAATATGCTAGCACTTCGGCTGTTAGACAACAATTTCAATGATGTTCTTGAATGGTCCAGCAGTAACAAACGCTGACTTAGTCTGAGGGTTTACTTGTAATTTCTGAGCTGGAATTCTACCCGGATAGACATGGGCATTACGACACTGACTGACGTTAATGTAATTAAGTGGAGAGCAGCCGCTTAAAAGGGCGTCGATACCAGCCCTGGTAACCCTAACACAACCTTTCAAGATTAGTTTCTCCATGTTTCTTAAATGGATTGAAATGGCCACTAATGATGAATCACTAACGGCTGACCCACAAAATGATAAGTCCAATTCTCTTAAATTTTGACATCCTAAACAAAGAACTTCAATGGAAATATCCGACAACGCACAACAGAAATTTAAATCTAAAATCTCTAAGCTATTCGCAGCATTGGCAATTGAAGTGATTGACTTATCAGTCAAGAAAGTACAGTCTTTTAACGACAACTTCTTCAAGTTGGGGAACGAGCGATAAGTCCAGTATTGAAATCCTTTATCGGTAATGGTGGTGCATCTGGTAAGGTCCAAGCTTTCTAGTCTTCTGTTAGCATGGTTAGAAATATGGTACATGATGTCATCTGTCAAATGTTTGCAGTAGCCGACATTCAAAATTTTCAAATTTTTGCAGCCAACATCATTGTTGAATTGGTCATCATCGCTACTACTATCGAATTTAACCACCAGATTGTTGGTCTCCTCATTGGAGTTATCCCAACCAATCAATCTTTCCAATACGTTATCCCGAACTTTTCTGCAATTGGATAAATCAATTTCTTCCAAATTCTTACCAACACTGGGAACTGTTAAATCCATAATGGCCATAGCACTAACTTCCCAATTGGATCTCATCTTCAATGATTTGATGTTACCAGAGATACCGATTTCATTAACCATGTATGTGAATCCTTCATCAGTAATGTGGAAACAGTTGGAAATATTAATGTGTTGAGGTCTGGATCCAACAAAATCAGTAATGGAAATCAAAGCATTATCATCAATGGATGTATTCCATGGGGTAAGGTCTAATTTTTGAAATAAGTTGGGGGCCACATACAATAATTGTCTCCATCTTCTACTAATCACTCGAAGTTTCATCAATTCTGGTAAAGTGAGATATTCAAATACTTTAAGTAGAGTTTTATCTGGTAATGGACCATTGTTGCTTAAAATAGAAGATCTTCTTCTTCCTCCTGCAAGGTTGGATAATTTGACTCTCTTATTATGAGGCATATATTGGAAGGAAGATCTTCTACTTGATGATTGGAAGTTCTGGAAATTATTAATAGATGGAACTACTCCATTCATAGGAGGAACATTGATATTGATTTGTTGATTATTAACAATTGATTGAGAAGCTCCACTAACAGATTTACGTTTTTTGAAATTGAATTCATCATCTACGGTTGTGTTTTTGGTAGTATTCAGAGAGTTTTCCATTCCTGAGAAAGGTGAAACAGATCTTGTTTGTTTAACTGAGTCTTCTGAATTCTCGAGAAGGGCGACATTTGGAGCAGTTACTGGAGATATTTGTTGTGATCTAGGAGGAGGTTGAATTTTTTTAAATGCATTATTGAAGCTGGATCCATCAAATCCCCAATTGGGGGCAAATAATGGAGCTGCAACAGGTTGAGGAGCAGCCGCTGGTGCCTGAATGGTATTAGTATCGTTATCGTTAATGAGAAAATTAATGGATAATCTTCTTGAAGGAGGTAAAGAAGATCCTGGTGAGGGAGATTGTGAATGAGACTGAGAAATCAACATGTTCTGCTGATTTGATATCTGGGATTGGGATTGTGTCTTATAATAATGATTAGAATCGTTGGATAAGTTTAATGACTTTCTTTGATTGGCAGTTTGTCTCATATCTTCAATAATAAATGGATATTTACTGCATAAAGATTCCAATTTTTCACTTCTAACTACAATCAACTCGACGGAAGTTACTGATCTGATGGAAGCACTTCTTTTGTAGTTATTTTCCTTGTTTAGGAAAGATAAGAAGGTCATCTCACCAAAATAATCCCCGGCTTTCAACCTTGCTAGTACATTGTCGAACTTGATATCATTATTAAAGTGATTGATGACTTCAACTTCACCATTTGTGATAAAATAAATATCGGATCCCGTATCGTTCTTATGGAAGATGTACTCAAATGGTTCGAAAGTTAGTGGTTCTACCCCCAATGCTAATCGGTGAATTATATGCGAAGGAAGGTTATGGAAGATTGGCAAGTTCTTGATGAATTCCTGTATTGATATCGTTTGATAGACATTATCGCGGTCTTTGAGATGCACTTTTGTATTGGAACTGTCGGATTCAGGATTAAATGAGGACTGAGATAAAGGAGATGGGTTGTTGGGCGGTATTGATGATGAGGATGCGCTGATAGGGGGAATGGAAGGTCCGGGAACATTTGATGAGGATAGAGTAGCCAAGTGACTTGCATTGCTAGCATTATTCTGATTGAATAAGGAAGAATGAGCATTTATCGCTTGCTTCATTAAGGAGGATGCTGAATTTGAGCCGGTGAAAACTTTGGTTTTCAAAACTGGGATATCTGATTTATTCTTCTTATCTTGCATGGCTAATCTTTCTTGAGCCTCATCACGGATTCTTCTTTCAATCAATGGATAAGATTTCAACACTACACTAAGAGCATCGGAGGTTAAAACCCCCACCAACACCCTAGTTCGAGCCACCACGGTGGCGGTTCTGGGTCGATTGAAGAGGATACCGATTTCTCCAAAGAAACTGCCACTGGCCAATTCGGCATAAATGGATTCACCATCGGTGGAAGTGACACTGACGGTACCTTTCAATATCCAATACATTGATTTAGAAGGGTCACCTTTTTTTATTATATATTCTTGAGGATGGTATTGCATTAGTTTTAGTTTTGAGACCACTTTGGAATGGAATGATTTTGGAGCTTGTTTGAATAGGGGGAACGTTCGAAGAATATTGAAGAAATCCGGAGGCACCGATTTATGGTCAACGTTTGCATCGTCGTCGTCAAGATTGTTGTAATAATCGTAATCGTCGTCATCGGCGATATTCGGATTTTTACTAGATGATGAAAACACATCGTCGGTCTTATTTGAAGGAGGAACCTCATTATTGTCATCAATCACGGGTTTTATTTTGAACTTGGGCAGAGTATGCGACAATGGAGGGGGTGACTGTGATGGAAGAAGGGCTAGAGGAGGTGTCGGAGATTTTGGGAGAGTCACATCATTTGTAGAATCCTGGAAAGATGATAATGGTGAGGGCGATTGGGGTATAAAGTTAGACTTCCACAGTCTGTAATTATTCATTGTAGCCCGTATTCACCTACTTTGAAGAGGGATGTGAAGGAATGGGAAACAGCTGAATTGTTTAAAAAAAAAATAAGTATATATATATATATATAACAACAAAAAAAGAAGTGGGTATTAAGCTTATATGAGAGAACGAAGAGAAAAAATAGATTGTGAAACGGAGATGTAAAAACTTACAGGAGCAAAAAAAAAAAGGCTAAAAAATAAAAAAGAAATAGATGATGATTAAGAAAAAAAAGAAATTGAAGGGTCGGATATTTTTGTCCCAACCCTGGGGAAAAAAGAGGGAAAAAGTAGTACATGATGGCAGAGTAGTAAAGCGACAGAGTAGGGTCCTTGTTAGAGCATGATGAGGACATTGGGCTGGTAGGCTCCGTGCCATTTAGGGGGGGGTGGAGAGACAATAGAGTGCATTGATTGTTCTTGCGGTAGACGGAGCCATTGCTGTCAATGCTAAAGCGGTTTTCTTTTCCTCGGGGAAATTATTCCGAAGGTTCGGGGAAATTCATGATTTACTCTAGGCGTTAGTCGGCAGAGAAGGAGATCAACTGATTGTTCCAGAAGCATTGATGAACGCCGGAATTTGTAAATAAGCCCATTGGCATGAAAGAACGACTTGGCATGAAGCTTCAAGGAATAGAAGACTTCCTCAGCATGACCTCTAGAATCGTACGATGTCTTCAGTTTGTGAAGTTGTTGCAGCCGTTTCCCTTGGCTCGACAAAAAAAAAACGTCCGTTCATACTGAAACGAAATGACGATTTTCTCACAGGAACATAACCTTAAGCATGGAACCGCCTTATTTTAGAAGCCCTCATCGTGCCAGCACCGATTCATTCACCCGCAGATCTGCCATTACAGGAAACTACCCTCCTGGGTACCAGTGTGCCTCCCATCAACGCTGGCGGTCTACATCCAGGGTAGGTGGAAACCTGGTAGACCCTGCAGGTGGAACATCTTGACACAATCTTCAATTCGCAGCAGGTGATCGCCTTTCAATGGGTGACCTCTGATGACCTCACCGGCGTAGCTTTTATGTAGTCCGAAAGGCAGAGAATGACCTGGAGAATGCTTCTTGTCTGCCGAGCCGTGGCTGAGCTGTAGTCCACCGAGCCGAGGCTGGAGCTGTAGTCCACATTAGCCATGGCTACGACGTAATCGGCTCTTCTTACTCCAACTGAGGCATGGATAATTGGTGCGAACTGAAATGAAATGCACTGCTATTCAAGTCAGCAGAGCTACCGTTGATGTTCGACGTTGAGTCTACCATCGCAAATACTTGCTCGTTCTGCTACAGTTTCTGTCAAACTTCTATGAGATATATTATATACAAGATTATGGTCTGATATCTATGGCGATGGCCGGTCCCAAAGTGGAACTGATGAGGGTCTGGCCAATGATATTTGGTTTTTTGGAGTTCTTAGCATGACAGTCGTAAATGGCCTTGGAGGCTATTTTTAAATTGGTGAGGATCTCAAAATCACTGAAGTCGCATCTACCAACTGGAATCCCAATGTTATACCCTTTTTGTTTGAATTCGATAGAATTGAAATTTTGCTCAATCATCTCAGCCAAATTGGTGCTTACGGTGTTTCTCTTAGTACTTGGCATCAAGTTTTTGGGTCCTAGTATTCTAGCAATTGGTTTTAAATCATTCAAAATGTCAGGACTAGCAAAACATTGATCGAAAGCGTCAAGCTTGACATTTCCCGATTTGATGTCGGCAATCAAGGATTCCCCTCCTATGGTCACATTGGCATTATTTGCACCGATCTCTTCAATGACCTTTTGCGAACCGGTGAATACTAATAAATGATTGTCTTTGATGGCTTTGGCATAGTTAATGGTTCCTCTTAATGGAACCGATCCTTTCTCGGGTATCACCTTGATGTTTATACTGATGGTGGTCTTCTTAGCTGGCTGTCCAACCTCGGCTGCTCGAAGATATCTTAATGCTTTGGGGACTTCCATGTATAATGGATGTAATGAAGGAAGCTGTTTGGCCTTCTTCTTCATGTTCTGTTCCTTGATCAACTTGGCCTTGGGATCGGCTGCCTTAGAAGCAGCCTTGGCATATCCACGGCTCGAGTGAATAGAGAACTTGACCAAGTTGGTAATGGGCGCTCTGGCCTTGGTAAAGTCCATTGGTGTTGGAGGTGTAGCTTCGGAGAGACACTTCAAAATTTTTCTCTTTTTTTCATAATTTTTCACGGTCGAGTCCCGTGATTATTGTCGCGTGACTAATTTGCATCCGTACATCTGTGTATTGGTTGGCGCACGATTTTGCCTTGGTTTGCAGCCAGCCTACGAATCACGTACTAATGTTGCTGACCATGCATTAATTGCTCCACGCAAGAGTGACCAGGTCAGAAGAGTGAAAGATCTAGGTTTGTTGATCTAGGTCGTCTGCTGAGGTCATCTGTTGATCTAGGTTATTCGCAATTTTAGGCCTCTGTTGACCTAGGTTGTTCGCTGTTTTAGGCCTCTGTTGACCTAGGTTATTCGCTGTTTTAGGCCTCAGTGGCCAAGCAGTCTCTCTCTCCGAAGCATGACAGCCCTCCACTTTGTTTCATAACTTAGCCTCGATTCCACTACCTCGTGTCTGCGTATACTAGGGGTCCAACCGCATGATAGCAAATGATGGCTCGGCTCATCAGGGTGGCTCATGACAAGCCACAACCTCTTGGTAGATGCATATGAGTCAGTGGGAGAAAGCAGCAGAGAACATCTGCGACTGCAGACACTGCAGGTGTGACGTAAGATTCTCCTGCGGTTTTCCCGAGCTAGTATCTATTTACTGCGCCAATTCCAGACTCAGCAAGAGGACACCTTGCTGTTACGATCCTCGAAGCTGGCAACCGTGTCAGGGCTGCAGTTACTACACTATCTTGGTATACGCATGAAAAAAAATTGCTGCAGCCTTCTACTTTGTGAGCCTCCTATCAACTGAACACATGCCTGTCACAACGCGTGACTGGTGCCATTTCTTTTTTTTTTCGCTGCTGGTAGTCCGCTATTTTTTTCTTCTCACCGGAAGCTAACCGTTGCTTCGCTTCTGCATATCTATTTATATATGTAGCTTAAAGCATGCCGCGATTCTAGACCTGGTTTGGTCTTGTCCTTTTTTATTTTATTATCTGGGCACACGCTACTGACCCAATCTATGGGAAAGAAGGACTCTAACAGTTCAAAACAGAACTTCCCTCCATCCTCCGCTGCCTGGTACCCTGTTGTCGCCTCCCCAACGCGCCATTGTAGATCGGGTTACCGAGGATACTGGTTCCCAGGAAACGTCCCCACAAACATTCATGTGCTGTCACAATCGTAGGATATCTTTTTGTTCCCCATTACAAAATCCCTTCATGCAGATATCTGACCCAATTGGGTTAAATTAGCTAAAAAATAATCGAAATTTTTTTTTTTTCTCCTTTTGAGTGGAGCTTGTTTGAGTCAAAAGAGAAGGTGTCAACAGTTTCGCTTGAAATGATTTTGGTTCTATTTTCCTGCTCCACTATTTCTATTTATATATTCGAATGATTTGTTGATCGAAACGAAATATATATATCTTTCTTCATTCGAACTTTTTTTCGCCATAATATAACTTGTGTCAACTAAACTTCACACGTTAAGAACAACTAGTTTATCCATAGTTTTGAAACGAAGTATCCTACATCTTTGTTGAAAAGTTTTATCCGCTATTGATCCCATTTGAGGTTTTTGACAGTAGAAACAGATAAAAAAAATTCTTTTATTCATAAAAAAGAGAAAAAGAAGAACCGAATAATCATCACTTCTTCTCCTACTATACTCCTTAACATGTCGGTGGTTCTGAGTGAATTACCCCAGTCACAACCAACTGACCACCATGACCCAGTATCGGTGTCATATAATAACATTTTCCCCTTGTCTCCTTCGTTTAATGGACAATCCCATAACTTGGCCTACTCCCAAATCGATATAGGGACCAACTCTTGCCAGGTTCCTACCATCGTCATACAGTGTTTTGACAAGATATTTGAAAATACCTCGGTAGAAGGGATTTTCAGAATAAATGGTTCAGTGAAAAGAATCGGCCACATCTATAATCATCTTATGAATAATGAAGGGTTTGATACCATAACTGAATACTACAACTGCCATGATGTATGTGGGGCCTTGAAAAAATTCTTGAAAATTTACCTTCCCCAAATCAGTGAGATATTTAGCCCAAACTACCTGTTTTTTGACAAGTTCAAGACGTTCTATGATGAATACATGAATATAGACTCCACTTCAATGAGCTCCTATAAAACCGCCTTAACTAGTCAAGATTCTCAACCTCTTTCTGAGTTAGTCAATAATTTCACCAAATTCATTATACTCAAGAATTCCAGCTTCAAGAATAACTTGTTTATCTACTTTTTGTTTAACATTAGCAAACTATGCAAATACCAGTCAACTACCAAAATGACTAGTTTGAATTATTCCATCATTTTCCAACCTTACTTGTTCAATTCTTCCAACTTGTCTCATTTACCATTTTTACAAGAATTCTTGCACTTGCTAATTGACAATTTCGACTTGCTACTTGAGAGCTACGAACTTAATCACTTGCAAACTGACAATGATGATTATAGCTCTGTCAACTCCATAGAAAGCATCAACATTTCGCCAATCACCGATAACTCGCAGACGGATAGTATCTTTGAAAAGAATGCGGCTGCCATAGCCAAGCGTAACTCGGTTACTAGCAAATTTTCTAATTTCTTGGAGAATTATTATACTCCAACTAACAAAAAAAGATTTTCTCTTAGTTTCCACCTGGAAAAGAAAGAAGACAAGTTGTCTGACCATGACGGTCATTTCAGAGTCCATGATGATGAACACCACTTCAAAGAAAACCAATTTAAGGTGCACGACATTCACGACCATGACTCAAGAGGAAGTAGCATTAGCTCTGGGGGACACTACTTACCCGACCAATTAACCAAGCAAACCTCGATTGTCAAATCTTCTGAATTCTTGTTTATGACGAGAAACAGTTCGGGTGATAAATCTAAAGAGAATTTAGCTTTCAAAAATTCAAAGTCTGATGTGGATCACTCCATAGACAGCTCCTTCAAAAAATCGAGAGAAAGTTTGTTTGATTCGGACACCAAAGTCAACTCCTCGACTCCGGCAACCACCCAAACCAATCTTGAGATTGAATACCCTTCCGCTGTCAATGCAAAGAAGTCCAAACGGAAAAGCTTCATATCTCTTTTCAAAAGCAGTGCAAACAACTCTTCTCTTTCTATTGGCTCGAAGAAATTGAACAACACTCCGACGAACACCTCCACCAAAAACAAGCATAGATCACCTTACTCCAATTTGAACAACTCTCTAGATGACATCCTTATGACTAAAAAAAATGATACCCTTCTCCATCCCGAACAGAAGTCATTGCTTAACCGCAACTTTTCTTTGAGGATCAAAGCCAAAAAGTTTTAAGTCTTCTTTGCTACTTGACGCAAGAAAGTTTTAAATCTTCTTTCTCTCCTTAACGATCAAAGCCAATCCTTGAACTCCTTCTGTATTAGTCCAATATTTTCACTTCCTGCTGTAAACTTATTTTATACAATACCCATTTATCGATCACGGATTTTCTTTCTTCAAGCTTGGCGCTGTATTATGCTCATGATGTATTTATCTTTTATTTCGGCTATCAAATATTGTTCATTATTAATATATCGTGTTAAGAATTTCGTACTGTCTGTAATCATCAAGCGACATTTCTCGAATCTCTGTAACAAACGCGCTCAACTAAAAATCGCCTATTTTGTTAGCGATCTGAAGATATAGCCATTCATGACTGCTGTCAACTCTATGTTCCCTTCCAATGAGTTCCCAATTCTCCATACCAATAAACTCGTTGGATTTCCCGACGGTAATGTGGTGAGCTGGTGTCCTTCTATGGACTTATTGGCAATCTCCATGAACCGTACTTCGATCTGGGTGTTTAGATTGAACGGAGAAAGAATCTATTCCATTAATAACAAGTCAGTCATCCTATCAATCGATTGGCATCCTAATGGAAGATATTTTTGTGTGTTGGGGATCGATCAACTAATTAAATTATATGACTCGAACAATGGTAAATTATTGAATGAAATCAAAAGTAATGATCTACACTTACCAGTGGGGTTATTCAATTGGGATATTGTCAATGTCGATTTATCAAATAAATTTGAATTTGCAAAGGTGGATATACTAAGTAACTTACCCAAACTTCAGTATGAATTGGAATCTAATGATAACAATATTAATTCGGTGGTCAACTCCCATACCCTACCCAATGACTGTAATCTTGATTTCTTATTGGCAGTAAGCGCCAATGCCCTTCTATCGATAACATTTGATAGTCTATTTACAATAGACAACATCGACTTACCGGAAGGATTCAAATTCAAGTGTCATGTCAGCTCCAATAATTTATTTGATCAATACTTTCTAGCGGAAAATGAACAGAATGAATTGAATCTCATTCATTTCTTCCTTAAAGTTCCTTCAATCTACGAGTTCGACATTAAAAAACATCAGGGTTATCTCATTGAAATTATCAGTTGCTGTTCGCAGATGATTTCCATAATAAACCATATCGATGACCAACTAAAACTACTAACGACTGAATGCAAGCCATACATAACCCTATTTGATCGTCATTTATCCAACTTCAAAGATTCAGTATACGCATCAGTGGACTTGACCGTAAATTTTCCTACTCCCCAAGAACTGGAGACAAAAATGTTGAATGCATTGTATGACATTTTGTTGACGAATTTAATCCCCACTTCCTTAAAAGATTTTTGGTTGAACCAGTTTGGCGATAGAGGATTGAAAAAAGTTTCCAAAACTGCAAATTCTGTATATGATTTGATCAGAAAAGTGGTGTTTCCTCAAATTATCACTGCGTTGGAGAAACTCATAATAATTCTTTCAAAATTAGAGGGTTTTAGTAAGTGGTTCGATAATAACAACAGTTCTAAACAACCGAATCTTAACTTTGGACTTGACCAAAAAACACTCACTAACTTGATTGACTGCTGCCAGCAATTGATGAAAAACCTCTACAAATGGATCCGGGATATTAATGAAGAACAGAAACTTTTCAATAAATTCATGGATTGGTGCAAAATCGAAATTATAGAAAAGTTGTCTCAAGAAGAGAATGATGTAGAAGCGTTCTTCAATCGTAACTCAGTGCAAACCTACAAGAATAGCGATATTTTGATTTATTTGAACGACTATCTTTTCAAACCTAAGATATTGAACTATATACATATTGATTGCTCCATGAATGAAGTTCTTTTAGCTGATGACTCCAAAAAAATCGAACTACTTGCTGCGTTAGATAGCTTGAAACTTGAGTTCAATGGCTCCTTACTTAGCAGCATCAAAGAGCTATTCCGGTCAATAGTCACATTCGATAGTTCTGTATTGTTGAATTTACCAGCTGCTACTACTCATGCTAAACTTAAAATAACAAGCAATGGAAATTTGTTGGTTTCCACCCTCAAAAATTCTTCTATTAATTTCCTAGAGTATGATATACTTACAAAGGTCCAAACCAAGAAGGTGATTGATTTTTCCGGTGAGGTTGTTGCTTATGATTTCAAAAATTGTACCCACTTAGTGGTTCTACACCACGGTGAACAGACCAGACTTGATCTAGTTGACATCTTCAATTTGTTTTTGCTTTCTCAAGAAGCAGTTGCTATCAACTCATTGGCTATCGTCAACTCCCTTGTATTTGATGATACAAGTTATATTGAAATGCCAAAGTATTTGGCAATCAACGGGAACGACTCCAGGCTGATTGGAGTTGTCGTTGATGAAAATAAAAAGAAGTACATAATTTTCAAATTATGAACTTCATCCCTGCATACATTCTAACCTTAGATCATTTTAGCTATCACGATAATAACATAGCGTAAATACGAAATCGTAATGTGATGCTTTCAAAGTCGTACCAGAATATTTCTAAGAAAGATATCACATGGCTGTGTAAAAAAATCTCAATGGACTGAGGACATAGTTCCCCGACTCGATATAAAACTGCTTCTTGGTATAGTCCTTCATGTAGTCACGAATGGCTTTGTCGTTAGGTACCAATAGTCTCTTCCTTAGATAGGTTCTGACCAATGGAGAAACTGTTTTTGCTTCTTCTAGATGTTTTGCACCCATATACTTAAAGAAGTTGGGGTTCACCATGTACTTTGTACTACCAGACTGAGGGTGACAAAAAGCAATCAAATGATCTACATGCTCCTTTTCCATGGGACGAAATTTTCTAAGTAATTGTTTCATACCATTAACTTTTGTCTTGTATGCTTTCTGAAGTTCAATAGTGCCCTTTGGTAAACCAAATTTATTAGGCTCATATACGACTTCAAAATGAGGGATTTTCTGCTTCAGAAGTGAACCTTGGTGTTTTGAAAGAAAGCCGTGAAACTTACGAAGTTCCTCAACTATTGATTCCAACTTCTTCTTATGACTGCCCTTGCCAGCACTGGGCCGTATAAGCTCTAATGTTCGATCCTCTGAAAGGTTGAGGTATTTCATTAGGGAAAAATCAGTGAGTGCTGATTTCTTACGTAGTTGTTCATCATAATTTTCAACAGCAGTTGTGTCTCCAAACTCTCTAATGAGATGAACTTGGGGCCATATGTCCTTGAATGTCATACAGTTTTCCTGTAGAAACTCATGAGCCCATGGTTTATTGATTACCCTGTCTTTAAACACGTAGTCCAATATCGTATCCAAGGCTTCGAAGTTTTCATCTATTAAGAAACTGTCAAACACCTCTAGACCTTGGTTGTACTTCTTCGCGTTGACTGTGGAGTATGACGATTTGACCAAAAACTCCAGCTTCACCTTCTTTTGCAATAACGAGAGCGTAAAACCATCAAGTGGGAGTCTTCGAACCCGCTGGCTAATGGACTTATAATACCTCAATATCCTCATACGAGAGTAGTAAGAAGCTCATTGCTTTTGCCTTACCTTTTTTTGTTGAGACCGCGATTTTTCAACCATTTCTTCGTTTTGCTATTTAGCATTCTTTTTCCTACACCACAGCTCCTATAACACGATGGCATTAGCGGAGACGGTGTTGAGAAAAGTCCATAAACTCGGGCTAATACCGAAGATCATCCGTCTGCTTCCACTTGTTTCTCTTGTGCTTGCGGTTTCCAGTCTTGTATGGTTGTTGATATTACCCATTGAGGGCCAATACAGGAACACGTATATCTCTGAGAATGCATTGATGCCAGCTCAAGTGACGTCCTATTTCCGGGAAAGTGAATGGAACTTCGTCAGGGGTTACCGTTCGGAAATCAAAAAGTTTGACTTCAACAACATCACCGACCATAACCATGAGGTGGAGAGCTGGTTGATTGATATTGGTTTGAAGCCTCAGTACCATGAAAATAAGTACGGAAGCGATACTTTATACACAATCCTTCATGCTCCTCGAGGAGATGACACCGAATCTATGGTTCTCGCAGTGCCATGGATTACGTCGGAAGGTGAAAAGAATATCGGCGGGTTGGCATTGGGTATTGCTATGGCCCGATACTTCAACAGGATGTCGATTTGGTCTAAAAATATCATCTTCATTTTCCCTCAAGATGGTCATGCTTCATTGAGATCGTGGGTTGAAGCCTACCATACCACTCTTGATGCTACTGCTGGGTCAATTGAAGCTGCTATTGTCATGGAGTACGGTGGTGAAGCTGATAACTTCGAGTTTTTTGCCATTGACTATGAAGGATTAAATGGTCAATTGCCAAACTTAGACTTGATCAATACCGCTACTAATGTAGCCTACCATGAGGGCTTACACTGTTCGCTCCAAGGAACCAAAGGCTATGAATTAACAAAGAACACCTACTTCACTCGCTTAAGAGTGTTGGTGAAGGGAATTGGTCAATTGACTTTGGCCGGACTTAGTGAAAGAAGCGCTGGTTGTGAAGCATTTTCGGGATGGCAGATTCAGGCCATAACCATTAGAGCTAAGGGACTGAGTGGAGGTCACGATATCACTCAATTCGGAAGAGTGGTGGATTCTACTTTAAGATCAGTCAACAACTTGTTAGAAAAGTTCCATCAATCTTTCTTCTTTTACTTGTTATTATCGCCAAAATACTTTGTTTCTATTGCTACCTACTTGCCATCAGCAGTATTGATGGCAGTGTCGTTTGCCGTTAGTTCCTTAGGCTGTTTGTTAAACTCCAACCTTGGTTTCTATGATTATGTTGCTAACATCAGTAAGTTACTTACAATTTTCACTGTTATTGAATTGGGATGTTTCTTGTTTTCTGTCTACGTTCCATACTTGCTTAAACTTGATTTACTTCCAGAAACTTCGTTCATTCAGGTATTGTTGGCCAGTTTATCGGTATTGACCTTATCCGTTAGTATTCCTCCGTTCTTTAAGGATTTCCGTAAAACCACCAATGGCTCCCTCAACAAAGCAACCAGCTACTCCATAATTGCATTATCACTCTTTGTCATTTCGATGTTGATCATTACCCTTTTGATTGTTCATTTTGCTTTGGCATTGAGCGTTGGGTTATTCACACTCCCACTTACCTTCATACAACCCTTAATCACAAACTATAGCCCTACAAATAGGCTAAAGACGAACCTCAGAATAGTGGCTTGCTTGGTTGTATCAAATCCGGTGTTTGTCATCTATATTGTTGGTAGTTCTTATAGCGGTGAAGGATTTGACGGAATATTGAGCTTATTGAGAAATCTTTTAACTTCTTGGGATGAACTTCAGTGTTGGACCTGGTTCGTGGTGGTGCTAGGTTGGTTACCTTCATGGATTGGGATTGCTTTAAGTTGTGTACTTGGAAATTTCGGTGAAGATGAAGAAAAGAAAAACCAATAAATCGAATAAATTTATAAATGAAAATGTACATCACGATTCAGTATCAAGTAAATGATCCACATAGCGAAAGTGGCGATCAAGCAAAGACTAGCCGCTCACTAACAAACACAATGTGTTTAGAATCCTCATCCAGTTGGGAATTGACTTCCGATATGTATATACAAATATACTGGTTGATTATTGATCAATAATTTACTTAAATATATAATACAAATATCATATTTTGGGGTCGGAGTGTCGATTGGTATAATGACCTTACGAGGAGTACTTCTTGATAAACTCCTTATGGAAGTTCTCCCACCTGTTGATCCATTCAGTACCTGGAGGTAAGAACGTAGTTCTCACGTGGTAAGTACCAGGAGCTTGACCAAAGCCTGATCCGGGAACACAACAGATACCAGTAGCTTCCAATAACTCTTCACAGTAGACTTCGTCAATGACAGAACCAGATTTTTCAGACAATTCGAATAACTTAGGGTATTTTTCCTTGTCGAAGCTCAATCTTGGGAAGAGATACATGGCCCCTTCAGGTCTGTTACAAGTGATATCTTCCATTTTGGTGAAAGCTTCATAAAGAGAATCGGCTCTTTCTCTCAAATCATTATGAATACGGGAAGTTTCTTTATGATACAAAGGGTAGGAGTGTTCACCTTCTTTAGGGGGGTTAATCATGAGTTCGACCAACGATTGACCACTAACGACGGAACATAAATTAATGGATGTTAATTTGAAAATAACGTCTCTGACTTCTTTGGTGAAGCCAACTAATTCCATGTAACCACCTCTTTGACCACATTCACCACTGACACCTTTAGAGGTGGAATGAAGAGATGCAAGTTGTACATTGCCATAAAGGTGTGGTTTTTCAGCTAAGAGTCTGGACAACACTTTTCTGACAGAAATAAATTCTCCGTGGAAAACATTTTCTTGGTACACTTCATCGGCAATAACAACTAATCCATGTTCAGCTGCAATGTCAATGATATCTTCAATATCTTTTTCCTTTAAGATTGCCCCAGTAGGATTGCCGGGGTTAATTACTACCAAGGCTTTGATGGAAATGCCCTTTTCTTTGTTTTCTTTGATTAACCGTCTGATTTGCTTAGGGTCAGTAGACCAGCTATGGGCTTCGTCCAAGTAGTAGCCGACTGGTACAGCCCGGTTAAGGGCAATGGTAGCAGTATACAATGGATATTGAGGAATTGGAATCAAGAATCCAGAATGTTCGTCACGAGACAACACTTGGAGTAAGTATTGCACGGCAGCAGAAGCACCACTAGTCAAGAAAATATCATTGGGATTGGCAGGATAACCGTCCCTTCTGGTAATAAAGTCAGCAATTGACTGTCTAACCAAAGAAGAACCTTGCGAATGGGAATAGGCACCGATAGAGCCAATATTGTTCAACAAAGCCTTGGCTCTGTCAATGACATCCTCGGGGAAAAGGTTATGAATGGTTCTGGTTTCGGATTTATCCAAAATATGCGGGTACTGCAAAATTGATAATACTTGACGGTACCAGGTAAGAGGTTTTTGATCCAACTGTTGAGGATTACCAATGTTGGCATTGATGATTTTATCATAAGGTAAGCCATGATCTTCACCTGATTCAAGCTGAGCTCTCAATTCATCGGCTCTGATTGGAATCTTCCCTCTAACGGCATACTTGGCTTCGAGAGTAGACGAATTCAAGTCCTCGGTGGTTAATGGGCCTGCCGGAACAAAGCTACTGTTGAAACGCATGAAGTAACGAGATCCAGAGACTCTAACCACTTGGGAAATCCCACCAATGGTGAATTTCGAGAATGATACCATTATATACTACTTTCTGGCCCTGTGAAAAGTGATAATATAGATAAGAGAAAGAGGAAAAAAAAAAAAAGAGAGAAACATGGTTAAAAACTTTTTTTAAGGTTTCTACAGACGAAGTTTAATTTCGGGCGAAGTCCCCCGCATTCCCCTAAACGGCGACTCCATCGAAGAGATCCTGATCTTTGACGTGTGGCTAAAGTCCACTCGAACGGTGTTTTGACACGGGGGGTAAACTGTTCTCGGCTAGCCGGTGAGTATAGAGAAGCGAGTCGGAAGTACATATCCGCATATCAAGTCGACGGGGTTAGAAGCAAGGGAAATTTCGCGCTCTCAGCCATGCAGCATTGGTGATGGTATGTTTTGCGGTACAATTAACTGCAATATCACTCCCTGTTTTATATAAACTACCGACGACGATAAGCAAAATTTCCTTATCTCATCACAAAATTCTGTCCAGTGACGCTTAACCTGTAGTGGCATGCGCACTCCTGATAGGATGCACGGTACAGGATGCATTCTAGGAGTGTAATGCAAGGTTTCGTATGATATAAGACCAGTAAAATTCCCATACTTTCACATCTAGGTAAGTATTGTATAAGTAACTTAAGAGGGCTAACCGTTAAATAAGAAACTGACCCCTGCGATAAACGATACTAGGGACATGAACCCTTACTATTAGATGGAGACATTGCTTCCAGCAGAATAATTGCATCATGCATGGAATATGTTGTGGTGTATGGGTGTTTTCCCAAGCCGTCTCTTGCCGGTGCTCCTTCGATCTTCGATCAAATATCAAAGCACACACCTTCTATCTAAGTACATATTCCCCATGGGTCTTAACACTCGGATTGTGGTGCTAACATTGAGCTTGTATTGATATAACTGCAAAACTCTCTCCTCCATCCCTGAATGCTTCATATCAACCCCCCATTTTAGCTGCGTTTGTTCATCTTGCATAGTGCGTTTCTCACTCCACTATTTTTCAACACACGCACCACTACGAGCACTGGAGATCACCATGAACAGTAAAGTAACCATGTCTAATGACCATCAGAAGTGAGCTCGCACAATCTTGTTGCAACATAGGCTTCGTAGCCAGGAATTCCTTTTTTCCGGTTTTTTTTGTAGGCCTCCAAAATCATCCGAAACTTATTATTCCTGTAACTTCCAATCGCCTGATTCGGTACACCCCCTGAAAAATTATTATATAAAAAGAAGTTCAAGTCTCCTCTTCACGAAAAATGTATATTTTCTTCTTATCATCTTCAATAACCCCATGTCCGAGATTCACCAAAGAAGGTTTTCATTGGCAGTGGAGTCCCCACAAGAAGTCTCTCCTGTTGATGTACCCCCCAATAGACCCTTAGTAGCATTCTTAATAGATATGAATCATCCTCGTCTTGAGAGTTCAACCCCTAACCTATTGCATTCTCCCTCTGATCGTCTTGGTCTTCATCGGTCACTATCAGAACCGGGTTCCATGAATAACTATACCACACACTCGTACAATATATGTAAATTAGTTCCAGGGTCAGTTCCCATGGCTAAAACGCCTGATAGAAGGTATTCGGTTTCCGACTTAAACAGTAGCAACAGTAAGTCCACTTCAGATAATAATTTGTTCAAGTACACTCGGCTGTCTTTCAACCATCATAGGCGAAACTCGGTGGCCCTCAAATTTCAAAATCCTAAATTTGTCGATAATTCAGCCGTTCGTTATGGCTCTTAGTTGCTATATCACTGATGTGTATAGTAATGCATAATGATTAATGTCCCAACAAAAAGAAATAATGAGATTTGCTTCATAGCAATTACGGAGTTCAGTTGGGTTGCTGTATCATCTTCAACCAACCAAACTTTTATTGCTAATTAATTTTCTCTTGGTTGCTGGTATTGTCGTATGGCTGCTTTATCTCAGTACATTTCATGATCTCATCACACTATTTATGGCTATATTGCTCTATTTATGGGTGCAAAAAAAAAAACAATTTTTCGCGTGATCATCTCCTAGTCCGTACCGAAGTAGAGGGAGTCGATGAACCTGGTTCTGAAATTCCAATCAGTATCCTTAAACCCTTCTTGATTGTACCATTGCAAGGTCTTGTTCTCTTCGTCAATAGAACTCAATTTCCCTATGACAATGTTAATTTTGGGGAACACATTATGTATTCTTCTTAACCCAATCTCGGTACATAGATAACAACAAACAATTATATCACTCTGTTCGATTTTATGATCGATTAAAACCTGTATTGCCATAATGGAGGCGGCTCCACTAATAATTTGCGCATCAAATAGGAAAATCTTCTTGTTTTCTGTAGTAGTCAAATTCTTGGGTAAGGACTCGGTATGCAATTGGGGTTCTCCAGTTTCAGAATCTGATTGGATCAACAACTTTCCGATCGAGATCTCCGGGAATGTCTTCTTGATAGAGTTCATGAAACAATCCCCCGATCTAATGATATTAACAGCAAAGATCTCATCTAATGGCTTGAGTCCTTCAAATTTATGGTTTGATCCTGTAGTGATGGTAATTGGCTCGTATCTGGCTAAGTGTTCAATGGCAGTTTCGATAATCAAAACCGATACCCTATCGAAGTAAAATATAAAGTCGGATCTTTCGGTGTATTGATTGAATAATATCGAGTGGATCCCTTTAGTGTGATTATTGTTTGGTAATATACTCACTACCTGCTTATCTATCAATTCATCCAATTTGAAGTCATTATGATGTCCCAATCGCCGTAAACGCTTCAAATGTAATGATGACTTTATCGACAATTGCTTTTGAATATGCTTGATCATTAATGTGATGGCAGTGACATTCTCCAATCCCCGGGGTATCACCAAATCAGCATTGTCCATGGTGGGGTAAACGTATCTAACAGCATTGGGTTTAACGAATGTTTCCCACTGTTTCATGGCTCCGCTTAAATCTCTTCCACGGTACAAAATATCCCTCGTTAATCGTCTTGACAAGCAAATGTCTAAATCGGTATCCACATATATTTTGATATCCATTATATCCAATAACCTCTGGTCATATAATGCGTATATCCCTTCAATTATGATAACGTTGGCTCCATAGATAGTTGTGGTCTTTTCCGTTCTTTGATGCTTGGAAAAAGAATAAACTGGAATTTCTGTCTTCTCTCCTCTTTTCAAACTCTTCACCTTCTCATATAGTAAGTCCAAATCAAGTGATTTGGGGGTATCGAAGTCCCATTCATTATTAAATGCCCTGATCGATTCTTCTTTAGTTAATGGCTTGTAGAAATTATCGAACGATAAAAGTACAGTCCATGGCTGATTTAATTCCTGGATGATTTTTTGCGAAACAGACGTTTTACCACTTCCTGAGTTACCTGCTACTCCAATTATATAGGGCTCCGTCCATGGTGGAATATAAGTGGAAGTACCAATCACTTCACTGTCCGTAGATCTATCAAAATTCATAGGACTGGGGCTGAAAAATGAACTATCAGGTCTATCGGGAACAATACGAGAGGATCGTCTCCCTCTTTTGGAATCCTCTTGTTCAGTCATTATAGGGTAATTGCTCTGGTGGTTGGTTATATTCGTCATTGAATTTCTCAAGATAAAACCTCATCTCTAAGTTTTCGCGACAAACCTCATCTCTAACTTTCTAGGACAAAATCTCATCTCTAACTTTTTAAGACAAACCCCCATTCAAACTCTCAATGGCAAACATACTAACTGGTAAAGGACGACATCGAAGAAGAGATGCTGGTGGCTGGTCTTCGGATAGTGAAGAAGAGTTGGAGGTAAAGAATGAAGTAGCAGAAGAGAAGGAGCCATCGGTTGATTTTGATGAACTACGAGACCAATCCAGAAAGAACTATTTGCTGAAAAGACACGAAACAAAACTAGAAGAACTAGAGAAAGAATTGGAACAGTTGAAGGGGAGCTCACCACAGGAGTATATTCGTAAATTGAAAGTTTATCAGTTATTGAAACTGGGCAATGAACGGAGTGGAAGTGCTGCTGGAGAGGTTGGACAGTTATATGATCTTCCAAGTGATTATGTAACTGATAAGGGGAAGATTGATCGAAAACGAAAGCACGATCTACTAAATGTCAAATCGAAGGACTCTGAACCTGAGATTGAAGATCAAAATAAACGAAGTGGCACTAATCGGTATGAAAATCAATGGGAATTGGACCAATTGAAAAAGGCACAAGGGCTAGAAGGATCAAACATCGACAAAATCGAATTCTCTGGCCAGGGAGATTATGAATTCGTTTTTGATGACTCTCAGTTTGTTGATTTTACCGATGACGAAGAGGGATTGGAAGGAGATGATGACGACAACGAGAATGACATCCAAACCACCTCACAAACTTATAGAACTCAGATTGAACAAACGAGAAAGTCTCTCCCAGTATTCAAATTTCGTGAAAGCTTTCTCGAATCAATTGACAAGCATCAAGTATTAATTGTCGTGGGTGAGACTGGTTCAGGAAAAACAACTCAACTACCGCAGTACCTTCATGAAGCAGGATATTCGAAACGGAAGGATGGCGGCGATGGCTTTTTACAGATTGGCTGTACTCAACCACGTAAAGTGGCTGCAACTTCGGTGGCAGCAAGAGTCGCCGATGAGATGGGAGTGAAATTAGGAGAAGAGGTTGGTTATAACGTGAGATTTGATGATAATACCTCTAAAAACACAGTGTTGAAATACTTAACTGATGGTATGTTGTTGAGAGAGTTCCTCAATGATCCCATCCTATCGAACTATGGAGCTTTGATGGTAGATGAAGCCCATGAAAGGACAGTATCTACTGAGATTATTCTCAGTTTACTCAAAGACATTATCCGAGAACGTAGCGATTTGAAATTAATTATTGCATCTGCCACTATCAATGCTCAAAAGTTTTCTGATTTCTTTGACGGTGCCCCCATTTTCAATATTCCTGGTCGGAGATTTCCCGTCGATATTCACTACACTAAGAATCCTGAGGCAAACTATATCCAGGCAGCCATCACCACCATCTTTCAAATACACACAACACAAGACACTCCAGGAGACATCTTGGTGTTCTTAACGGGTCAAGAAGAAATAGAGACCATGGAGGAAGCTTTAATAGATGCCACTGTGAAGCTAGGGTCCCTGATAAAGAATTTAATCGTCGCCCCCATCTATGCCAATTTACCCCCAAACCTACAAACAAAGATTTTCGAACCTACACCTCCAAATACTAGAAAAGTTGTTTTGGCTACGAATATCGCTGAAACCTCGATTACGATCGATGGTATTAGTTATGTCATTGACCCAGGTTACGTTAAGGAAAATGCTTTCAATCCCGTGACAGGAATGGAGAGCTTGGTGGTGGTGCCTTGTTCAAGAGCTTCTGCTGATCAAAGGGCAGGGAGAGCCGGGAGAGTTGGACCTGGGAAGTGCTTTCGATTATACACCAAGTGGTCATTCTATAATGAGCTACAAGCCAACCCTACTCCGGAAATCTTACGGGTCAACTTAACATCGATAGTATTATTACTATTATCATTAGGTATTACGGATTTAATTGGCTTCGAATTTATGGATCCTCCAAGTTCTGATACCCTCATTAAATCATTGGAGTTGTTGTATGCACTCGGGGCTCTCAATTCGAAAGGTGAATTGACGAAAACCGGCCGTAAGATGGCAGAATTTCCCATTGATCCAATGTTTTCCAAGAGTCTTATAAAAAGCAGTGATTATGGAGTGTCGGAAGAGATTTTAAGTATCATTGCATTATTATCCGAGAGCTCGAGCTTATTCTACCGGCCCAAAAATAAGAAGGAAGAGGCTGACAAAAAGAAGGAGACTTTTAATCACACTGTTGGTGATCATTTGACATTACTTAATATATGGGAGCAGTGGGCCGACACTAGTTATTCGAACTTATGGTGTGAAGATAACTTTATTCAGTACAAGACTCTCAAGAGAGCTCGCGATATAAGGGAGCAGCTACTCAAACTATGCAATAGAACAGGGATCTTAGTAGATAACGATGATAATGAACCAAAAAATCCTGATGATAAACTTATGAAAATTCAAAAATCAATTACGGCAGGATTCTTCCCCAATATCGCAAAATTGGGAAGTATGGGAGACTCCTATCTGTCGGTAAAAAAAAACCAGCCGGTATATATTCACCCATCTTCATCATTGTATTCAGTTAAACCACCTCCAAAAATACTCTTGTACCATGAATTGGTTCTCACAAGTAAGGAATACATGAGAAACTGTATGTTGATTGACAGCAAGTGGTTGACAGAATTAGCACCCCATTACTACAGCAAAAAAGAGTTAGAGGGGCTAAATGGGAAGCTAAACAGGTATAAATAGAAATAGAACAGTAAGCATTTACATCATCTGTAGAATTTTGCAGCCATCTTCAAACGGTACCATTGAAAAGATAGTAAAATAGTGAACATCTTATCTTTATGATCTGACATCTTTCGAATATCTCTCAAATATACTTTCTAAAAGATAGATTTTTTCACTTTATTCCGTTTCGGTCTCTTCTCTCACTTGTATTTTACCAAACTTCACTTCAAAATCTAAGAAAAAACGAAATTTTTTGCATAATTATACAATTTACAAAGAACTACAGAATGCTTCAGCAACTTACCGAATCTCTTTTCTTAGTCAAAATGAACTCTAGAAAGGCTGTGTTTTCTCTTATTAGCCTCTCACTAGCCTTTAACTATCTCAGATGCTCTCCGTCTTTTTTAAAGTCTCGCTTGAGCCGAGAACGGAACGCGGTTTTCGCGTCTTACAAACAAATAAATAGGATGTGGAAAATTAATCTTTAGTCACACTAGGACAGCAATTCGGAGCTCAAGGAGACAACTCTTTGTCAAACATCATGGAGAAATATAGTCCATTGATGCCGTTTGCATTCACGTCATCTACTAGTGAGAAAATTGCCTTGAATACTACACCCAGAAACCGAAAGATCATCGATGAAAATGCTCAAAGCATGTACCATACCCGAGGAAACGGCCCTAAAGCTAAGGGGCCCAAAATCTCAGTAGCTCCTAGTTTGAAACGTAAGATGGGAGCCAGCTTCAACGAAAAAGATGATATAAAGAGAAGAGATTTTCTTGAGGAGTTAGACAGTGAACCTACGTTTGTTGATGACAGTGATGATAACAAGGAAGTATTTACTAAGACTGAACACATCCAATTCGATGATGGTAACAACACCCTGGACACAGATACCGATAATGATGCTCAAAATTTCTCAAAGAAAAAGCACACATTTACATTGCCTAGCAGTCCAACATCGGGCCCCCAAGTAGACCAAAGCTATAGCTTCAATTTCAGTGTACCTGTATCGCCAGCAGCAAACTTCCCTAGTGAAAGTCAGCACAGTGACTTTGATATTGAATTCCAAGAGCAACAACCGGTGTTAAACCCCTCACAGAGTAAGAAATTTACCGTTCATGAATTGAGTTCAGAAACAGACTTCGGTATAGATTCCTTCAATCGCTACAGAAACCCATTTCAAAATTGCCCATCTACTGATGGCAACACCGAATCAGAGGACTACAAGAAACAAATCCGACGTCTCGAAAATACTGCCCATGAAAAAATCATGCATGCATTTGAAAATATGGATAGCTGTATCGACTTGCAAGGATTAGCTCTCACGGAAATCCCTGAAGATATCAAAGATTTAGATGATCTCGTAATATTTTCTTCCAAAAGTAACCCTGTTGTATATCAATTATACCTCACTGATAACAGATTAAGATATTTGTCTCATCCTCTTTTTGCATTCACCAAATTGAACGTGCTTGGGTTGCGCAAGAATAGGTTATCTGAGATTCCTCCCTTGATAAGTAAACTTGAAAATTTGACCGACTTATCAATGGGAACAAACAGATTGGAGTACTTGCCTCAGCAAATTCTTCAACTACCAAAGCTCGAGTTTTTAAGAGCATGGCCAAATCCTTTCTTGCCAATACCTAAAGATGCGATCGAGAGGAAAGCAAAACCGGCTAACTCGAGTAGATATAAAACTCATTTCAGCCCCATAAGATGGAAATCTAGTACTCATCGATCTCTTCCTACATTGAAGACTTTGTGTCTTAGTAAAATAGCCAGATATGATGTCACGTACCAGGAAACGAGAATTTGGAAAAAACACACACCAAAAGTTCTTCATGGCCTAATTGCATCTGCCATTACCAAAAGTCAGTTCCAAGAAACCTGTAGTGAATGTGACACCATAGCTGTCGAACCAGTTGCAGAAGCGTATGAATGGTGGTATTATCTTCAAAATAAGAATCTCCCCATCAGAAAACAATTCTGTAGTGGGATTTGTGCTGAAAAATGGCTATCTGAATCAATGAGTGAAATTTAACTACTTAAGCATTTGAAACGAACGTATGACTAAATGATATCTACTTTACTAAATAATCGAATATATATATTCATGGCTCTAATTCGTTTGCCTCTGTTGTAATCACGTAATTGCTGGGGAAAAATCCAACCTTTCCTTCAAGTTCTCCTTTCCACCAAGTAGATGAGTCATCTGTGATTCTAATAATATCTCCTGTTCTGATCGTCAAGTCATCTGCTTGTAAAGCTTGGAAACTGAATTGAGCAATGCAGAATTTTGAAGAAGACGAGGAGACAATAAGTTCGTTTCCAGCCGTGAGACTATCAAAATATTGCTTTCTGAAATTTGTAATGAACATTTCGTCAAGTTTATTTATGACTTCCCCAGTGTCTTGAGTATATCCATTCACTGTATGGCTCAAAAAATCTTCTGAAGTGATATCAGTAGTTATATTAAAACTATCTTTAAGACAGAGGACATTGGAGCTGATTTGATAATCAACCATCAATTGAACGTAGTAAATCAGAAGATATAATGGTTCTAAAAAAGATGTTACCAATTTGAAGAAATAAGGTAACTCCTTTTTGAGGTTGTCATTAATACAATCATATTCTTTCTTTTGATCTTCCACTTTTCTTTCAAGATGATAAAGCTGATTAGATTGTCTTACACTCATCTCACTTTGCTTCTGTTTCAACAGCAATGATTCATGTTTGTTGTAGAGCTTATCATACTCGTACTTTACCAGTGACCTGTTCTTGATTCGCTTCTTAATGCATTGGATTAAACTCAAAACTTTTTCAATTCTACTAGTGACATTCACTGCGAACAACTCCAATTCATCTTTAATAGTGGCGAGTATAATAGTGGAAACTTTCTGATAGATTCTGACATTCTCCCATTTTTTGAACTCATTAGAGAACAACTTCCTTTCTGGAGATGATATCGATATTTGACTAATAGAATCAAGATCTCCAGATGTATTCATTTGGTTTCTCATATTCAACTCCATGAATACATTTCTTGAAAGACCGGCATAAGGGTCAAATAATGATTTAGCCGCCTCGGAGACTTTGTTCATCAGCTGGCAAACTTCAAGTACCTGGTCCTTGTATAGGGCGGTTGATTTTAGAGATTTCCGGAAACTTCTTTCTATTTGAAATAGTTGAATCTCTAAGTCGTCAAACACTTCATCAACCAAGTACGAACCAAGTTTGGCTTTCTGTTTGAGTTTTTGTGGAGTATACTTCAAAGTGTTCCAATCTAAATGATCGCCAGCAGATTTCAAGCTTTCTGACTTACAAAGTCTAGAGACAAATGAAGTTACTTCATGTATTTTCGAGCTGGCATCCTCCGTTTTCGAATCCATGGCTTATAAGGTGCTCTTTGTTGAATACAAGGTTTTTTTTTTTCAGCCGTTTTTCGCAGCAAAAACATTAAATAATTGAATACAGAAATAAAAAAAAATCTATGAAAAGAAAAATCCGCTGGTTAAGGATGCCCGTGGTTTGAGCCAGGCCATGCGGATATCTTTTCTGCGGGTGAAGATCTACCGCTGTTTTCGTAAGAGCTCGTGCTAAGCTCGATCACTTTATCAGAGTTTTGAAGTTCGCTAATAACATCGAGTTGGGTATGCAAGCTCCGTTTTCTTTGGAAGTCCTCAGGACTCTCCAAATTATTGATCTCATTTCGTAAATTGATAATTTTCTCTTGAATTAAGTCATCAAGAGAGGATATCAATCTATCTCCGAAGTTCTTATCGGTGGGCAAATTCAAATATATCTTGCTTTGTAGAACTTTCACAGTCTTTAAATTGTCGACACTCTTTTGAAGCTTCAAAGCCATGTTACTGGATTTCCCAAAATTATCATCAGACGGAGGATTAATCAATAATAAAGCAGCGTAGTATAACATAATGTGAATGTGAACGGGAACGTACTTCAAGTTGCTGAGGATATCCTTATCATTTAACACCAAATTAAGAACAGTGTGTGCCGCCGTTACTGCAATGTTGGCATTGATAATAGCTTCATTTTCACTCAAAAATTCTTTGTTCGAAACAAACGCATCTTCATCATCACTATCCTCCGAATCAGAATTTTCTTTGGAAGAAGTCAAAGCAATAATCTTCTTCTTGGGTGGAACCTGACTAGTCAGATATTTGGGAGTAGTGCTATTCCATTTAGGGAACACTACCGTTTCATCATCACCAGGTTTCATCTGAAGCTGCCTTACTGCATCCGAATTAATGTGCATCTTGGCAAAGTTGTAATAAATTAAAGTAGACTTTGACGACCAGATTGCTCCATTATTGACGGGTGATAATAACACTGTCCAGGAAACCATCCATCTATCTAATTCTAAATTACTTTTAGAGGGTATACCCAAAGATGAAGGAGTTAAAAGATCCCAAGCATTGCCTTCGAAGGCTTCATCAAGTGCTTGATTATATTCAACTTGTGCTACTAGTTTCAAATCGGTGAGATATTGCTTGGAATAATAATCGTTGTTACGGGCTTCAGTTTTATCGAGAGATTGATCTTCCCGTACTTCTTCAGGTTCAGAAGTTTGAGTAATGAGCTCTTGCTTCTTGGTGATCAACAATTCTCTACTATGTTTGAGAGAGTAATCCTCGGAGTTGACTAGTCTTTGTCTATTAAATGTCAAACTTTGTTGCCCATCCAAGACATATAATAAATACCAAAGTTTCAATCGATTTCTTTCACTCAAGGTGGTTCCATCATTTTCATCTGTAGTATATTCACCTGTTGGTGGTTTATTCAATCCAATTTCCTTTGCTAGTTGTAAAGCGAGTCCCGTGAACATTTGGGAATCAGAAAGCCAGAAACTACAAAGCACTAAAGCCACGATCGTATTGAACCCATCGACTTCAGTTTTAGGACTTCCTTTGAGCAATAATTTACCGCAAAGATCATGGAGATACCGTTGAAGTTGACCCAGTTTTTGCGAAAGTTCACGATCGGGATAATGCATGGATGCTATGGTGCATATGGCACAGATTAAAATCGGAGATGAATCCCAGATGGAGTCGACGGAAAACTGGGAGATTTCGAATCCGAACAACTGGGGAGAAATGTTGTCATCGAAGAATTTGAACAATGTTCGGGCTTGGGAGATATCAAGAAATCCATGCCTGAAGTCTTGTGGGAGAGTTTGGTAGTGCATGATTTTGGGAGAGACTTTTATTCTTTTTTCATGAGAAGTAGGAAGGTGCTCCAATTCTCGTTTATGAGAGGGTGGAGGTGCTGATGGTTCAGGGTATGATGGTGAATATGGTCGAGAAGATAGTAAGTAATCGGACAGGAGGTATGGCGGATGTTGTCGAGAATGGAGTGACAGTTGGGGTTGATGATTATGATTATGATTATGATGATGATGATGAGGACTCTGTTTTTGGTAGACAAATTGGTTGAATTGTTGTTGGTTTTCAAGCAATAGGGTTTGGTTACTTCTTAAAACGTCCACCAAATCATTAAGTTTATCATCGAAGATGTTTATTTTGTTTTCGATATGGATTTTCCACTGTTCATCATTAGGTTCTCGAGGAATGGGAGGGGTAGCTGTGTTGGAGTATTGTGAAGATGGTGTTGTGAAATGGAATCCATTTTGCGAGGTCGATGATGTGTTTGGGGCTGCTTGAGGGAAATGAGTCTGAGATAACGGGTTCAATGGAGGAAGTTTTATTTCATCACGAGGCATTATCGAGGAACCGCTGGTTTGGGTTGGCACGATCTGGGGTAGGTTAAACGACGGAAGCTTAGGAGCAAACTGACAGTTTACTGCTTGGCCATTCTTTATACACCGTTCACAAGGAAGACCATTGGTGTATATGCATTTCACTTTTGATTTTTTACAGTTGGAACACGGTTTTGTTCTCTTTTCCTTAGCCATGTTCGAGGGCTTAATAGTAACTTTTCTCGTTTGCTGTTATTGAGGCATGGGACCTGGTCTTTTGTAGATAAGCTCTTCTTCAAGAAATGTTCTCAAATCGATTCCGTACACCAATAAAATCTGAGCCATAAAACCCGTGCACCAAATTTCGGCTAGACACATGCAGAGCCGGCGCATGACAGTTGCACCCCGGATTCAAGAAATGTGGAGGGGGAAAATCCATTACTTTTCTTTGTAAGAACAAAAATGTCGATGAAATCCAAAATCAAGGCCTTTTTCGGCCCCCAGAGACAATACGTAGTTTCTGGAGCATCACCTAGTCCTGCCAAATTTGGATTCAAGATCTTGCTGTGGTACATAAGTCACGATTTACCAGTTGTGCCGGTTAATCCCAAAGAAGACGAAATATTAGGCCAGCCGGTGGTTAAGAACATCACAGACATTGTTGAGGCAGCGGTTGCAAAAAGCAAAGCAGGAAATTATGATTTAGGAGGTTCTGATGGTGTTAGCATTTCGTTTTTGACGCCGCCAGGAGTGACGGCAATGACGTTGAAGCAGATTGCCTCCGTGAAAGGCTTCAGAGACGTGGTTAAAGGTGTATGGTTACAACCTGGAAGTTATGACTACGACGTTTTGGAGGTGGCGGATAAAATTGGGTTGAACGGTGTGTTGATTGAAGAAGACGAATGTATTTTAAAGAGAGGCGAAGAAGGATTATATAGTGCCAACTTATGAGGGAGAGAGATGGTGAGCGAAAATTATACAGTGATTTTTCGGGGCTGGTAATGATAAAACAAGAGCGCCAACTTTATGGATTGATAGGAACTCCAACTTTATGGATAGACAAGAGCGCCATCTTCAGACTTCTTCACTCAGAACTGATGGTGAAGTGAATAGACAAATACATATATTAATCAAGAATCTTTTTAATGTAGGTGCCCCAGCTGGCGTCATCGTCGTTGGCTGCCTCGAGCTCTTGTTCGACATCAATCGTGTAAGGGAACGGGGAAGTGTCCAACGACGTTATTGGTGGAATATGTTCTTTATTAGAATCGGCAATGGTGATGATTTTGAGAAGGGTTTCTTCAAAACTATGGGCAGATACCTTCATCGGGCTTTCGAATTGATTATCAAGAGGCAAGCACTTTATATTTATGATCCAGGTTTCCCATAGTTTGGTATCTTCAGTGTCATCATTCTTTCCTTGGCCAAACCAGCCGGTTTTCTTTTTGGATTTGGTGAATTGCTTATCGAAGAACCTTATTTGGACGTGGCCCCATTTGACGTTTCTGTCTTCATAGATCCCGGGGTTACTGCTGACAAGACCATACGGCGATACTTCTTCTTGTTGCTGTTTTGAAGAGGCTGATGGGTGGAAATATTTCCTTAGGAGTTGGTCTACCTTTTCATCGATCAACGAGTCTAGTTCAGGTAGATGGGTTACAGTGGGGTATGTTATCCCTAGAAACTCGTCGGTTGCTGGCTCTATAGGACCAAAGAGACGATAGAAGAAAATCGACCATATTATACCTAATTATGTTAGTATTTTCCCTTTAGACAAGCTAGGGATACTTGTTGGCGGTAATCAACATACCTTTGACTGACTCCCTCACTACCGAGCGCTCGGCAGTTAAGTTGAGGATGAACTTCATCTTTATGTAGGGACGAGGTGGTTATTTGGTGTGAGCGGTCATAAGATGTATGGAGACGATTTGAAAAAATAGTGAGGCAAATGATAAAAGAAGAAGGTAATATAGATGAAAGAAATCAGATAAAAGGCGTGAGCGGTGTGACAGTGTTTTTTTTTTGTTGAGATAAGAAGTTTGGTGCATCCGAGAACGAAAGAACCCTGAACAGATACACAACCGATAGGCTAGCAGAAGCGGATCGTAGCTGCTTTCTCTATAAGAAAGCACAGGTGACTTCTAAGAGGACACAGAGTGAGGTGTGGATTAAACTATAGACAAGATAAGCGCTGTAACTGTTAGGTGTTGGCTGATTTATGGGGTTGCTGTAGGTGTAGCTTTGCTGTTTGATGGAATGCTGTTTAAGGGAATTCTATGTAGCGACTACTGCGTAGCGGTACTATGCTCTGGTCAATTGTAGATCAACATGGTGTAAGTTCAAGCAGGTCTACGACGTTTTGGAGTAGGGGACTGGAACACCTCATAGACATACTGTCCCTTTCTCATTTTCTCAATCAATTGGCTTACTTCAGGCACCACTGATTCTCGTAATACGTTGACATCCTCACTACTAAGCTTTCCAAGGACAAAATCAGCCATAATGTCCTTATCACCACTAGCAATTGGACTACCTACTCCCACTGCTATTCGAGTATACATTTTGCCTAGTCCCAGATCCAAACTCTTGAGTCCGTTGTGGCCACGAGCCGAGGACCCTTGCGGTCGGACCAATATCTTACCGAATGGCACTCGGGTATCGTCACAGATGATTACAAGCGCAGGGGAAGCCAGCGATTGGAGTTTTTTGAACTTATTCCACGCCGTGGTTACAGGAGGACCGGTTATGTTCATATAGGTGGTATTACACTTGTACAACCAAACGTCCTGGTTCGTGGACGTGTCACCATGTGGAAGGGCAGACTTGCTGAAGGAGCCAAATTGTCCATTGTGAACCAATTCATTGAGTATCCAATGGCCTACGTTGTGCCTGGTGTTGTGGAATTGTGAAGTTTCTGGATTACCGATGGAGGCAACGAGAATCGCCGGAGGTTTATCGGCGATCTTGGTATTAAGGGATCGGATAGGCTGCAACCTTAGACAGGTACGGAGAAAGAGGTATTTCTGTCGAAGCATGAATATGAAGCCGAACATGAAAAGTAATGAGCAGAAAATAGATAAGATGAGATAAAGCGCACCAAAGACAAAAGTACTGAAGATGCTGCATTCAGAAAGTAGAAGATTGACTAAACAGTAATATAAGTATAAGGTATCATTCGATACTTCGACTTAAACTCAATTTTCATATGAGAAGACTTTTTTCCTAGTTGATATCATTGCTTCTTTTTCTTGTAGCTTCCATCTCCTACATCTCTGTCGCTCGTAGAACCGACAGCAGCGCTTGTCGGCTGTCATATAATCATTATAAATCTATACACTTGGTTGATTGGCTAATTCCGTCAAATTACTATGAGATTTCTGATATCTCAAATGTTGAGACTTGGAGACTTTCTTCAATTCAGTTAATCTTTCTCTCAATGATGGGACATCTCTCAAATTCTTCTCTAATAAAAGACGTTCTTCCTCGAATTTTAATCTTCTTTCCGCATCTAATTCTCCGAAGAAATATCCTCCTTTACCATCGAATTTCAACAAATAGTTATGGAAGTGCCATAAAGCTGGTCTATGAGCCACCGACAACAACGAAATTCCTAATTCTTGTGCATGCTTGTACATGAATTGTTCCATGGTAGGTGAGACAGCTGAAGTACATTCGTCAAGGACGGCAAATTTGGGTTGATGATAATATAATCTGGCCATGGCCAATCTTTGTTGTGCTCCGACAGATAATTCTTCGCTCCATTCTTTAACTTCATCCCAGGAATCGTCTCCACTGGTCAACAATTCATCAAGGTTTAATATGGTTAAAATATCCTTCAAATCCTTATCAGTTTTCTTATGAACATTCTTCTTATATTGTTCTAAAGTATGAGGATAAATGATTTGCTCACGAAGAGTTCCTCTACACAAATATGCTCTTTGAGGAATGTAAAACATGTTTTCGGTTTTAGGAATGATAATTTCTCCTTCTTTACATGGCCATAATCCTCCCAACATTCTGAATAAGGAAGATTTACCCGATCCATTGGGTCCAGCAATCAATAAATGCTGACCGTGCTTGATACTAAAATTGAGAGTCTCAATAAGAGTAACATCGGCTGGGGTAACCAATCTGACATCTTTGAAAGTAACTTCATTACCATAGGTGACAGTACCTGTTTTCTCATCACCTGAAGGTTTCTTCTTACTATCCTTGATAGTTTGCAACACATCTTGTAAATCAGCAACCCTGGAAGCATGACCAATCACTTGAAGAAGATATCTTCTTGAATAAATTAATCTATCTAACGAATCCGAAACACTTAAAAGTAACCTTCTGTTGGTGATGAAAGTACTAGAAGCGGAAGGATCCGGTTCTTCCCCAAGATATTTGTTAATGAAAACAGGAGCGGAACACAACACCAAACCAGCGGCACCCCAAAAGTATTTGACAATGAATGTCTGAGCAACTTCATGAACTGCTCTTTTCCAGTATTCCATCTTTAAGAACCTTTCTAATTGATAGTAACAGTAGTCAAGATAATCTAATTCACGCTTATGACCTCTCAAAAACGCAATTTCTTCACTATTGGTCACAACCTTAGAGTGTGCTGATCTTAATTGACCTTCCAAGTGAGCTCTTTCGGAGGCTAATTTAGCAAATGGAGGAGAGAAGAATCTTAATACAAAAGTAGAAAAATAAGCAATGATACCAAGAGCCAAGGTCCCTTCACCACTACCTACACCACTTTTAGATAATTCTTTAGCACAAAGTAATAAATCAAGAGTTGGTTTTAATAACTGGCCTGGTAAACTGGCTAAAGCAAGGGATAATCTGGCCACATCAGTTGAAAGCCTTTGATCTGGATCCTTAATTTTTTTATCAGATAGTTGAATCAAAGAATAATAATTTGGATCTAAATTATCGGGCAAGTAATCATCCAATATACTATTATTGATGTTGATTCTCAAGTTCTGACGCATTTTACTTTTAGTCCAATTTAGTAAAGAATTCACTATCGATGCTGGTAAACCCAAAAACATCCAGAAGGCTAATAATTTCCCGAATCGTCTTAATCTTTTAGTGACCAATGCCCCAACCAATTTACCATCTAAACTGGCAACTTTGATAGTTAAAAAGGTTCTTACTACTAACAAGACGAGATGACAAGCAAAGTAACCCACCACGGGACTCGTAACTGAGGGAACTGCTGCTTTCCATAAACGACGGGAGGCCGCCTTAGAAATCTTAGGTGACTTTTTCAGGGAAGGAGGTAGTGACATCTTTTTATGGTGATTGCTAGATGACGCATCAGCCAAATCTTTAGTCTTATCATCGGCATTACTGTTGTCTGATTTGGAACTGGTATTCGTTTGCGTGGCCCCCGAAAACGCAGCAATGACAAGGATGATATAGGAGGAATTAAGGAAGAGGGAACGATTACCCTTATAAACACGGAGAAGCGACGACGTGAAGGTGTCAGTCGGACTTGAAACGGTGCTGGTCATGTAAATCTATAAAGCGGTACCGAACAGAAGCTTGCTGTGTCTGAAGAGAAGAAATGGTGTTGAGATAGATGCGCTGGAAGGTCTTTGTGGGGCAGCAAGATTACGTAAGGGGTCGAATTTTACCGAGGTACTTGGTGCACGGGTTTTTGGGTTTTTGGGTTCACGGCCTAGAATATTACTATACATCATCTTATATACATACGCTACTGAGCTAGCTCGTCTACTAGCTCTCTAAACTCTTTCTTCTCGTTCTCAATTTTGTTGCCCAACTCCTCCATGCGGGTGAAGTAGAAGTGGTTGGCCAAGTCGGTGGTGTTCTTGCAGTCGTTGTGCTGCTCTAGTAGATCCTGGTAGAGTTTAGAAACTTGAGAACTGGTGAGAGGCAGCGTCATCGGCAATTTATCTTGGGC
Source organism: Isabelozyma rhagii (assembly GCA_003708185.3). Lineage (NCBI taxonomy): Eukaryota > Fungi > Ascomycota > Pichiomycetes > Serinales > Metschnikowiaceae > Isabelozyma > Isabelozyma rhagii. Next base: position 144,548 of record PPNO03000008.1, on the reverse strand, counting down.
TATCGAAATCTGTGTAGCTTGGTGTTCAAACCATTGTTTGGCGATATCGTCTAGCTTTTTTTCATTGGGATGTATGGAGTCTGGTTTTATAAGTCCTTTCGTGTGTAGTAGCTGAGTGAGTAGTAGCAAGTCTCGATTATTGTACGTTGATGCCTTAACCAATGCCGGATTAGCCATATCTCACTCTAAAGTTCAAACGTTGATCACTTGCAACCCAGTTTTGGTGAAGGTAAATTTTCACAATTCCAGTTACAGGGTCGTGTTATTCCCGATTTGTCAACAAACATAAACTAGAAAAGAATCCTGTTCCTTAGCTTCCTGTTCTTTAACAACCTGTTCCTTTACGTTTGTTCTCTCTACTGCCGCACCTTCTCCAATGATGTCCCAGCAATCAGGGCAGCCTGGGAGTAATTTCGAGGAGAAGTTTGCTGAAATCGATATCAACATCCCTAAATTGCAGCCTTCATACTCTTTAACAAATGGCCATGCGAAGTCCCAATCAAAAAGGTCTATGCCCAAGTATCCAGCCAGCTTGTATCCCAACTCTAAAGCACTCCCACGAACCCCTAGTGGGAAGGTCACCAACGATGGATCTAGAAACACAACCCCATCGAAGTCCCCAGTACTATCTACTGCAAGAAGAGCCGAGTCTCGGTCCCTAAAACACCTGTCTTCCGGAGACTTACTACTGGTCCCCAAACTTGGTCAGGTAAAGCCATCACCAGTAACTAAACTGCCCCAGTTTCCCAACAACTCCAATAAAGTCCTGCCTCAATTGCCCAAAAACACCAGCAAACTCCTGCCCCAGTTCTCTTTCATGAGAGATACTTCATCATCCACACTCAAGAAGCAAGCAACACCGAATAACTCCATAAAACAACCACCTGCCCCTCACGACTCCCCATCCAAGTATCGTTCTGTTTCTGAGTCCCATAAAATCATTAATCATAAAAAGCGACCATTGAGAACTATAAGCACGTCTGTACCATCAATAACCCAGTCTTCATCTCGTGCTCGACTAGTATCTAATTCAATATCAAAACCAAAACCATCTGACGTAACCAATATTTCCTACAGCAGTAAAACATCTGAAATGATGAGCAATACCTACATACTGAACAACCCCTACAGTAGACAATCTGAAGTAACAAACAATACAGACTCAGAATCCGAGGAATCCGTTCCTCGACCCAAGAAAGAACATCCATATAAGGCTCTTACTGCAAAGACTCCAGATTTGACCCGAACGGTACGAACCGTTCGAATCTCCAGTGAAGGAAAAAGACGGTTTGAATCGTTTCAAGATCTCTGTAGTAGCATTTATGAAGAGCAACCAGATCTATTTGAGGATGTCGAATCTACAGATTGGCAATTCACCAGTACTCCTCCAATATCTCCTCAAGATATCAATACCGAAGTGACTAATGGTGAAACACCTCTCAGTGTCTATGAACGAGGAGAAATACTACATAAAAAGGATCTTTACTACATTCCAAATAGACCCCAGCAACAACAATCGCAAGTGAATGCGTCCATAAATATAAGAAGTTACAATGATAACTATGGATTTGATGATGAAAATGGGAATTATCTAGTCAGACCCGATGATCATATCAACTATCGATTTGAAATCGACAAGGTTTTGGGCAATGGATCATTTGGGAATGTAGTCGAATGTTCGGACCATAGGTTTTACTGCCAAGCCCAAAACAGAAACAAAGCGGTGGCCATCAAGATTATAAAGAACGATCTAAATTGGTCCCTGCAGGCAGTTTACGAAATTAAAATGCTAAAACATCTTAATGACAAATGGCAGAGTGGACCGAAGAATGTATCTAATTCAGATCCTCAGTATACTCAATACTATGGAAATGAAGTTACTGGGTGTCCCGTGTTGACTTATTTCGATCACTTCCACTTCAGATGCCACATGTGTATTGTAACTGAAGTGCTTTCATTAAACTTGTACTCTTTGTTGGAAATCACAAAGTTCAGAGGTATTTCTGGTAACTTATTGAAGGATTTTTCCACAAAAATCCTTCAGGGTTTACAATTTATACATGATAATAAGATCATTCATTGTGATATCAAACCCGAGAATATCATGATAAAATTACCCAATGGCTTCAACACGGATACAGCGGTGGAAGACGGAGACTTCATTGTAAAGATCATTGATTTTGGATCATCTTGTTTCAATGATGAAATATCGTACTCCTACATCCAGTCTCGATTTTACCGAGCCCCTGAGGTTATAACTGGGGCCAAGTACAATAACATGATTGATATATGGTCCTTCGGATGTGTCATTGCTGAGTTATATTCTGGATTCCCATTATTTCCGGGAAAGAATGAGTTAGAGCAAGTGGGATTGATCGCAGAGGTTCTTGGAGCTCCCAGTAGTGCATTAATTCAAAATCAACGCAATGTATTGGTGAAATCAATTCGCAGCCAAAATGCAGCCAAAAACATGTTTGAAGGAGACTTTACGGCTCCGAAATTGAATACAGTTCCAATGTCTACGAAGCCAAATATCGACGAAAAATCCATAAAGAAAACCTTGCTATTCACATTGTTCGATCTTGAGGGAAGGATGAATCTTGAATTCCTCAACCAAAGACTTCAAATTGCCTCGTCATCGCATGCTCCTACTTCCTCGAACTTCAATGCGGTCCCATTAAGGAAGAGCATCAGACTTAGCTCTAAGTCACTCGAAGTAGCCGTGAAGTCGTATGGTCACAGCGACGAAGAGAAGAAGTATAATCAGCAATTCATAAAATTCTTACAACTGATCTTCAAGTGGGATCCGAAACAAAGATTAGTTGCATCGGAACTATTGCAGCACCGCTTTTTGCATCAATAGTTATTCTTAACTCCTGACCTGCGAATACATGCAGAACTGTATAGTCCATGCATCATATATCGATTACGTAAACTATGTCGTTTATATTACATCCATCAGTACTTAACAGTCTCTTTTGTTCTGGAGTGAGAGTGCACACGAAACATGTGAAGTCTGGCGAGGTTGCGACTCAGTTTTTTTATCCCCACATTATTTTTTTTTTTCTTTCTACTATAAATTCACTTTCTGATCCTACCAGCAACTACCGTGGGCCAATGAGTACAACAGAGCCCGAAGCCAGTAGAAGTCGAAGAGCGACACGAGCTGCTCTCACCAAGGCATATCAAGTCACGAATCAGATTTCTGATAGAAATATTGGCACGAACCGAGGCATTGCTGCAGGTACAGCAGCTTCATTACTTGAAATGGGACTCGAGAAAATAAATCGAACCAATGCCGATGACAAATACGCTTATTCCGAAGAAGAACTCAAATCATTGAAGGACATGGCTCTGTCGGCAGAGGAAGAACTCCAGAATAAGGATGACAATAAACTGGGCCATTTCGTGGATAGTCTTCTTGAAAGAGTGCTCAAACACGCTATACCTGCTGATGAGCAGATCTTATTTGAAGAGAAATTGAACGATCCAGAAAGAACGAAGCGTCCGAGATTATCATTTAAGATCCTTGCGTCCAATTTCAAGAAGTTGAGTTCGAAAATGGGGGCCTTCTTTGAAATTCAATATGGCATGATTCATGTAATTACCTGGAAAAACCCGACAAAGACGCTTTCATTCTTAGTCCTATACACTGCAATATGTCTTTGGCCCCATTTGGTGTTAGCATTACCCCTGCTTTTTCTCATGTTTGGTATCATGATCCCAGGTTATATCCATAGACACCCTATGCCAACACCAGAGTTAATCAAGGTCAAAAAGCGGGGCCAATCGCTCTTGGACTTCTTCAATCTGTCTCTGGATAGTAGTATTCTCATGGACTTACTTGGTGAGGAATACCATGAAGATCGTCCTGATTCGGATACTCTTAGTTCGAAGTCTTCTGACACTAACATCACTTCCACGGTATTCACCCAAAGGCCAATTTCGGCTTCTTCAGTTTCCACCACTTCTGGAGACACCAACGAGGTAATAGAGAAGAAGAAACGTGCACACTACGCCAGGTCGCAAGTTTCTTTGATGATCAATATGAGAGACTTGCAAAACTTAACTACGGATGTCTTAAGTGGATTACAAGCTGCAGAATCGTTCTGGTTTGAAACAGCGGGCTTCAAAGATGAGAGATTATCAACATTCATGTTTTTCGGGGTGATTGTCGCCAGTTCAGTAATCTTATTTTTAGGGAGCTACATTCCTTGGAGACTCATCTTCATTCAGTCAGGATGGATAGGTATTACTCTTTGTCATCCAAATAGTAAGAAATACTTAATGACACTTAAGAAGAACCAGCAAATAGCCAAGCTTAAAGCCCGTGCCCAAGAACCAAAAGCTGAAGAAGAACCAGTGAATATTGAAAAGGAAGAGGACTCCGGCACCATCAAAAGATTCGAAAGAAATGATATTATCGTTGACGATTCTCCTGAACTTAGAACTGTAGAAGTGTTTGAATTGCAAGTAAAGAGCTTGACGAAAAACACGTGGTCATTCTATCTATACTCCACCAAACTATTCAGTCATAAGGATCATTTAAGAATAGCCGGTAAGAAGCCTTCAGGAGTCACCCATTTATCAAAGGTTGTTCCACCACCAGATTGGAAGTTTGACGTCGGCTATGAAAATAATTGGATCATCGATAATGATCCAGAAAAGTTTCTCCAAAGCAGATCTTACGATGTCAGTCAATTCAAACTTGAGGAAGCAGGAAAGGATGGGTGGATCTACGATGTTCATGAGGCCAATGATAGCTCCGACATGTCGTATCAATTCCGTAGAAGAAGACTTGTTCGGGTGTGCTACCGTTACTCTAGACCAGCCAAGAAACCCAGAGGATATTAAGTAGATCGTAAATACATTGAGAATAAATACTTACAAGAGTTCATTTCTTAAAGTGTTACTTGCACAGTCAGGGGTGCAACGTTAGTCGTCAACACCAGCCATACCCTCAAACAATCTGCCGTAACAAGGACTGCTTGCCTCTCTGAAATGACCATATGGGTCAGAAGGGTCCAAAAAAGACCCACAAAGGTTGCAAAAAAACGTTTTACAGGTAGAGCAGCACATTTTGTTGCAACCATCTGCTCTTTGAATGATTATTTCACATGTTGGGCACTTCGTAAGCCCCAGAGTTTTGTCGTTAAGAAGTTCGTTGAACATTTGATCCATTAAATACTCGTTAGCCATCTTTTTCATAAGAACCCGTCCATACTGATAGCCCAAACTCCTTCGTTCTACCGAATCTTTGTCTGCTTCAAGCCATACCTGCAAATCTTTTATAGGAATATCGGAGTACTTCCCTCCATTGGCCTTTTTCGTGCACTGGACGTACTTCCCATGCCAGGACCTACGACAGTAGTAACAGAAAGCAAATCGACACTTTCCGCAAACCACCAACTGTTCAGAGTCGTCTCTGAATATCATCTCCAGGCATTGGGGGCACGCAGTTAATCTTGTTGGTATAATACGGGAAATCACCTCATGCTGTTGTTTTGTAAACAAATCTAAGTATCTCGCAATCAATGGTTCTGATTGTGCTTTGTCCTTGATGGTGAGAATGGTTCGTAACAAGTCTACGGATATTGGAGGTGACAAGTACCGTGCCTTGAGCTCATTCCAATTAGTTTTCGAAAGATCAAGATCATCGGATCGTGAGTACTTTTCTCTGAGCTTAACAAACCGGGCGTTACAATCAAAGTTTGGACAGTGTACCTTTTCTATAGCCCCAGTTTCAATTAAGGCATGGAAGAAATCGTACAAGCACTCGTTGCAAAACACATGTTGACAGTCCTCAAACCGAGAGCATGCTGCGCCTTTGAAGTCGTTCTGGCAAATTTCACAGTTGAACGTCAGATTATTGAATTCTTGCTGGTGTTGCTGCTTATTAAACGACAATAAGCTATCAAACGTTTCGTCTTCACTACAATTAATGTCCTTCCCTATTAACAGCTTCAACTCAAAGTCCACTTTGTTTTTCACCAAATCAACGTAACTAAACAACACCTCTGTCCTATACTCTTCCCATAAGTGGCGGAGTTCCTCAGCAAGTGAATTTGTCATCGAAGTGCTTAACACTGGAGATACTATCTCCAAAGTCGGGGGCTGTTCGCTTGGATAACCGGATCCCAACACAAACTTGAGAGTTATTGGAGGAAGATGGTTTACCACTGCACTTCTTTTCACCGAGTCTTTGTTTTCTGTTAGCACCAACGTTACTCCTTGGTCACAGACTATGGGGATATCTATGGTCCCACATACCCTATCAACGTCGATGTTTGTGGTTTGTGGGTAGATGGCGACCAACGACTGAAGTTCCTGGATCCTCAAATCATCCGAGAATTCAACGTCGAAATCTGACATAGCCCATTTTTTTTTGCAATTCAGCAGATGTGTGGAGTTCTTATCAGAAACGAGTAGTTTTTTTTTTTTTTTTGAGAACAAAAATTGAGATTCATTTTTTCTTTTTTCCAGCCAGGTGTTAGCTACTTCAGACATGGATTCCTTCTCCAAACGTGTGAGGACGTTCGATGCGTTTCCCAAGGTAGACTCAGAGCACCAAGTGCGGTCCAGCCGAGGAGGGCTTTCCACCCTATTGACGATATTCTGTGGGCTTTTGATCTTATGGGTAGAAGTTGGAGGGTATCTTGGAGGATACGTGGACCATCAATTTTCGATAAATCACAACATCAATGCAGATATCATGCTTAACATCGACTTGATGGTGGCAATGCCATGTGAATTCATCCACACCAACGTGATGGACATCACCGAAGACAGGTTTTTGGCCGGGGAATTGTTGAATTTTGAAGGGAGAGATTTTTTCTTACCCAATAAGTTCGAAATCAATAACATAAATGATGATCACGATACTCCCGATCTTGATGAGATCATGCAAGAAACTCTTCGAGCCCAGTTTGGTGTTGAGGGTATAAGAGTGAACGAGGGGGCACCTGCTTGTCATATCTTTGGCCAAATTCCCGTCAACCAGGTAAGTGGAGATTTCCATATCACTGCCCGAGGATTCGGTTATCGTGATAGACTGACAGTGCCTTTTGAAGCATTGAATTTTTCTCATGTCATCAACGAATTTTCTTATGGAGAATTTTACCCATTCATCAAGAACCCATTGGATTACACCGGGAAAGTCACCGAGGAAAAACTCCAGGCCTATAGATACTACTCCAAAGTGGTGCCCACCACCTACGAAAGATTAGGAATTCAAGTGGAAACCAACCAGTATTCATTGACAGAACAGCACAATGTGTACAAGATGAAAGGTGACGAGCCCCAAGGTATACCAGGAATTTACTTCAAATACGGTTTTGAGCCTATTCAATTAATAATCGCTGAAAAGAGATTGCCTTTTCTCCAATTTGTTGCTAGACTTGGAACCATAGTCGGAGGGTTGTTGATTCTAGCAGGTTATCTCTTCAGATTGTACGAAAAATTGCTTCTCATTTTGTTTGGTAGAAAATATGTCGATAGGGATACCGAAAAGAAAGAGGGTGGGTTACTAGATAATGATGATAAAAAGTACTAGATAGATTGTGTATTGGTGTAGATAATTTTGACACTATTGTTCTCCGAAAAGTGATATTTTGGCACCCATTATGTGTACGTAATCACCCTAATCGTTCGCTTATCTCTCGCTTCTGCCGTGCAAAGGTGTCTTTATCCTCTGCCCGTCAACTATTTCCCCGGACCCCCGTGTTCTGGCTAGGTTTCGGCCGATTGTCGCTCATTTCTTTTACTTTACCCCCATCTTCCTCCACATCTCCACACCGATCACCGGCCAAATTTCTTCCCCATCGTCTTGTCTTTGGAGGAGGGTGGGAGATTTACCCGATTGGGAATGTCGATGCGGAAGTTTGTATGGCATTCTGGCTTTTGTGTTCCATTTCTCATATCTCCCCTCGTACTTAGATAAAGAGCTATAGAAGGAAAAATTATTTGTGTATTTTGTATTATAAGGTTTGAAATTACCCGGATAGTTCTTGTATTAAATTTGTAGTCCAAGAAAAATATCGGGTACTTCTAAAATCGTATATCCGACCACCGTCTGCTAGTCATCGCTTTCTTTGTTTGTCGGTGTATATTTCTTGATATGATAGATGACTACTAAAATGCATCCTGAGGTCAAAAAAACAGTCAAACTAGAACAACCACAGATCTTGCAAATGCAGTCCAAAGATGAACCCCAGACCAAACCCAAAAAAATTCAAAGATCAAGATTGGGTTGTAAATGTTGTAAACGATTGAAAATTAAATGTGATGAGGTGAAGCCAAGATGTTCCTATTGTGTGAAAAACAACGTCAAATGTGACTATTCCTTGAAATTAACCTGGGGTGGAAGACCCTATAAAGATCCCCTGAAAAGAAAAGCAAAGTTCTCTTCCCCCTCGTATGGTCAAATAGCCTTCAATGAGAACCCCCCACCAGCGAAAAAGGCAAAGAAGAGAGACGACTCTTCCTTCAATAGTCCTATAGAGTTTGTTGTGGAAAGCTTACCTAAAGGTAAAGATATAATGACCCCCTCCCCTCTGAATAACACCGTAAATTCCAAATTATCTCCAAAGAAAAAGCAACCAGAAGTTTCTGACCTTCGACCCAAGAAGCCATTCCCTCTCAGTCCGTCTAATTCCAACATCGGGTCTCCATCCATACTTGGAGACATTTCCTTCAATACCCCATCTCATAATATAACATCTGCTGGTGATCCCGTGAATGCGCAAACTCCAATAGATAACTTTCCTGGCATATTTGACGGCATTGAAAACTTGTCGAACGCAGTCAACCGAATATCTAACGGCACTCATCAACTTAATCCAGACCTATTTATGAACTTCGTTAGCTCCACTGCCTTGCCTAATGGAACTCCTATCACCTCTAACAACAGCCCGGCCCCTTTAAGTAAGGAAGATACTCCTGATTTAGACAAAAATAACTCCGCTGAACCATATGAAATCACCACCGCTAAATCATTCTTCGATAATGACATTTTCCACAGCTATGCCGAGGATATTGCAAAAATTCAATCATTCATGCCTGAAAACCCTTCTTTTTTTGCCAATGAAGGTCTTTCACCCAACTTTGCCCTGTTTTCTCCTCGCCGAAGATTGGTGGAGGTTGATGACGACGATGAAGATATTGACCCGTTGGATATGGATATCTATAGTGTACTCTCCAAGGACTCTCAAGCAGCAATTGATGACCCGTTTAAAACAATTCCTCCTCCATTAACTCCACTACCAGAAATATTGCTACAAGTACCACTTTATAGGAGCTTGCTACACTTTTGGGTCAACGTAGCTTCCAGTAATTTGGTGCCAGCCCCCTCTCATATATACCTTGACAATCCCTTCCGAGTTTTATTGCCGCAAATGGCCATGAATCATATGTCAATTTTGACTACGCTTTTGGCATTTTCGGCTAAAGTGCGTTCAGCCCTCTCAGACTCCCAAAATTATATCCCCAACGAAATAATCGACCAATTATTAGGCAGATCATGTGCGGAGTTATTGAAATCCCTCGAGGACAAAGAGGAGTCTACCTCTGATGCAACTTTAGCCACCATTTTATTACTCTCTTGTTATGAGGCTTTTAATTGCGAGAATTTTGAAAGGCACCGGGCTCATACCATTGGGGCCCGACAAATTATTATGGCCCGAAGATCAGAGAACTCTTCGGCTCTAATTAGTGGGAAGCCGTCGGATAATGCTGAGAATCATGAATTGACAAAAAAGGACTCTGTTGATGAAGGTAACATTGCGTTTTTCTTGATGAGATGGTTCGCCTACGTGGACGTTATTGGGGCTATCTCTTCAACGAAAGATTCACATAAGTATTTGCCATCTGATGATGAGAATTACGAGAGAATTACCACTCTAGGAATCTCCCTGGATTTTACTAAGGAAATGCCCGTAGATCCGAAACGGGATATTGACTATTTGACGGGTTTTGACGTCAGGTTCTTTCCTCAATTGGCTGATATTGCCATTCTAATTAGAGAAACTGATGCTTATCTTGAAACACCAGGTAGTGACCACAATAACTTACCACTTACGATTATTACCAAGGCTTTGGAAGTTAAGGAAAGAATCACCAAAGCATTTGAAGAGGGAGAGGCTCGAAGACAGAAAAAACTAGATAAAATCATTGATCATAAAGTTCAACTCAAAAAACTATTAAAAGGTTCTGAAAATACTTCACCTCCAAACCTCACTAATCTTATTGAACAAGATAACGTCATGAGATGTACCAATAAGATTTTCTGTGATATGGGGATTCTCAATCTCTACCGAAGAGTGCTTCGTATCCCTAGAGACTCGTCATTGGTGCAAGATCTCGCCGATGGTATTGGGGAAACTCTTGGAGACAACATTGAATCCTGTACTTCGGCCGAGATATGTACTATCTTTTGTATATTCTGTGCTGGTTGTGAAACCCAGAATCCAGAAATGAGGGAGCTTTTCAGAGACAGATTTTCAAAATTAACAGCTCTGGGGAATGTGGGGGCCAAGAAGAGTTTGAGAATAATGGAAAGATGCTGGGATACTGGTGAAGATTGGGTTTCATCTTCGCGGGCTCTCAACATTGATATCACTCTTTTATAAACAGAATAGGAGCAATTATTGCTAATCGATGGGAAAACTCCTCAATAATAGAATATGCATATCCGGAGAACATTGATATTCTCTCGTTATTTAAGTATCTTAGGAATGGATTTAATTACAAGTCACTGTGCATCTACCTGTAGACTGAATAAATGCCGATTACTTGAAGTGATATAACCGTATTAGCCTGTTTTTAATCACTACAAAGTTTTTCGTGTTTCCTCGTCACATATTCCAACACTTAATGAGCATACTTTTTTTAGTCAGTATAAGGCTCAATGTGTTGCAAAAGGAGTGTCATCTTTTTTCTGTCTCACTTCGTGTCTTTGTATAATGCTGCTCAAAATCGTCTTTTGATTCAAGATTTCTGTGGTCTTTTTTTTGCAATCGAGTATTCACAAAACCTACCGCGTTTCAACTTTTTTTTTTCTTTCACTTTATATTTTTGAAGGCTCTCGCTTCGTTATCGTAAGACGACAGATCCCTTATTAGTAGAAACCGATATTAAACTCCTTGTTGTAAAAGTAGTGCGTCATGGACTCGGACGCTATGGTGCCAGATGTGGCTCCCCCAGAATTCGAATCAATTATTGCAGATATTGAAAAATCTAATCGGGCTCCGAATGAAGATGTGATCCATAATACCTGCCTTAAAAGGTGTATGAACTATTTAGCAGAGAACGCTCCAAAGCGACCCTTTTTCAGTGACAAGTACATGTATCCAATATCGACCTATTACCTCCTTATATTCTCGTTCCCAGGCATTAAAAATGAAAAGATCACCAATATTAACCAATATATGGTGAAAAGCTTGGAATCTAGTGAAGAATGTATTCGTTGCTTCAACAATTCCATTTGCAAGGCACGTGAAACCTTTCTTGTTAATAGAGGTGCTGGAGTTCATACCGTGGAAGAATTCATCTCCGTGATTTACTCGTGGCATGCCCTAAGACTTGAAGAGACTTTGACAGCGTTCGTCGAATCATTACAAGAAGGTTATGTGGCGACCGAAAAGGATAAGAACGCCATGTTGGAATGTGCCATGGGCCCTCAAATCTTGTATAATCACCCCAGAGTTAGGAAGCTCTTTGGTGCAGTTCTAGAGCGTAGTCGTGATGATATATTAAAGTTTCTCACGCCCAAATCTTTGCCTCCAGCGATTGTTTTCTTCCTCTTTGAAGGAACAACCATAGAAAAGGCATGGACTGAGAAGTTCTTGGAGCAATTCAGAAAACAGGAGACCATATATTCAGCACAAACCTTAGATAGTGGAATACTATTAGAGTTTGACAAGTATTTCTATCGAATTCAAAGTGCTGAATACTTCAATGATCAATTTTGTATCCAATTTTGGTTAAATCTTTCTCTTTTACTCGAATTTCTAGATAAAAGTGCTGTTTTGAAGTTGAATAAACCTAAGGATATTGAAAGTATGAGTAAATACAAGGACTTGACGTTCTATCCCTTACTTCGAGTGTTATTCAATAATATCATGGCATCACAAGATCGTCCTCTTGAATCGATCTTAATTGCATTTAATCGTCTCCTCCAAAAGTTGGGCAATACCTTTTGGAGTTGGACATCTCCATACATCGCCATCAACTACCTAGATCCAATTCTCAATAACCCTAATTTTGGGAAAAACCTCAGATCAAACGATGCCAGTCAAAAGGTTGACAATCTTCTAGGCTGGTGTTCAAGCTTCATTCAGACCTTGAGTGGCTCCCAACTACAAACATTGGCATTAAGACTTTGTAATTACCTTATATCGGTATTGAGCAGTCATGATATTCCCACTACTATCAATGAAATTTCTGTTGCTATGAATCGTCTAATTTGCTCAATATTGATAAATTGTTTTACTAAGGACGATAAGACAAATTTCCATGAAAAATCGTTTTCTGTTAATGTGCTAAAGAAACGAGATGTTAGGGCATTTGTAGATAATAATGCCAATTTTTTCGTGAAACTAGCTACTCAAGATGGGCATTTGAAATTGGCTGATAGACCCTTAGCGATTGAACTAATTTCCCAATGCATCTCCTATGATATTACTAGTTTGGCTCATAATTCTAGTTTGCTCAAATCTGGAACTAATCTACCAACTTCGTTTGATATTTTCCCATTATTTTGGGAGGAATTGTTGCAACTGCCAATTTATTCAAATCCAGCTCTTATTGAAGCTCTTGTGTATTCCTTGAAGTATGTTTCAAGTGTTATCAAATTCTCTCTGAAAAAGACAGTTGATGGTAGCAAAGAAATGGCAGAAGCTATTAAACAACATAATAGCAATGTAACACATATATTCAATTTGATTGCTAATCTTTTGGATAAAATTGGTATGGCGGACTCAAATACTTTAAAACAAATGCTATTGGAGACAAAATTTCTGATAAGCTTTTGGTCCTGTGTTTTTTCCCCATATGTGAACCAATCGTCATTGAATATTCTATACGAAGTATTTGATGCTGCCGGAAGATTTGAAGCTATTAAAAGTGTTCTTAAGGTAAATTTCAAGCCGACATTGGTTGCGATTACTGATACTTTGGAAGTCTTAACTAAATTATCAGTGTATGAACCCTGCCCCAAAACCATGAGAATTATGATGGATGTTGTCAACTCCATTTCTAATCCTTTGAATGGAATACTTGCAGTTGCTCCACCTAAGGATTGTGAGACGGAAATTCAACAATTATGGCAGTCAAGTTGGAACTTTTTGATTATGGTGTATGAGAAAACACTACAATGGGCAAGTTTTTACCATTTGGAGGAGTTGATCGAATTCACTCGTGACACTCTTGATCTAAGTCATTCATTATTGGATTCGTTTAGGTTAATTGTTGGGTCGTTGCCTGGAGATTCTAAAGCAATGGCCCACACTTTGTTTGAACAATTCATGCAAGCATTTAATCATGTAATCATCTGGCTCAGATTAGGAGATACTTCATTATTGAGCTCATGTGTGGAGTTGGTTTTCAAGGGATTTGATTTAGCCAAAGATTTGGACTTCTCTGTAGATAGACAATTTATCACTACATTTGTGAAGTTTGGTGCTCGAGCTAAAAAGTTCAATAACAAATTAAATGAACAACAAAGAGCTGATATTATTGTTAAAGCTAGTGAATTCGATACAGATTTAGTCCAAGAAGTCTTAGCTGAGTCCCGCAAATCTAAAACATTCTCAAAGGCACCAGAGTCTGGAGATCAACAGGCAAAAGCAGATGTCCTGGCTGCTTTTAAATACCAAACTCATCAGAAACCAGTGAAGCAACAAACTTTAGCAAGGTTCGGGGTTGTTACTCATGAACCCCCCGTGGCTCCGGCACCTTCTATTGACAAGTTCAAGCCGTCCAATCTTGAGGCTATGAGAAAGGAATTGAAGTCAACAAGAGCTCCAGTGCCGAAATCAAGTACAGTAGCACCTGCTGCTCCAAGGCCAGCTGGTTTCAATAGCAAAAGTAATGCTCCTGTCATTGGACGTTCTTTGAATACTACCAGAAGAAAGAAGAATGATGATGACAGCTCTGATGAGGATGATCATGAGGACGTTGATATGTCTGATTTATTCGTAGATAAGAAAAAGACCAAAGCAAAACTTGTGGAAATCGACTTTAATGGTAGACCAGTCGTCAGAATTGCGCCGCTGAAGAGACTAATTCAGCAAAAGAGTGAAGAGGAATGCATGAGATTGAGATTAAATGTTAATTTAAAGCCATTATACACTACTATTTTGAAATGGAATTATAACTCCACTAATGAATACCCTGGAGAAGATAAGAGTATTTATACTAAAACTAAGGACTCTTATAGTGATTTCAAGGATTATGCCAAGGTAACGGAACCATTATTGATGTTGGAGTGCTGGCAAGGCATTCAGTCGGCTAAATTGACCAAACAAGAACAACCATTCGAGCTCTTGATCGGTAGTAGAGCCAGTTGTGATGGGTTTTTTGATGTTTATGCCTCTATTAAGAAGGTTGATGTAAATGAAAAGAAAATCAGTGATTCTGATTTGCTTGTTTTGGGATGTAACCAAACAGAAATGCAATCGGATGATGAAGTCTGTAGATTTCTCAAAGCTCCTAGCTCTCAAACATGTTTAGCCAAGGTTAGAGAAATCAAATCAACAAATGCTGATTTTTGCGATATCACATTAAGAGTTTATCCCCAAGGATCAATGATGGGAATCCTCACGCCAAAGTCACTCATAGTCAGTATGAGAGTTATGCAAATGGTTACCATTGAGAGAGAATACTCGTCTTTGAAAGCTCTTCCTTATTATGATCTTGGAAATGAAATCTTGGAGGCCAAACCTACAATGCCAGAATTCATCAGTGAAGAGAAAACAAGAGAGTTGGTTAAAGTCCATGATGTGAATGAATCCCAGGCAAAAGCAATCTTAGGATCGTATAGTAATGAAGGATTCACCTTAATTCAAGGTCCTCCTGGTACGGGTAAAACTAAGACTATTCTTGGAATCGTTGGGTACTCATTATCGCAAGACACGAAATCAAATGCAATCCAAGTATTAACAAAAGATGGTGATAGTCCGACCCCTGAAGGGAGTAAAGGTCCAAAAGTTTTGGTATGTGCACCCAGTAATGCTGCTGTTGATGAATTGGTATTACGTTTACGAGAAGGTGTAAAGAATTTCAATGGTCAAATTTTCAATCCTAAAGTAGTGAGATTAGGAAGAAGTGATGCTGTTAATGCTGCTGTTCGAGATTTAACATTGGAAGAGCTTCTCGATAATCAGCTTCGTACCCAAGCTACTAAAGCAGCTATTGATCCTAATATTAGGATTGAGCATACTAAGTGTTTGGAACTTCGTGATAAATACCGAGAAGAATTGAAATCCCCTGGGTTGACTAGTGAAAAGATCGGTGAATTAGAAACCAAGTTGCTAGACGTTAATAAGAAAAGACATACACTAGCTAAAAAACTTGATGAGCAACGAGAAAATGTTTCAATTGCTTTCCGAACTAAAGAGATTGAAAGGAGAAAACTTCAAGCGAAAATCTTAACAGAAGCTCAAATCATTTGTTCGACATTATCGGGTTCTGCTCACGATTTCCTATCGAAATTATCAATGAAATTCGATCAAGTAATAATTGACGAAGCCTGTCAATGTGTGGAATTATCGGCATTAATCCCACTCAGGTATGGCTGTAAGAAGTGTGTAATGGTTGGAGATCCAAATCAATTACCTCCTACGGTGTTATCCCAAGCAGCTGCTTCATACAACTATGAGCAAAGTTTATTTGTAAGAATGCAGAAAAACCACCCTGACAGTGTTCACTTATTGGATGTTCAATATCGTATGCATCCTGAAATCTCCAAATTCCCTAGTCTTTCGTTTTATGATTCTAAGTTAAAAGATGGTGCAAATATGTTGACGAAAAATGAAAGACCATGGCATAATGAGTATCCTTTGACACCTTATAGATTCTTTGATATTGTGGGTAAGCATCAAAAGAATGAACTTTCACGATCTTTATTCAATTATCAAGAAGCAACAGTAACGTTGGAATTGGTAGCTAGGTTGATGCAGATTCTACCTGATAATAAGTTCAAAGGTAGAATTGGGATTATTTCACCTTATAAAGAGCAGATCAGAGTTCTTAAGGACGTTTTCAGAAAAAGGTATGGTCAAAATATTCTTAACGAAATCGACTTTAACACCGTGGATGGTTTCCAAGGTCAAGAGAAGGAAATCATCATAATGTCATGTGTAAGAGCCAGTGAGACTGGTAATGTTGGGTTTTTAAGTGATGTTCGTCGTATGAACGTGGCATTGACTCGTGCGAGAACAACACTATGGATTCTTGGTAATGCTCAATCCCTTCGAAGAAATGAAGTGTGGAACAAATTATTGGCTGATGCCCAACAACGAAATTGCATTACTGAAGCGTCTCCAGGATTTCTTAACAATATTAAGATTTCTGCTGTGATGCAAGATACAAAAGAACCAAAGTCTGTCAGTAGCACTCCAGATCAAATTGTTGAAGAAAGCGCCAAGGACAACGTCAATCCGCCGGACACTTCCCTGGAGGCGACAACTGAAGAAGCGCAGGGTTCAAAAGTCAGCTCTGATTCACAACAGTACAATGAGAAGCCAAATCACCACAACAAACCCTATATCCATAACAAATCAAGTTATCACAACCAAAATCAAAGGAACAATAACTATAACTATAACGGCCAATACAACCAAGCTTATAACGGCCAATACAACCAAAACTTTAACAAAAACTACGACAAATACAATAAAAACTACAACCAATATAATAAGTATCAAAATCATAAGAACCAGAATGGTGGTCCTAAAAGCTCAATATTTGACAATAGGGAATCTCAACTGAGTGCATCCAAACCTTCGGCTCATAAGACTTACATTCATCAGAGATCTGATCGATTCCCCAAAGGTCCTTCTGCTCTTACATCCCTGTCTTCTGAACAGCCACCTGTGGCTCCAGCAAAATCTTCGGAGTTTGAATCGAATGCGGTGCAGCCTACATCGTCAGGCGTACTTAAAAGGCCATCACCAAAAAATGCTAGTATTTTCATTAATAAAAGGAGAAAGAACCCTAGACCACCACAATAGTTATATTCCTTTAGGAGAGTTTCTGGGTGGTATCTTGGTGGTATCCAAAGTTTATAGAATGTCTACTTTTTCCCCGGTTCTAGATTTTTTACCTCTCTGGCCATTAGCTATAGTTAAATGCTGATGCCCTTCCATTTACTTTCATCATCATCCATATAATACACAGATACATATCCATTATTCGATGTCATTGTAGCCCAATCTCTTGAAATCATCAGCCAATTTTTGGTACTGTGACGGTTCAGAAATGACTTTTAAAGCTAAATAAACATTTCTGACTTCATTACCAATTGCAGTTTGAAGCAAGAGTCTGTCTTGTTCTGAAGACTGTGGTGATTTAATGGACTCTAAAGTTGCAAACCCCTTCAAGTTTTGAAGCATGGACGCTAGTACATGAACCAATTTAGATTGCATTTCTGATTGGGATTCAATAGAGTTGGATATTTGACTTGATAGTTTGATCTCTTCATTCCTAATATATGCAATTAAATCTTTCCATCGAAGACTAAATTCATGGAACTGGGTCGCTTGTCTTGAAGTCCACAATACTAGGTCCTCGAGCGCTTCAATTTTATGCATCAAGAGCAACAATATTGGCTCTACATCTATTTTCGACTCTATGGTGTTGTCGATATCATCAACTTTAGGAAGTTCTGCCATCTCACGTCGTTGAAAGCTGTCATTGCCAGTTTCTTTCACTAAGTTCAAGAACTGGATTAATTTACTCTTAACATCAACTGATCTCTTTGAACCCCTGGCAAACCCCTTTTCAAATGCTGATGGGCCTTTGTCATGGTTAAGAGATGATTCGTCATGGACAGGTGTTTCTTCGGGAACGATGAACGGTTGCATACCCATGGACTCAGCTTTGAAAAGTGATTCCACCTCTTTAGGAGACGACTCTACTGTAGGGGTGACTTTTGAATCAGATTGGGGCTGATCTCTCACATTCAGTGGTTCAAGTTGAGGGTGATTTCTGGAAACCTTCAGATTCATTGGTTGTTCAGATTGTATGTGATTTCTCGAAAACTTCACATTCACTGGTTGTTGTTTTATGACTGAATTTAAATCCCTATCGGGCATTCCATATAGCTTGAAGAAATCAGCAACAGCATCCTGTCCCTGTTTTTCAAGTCTCTTGAACGATTCAACATACTTTGACGTTCTACTTTCTAGCACTGAGCTGGTTTTATCAATTTCAAGAAGTAAGAGTCGCTTCTTCTCTTTGGCGGATTCTAATCTTTTCTCAAGGTCATTGATCTCAACATCTACATCTGCGCTTCGCTCAAGCAATTGTCCGAGTTTGTGGCCATGCTTATTATCCATACTCTTGATGACTTTGATTTTATTGAGAATCTTATCTCTTTTCTTATCCCAACTTTCAAAGCTTCGCAACAAGGCTTCTGTGGCCACTGTATCTCGAGAGTAAATTTCATTCAAGGAGTAAAAATTCTCCGAAAGATGTTCGAAGTTTTGGGAAATCATACTCCGAACCTTATTTATCTTGTCACTACCTTGTTCGAGAAGTATACGGTGATTCCGTATATTCTTCCGTATTTCCTTATAATGAGTCGTGCTTTTGCTCTGGAGATACTCTAGAGGGCTATCCTGGTCTCTTTGTTTAAATTCGATGGAAAAGTCATGGTTTGGTTCAATTCTGGAGTTAAATATTGACCCGTTTCCGGATATTTCACTGTCTAGCATGATGGATGGGTTCTGGAAAAAAACACTATTTAGAAGATTAGGAGTTGAGTTATAATCTAGGATGGGTGTAGGACTTTTCCGGTCGTTCACTTTAGGGTTGTCTGGAAATAGGAACTCCTGAAGATCAGGCTCATCGTCTTCGGAGGTTGATTCTGGGATGGAGTTCGGAAAAACTGGCCGGGAACTTTCTGTTCTGTTCTTCAGCGAGGATGTAGTGGGATGGACTATGGTGGAACCCAAACTTATGGACTCGAAGCCATTCGTACTGGTGAACTCTGAATGTAGAGACATTTGTAAAAGAATGAGGTCTTATCGTACTCCACAGGTGATAAGAAAAAGGACCCAAATAGCGCCGCGTTTAGTGTACACTAAAGCTGCACCGCGTTGTTCTCAAAAGTGGGCCCGTTCCGCGCCTCTCTGGGGGCACTGGGAGTAGAATGGCTCCGCTTTGGTTCCACATGTCCCAGAATAGCCCCCTCTCGGGTCCGCACTTTGTCAGAATAGCCCCGTTTTGGGTCCGCGTCTCGCCAGATAGCCCCGTTTCGAGTCACACGTTGGCCCCGCTCTGGGTCCATCTGCCTACCTCCTACACTGTTTTTTGGCATTATCATTAATATGCGTACTAAATAACACTAACACTACCGTCAGATCATGTTCAAAGTCAAGGAATTTGCGATACTCTTCGAATCCACCACATTCTTGAACTCCTCAAAATTGAGCTTATTGTCACCATCTTTATCAGCTTCCATCATCGTTTTATCAACAATTTGCTGTAATTCTTCATCCTGTAAGTTCTTACCCACCATCATTTTCATTACAATAAATAATTCCCCATTACCAATGTATCCATCTCTATCTATATCATAAATCTTGAACGCAAATTTCAACTTATCGAGCTTTGACGTCTTACCACTGAATGCCGATAACCCAGTAATAAACTCCTGGAAGTCGATGGTCCCACTTCCATCCTCATCAAAGACATCCATTAATCTCGTGGCTAAAGGATTCGATGAAATCCCCGGTATTCCCAAGAACTCATTTTTCTCTATGGTTCCACTTCCATCTTTATCTAATTTCATGAATCTTTTCCTCAAACGATCGATTTCTTCTCTATCAAAATTGGTTCCCTCCATGAGGTCATCCAATACCTTGGAAGATGCAATTCCCATGCTATCTCCGTTCTTATGCTGTGATCAGTTGAAACACACTTTAGTTTTTGACGTGCATTTTCAGTTTTTTTCTTAGCATATTTAACAACTGGTTGGTGTACGGATTTTGTCTAATGCATGGATCTATGAATTTCCACGCCTATATATTATACAATAAGTCTATATAGTATTTCGATTATAATTTACCCGGGACGAATGAACCGGCAACGCTGGCACCACCGTCAATTGGTAACACGATCCCGTTCAAGTAATTTGATTCTTTGGCCGATAAGAAAAGAACGGCACTTTGAAGATCTTCTTTAATTCCCAATCTACCTCTTGGGTTGGATTGAACCATAATATCACCGGCAGCAGCCAAAAGACCGTCGGACATCTTAGTAGGGAAGAAACCAGGAGCCAACGAGTTGACAGTGATGTTCTGGGGACCTAATTGAATAGCCAAGTTCTTTCCTAAGTGCGAAACACCAGCTTTGGAAGCCAAATAACCGTAGGTACCGACTGGGTCAGCAGCCACCAATGAGGCCACAGAAGACATAATCAAGACTCTGGAAGGATCTTCAGGGGTACCTGCTTCAGCCAATAGAGGAGTGAACAATTGAATGGAGTGGAAAACGGCAACAATGTTTAAGTTCAATACTTTTTTAACTGCAGACACCGGGTGCTCACCTAAGGGAGCACCCCAACTGGCACCAGCATTAGCAACCAAAATGTTCACTTTATCCACTTGTTTCTTGGTTTCTTCAAAGAATTTCACGGCTTCCTCTTCTTTAGTAAGATCAGCAGCAATAGCAATCACTTTGACGGATTTACCATTGTCCTTTGCAACTTTTTCCAAGTGTTGCTTTGCTTCTTGACAGGCCTTATCTTTTCTCGACGTAATCACCACAGCAGAGGCCCCGTTCAAAACGTATGCTTCTGCGGTATATAATCCTAAACCTCTGGTTCCTCCAGTAATCACAGCAACCTTTCCATTAACATTGAAATCAACCATCTTCAAACCCAATTTTTATATATATAATCAGTGAAGAATAGACTTTTTTTTTCTTCCCTCCTTCGCCAAATATTTATAGTATCCGTGCAAATATTTATAGTATCCGTGCAAATATTTAAAGATTCATCGCTTAAATCTTGCGATATGATTTTTTCCGTTTCCCCACAATTTTTGTTATTCCTCGGAATTCGGCCTGGATATAGCGGGTGGGTGGGAGTGCCAGCAAAACCAAGCAACTGCGGCATCAAATTTACGATGTAAGGTCCGAAAATACTACAGATGGGTACATTAATCGATAACACAAATAGGACGAGGTTGAATCTCACACATCAATTGATTATACAAAGAATAGGAGGACGGATCTTTAATTATCACGCTTTTTGTCTATGCTAAAGATCATCTGTAGACCCAGAACTTTCGGGTTAGCAACTGCAAAACTTAAGCTCTCGATATTATCTAGCAAGCTGATGTCTTTCCCCGTAACTACTTGAACCAATCTATTGGTTCCATTGACAAAATCACTAATTGACCACACTTCTATAACTTCATCACTTACTAAAAACAAGTTGTTGTTCTCGAACGCAATAGCTTTGGCCTTAAAGTCGAATTTTAATATGGAAAATCTTGATAATTTCCCATGTTTGTTGGTGAAAATAGCACAATCATTGTATACTAATAGAAATTCGGAGTTATTTGCAAGTTTGAACATTCCCATTGGTCGTACATTGGTAGAATGAACAATTTTACGGATCACTTCGATATTGGAGCTAGCTGAGGAAGTACTATTCATCGATAAGGATGTACCACCTTGAATCAGTCTTCTACCGTACCCATCTATTTTCTTGGACGATGAAGTAGGTGAATCAGTTGTTGGCAAGTCAGGAATCGATCTTGGAATTAACTTATCCAATTCCAATATTTCAAACCCTTTACTTGTATGAACAGCAAATGAAGTATTGAATATGGAAATTCCAAAACATTCCGCTTCAACATAAAACTTCTTAACTACTTTGAAAGTATTGAAAACTCCGTCATTGTCAGTCTCAGGTATTAATACCTTAAAATTAGTAGAGCCAGAGGAATTACTCTTCTTCTTGGCATAAAACAACATGATGATTTCCCGATGGCGGCCAATCGAAAAGAATGACACTGGCTCGTTAGATAATGAAATGGATGTCATCGTCTCTTTCCGATCATAGTAAACATTAATAATCAGATCGAGAGCATAATACCGTAAATTCTTACTCCCTAAAATAACCACTAAATTAATTGACTTAACCACACTTATCTTGGTAATATCCATGCCACTTATCACTTTCTTCCATATATTCTGTCCATCACTACAATAAACTCCACTTGCCAAACCAATAAAATGGAATTGATTTCCTTTATAAGAAAATTTAGTCACGGCTTGACTCTTACTATACGTCAAGCCAGAATTACTCATGGAATAAATATCACCATGATACCCAAGTGATTTCAATTTAGTCAAGGAATCGGTAGCCATTTCTTCAATAGGATCTTTTGAAGCACAAACTTGTAATTTCGTAACGCGATTATTGGCATCATAAGCGAAGTTACTGTTGGAAATTGAACTCAATTTATATAATTCATTTTTTCTTAATCGAGAACAAAGATTTGTCCTTGCCTCCATTAATTTATTCACCCATTCTGTTCGTTCCCGTTCACTTTTTGATAAGAAAGTGTATGAATTATGCTTCCCTCTACCAGCATATCTTATTTTGATTGGGAATGATGAAGGATCTTCATCCGAAGGTGTTTCACTATTATTGGTAATTGGAGTAGACGGGGCAGTGTTCAAGGTCAACGTCCTGGATAAATCTTTACCAACGGTACTCGAGGCTTCTTTCAATTCAACTAAAAGAAATTCAATTGGTATGGGGTTCTCTGTAACTCTATAGCTATAGCCACCACTTCGGACATTTCTAACTCTCTCAGTGATGAATAAATAATTGTCCAAAAGTATTACGTGATTGACATAAGTATTGATTTTTAAATCCCCTTTCCTTGACAAATCACCTCTATAAAAATACTTTCTATTCTCTGAACCAAGGTTAATATTGGGTTGATGGATATTGTTCTTCCAAGTAAGCTGCTTATTAATTCTCTTTAATGAAAAGATGTTATCAGCATGAATTTTCATTTCATTCACCTTCATCCCAATGTTCTTAATTTCATCAATTGCTTTAGTAAGAGATACATATTCTGGGTCTAATGGTTCAAATGATTTACGAATATCGGAAAGTTGTAATGGTAACGATTGATACCGGGAATTAAACGTACTCATAAACAACAAAGGACCATTTACTTTCAACTCCTTAACTCGTTTCATGTTCCGTACTTCATGATCCACCCAATTCTTAATGGGTTCATACTTGAGGAGGTCTTCTATCATAGGAACGGTTGTCATATACTTGAGTAATGATTTCTTCGCACTCTGAGACCACTGAGTATAAATATTGGAAATCTCCGTCAAGTTGGTTATAAATTTCCCATCAGAGATAAGAATTTTCAAAAGCGGATGAAATAGTTTCTCTTTATGAATCTTTACTATTTCTTCCCCTGGTTTGAGGATGTCATCTTCAAACTTATTGATCAGAACTATCTCATTCGATCCAATTAACCCTTGAGCTGCTTTTATAAACTGGGGACCTACAAGTTCAACGAAGCAGCTGGCCCTTTCAATGAAAGTATACTCATATCTTAACAAATCAAAGATCAAAGACTGCCTTTTTGAAACATTCTTATCAAATTTTCGTAAATCTTCTGCAGTTAGCTTCCAATGAGATGCCCAATCCTCTCCAAGCACAATTTCATTTATGTTGGTGTTCTTCAAGATGATCTCGTGATCAATAAGTCTGTTCAATGAACATTGAGATGAGTAACACCTCAAATGGAAATGATTTTCCTGTGTCGAGTCTGCATTAATACGACGGGATAAATGGTCATCGTCATGGCAATAACAAGGCGTTAATTCTACCATAACACCACTTACGTAGGCATTTTCATCCATTTTTATACCTGGTTCTTCATTCGATCCTTTTTTACTCTTTCTTCCAGGTAGTGATTTTGCTGGAGTCTCGATTGATGCCTCACCAGTGGTCGACGTGGTACCGTAATCATAAATAATCGCATTTGAGCGAAGCAACTCATCGATGATTCTGTCCACATTATGACCAATTAAGTCCAATGGTATATCACGTCTATGGTAAACTACTAATTTAATCAATGCTTTTTTAAACTCACGCTTGGAAATAAACAGGTCATGTAACCAAATCTTCAATTTCAAACACCATTGAAAAATAGCATTCAATGACCAAACATCTTCACAGATAGAAAAGTGCAGACTTACAAGGGAAGAAGAAGAGAATGGTAATTGCGGTAAATCAAGAGGAACGGGGGGTAATTCTTCATTCTTTCTTTCTTCTGTCAACGTTGGTAATTGATTCGTAGTGTCCTGTTTGTTATTCACAAAAGATAAAGCTGATTCAACTAAAGGTGGACGAGGTTCTAGTGATGGTGATGGTAAATCAGGTAATATGGAGTAGTCAAAATAGGCGTTGATGGGAGTTTCTAAAGGTAAACCATCGTATTCTTGGTCATAATTGTCATTATATGAATAATTATAATTCTCAAAATAGTTGTTCTGATGTTCATTATCATAATAGTCACTTATTTCCGTTTTATTAGTGTTTTCTGATTCGATAGATCCCCATCTCGTAGGTCTATCCGATTCATCATCCTCATCGTAGACATACTCACCCCTCATATTAGGCGACTCAAATTCTCTTGGTGGGGAGGATGCTGCGCCGTAGTCTTCATATCGCTGGAAAGACTTGGTCTCGTAAATAAGGGAAGGTGATCTTCCGTACAATTTCTTGGGCGAAGGCGATCGACTTGATTTACTTCTTTCTGGAGTGTAAACGTAATTGAATTCTGGAGACTGCGTCGAAGGTAAGTTCAAAGTTTGGGTTCTTGTTGGAGAATTTCTTCTTGATGTTCGACCAAAAGTTTCAGACCGAGCCGTATTTGACTGAAATGGTGATGAGGAGTTTGGTTCATTGAAATGTTTGGTGTTCTTGAGTATAGGAACTTGTGGTGACGATAGTGTAGTGGCACTGGATTCAGCTCCTGTGAATGATAGTCTACGTTTAGGTGAACTTGAGGAAATGGTTGGTGTAAAGAAATCGTAATCATCATCATCGTTAGGTCTATCAAAGGGATCATCAAATTCGTTATCTGAATTAAGAGCTAAATCCGTTAGGCTGGCAGTTGGATATGGAAGGGATGGGTTATTATTAAAAGGTGATGTTGTAATGGACTTTTGCAGTAAGCTTTGATATTTTCTGCTTGGTTTTACTCTGTTCGTTAATACAGCACTCCGAGAAGGCTGTGGTCTATCGGCGGGCATGTAAGGAGAATCTAAATCATTGTATTCGGGTAAATCTCGTGGACCCATGGGTTTAGGACTTTCATATGAGAATGATTCTTCAAATGAATCATGGGGAGGTGAAATAGGCTTGGAAGATACGGGAATTTCCTGTCTTGATAGTTCGTAAATTTCTTGGTGCCTGGATAATTCATTAATATTTTGATGTTTGGAAAGTTCATTAATGTGTGGGTGATTCGAAAATTCATCGATACTTTGGTGTTTGTAGCCATCAAAGCTCTGCCTGGCTGGTTCTCGGACATCCTGGAAGTACTTGGTAGGATGGGATGTATTGAGTTTCAAATTTTCGTTGTTAGCAGTGAAGTTGCTAGTATTTGGGTTGGGTCTCGGGGGAACCGGAGGAATATGTGATGAATTGGTCACCGACGACGACTTTAGGTCCTCAGTCTCTAGTGGGGGAGGGGGTTTCCTTCTGGGCAGTTTTCTCGTTGGCGTCGTGTTGGGAATCTGGTACATTACTCTTTAAATATTAGGAGGGACTTTAACATAAAAAGGCTAGCTTTACATATATAAACAATGCTAATACTAGGCAATAATAAAACAGGAAATAACTAGAGAGATAGAAGCAAAACTAACGTTCTCTATGTCAATTGAATGAGTTTTCGATACTTATTGTCTATAAATTGAGGAAACCACGTATACTCAATCTCATTTGCTGTTAATGGGCTCCTCTTATGCGGTCTTTATCACCTGTTGCAGGCTACCAATCTTTTGTGTTGATGACCCTGCGAACTGGTGGATGGATGTTTTCGGCGATGTTTTTGATACGCGACTCGATTCACGAAATAAAGAATATACCAAACGGAAAATCCTGGGAGAAGAGAAGAAGTTAACCAATTTCCGAAGATATGAGCTATTCTACTGAAGTAAGCAAGCTAATTGCCGAGGGCTCTAAATTGTATGCAGTGAAGGAATATGATCAGGCTGCTGATAAATATGCAGATGCTTGTTACACCTACAACAAAGAACAGGAAGAGGATGACGCGGATTTATTGTTATTATATGGTAAAGCGTTATTCCAAAGCGCAGTTTCAAAGTCGGAGGTTTTCGGTGGTTCGAAGGATGACGGGAAAAGTGAAGAGAAAAAGGAAGAAAAGGATGACAAAGATGATGGAAATTTTCAGTTCCATGACGATGCTCCGTTAGCAGAAGATGAGGATAAAGAGGGCCCAGTAGAAGAAGAAGACGATGATGATGATGAGGATAATAATGGTGAGGAAGGTCCTGTTCCAGCAGATGAAGGTGAAGAAGACGGAGAAGAAGAATCTCAAGGAGATGGGGCTGAAGAAGAAGGGGCTGAATCGAGTTTTGAAGTTGCGTGGGAAATCTTGGACTCTGCCAGAGCAATATACGAGAGCAAATTAGAAGACTTAAAGTTGCAACCAGGGTTTGAACAAGTCAAATCGCCCTATCTCAAGTCAGATACTGAAGAGACAAAGGATGAATTTATAATTATATCCAAGAAGTTATCAGAGACTTATGATTTACTTGGTGAAGTCTCTTTAGAAGCAGAAAATTTCCCTCAATCAGCAATTGATCTAGAAAGTTGCTTGAACTTAAGATTAAAAATCTTCAACCCAAATAACTCTTCCTTGATTTCAGAATCCCATTATAAACTATCCCTAGCATTGGAATTTTGCGTAGAAGACCCTGACCTGAGACTGAAAGCCTTGCACCAATTGAAATTAGCCATTGATTCGGTGAAGTTAAGAGGTGCTAACGAATCAGATCCTAAGGCAAAAAAGGAAAATTCAGAATTAATAAAAGACTTACAAGTAAGGTTACAGGAATTGGAAAAAGACCCGGAGGAAGAATTAAAACTCCAACAAATGAATATCATTAAAGGCATTTTAGGTGAGGCAACTGGAGAAGATGCCCCAGCCTCCAGCTCCAAAGCACCAGCAGTCAATGATTTGACGTCAATAGTTAAAAAACGGAAAGCACCAAAAAGCTCCTCTAACCCTCCAAAGAGATCCAAAACTGAATAGTAACTCTTTTCAACTGATGACTATATATACTATCTAGATGTACAATACAACCTTTTAAATTGGCTTGTGTGCAGGTCGATATCTAAATTTTCGCCTATGATGATGAGATGACATCCTCCAGAGAAAGATATACCTCTAACGTAATCTTCTCAGCTAATATTGACTCGTAAGATATGGGAGCAGCAGCACAAGTGCCTGATGGGAAATTAGCAAACTCCAAGAATAGTCGAAGAAGAAGAAAGAAGAGAAGAACTGAGGATTTCTCTTCTGACTCTGAATCTTCATCATCCTCATCTTCATCCCCATCAGACGTTGAAGAAACAGCAGAGACCAAGGACATCACTAATGTAAATATCGATGACATTGATATTGGCTCAGATAATGAAGAACAATCCAAAGATCCTCAAAATCCTCGAAAGGACTTCAACCAACTCATATCCACTGAAACTAGAGAACAAATAAATAAGATTAAATTCACGAAAAAAACTGATGAAGACAAGAACTCAGAGCAAGAGACGACTTCAATTAGAAAAGCTAGAGAACAGCTAGATCAAGAATTTTTGGGTTTAATGGCGTCGACATATAGTGATGATCTTGATGAGTTGAGAAAGAAGCCCGATTTCACCGAAAAGTCGTTGATATTGTTAGCTAAAACGTTACAAAGTAGCAGTAATATCTTTGATAGAGATTCTTTAGAGGCTCTTCTTGAAAATTAACATCTTGAGTAGTCTCCTTGCATGCTGAATATTCAGCCAACTTCTACAAATAAATTGTATATTATAATAAACTTCCCTATTCATGATAAGTATCCTAAGCTTCCATTTTCATAATACGCATCCTCGTAGCTATTTGACTAGCATAAAATTTCATTCGTTTGAAAATGTCATTTTTTTTCATTTTTGCTTATTAGTTGCCGGTCAAAATTATGTTAAGAGAACATTTACTTGAATTTAGCAATTATTTGAGAAAAATGCAAAAATATGACTTTCTAAAAATTCTTCCGTTTCCATACAATAATTCTATTTCTAACAATAACTACAGCATCATAAAAGCTAGCGATCAAAGAAATGGGTTTACGGGCAAGAGTTGATAAAGTCAGGAACTGATCTGCATTCTACTCTGCATTGTTATTTTACAAAAATTTGAAGAGTTATGAAGAGGAAAAAAACAAGAAAGCGCCTGGCTAGCTCAATCGGTAGAGCATTTGACTCTTAAAAGAGTGCAATCAAAAGGTTGCGGGTTCGAGCCCCGCGTCGGGCTTTCTTTTTTTTTTTTTAATCTCTTTTCACCCTTGGATAAGTCATCCTTAAGTATCCAGTTGCTTCTCTACATGGCTATGGCCGTCTTTAAAGTGTATTAATGCTAAAAAGGGTCTTCATATGGGTCTTCTTCATCATAATCATCATCTTTTTCAAATTCATAAACAATGGCTCCCCCGGAAGACCCAAGAGCCTGTTGGGCCTCCATGAAGGGAAGTTCTACTTGCTCTCTAGCTAGTTTTTGCTTATTGTTTGTAGTAAGGTTGAAGGTTGATAAATCTTTCAACATCGATTCATCCTCTTCATTTTTGGCCTCCTCCTTCTTGCACACCTCATAATTATGCGACACAATATCCACGATATATTCATACTTCAAAGATCTACCCGACTTTCTTCTATTGGTTAGAGTCACTTTGAAAACCGGTGAGTTCAAGTTGCTATTTATTGGGAATTGAAATTTACTGAGTTTTTCTTCAATCTTTTCTTCGTCAAACTGAATTGGCTCAAGCTCAAATATGGAACTGGCGATATACGAAAGTAAGTTGATGGACAGTGGATAATTGATTTCGTAACTAATAGGTACATCAGTATGAAATGTTCCCAATAGAGTAATGTTTGGCAGTATCAAGGAAGTTATGAATGTGGTGAGTTCTTCAGTGGAAATGTAGTTCAAAGAGTCAATTATAACGAGCGACTTTTGAGTAGATTTGGCGGTTGCTTGTTGGACGATTTCACTAATCTTCTTAAGAG
Organism: Isabelozyma rhagii; assembly: GCA_003708185.3. Classification (NCBI taxonomy): domain Eukaryota; kingdom Fungi; phylum Ascomycota; class Pichiomycetes; order Serinales; family Metschnikowiaceae; genus Isabelozyma; species Isabelozyma rhagii. The sequence goes on along the minus strand of PPNO03000008.1, from coordinate 114,988 downwards.
GCAATGAGGTGCAATCATGGAATTCATCAGCGAATTTGGGTCTATTTATAGTCTCGAATGAAAGATATACTATTGGGGTTGATGTTTTATGGCCAAATTCTTCAATGAGATAGTGAGACGACTGGGATAATGAGTCTAACACAAGTAGGAACGGAGAGTTTTCTTTTGACGACAAGAGTCGGTTCAACAAGACGACGGAGTTTTGGCTCGCCATGTTCGATGGTTACTGGTGACTGAATAAGCTTTTTCTTGTTATCTTACCAGGCTAAATGGATGGGCATCGCACAGGAAAATATGTCATTAGACAATCATTTTCAGAGATACGCGGACAACTTTCATCACTCGTTACTTAGGACAGCCAGTAAGTCAATATGCCGAAGAGAAACTTGGCTGGTACTTATACCATACCAAGCAGTCTTCAGGATGATATATTGCACGAAATGAAACAAACAGACTCAAATGACATCCAAGACAGTTTAGCACCAAGAAAGTACCGAAGACGAAAGCTAGACGTAGACTTGACTTCGGACAAGGTCCTCACGTATAAGGAGAAGATGGAGAGAAGGGACCTAGAGAGAGAAGAGAGAAGAAGGGAATTGGAGAACATGGATGACCAACAGCAGGAAGAACACGCTAATGTTCGCCAAATACTACCTAGAAGTAGGAAGAAGAGATGGGATGTCACACCAGAAGAATGGGCCAAACAAAACATCCAGACCAAAGCTTTGGCTAGTATAGAAAGCCTCCCAATAATCAACGGAATACCATTAACTGACGAAGTGCTAGATAAGATCCTACCTAAAGGCTATCGAATCCTCCCTCCTCCACCTGACTACCGGCCATATGATTCTACCATAGCTCCCGATAAGTCGGAGATGGCACCTTCATTTTACGTACCACCATCAGCAGAAACTGTTGGACAACTTACGGCTCCACAGACGGATGTAAATGGTGTGGCTATTCGAGAAGAAGACTACAAATATTTCCAAAAGTTAGTAAAGATCAACCCCGATAAAGACAACTTGTCCGGTGAAGAAAAGAAGGAGCTACAGGTGATGGAATTGTTATTGAAAATCAAAAATGGGTCACCTATCGTACGTAAAAAGTCCCTTCGGAAATTAACTTCTAACTCCAAAAGTTTTGGTGCCAAAGTGTTGTTCAACCAAATTTTACCTTTGCTACTTGAACCTTCATTAGACGTTCAAGAGAGACATGTTCTTGTGAAATTGATTGGTAGGGTTCTATTCCAGCTAGATAGCTCTATTAGACCTTATACTAATAAGATTTTGGTGGTGATATCGCCATTATTGATTGATGAAAACTTCACCATGAGACTTGAAGCTCGAGAGATCATCTCTAGTCTCACCAAAGCAGCCGGGTTGAGTAATATGATCTCTAATCTTCGACCCGACCTTGACCATGTCGATGAATACGTCAGGAATGTAACGTCGAGAGTTTTGGCTATTGTTGCTAATACATTGGGTTTGGTGAATTTTCTTCCGTTTCTAAAAGCAGTCATACGATCGAAAAAGAATTGGATGGCAAGACAGACAGGGATAAAAGTTGTCCAGCAATTATGTATATTATTAGGAAGTGGCAATGGTAACTCTATCCTTCCATATCTCCCCCAATTAATTGAAACTTTGCAACCAGCACTTTCGGACGAAGCGTTGCAAGTTAGAACAATGACTGCGAATACTCTTGCCCAATTAGCTGAGAGCGTTAAACCTTTTGGTATCGATGCTTTCGAACCGATTCTTGAACCGTCCTGGATTGGCTTGAAAAAACACAGAGGGAAAGGATTGGCCAGTTTTCTTCGATGCATTGGATCAATGGTGCCTTTAATGATGAATGACATTAACTACGAAGCATATACCAATTATTACACCAAAGAGCTCATGAGTGTTATCACCAGAGAGTTTAATTCTCCCGATATTGACATGAATAAAGCAGTTTTGAAAGTCATGGTTGAATTGCCTCTTTCTAAAACATTATTCACAGATTATTCATCTGAGATCATTGGCCCATTCCTTAAGAGCTTTTGGAATAGAAGAACAGCTTCCGATTCTAGGCAATTAGGGAAATTGGTCATTGATGCCACTGCGAAATTAGCCACCCAGTTCGAATTTCTCGATGTTTTAGAACTTATTGTCATCTATTCTAAAGATGAAAATGAAAACTTAAGAAGAATGAGTCTTGAGGCCATCAATAAGATGTTACTTTCCGGGAAAGATAACTTGATTGGGTTGGATTCTCAACTCGAAACCCGATTAATAGATGGGATTCTTTTCGCTTTCCAAGAACAGACAATTCCAAGTAAGGTCTACTTAAGTGCTTTTGGAACTATAGTGAGTACCTTGGGATCAAGAGTCAGACCACATATAAATTCCATCATTAGTACCATACTTTACAGATTGAAAAATAAGTCACCAGAGATAAGACAACAATCGTCTGATCTCATTGTTAAGATTGCTCCTATAGTCAAAGTATGTTCTGAAAATGATGACGAATTACTCCTCAAATTAATACTAATTCTTTATGAATCTCTTGGTGAGGTTTACCCCGAGGTCCTCGGGTCTATTTTGGGGGCACTTTATGCTTGTGTTGATTCCGTTGACAAAATGACGCTATATACCATGCAGAACCCTTCAATCAATCAACTTCTACCAACTTTGACCCCGATTTTGAAGAATAGACAAGAAAAAGTTCAGGAATCATGTGTAAAGTTGGTGGGATTGATAGCAGAAAAGAACTCTGAAACAATAAACGCTAAGGAATGGATGAGAATTTGTTTTGAACTTCTTGATATGTTGAAGAGTACCAAGAAGAGAATTCGAGTTGCTGCTAATGAAACTTTTGGGCTCATTGCCAAAACCATCGGTCCTCAAGATGTTTTGGCTATGTTACTTAATAATTTGCGGGTACAGGAACGTCAACTAAGAGTTTGCACTGCTGTTGCTATTGGGATTGTTGCCGAGAATTGTGCTCCTTTCACAGTACTTCCGGCCTTGATGAATGAATACCGGATTCCGGAGAAGAATGTACAAAATGGGGTTCTCAAAGCTTTGAGTTTCTTGTTTGAGTATATCAGTGGGGACATGTCCGTTGACTACTTATACGCCATAACACCATTATTAGAAGATGCTCTCACTGATAGAGACCAGGTTCACAGACAAACAGCCGCTACCGTTATCAGACACATGGCTCTCAATGTTGTTGGGCTCACTAATGATTATTACGATGTGTTTGTTCATTATTTGAACTTACTACTTCCAAATATCTTTGAGACCTCTCCTCATGTAATTAACAGAATCTTAGAGAGTATCGATGCTTTACGAATTGTTTTGGGAAATGGGAGCTTCAGTAACTATATATGGGCCGGGTTATTTCATCCTGCTCGTAAAGTTAGAAATGCTTACTGGAAGGTGTTCAATAACGCTTATATTCATCACGCTGATGGGTTGGTGCCGTATTATCCTCGTATTGAAGTATTACCCGACGAAGATTGCCGCTACAACGTGGATGAATTAGATATATTTCTCTGATAATGTATATATATGAAACCTTACCAGACGGACCTTTCACTCAGTTTACCCTGATTCTGTATGATCTGTATGACTGAGCGGCGCATACTTAGCAAGAGGATCAGTATATTCATCGTAGTAATTAAAGTTAAACTCTTCATATACCAACTCTTTAATTGGATCATCTGCTTTCACCGGCTCCTTATCATCATGATACAGTTCTGTTGTCAAGCGGGTTATCTTGCGAGCTTGCATTTCCAATAGATCATCTTTATCTAACATATCAATGTTGGTTTCTGAATGGGCGCTAGAAGCGATAACGGCGGGGTAGAAGAAAACCTTCCCCTGGTCCGGATCTTGAGGCAAGCTTTTCATCCACCCATTCACTTTGTCTACCGCCGGCATATTTGATGCCTGTCTGGGATTAAATGCAAACGTCTTTTTAGAGTTTTCGACAGCGCATGCGACACAATTGGTGTATGGTTCACTTTCGTCGTTCATTGGGAGGAACCGGCCGACGTAAGGGTTCTCCATGGTGAATAGCTCGGGCAATGGAGGCTTTTTTTCTTCGATTTTGGCTCCACTTGTCATCATTACAGTGTTATTCTCAGGTTTAATTTGTGGAAATAACTGCAAAATCATGTCGCAAATGATATGTCAAAAAATGAGGGTTGCGGAAAAAATAGAAACTTTTTGGCCAGATTCTGAGTGACTTTATTCTTTTTTATTTGGGTTTCCTCCTACTATGGGTGTGAATTCATTATGGGACATCTTAGGACCGACAGCTAGACCGGTTAGGCTAGAGGCATTGGCGAGAAAAAGGATGGCGGTGGACGCGTCCATTTGGATATATCAATTTTTGAAAGCGGTCAGAGACCAAGATGGGAAGGCTTTACCCCAGAGCCATATAGTTGGATTCTTTCGAAGGATATGCAAATTACTATACTTTGATATCCTCCCAATATTTGTTTTCGATGGAGGTGCACCAGCATTGAAAAGAGATACCATCAATAAGAGACGCGAAAGAAGAGAGGGCCAACGTGAAAGTGCCTCACAAACGGCTCAGAAATTACTTGCTGTCCACGTACAACGAGAGGCCGAAAAGATAAGCCAGAACAAACAAGATGGTGATGATGTTTACTTAGAAGATCTTCCAAATACTTATGAACAACATAAAAACCCTACAGAGCCACAATCAAGAAGTGAGTTTTTTGTAAGAAAGGATGAATATCATCTTCCCGACATAAAAGAATTTAAAGTATCGTCCATGGATACTCGTATCATGCCAGAAGAGGAATTTCAGGAATATATGGACTATTCATTTGACTTCGTAGACGGAGTAGACATTAATAAAGTGGACCCTTCATCGGAGGAATTTGCTAAACTTCCAACTGCCACTCAATATATGATCTTGTCCCACTTAAGACTTCGATCGAGGTTAAGAATGGGGTTTTCCAAAGAGCAACTAGAGGATTTGTTTCCTAATAGTATTGATTTCTCTAAGTTTCAGATCCAACAAGTTCAAAAAAGAAACTTCTACACACAAAGACTAATGGATGTAAGCGGAATGGGTGGCGATGGAGGAGGAAATATTACCAAAAGAATCGCTGGAGATAAAGACAGGAAGTATGCTTTGGTGAGAAATGAAGATGGGTGGACTTTAGCATTGGCAGGAGAAGGTGGAGAAAAAAATCCAATTTATCTTGATGAGAATGGTAATGTAGAGACCAGAATGGAAAATGATCTTGGTAACATAGAGACCAGAATAGGACCGTCATCGAAAAAATCAGTTGTCGAGGTGGAACTGGACAATGAAAGTGATGTAGAATGGGAGGATATTTCTGCAGGAGAACCTCAAGAAACGGAAGAAGAGTTAAATGTGAACCGGGCGGTAATTGAATCAATTTATGAACAATTTAGGGAGCCCGAAGTTCCCAAAGACACCTCTAATTTCAACGAAGAGGAAATGAAAAGAGCAATAGAACTTTCAAAGAAAGATTTGACCAGATTGCAAGAAAAAGAGAGAGAAATCGCAGAGAAAGCCAGCAATGAAGATGACTTCAACTTTCTGCAGTCGCTTCTCTTCGGCGGCAGCCAAGAAGCAGCTAAAAATATCGAAATGAAGCCAGAAAAAGTAGATAAGGATGAAATCGTAGAAGCTTCAACTCTAAATGAGCCAAATATTGTCGCAGGGCATACAGGAACAGACAGGAGAAAGCGAAACATCGTGGAAATTGAGAACTTGGCAAGTGATAAAGAGAAAGATGAACATTCCACAAATGAAGAAGAGGAACCGGTTCATGTCGTACAACCACTACCAAGTTGGTTTGATAACAGTGTTTCACAGATCGACTATACGTACCAAGCTCAATCACAGGCAGAGAACATAACGGAAAAGACAGAAACTCTTAAACCCGACGAAGAAGCAGGACTTATAAGTTGGAATGAAGCACGTGAGTATTTTGAAGAGAACAAACAATCATCTGATCTGGAAGAGAGCAGGGATGATGATGTGGAAGAAATATCAATGCCAGAGGCAACAGAGAGCGAGAAGGTCGTTCAAGTACAAGAATCACCTGCGGCTGAAGTTGGAAGGAAGCCAGCGGTATTGGATTACGACTTTGAAGAGAGCGAGGAAAACGATTTAGTTAAGCAATTGCAAACAGAAGAGCAAGTACACGAAGAATTCAAAAACCAGATTAAGGCGAGAGCTCCCATATCATTAACAAGTGTTACGGATGAACAATTATTGCAGGAAAAACTTCAGAAGCAAAAAAGAGATTCTGATGAAGTTACTGAAACTATGATTAAAGATGTTCAGGAGCTATTGAAAAGATTTGGGATACCATACATTACGGCTCCAATGGAAGCCGAAGCACAGTGTGCTGAATTACTAAAATTGAATTTAGTTGATGGGATCGTAACTGACGATAGTGATTGCTTTCTATTTGGAGGAGACAAGGTGTACAAGAACATGTTTAATCAAAAACAATATGTAGAGTGCTACTCCATGAGTGACGTTGATGCTAGATTGGGATTGAACCAAGACAAATTGATTGAACTTGGTTTGATGCTAGGAAGTGATTATACAGAGGGTATTAAAGGCATTGGTCCAGTGTTAGCTATGGAGATACTAGCAGAGTTTGGGAATTTGAAGGAATTTAAGAGGTGGTATAAGGATCATACAACGAAAATCACTAGAAATGACAACTCAACTGGGGTTAGAAAGAATCTTTTGAACCGGATCAAGTCTGGGAGGTTGTTTCTTCCAGAAATGTTTCCTGATCCAATTATAAATAGTGCATATAAACTTCCAGAGGTTGATCATGATGAAACTAATTTCAAATGGGGAATTCCCAATTTGGACCAAATTCGATCATTTTTGATGTTTAATTTGAGCTGGTCTCAATCTAGAGTTGATGAAGTGTTGGTACCATTGATCAGAGATATGAATAGAAAGAAGGCAGAAGGGACACAGTCAACTATTGGAGAATTTTTCCCACTGGAGTACATTTCATTGAAGAAGAATATTGGCATTGGTAGGAGGATGAAGTCTGCTGCAGATAAGTTGAACAAGCGCAGAAAGGTAGATTGAAGATGTGATAAGCAATAGTGAAATCATTCCACAGTTATTTTCAGGGGATATTAGCAGCCTTCAGACGTGCAATTGGATGCAAATACCTACAGTATCTTTACGAACCTGCTTTGAATAGACTACCCTTGGGCTAAAGTCCGCAAAATATCGATCAAGGAACTATAAGTATCTGAAGACAGTTGTATATAAATGTAAAATATATTTCAAGGGTTTTATGGGCATGGTTTAAGAGCCCAGCTCTATTTCTTTTGGATTGACTGTGTATGTAATAGGGTATTCCATATCCCACGCATCAAAATGTTTGTCAACCCTGAGAAGGCGAGGTTTATGTATGTTTGCCAAACACTGATTCAGTAAAACTCATAGTGAACCCGTGGAGTCCTTCGGCTATAATGATGTTTCTGAGATTTTGCGCCCCTTTCCTAATCAGGCATTCAATATTCGCATAGTTATGAAAAAAAATATGTACCAGCTTTCCACTTCACCAACTGACTTCTCTCATAATTATCAATGACTGAGTCATTGGCGAAGATCTCGTCAATGTTGGAGTCCGCTAGGGACCTAACTATTGAGGCAGCGGTATCCGCTTCATCTCGGTTGACTGAGACGCCTAAAGAAGTAAGGCCAAAAGAGATATCTAACTTGTTGAATTCCCGTTTGGATCGAGATATCTTGAAAGGAATGAAATGCGTTAATTCTATGATCTCAAGGGGTGAAGATGGAATCCAGTACTTTGCTGACGTTGTGAAAAATGTGACTTCACCAAACATAAAAATCAAAAATCTTGTCATGATCTACTTAAGCAAGTACGCAGAAGCTCAACCCGATACTGCCTTATTATCGATCAATTCGATTCAGAAAACCCTAGCTGAGAAATCACCCATTAGTCGGGCCACAGCCATAAGGACATTGGGGGGAATACGAATTCCTGAGATTTCATCTCTTTTATTACTATGCATTAAACGAACGATGTCCGATTCATCTCCGTGGGTCAGAAGCAGTACTGCAATTGCCATCGCAAAAGCTTATGAAATCCCTACGATCAATAAAAAGCAACTTTTCGAGTTCTTGTCAAAACTTTTGGCAGATAGTGATGTTGCAGTAGTTGATTCATCGATAAAAGCATTCTATAAGATAAAGGAAGAGCTTTCTTCAAATAAGAAGAAGTGGGTCCCTATTCATGGGAACTTCCGTAGATTCACCAGTATAATCCATCAATTAGATGAATGGAGTCAATGCTATTTAATTGAAATATTGATTGAATACTCTAGAAATTTTTTGCCCAGACCTACGTTGTATCTGAAAGATGGTCTGAATCAAGTAATCAGCCTTCCTGACGATATTTCACAGATTCCGTTTGCAGAGTACGATGTCTCCATGGATGAAGACCTTTCACTCTTCATTGGCTCGTTCAAACTTTTGATTTATTCTCGTTCAGCATTCGTCATTTTAAGTATTACAAAAGCTTTATACGTATTAGCGCCTCCTTCGTATTTCAACGAACTTGGTGTCAATACTGTTTTGTGCAAACTAGCGGTCTCAGATAATCTGGAGACATGTTTATTCATTTTACAGGCTATCAAAATGATTTCAAAACAGGTTCATTCCATATTCGCTCCTCACTTCAAGAATTTTTATCTATATCCTATCGATTCTGTTGCGAAATCCAATGTTAAACTAGAAATATTATCATTGTTAGTTACAGAGTCCAACGTCAAGCAAGTATTCAAGGAATTGAAGTACTATTCCTTAAATTCAGCAGATAGACCAGCCATAGCCAAGGAATCAATTAAAGCCATAGGGAGATGCTCCCAAATATCACCCGAATGGAACGAAAACGTCTTAAAGTGGTGCTCAAAACAAATAAAACAATCTGATGGTATTATTCTCAATGAACTCTTAACAGTGATTAGATTTTTGATACAACAAAAGCAAAATTTTACTGGTGATGAAGAAAAAAATAAAAAAGACAAACAAGATATCATTTCCACTACTCTCAGATTATCACTGATTTTACTGGATGACTCCATTAATTTGGAAAATGAAGCTAAGGCCAGTATAATTTGGATGACAGGGGAATTTTCATCAATATCAGACAATTTGATTGGTCCTGATGTCTTGCGAATTTTGATTAAAAATTTCGTGAACGAACAAGAAAATGTTAGATACGAGATTTTAATTTTGGCTGCGAAAGTGTATTCCATTGAGCTAAACACCTTCAAAAATGAACATCGAGAAGATGACGAGGAATCGTACCAATCTTTTATTAAGGAAAATAGAACAGCAAAAATGTTCCAGCATGTTCTTCACCTTGCTAAATACGATAATTCATACGATACAAGAGATAGAGCCAGAATGTTTCATGTGTTGTTGAACACCAGTAAAGCACAATCTGAATTAGCGTCATTGTTCCTTCTTGTTCCCAAGCCGGCTCCTATAGTATCTTACCAAGATGCAAAACCAGATGCAAACAACGATACCTTGGATTCAGTACTAATAAAGTATTTCAGGGTTGATGATTGGACCAAAGAGCCTACCACTTCTGAGATCAGAAAGGAAATTCCAGTACAAGCGAATAATTTGTCGGCCAATGTGGCATCTATATCGTCACTTGGTAATATATCCTCGAGATCGGCATCTCCACCGTCTTTGTCTACACATGCTATATCCTCAGCCACTTACCAGAGTCAGAAACCTGTTCAACCTAAGGAAACATATAGATTGCAGAGTTTGGATGAGTTTTTTGGGGACGAAGAGAGTGAAGAAGAGAGTGAAGATGAAGCTTCTTCAGATGTTGAAGACAGCTCCGCTTTGGAGAGCAATGAGGAAGAGGAAGAGGAGGAGGAGGAAGAAGAAGAGGAAGAATCCGAGGAAGAGCAAGAATCCGAAGAAGAAGTGGATTCAGACGAAGAGACCTCTGAGACACAAAGATTGTTTGCCAAGGAATCGTAGTAAGTCAAAAATCGTTCGCCGATGGATAAAAGTATGCGTTTTGTTTGGCCAGGGTTTAACTCCCGGCTTACGTGAATAACCAATAGACATAGAAACCTTAATCTGCTGTATACAACGGTCTGTGCCAAGCCAAGGTCTTGAGGCCAGTGAAATGTAGATCCTACTATCGTAGAATTAGATTGTCTTGATGGCATTAAAATTTTTTAAAAACGGTAAAAATCAACGGCCAAGTCGTAATAGTGATCTGCAACCTTTTTGTCCTCTTTAGAGCACAGGCACCGGCTGCGTTTGAAGGGAGCCTAATAACATGCGATTTTAGGGACAGTAGGAGGGTGAAGCGAGCTCTAGAATATAATGAAATAACATGCTACCAAATAATGTGATACAATTGGTAAATCATCTACAGTCAATAAGCAATTACCTTGATAAACGGACATGTGAATATGAAATATCTGATTTTGGTGTATCTTATTGATGATCAATTCACTAAATCGAGTCTAATCTATGTCTATGGCATTTTTGGAAGATTTTTCTGCTTCGTTCGTTGTTGATGACAATAGCCCGTTACAGGTATTCTGCCCTTGGATTCAGTTTTTCTGTAGCCCTTTTTGGGCATTTTAATACAGGGTATCAAACAGGTCACAACTCAATACTGGTCGAAAAATATACTTTTTGAATTTAGTAGATAAGATACTAATGTAGTCCTCCAGGATACTTTTGGAACATGCTTGTAAGTGAAAAAAATACATCTTGTTTTAGTTACTATTTTCAAATTAAAGTGTAAAAAATTTTTTAAGCAAGTAGAAATGACATCATGCAGGTAAACTTTAAAGACCGTTTGGAAAAGCTGTTCTAGGTTGGCAGAAGCCCCATTAAAATTTCGCGTATGCAACAAAATAGGAGCAAAAGTACACATAACTGTTGTGCCTTAACGAAGAATGGGATCGCCGGTTGTAAGAAGCTTCTATAGATTGTGCCTATGCTCGAAGCGAACGCCCAGTTCACACCACTAAAGCACAAATTCATATACCATGGGGTACTACATGATATGGTCACTTATTCTTAGACAACAACCTTGCGTTTGGTAGTTCGAGAAACTCTCTTGCAGCAATTTCATTGAAATAAGGAAGAAGCCAATTTACAGGCCAGGCTATACATTATCGAGAGAATTGCACCACATTCGAAAGTATGTAAACAAACACGGCGAATAGGTATTTTGACTTTTCATTAAACTTGTCATACCCTGGTTGGTTAATGCTTATGCATATGATTATGCACTTCAGAGATATGAGGTTCGCGCAGGGCGTTCGCGCAGGGTGCAAGTAGATTCATCACCCCGGTAGCGTGCATGGTTTGGTAACCAACTGCACAGCCAAGTCATGATATAGTGTGTGAGCTACAGAATACAAACTCTGCAGTGAAACAGCCGCACAACTGGCAAGGGATCACTTTTGAGAGCGCATCCTGGCTTTTGAAGTGCATTCTCATGATGCTTTACAAATATATAGTTCTCAGAAAGGCTTTGCAAGCTTCAGCACTAATCCGTTCAGAACAAGAGTTGCTTGAAACCCTGGAACTGACCGGTGCTACGATTCATTAACCTATAACTGTCTAGAAGCTCCTACATCGCCTGAATTCCGTAATATATCCATCGGCTACTGACCTTAAGCCCGATTCGCACACCAAATACAGGCCGACGCAAGTAGGTTGAGCCTAAATGCAGCGAAGCTGCAAGCAAATAATACGATCCTTGGCATTGACACCAACTTTCGGCTTGCTTATTTAGTCAGACAACAATAGTCTTTTTTTTATTGCAAGCCACTTCAAAAGCTTACTAGTTATTTGTTCTGTTTCTTATTATTTTCAAGCACTTGCCTTATATTAGGTAAACAAATAATATGCTTCAGATAGAAAATATTCCCAGAAACACGCATCGATATGTAAACATCTCTTCCTAATCCGACGCTTTTCATGCCTAAGCCAGTAGCACAACAAGCCGTAGTACCTTGACCTGATTCTATCTTCTTTCCTGTTTGGAACACCAATTTCACTTATACCGTCAAATGTGGTAAGTAAGTGACTAGAAAAAAAAACCAAGTTAGAGAGCAGTTGCTCAAGTAAGGATTTACGAAATAGCACGTTCAAGAATAGGCCCAACCAACAGGTCGCCTCAAAGAATCAGTATTTTCAGATGAAATAATCTCCATAAGACATGTCAAAGGTAGTCTATAATGTCTAAAATAACCAAAGCAAAGTAGATGAAGCAATACATGACTCGTTAGGTGGTCTGGTTTTCCAAACACTTTTTCGTTGACTGATATTGATCCATAACATGAGTTTACATGACTAGCAATATTTGTTCCCCTGGTCCCTGAGTTGCAGTCCTAACATTTCGACTATTCCTCAATTCCAAACGTTCGGTGCCCCTTTGTCCCCTTATTTTTTGTTTTTGCAGACAAGTCTTCGCCAATGCATCAAGCTCAGCGTGTTTATGCGACCGATTTTCTTGACCGAGTATTTTTTAACACTTGCATTTTGCATTCTACCTGCGTTTTTAATGCCTTTACCTGACCGTCGTCTTGCAGTTCAGAGATAGGGGATAATCGAAGTGAGAGACCTACATACTTCTGGTAGTGTTAATCATGTTGTTCTTCCAAAATAGAATTAAAGAACTGTTCCGCTGGCTAAAATGTTTTTATAAGCGGCCTGTCAGATTCTGTGTTTCGGTTGCCTAATTCGGCTTTTAAGTAGCAAAGTGTTCCTTATTCTTTGCTCTTAAACTTTATTTTTTAAAATTAATATTTTAGCAAACTTTATTTTTTGACATGAATTTTCGTTATTTTACACCACTTTGAGGTGAAAAGGTGCTGGTTTGCAAAAACACATAAACATTCGTACTAGAATGCAGTGATTTTGAAATATAGATATAAACCCTTAGAGCATTAAGAAACTCTATAAATACATGCCCTATCGCCTGAAATTATCCAGAAAATTTTTGAAAAGTCAGTCTTTTACTCTATATATCTTACTCACTCAGTCTTTCGCTACAAATTTATTACCAAATGAGATTTACCAAAACTACTCAAGCTGCTTTAGTATCATTTGCTTTAGTTGCTCCAGCTACCGCCAATCTTGGTGCTCTTTTCCAATTAGTCGATTACAAATTGACCTTGGCTAAAGACATTGTTGATGCTGTCATCGAAAAGAAGGTCTGTAAAATCGAAACCATCTTAGCTGCCGTCAAGGGTGCTAAAAGAGAAGAACAAGTTGAATTTGAAGAAAGAGATTTAGGAAAGCTTGTTCCAAAGGTTGCTATGGTAGTTTCCAAAGTTGAAAAAGTCAAAGAAGGTGTATTCAACGTTCTCTTAAACTTCAAAGCTGAAAAGGCTGAACTTTTAAAAGAAGTCTTGGACAAAAAGATTCAACTTTTACAGGTTATCGAGACCGGTATTGAAAACAAAATCGACTTGATCACCGAGAAGAAGAATTTGGTTGACAATCCATGGGAATGGTCTGCCGTTGTTCCAGTTCAGCCAGAAATTAACCAAGGTAAATGTTGTTTACCTAAAAGTTTAGGTGTTAAGATGCAAATTCTTAACGACACCGTTGGAGCTGTTGACGACAAAGTTGGCACTGTTTTAGATGTTATTGAAAATAAATTGGAATGGAAAGTTCAAAAAATTGAAGGTATTTTAGAAGCTATTGATGCTAAGAAGCAGAAGCTCCTCTCTGAAAAGAGAGAATTCGTTGGCAATGATCAATCCCCAGTTCCAGTTCACCATCAAAAGAGATTCAAAGAACTCTTAGATTTATTGAATGAAATCAAAGGTTCTTCTACCTCTCAGCCAGGATTAGAAAACTACTGTTGGGAATGTAACCCTGCCTGTGGTACTACTGCTACTGTTCCATCTTCTTCCGCTCCATCTACTTCCGCCACCCCATCGTCTTCTCAGGCTCCTTCTACCAGTTCAGCTGTATCTACTACTCCATGCACCATCTGTTCTGCTTCTACTTCTGTGACTACCGTTACCGTTACTCCTGGTGTTTCTACTACTTCTTGTACTGAAGTTCCAGGTGTCTCAACTGTTACCGTCACTGCTTCAGCCCCAGGTTCTCCTTCTTCCTCAGCTGAGTCATCGACTGTTACTTCCTCATCTGCTGATTCTTCATCCGCTGGATCTTCATCTGCTGATTCTTCATCCGTTGGATCTTCATCTGCTGCTTCTTCATCCGTTGGATCTTCATCTGCTGCTTCTTCATCCGTTGGATCTTCATCTGCTGATTCTTCATCCGTTGGATCTTCATCTGCTGATTCTTCATCCGTTGAATCATCTGTTGTTCCATTGAGTACTGTCCATGTTCCAGAAACCACCGTTATCACCATCACTTCTTGTTCTGATCACAAATGTTCTGCTACTGCTGTTACCACCGGTTTAACCACTGTCACTGACGAATCTACTATTTACACCACCTACTGTCCATTATCTACTGAGACTGTTGCTTCTTCTTCTGCTGCACCAAGTTCTACTGTTATCCCAGTCGGTACTACTACTATTGAATCTATTGAAGGTACTTCTACTGTTACCATTGAATCAACTATCTACTCTACCGTTCCATGCTCTTCTACTGAAGGTGCTGAAACTTCCACCCCGGCTGCTCCATCCACCCCAGCTGCTCCATCTACCGAAGCTGCTGAAACCACCACCACCGAATCTATCACATCAACCAAGGCTGCTGGATCTTCTGCTGCTCCATCTACCGAAGCTGCCGTTTCTACTGCTCCAGTTGTTTCTCAAGCTGCCGCTTCTTCTGTCCCTGCAGTTTCTCAAGCTGCCGCTTCTTCTGTCCCTGCAGTTTCTACCGCTTTCGAAGGTAATGCTGGAAAAGCTTCTCTCTCTTTCGGTGCTGTTGTTGCCGGTTTCGCTATGTTTTTGTTGTAATTCAATAAACTACACAAACTGCTTTCTTACATGATAGGAAACGTATTTCGGATACCCTTTAATTCCTTATTCCTAGAAAAATTCGGAATAGACTTGTTATTATTATTTCATTATTGGGGACTCACTGATGCTCCAAAAATCCCTTTTTTCGGTTTGCTATATTTCAAGAATACAGCAATTATTTTCTGTTTAGTATTTAATATATTTTCTTTTTCTACATCAATTTTATTGCATAATACATTTTCGAATCATTAACTTTATTCTTATGTAAAGAAGCGGCCAACCTTAAAGAACTTTCAGGAAGGGCCTTGCTGTTTTCGGGGATATTCTTATGTTTATGGACAAGTTCTGAAGCAGACCGGAACTGTAATTTCTCTTTTTAGCTCGCATTTCGCTCAGATCTTATTCCGAATTTGGGAGCTCGATTCAATTTGGATTGATGGTCTCAGTACAAAGCTCTGGTAATGAGAAATATTTCAAAAGAAACTTCTGTCAATTGAGAGGTATTTTTTATTCAATAGCTCAGACTGAAATGCGATTTATGGTGTTTTGCTGCGAAAGATGCAAAAAAATATGGGGTAAGAAATCTGAACTAAGAAAAAAGTTGAACTTTCAGGCAGTTGGTTGCTACTAGCTGATATTACAAGATCCTACCTCTTTACAAAAGATGCAAAAATCGAAGGTCACAAATGATATTTGATCTATATGGAGAATACATTGTAGGTTGAATGTAAATTTAGAAATCTATCAAGTTGGCATAATCTAAGTAGCGAATTCGGCAAAATGATTGCAAACAAATAGTTACCGAGGATGTAGGCTGTAAAGGCGAAACGCGCTCCCCTGCGACAAATTTACTGACGTTTCCATAATAAAACTGCAATTGTAACAGAACTGTTGTATACATTTACCAAGACGTAGTTAAGATTTTGTATCATAATTCGCCCTAGAAGTGCAGAATTCCAGACCTGGTCTTGAAACTGTATTTATGATTTGAACTAAAGTTGAATGTTTTGAAGTTTCGAAGACCAGGTGTTTGCGTTCTACTACGCCAAGTGGGCAAGACGCCAAATTGAAAAAAAAAATAAACTTTTAGCCGGGAGGAGGTTATGCACGAAATTATAGGTGATGATGTAAACCCTCAACCTTATTTCCATATTTGTGAATACGCACGTCATCGGGGGACTATGCGCGTCCACGCCTAGCACAAACAATAAACAATTATTTCATGTTAGAGTAAGGTTTTTTCGCTTCTTTGACACAAGGCTGGCCCAATGGGGAATATTTCTTGACCAAAACAAAACGGATTGGGAGTTTAGGTCAAAATCGAGCTATTTTGAGATCCGAGAAGCGCATTCGGTATGGGGACTTAGTCATGCACTTTCCGGGTGAAGATCAGCGAGTATGTAAGTCTGACACTATCCTTCGACATAATGTTCGCCGTGGAACTTGGCATGTACTGGCACATATTGGGAGTCAATTTTGAAAAGTATGCACTTTTCGGGTGAAGATCAGCGAGTATGTAAGTCTGACGCTATCCTTCGACATAATATTCGCCGTGGAACTTGGCATGTACTGGCACATATTGGGAGTCAATTTTGAAAAGTAGAGACCAGACAGGAAAAGATTTGCGAACAATTATGTTCGTTCCATATTCCAGTTGACTACACGAGAATTGACCATTCCAGGAGAAAAGAGCAAGTTGACCCCGCGATTGACAATAAAATTCAGAGAAGTACAATAAGGACCACCAGTTAAAGTAACTTATTGTTGCTTGGAGGCATTGTAGGCGGACCTCATGTGTTCATTGTCTCGGCAGTGACAGGAATACATCTGCTTTTGCAAGTATCGAATCTAGTATTAGTTAACTACTACACCATGACAAAGAAGAATTTCATGTAAATCTCACTAAATCTACAACCTTAACTTGATTTATGCTTTTATTTGTCCGAAAAACGTAATAAGCTGTTTGTCATCATAAGTCAAATCCTATATTTGGAGGACCCTCTTCCCAAAAAAGAAAATAGTTGCAACATTCGCAAAAATCGAAACCTTATCAAAATCGCGATCTGACTTTTTTTTTTTTCAACTCTTTGACTAGATGACTGGTTGAAGAATCACTGGGGCAATTACAATACAAGATAGAGCTGGACTCTAGTAGGTCGCTGTATGGACATACGGTCTAGTCAAGTCTGACCACCTCTAAAGTAATCACTTTTTCTGAAAATTGAGATAAAATACGACTCGTTATGCTTGACGTATTATTTCGCAGTTGTTAATTTTAGAAATGAACCACAATTACTCGAAAAAAAAAAAAAGAACGCTTGTTGTGATAGTATCTTAGCGTGTTTGATTGAAGGAATCGTGGAAAATAAGACCGTTCTCTGGGAAGATTTAGAGTTTACTCGTCGTGAACAATGAAGCAAGCCTCCTTCGAAAATGAATAAGGTGAAAATAGGTAATTCACCAGCTAATGCTGATCGCTCCATTCTTTCGGAGAACTATAAGAAGAGTTATGAATCTCCCTCTCTTTAAAGAAATTTTTTGTTACCATACATTAATACTTCTATCACTCAGTCATTCGCTTAAAAAGAGATAAAATGTTGTTCAACAAATATAAAGCAATCTCTGTTGCTTTAGCAGTCGCTAACTTAGTCCCAACTTCCCAAGCTTTCCTTTTCGATTTCGGAGCTTACTTCGATTTCACTCTTGATCTCGGATTACCAACCAAAGATGAATGTAGTCCTAAAAACTCTCTTATTCAAATTGGGGTCAATGTTGATCTTGATATTGACTTAGGTAAGAGAGAAGATGACCTCATCTACGAAGAATTAAACTTAGAAAAGAGAATCTTCTCCAAGGTACCAAAGGCTGCTTTCTCTGTTTCAGATGTTGCTTTAGTTAGTGGTTCCAAGTATAAGGTTACCGTTAACTTTGAAACTGCTGCCTCTGATTCCTTAGACAAAACTTTCAGCGGAGAGACTACTGATGTTAAGATCACCGGGTTGGGTGATCCAGATTCAGCACTTATCTTTGGTCCTGGATCTGATACTGGTATCGGTAATCCTTTCCAATGGTCTGCTACTGTCTTAGTCGATGCTGAACCTCATGGACAATACCACTGTTTGCCAAAGGACTTTGAAATCCATCTTGATGTCGATGCTAACGCTGATCAATCCAAATTGGCTCTTTGGAAGAAGTACTTCAAGACCGACCTTGTCTATACTTTAGATCCTAATTTGAAAGATGCCAAGACCGTCCAATCTATCAAGAGAGCTATCAAGCTTCATGAACGTGCCCTTATTGATATTGTTGCTAACGCTGATGTGTTACTCAAGATCGGTACTGATAACTCAGTTCTTCCAAACTACTGTTGGAAACAATCTTGTCCTTCGTCTTCTAGCGCTACTCCTTCTTCGAGTTCCACTGCCCCTCCTTCAAGCTCGTCGACCCCAGTAAGTACTACTACCTCTTCTTCTTCTTCTTCTTCTTCTTCTTCTTCCTCTACTCCAATCAGTACTACTACTGTCACTGCCTCTTCTTCCACTCCAGTCAGTAGCACCACTCAATCTTCTTCTGCTGTCTCAAGCTCTTCCAGCTCGTCTGCAGTCTCATCCTCATCTATTCCAAGTTCTTCTGCTTCATCTTCTGCTTCTTCATCATCTGCTGCTCCTTCATCATCTGCTGCTCCTTCATCATCTGCTGCTCCTTCTTCGTCTGCTCCTTCATCATCTGCTGCTCCTTCTTCATCATCTGCTGTGTCTACTACTATTGCTCCAGTTGCCTCAACCAAGACCGTCGAATCAACTACTGTTATCACCATCACCTCTTGTTCTGATAACAAATGTAGTAAGGTTCCAGTCACTACCGGTTTAACCACTGTTACTGATGAATCTACCATCTACACTACTTACTGTCCACTTTCAACTGTTACCGATGTTTCTACTACTGTTGTGACTATTACATCTTGTTCTGAAGATAAATGTCATGAAACTGCTGTCACCACTGGATTGACTACTGTTACTGAAAACAACACTGTTTACACCACTTACTGTCCTCTTTCAAAGGAAACTAGTAAGACTGCTGCTGCTCCATCTACTTCTGCTACTCCAGCCACTGAAGCTCCAGAAAGTACCAAACCAGCCACTGAAACTCCAGAAAGTACCAAACCAGCTACTGAAGCTCCAGAAAGTACCAAACCAGCTACTGAAGCTCCAGAAAGTACCAAACCAGCTACTGAAGCTCCAGAAAGTACCAAACCAGCTACCGAAGCTCCAGAAAGTACCAAACCAGCTACTGAAGCCCCAGAAAGTACTAAAGCTGCAGAATCTACCAAGACTATTGCTTCAAAGACTGAAGCCACTGTTGCTCCTCAATCTAGTGCTGCTCCAACTTCCAAGGCCGCTGTCTCTGTTGCTACTCAAGTCACATTAAGTGTTGCTCAGAAATCCTCTTCAACTGTTGCTGCTGCTTCCAGTGTTCCAACCGTTGAATCTGCCCAAGGCTCAGCTAACGGATTAGCTGTTTCTTATGGTGTTGTCTTTGGTGGATTAATCGCCATGATGAACATATAATCGCTTTCTAGATATTATTAAAATTATTTAGATCCGGCGGGGGGATATATTCTATTCATGTTTTTTATAGTTTCTGTTACAGTTTGAATGCTGGCTCATATTCTTTCGATACCCTTTCTTTACTTCAACTTAGAGTTGACAAGCTAATTAACTTTCGCATCTATATACCTTTACTAAGGTACGATCATCTGATCGCTTTACTTCTTCGGTTAAATCAATATTTCAATCCAAATATATTAATATTCTTATAATATACCCTTTATGCTTATCGTTTGCAGTCAAAAAGGCGTGCATATTAATTAACTATTTTTTAAGTAAACTTGCTATTTATTTCTCTCTGTGATTCCTGAATTGAGAAAGCAACATCATTTTTTTCTTCCTCTTCTCAGTGTTATTTAATGATGATGAACAGGTTTAGAGTGGGATTATACCAGCAAATAAGACAGTTCAGCAGGTATCTGTTGAATGAACAGATCAAAATACATGAGCTAGGACCCCAGCAGTATAAATTTTCATTCAGTGAAGACGCCAAGGCAATGGCCATTGGGTACAGCAAAAGTAAAGACGCTACCCCAGACAGTTTCCAAGAAAATAAAGATTTCCTCAATACCCTTCATGAAGTCATTGGCAGAAGGATAGACGATGACTTTACGTTCATAATCGAAGCCGGGACCAATGTTGACTCATACATGCCCATTTACGATTTTCGTGAGGTGCCAAAGTATGCTAGAATACCGCTGGTGGAATGTGTTTTTGGTTATGTTATGGTGGATGGCAAAGGGAAAATGATTCCCAAAACATACGAAGCCAACTACTTGTACAGACTATGCAGTGGCAAGGGTCTAATCAAATTAAGTGACTTTCTCTACGACGAAATCGTACAGGTTGTTGAAGCAAACCCGGATCTGTAAGAATTTAAACCCGTACATACCAACGGCGATCCATAAACCCGTTCACCATGTTTGATAGGCTGCATGCAAATACGTTTTTGTAACCAAAATATTTTGCCGTACCTTAGGGAGCTTTTTACAACCAAATAATTATACGTAACAGTAATGTAGATCCCAGAAAAAAAAAAAAAAACATTGGTTGTATATAAATGGGAGACAAATGTCACGGATTTTACAATTTTAAAAATAATACACATTCTTTCTTCTCAATTACCATGGCACTTGCATTACCATCCAGTAACTTAATTTCTCTCGTGTTGAGAGGTGTTCAATTGTTCTTAACGGTGCTTAACTTAGGGTTATCCGCAGGGGTGATTGGTGACATTAGTGGGTACTACGGAAGAGCGGTTTACGTGTTGATCATCACACTTTTCACGTTGATCTACTTAGTTTTCACTCTTTTCAAGCCAGCTTTGAAATTGTTGCCATCATTGGCGTCATTAATTATCGAAAGTGTGTTCTTTGTGTTCTGGCTAGCTGCATTTGCAGTCATTGCTGATGACATTGGCTCTCTTGATTGTTCTTTTACCTCATATTACGGATACACCTACGACTTCAGTTGGTGTAAAGTGGGCAAAGCATTGATTGCCTTCTCGGTACTCGAATGGATATCCTTCATCATTAGTTTGGTGCTTCTTATCGTGTATACAATTGTGCCATTGACAAGAGCTGGTGGCTTCAATGATCTTCTCATTAGAGATATCTTTACTTTGGGAGGAATCTACATGAATGGCACTGATAGCACGGGTGCTAAAGGTGCCACAACTGATCTTGAAAAGGGTGCTGAACCTGCAGAAGGTGCAGAAGGTGCTGAAGATACTGAAACCGCAGCTAATCAACCTCCATTGGCTGATGAAGGCGTTACAATTAACGATAGTATCGATGCCAATCACAAGATTGAGGAGGACTCCTTAGAAAGACGCCCCTCTGATGATTAAGAACTGCGGCTAAAAATATGACGTTAATCCTTTGATCATCTTTTCTCTCGTCTTTTTCCCTCTTTTTTTTTTTTTTTTCTCTTCTGTTTTTTTTTTTTTACTTATACGAGAATGTAATTTTAAAGTTCTAATTGTGTGATTGTTTAATTGTTTCTTCCTTCCCCTTGCTGGTCTCAAGCTATATAATTGTCTATTCAGTATTTTGGTACGTATTGTTCTCTGTGTCAATCTAATAAATGCTAAAATATTTTGAGTTGAGGCCCTGTACTTTTGACATATTCTAAAGCCACCAAAAAAAGGCCACTAAAAACAAGCCACTAAAAACAAGCCACTAAAAAGATAAAAAGGATCGAATATTCAGCCGTGACGCCTAATATGCAGTAATGTACACAACAATCCTTTGAATTTCTCGTAAATGAGATATCGCCAGCACACGACCGACCCCGGGTCACAAACAGGCTTAAGTAAGCGCACCACCGTCAATCAAATCAATCCCGTAAGAAGGAGGAGACAATAGCCAACGAACACGCCATGTGGCTAGCAGTTGGGGATACACAGGATCGAGTGTGACTCACTAGCTGGGCTTCAGCAAAAAACAGAGATCTTCGTCGGCAGTTATATTTGGAATTAACACATGACTGCTATGACAATTGGGATGAACGAGTAATCAGGATGGAGTGATTAGCGGTGTGAGAATAAGGATGTAGAACCTGATGGAAGATGCAGAAACAATAGAAGGAGGGCCGAGGAACTCCAAAGGAATAGACTAAATCTACATACAGTATTTTCTTGTATCATGTGATTGAATCTAAACTATAACTTTTATCATGGCTCGGAGATAAACTGACTTAGATTGTCGCAGCCGGAGGTTAACGCGTGAATCAAGCTAGCGACTGCTGAGCACTCAGTAGTGATTCCCGAGTATTACCTTGTGATCGTCAGTCTCAACTAGTGATCGTCAGTCTCAACTAGTGATCTCCAGTCTACTTCTTTAATGCAGTCAAACTAGCTTGATTTGAATGGGATCCTTACAGTCGTCAGACAATTTGATAGGAATCTGTTCAAATTTCCCACTACCGTGTTTCTTCTCGAAATCAAAACACCATTTATCCTTTGATCCGTACCCAATTATGCCTGTTTTCTTGTCGTAATCAAATTGGAATCTGGCAGGTGAGTTGCCGGGTTTACAGTTGAAGTCTCCCGAATCATCTACACCGCATATACCTCTACTAGACCGAATATTGTAACTTCCGAACTGCAGTTTAACAATGCGGTATGTAGCACAGGTACCGTACTGGTACCATTGTCCATTACTTATCAAGCATCCATTGTGGTTCGAGACCTTAATGAACCCTCTTTGTGCTCCTGGCTGCTTTGGCGGCGTTGGAGGAGTGAAGCCTTCCTTGGGTAAGAACTTAATTCCTTCCTCAGGACAGTTGGAGTGCATCAACGAAGCAATTGGAACAAAATTTTCATTCTTGATAGGACCCTGAAGGTAGTGGAAATACCAAATTTCTTGTAAAGCATTGTACTTGTTGCACTTGAAGTAAACTTGCAAGTCATGGAACTTGTTGCTTAACGCATCACTGATTTGTTTCTTGGTATAAGTCTTTTCCGTTGACGGTTCGATACCTGCCAGGACAAGGAACTGAAAAGTTGGTAACTTTTCGTATAACTTCATGGTGATTTTGAAGAAGTCATACACGTTCTCATTCTTGACGAAATTCTGTCTGTAGCATTGCGGGTTCAAGGTATTAATGCAGGTGGCATGTTTGTTGAATTCATGAACCCAAAGAGATTCATCATTCCCATTGAAGTTCTTCCACGTCCGATTCATTTTATTCAACAACTCGGCATCTTTAAACTGAGTTCCAATGATATCACTTACTTCCCTGACATTCAATTGCTCGTTACAGAATTGCTCATAACTCCCGTCACAGTTATCGGGCCATAACCCATGCAAAGTGAATGTATCATTAGGTCCTATAGGAGGATAGTAGTCCCAGAATTGCGTTTGCAACAAGATCCCACCTGGAGATTCGAAACAACAGCTATTATGAATAGGCGTGGAATTGGTACAGCTCATGGGCAAGTTGATGGGACACTGAGGATCATTTTTCAAATCAAATACAATTTGATCATGATTGAGAGACAATCCTTCGATCAATCCAACGAATAGAGTCACTATAGCAGCCTTGAATATCATGGTATGAATGCTATGAAAGAAAGAAAGAAAGAAGTGACACCCGCGATTTTTGTTATCGGCCATGCCAAAATAATGCTATCAAAGAAATAACCCAAAACGGTTGCAGCACGTTGCGCAAAAAAGAGTAAAATAAGATTCCAAAACTATTTAAGTGAAAAAAAAATTTACAGTAGAAACGTTTTTTTTAATCCGTTGAGGATACCTTTATTAGTATGTAAATGTATAGAGATATTTTTTTTCTTTTTTCAGCTTTTTATTATAAGATAATAAAAATCTACCTTTATCATTTCTAGTCGTAAAAATGTGAAGAACCCAATTAAAATAAATGTATAAAAACCATGTTTAAACAACAATTAATGATTATAATCATTCAAACATAACTTATCATGAAATCAAGTCATTAAATGCAGTTGATGCAAATAAAATTAAAAATTAAAAATACAGTAAAAAAAAAAGTAAATCATTCTCCGGAAGGTGAATGAAGTTGAACTGATGAGGAGGTAGATTTTTTTTTTTTGTTCATTAAGCAAACCTAATATTTGTAGATTTCAGCTTTGAATGGACCTTCCTTTGGAATACCCAAGTATTCGGCTTGGACATCAGACAAGACAGTCAATTTGGCACCCAAGTGGTCTAAGTGACATTTGGCAACGGTTTCATCCAAAACCTTTGGCAATAAGTGAACACCAACATCGAATTTACCAGTCTTGGAGAATTCAACGAAATTAGATCTGAAAGATTCATCATTAGCCTTGAATAAAGCAATTTGAGCTAAGACTTGGTTAGAGAAGGAACAGGACATAACAAAAGAAGAGTGACCAGTGGCACATCCCAAGTTAACTAATCTACCTTCAGCCAACAAGATGATGTGACGACCGTTCTTCATTAAGAATCTGTCAACTTGAGGTTTGATGTTGACAACAGATTCAGCGTTAGCCTTTAACCATGCAACATCGATTTCGATATCGAAGTGACCAATGTTACAAACAATGGCATCTTCTGGCATTTGTTCGAAATGAACACCAGTGATGATATCACGACAACCGGTGGTGGAAACAAAGATTTGACCAATAGATGCAACTTCATCTAATGGAGCAACTTGGTAACCAGAAACAGCAGCTTGTAAAGCATTGATTGGGTCAATTTCAGTGACAATGACTCTGGCACCCATACCTCTTAAGGCCATGGCACAACCTTTACCAACATCACCGAAACCAGCGACAACGGCAACTTTACCGGCAATCATAACATCGGTGGCTCTCTTAATACCATCAATCAAAGATTCACGACAACCGTACAAGTTATCGAATTTGGATTTGGTAACAGAATCGTTAACATTGATAGCTGGAACTTTCAATTTACCATCTTTCAACATCTTGTATAAGTGGTGGACACCGGTGGTGGTTTCTTCGGAAAGACCGAAACAGTCGTCCAACATTTCTGGGTATTTTTCGTGAACCATGGTAGTTAAGTCACCACCATCATCCAAGATCAAGTTCAATTTCTTACCGTCTTTGAAAGCGAATAATTGTTGTTCAATACACCATTCGTATTCTTCGTCGGTTTCACCTTTCCAGGCAAAAACTGGAACACCAGCAGCAGCAATAGCAGCAGCAGCGTGATCTTGGGTAGAGAAAATGTTACAAGAAGACCAGGTAACTTCAGCACCTAAAGCAACCAAGGTTTCAATCAAAACAGCGGTTTGAATGGTCATGTGTAAACAACCGGCAATTCTGGCACCTTTCAATGGTTGACTTGGTCCGTATCTTTTTCTGATGTACATTAAACCTGGCATTTCATTTTCAGATAATTCAATATCTTTTCTACCGAAGGCA
Organism: Isabelozyma rhagii; assembly: GCA_003708185.3. Lineage (NCBI taxonomy): Eukaryota > Fungi > Ascomycota > Pichiomycetes > Serinales > Metschnikowiaceae > Isabelozyma > Isabelozyma rhagii. The sequence goes on along the minus strand of PPNO03000008.1, from coordinate 89,477 downwards.
GCTAATGAGATATCAGCGACTTTGTAGTTCTGGGCTGGAGCAGACATTCTTAATTAAGTTAATTGAGTTCTGGTAATAAAAAATTTATCACTATAGAAAAGAAAGGAGAAACTTTTTTTTTTTTCAACTAAGAAAATTGTCCAATTATATAGAACTGAGCGGACACGATGCGTATAATGTTTTTTCGGTGGTTACTGAAAATGAAAATTTTTTTATTCTTTTTTGGGCTAGCTAAACGATGAGAGGTGTACGGGTTCAGACCGGTCATCTTCACATGCATCTTACCAATGGTATTGATATGAGAGAGACATGAGAGAGATGTTAGAGCTCTGAATTATATATAGATGAAAGATGCAACGGGCTATTAACGATAGTAGAGATACTATGTAGATACGGGTTCAATTTTGGATGCACAACTGGGTAGAGGTACATTATATAAATAACTTACTGAGAAGTTGGCAAAGAAGACAGAGGGAATTGGAAGTGCTCTGTTGTTTGCTTTATAGAAAGAGCTTTTTATCTACTTATGAGTTCGTGAGAGCAGATCACGAGCAGGTTTGAATAGACCCGTTTTGCAGCCTCAAAGCAGCACTAACTCAGCAATTTTTAAACCATCTTCATTCGTTGTACAGGACATATGAAAAATCAGTCTATGAACAAAGGCAGTAATGAATTATAAGTAACAAAACACGTATAGTGAGAGCTCGCTATGGAAACGACTGCAGTTTCACACCTGCTCGTAGATACTTAACGCTTACGATAACATTGTACTTGACTCTTGCTTCTAGTAGGTTGATAAATATATTATTTTGGTACACACGTTATAGTACAAGAAAACCCGGGCTATGAAGTCGGGAGAGAAAGTTGAAAAAAGCTAAAAAGATAAAAAAGTCTAGGGTATCGTAGATTTACCGTGATGTTTGACGAGCGAAAGAACATTGCTCATATTTCAAACTTTAACCAATCTAAATCTTTTGAGTCGTTATCATTAGGAGTCATTGTAGTAATAGTTCGGGCCCCATCATTGTTGCCCATCGCTTGGAATGCTTGATTTTTCAAACCATCAGTCAAGCTCGATTTGTATGTGGGATTATTATTGTTCTGTTTCGTCATGAAATTGAACAGTTCATCATCAACTCCCATCGCACTCTCATGCATCTCCACATCTTCATCGAACTTACCGTTGGAGGTGAATGTTTTGAAAAAATCTATTCCTTCTTTTGGTGTAGTTATTTGAGAGTCACCAGTATTTTGGGGACCAGAATCTCTATCAGTTGAGTGTAGTGAGTGAATCGTTCCAGAATTGGCCAAGTCCCGGTGTATAGTACCATTATTAGCGTATTCCGACGGAGCATTAAATGATTGTCGATTCTGACTACCAAAATATGTGCTGGTGTTGGTAAACGAAGATGAATGAGAGGTCACCGATCCCGGAGTTCCTACATTATTTCCGGAAACCTTCCCATGGAAGGAGTTATACTCTGGATTTTCAAAATAACTGGTGTTGTTTCCGAATTTTGAATTCAACATACTGATGTTGGCTGGGGTTAATGAGGATCCTGGTGTAGAAGCTGCAGTGGTGGCTAAATTATTATAAGAATTACTCAAACTATTGAATGAATTCTTCCTATTTTGCGAGGATAGATTGGTGATTGAAGTACCTCTATTCATAGAATTTCTCTTACCGTTATAGGAGCTACTGGAAATTGAAAGTTGTGAAGGTATTCTTCTACTGAGAGATTCACTCATATCATTATATCCAGACACTGAGGCTGGTAAATTCACATCTGACTTTTTACGCTTAAACTGATTATTTGATAGGGTGAATGGAGATGAAGGTATACTATTATTACGTGATTTTGGAATTGGAATTGATTTGGGGTTGAAGGAATTGTTGTTGAGTTGGCTGGTATTAGGGGTATTGGAGGAGGTGTTGGTATTAGATGATGGTTTGGGTAGGATTAAGATGTTTTTGTATCGGTTGGTGCTGACAGAAATAGCACCCTCGTTCAAGGAATTGGATGAGTGATAAGAGTTGTTGTTGTTGATGATGTTGTTGTTGTTATAAGCATTTGCGGAGCTCTTGATGGGGATTCCGCTGATATTATTGGAGAAACTTGAGCTATATTGGCCATTGGAGAATTTGTTTCTGTTGAAAGAGTCATTGAAGGAGCTGAATGAACCGGTGCTTGAAGATAAGGTATTGCCCGTATTCATGTTTCCCAACGAACTGGATAATTTGGTATGAGAAGAAGATCTTCTCGAGCTTCTTTTTTTGATGACATCGGTTTTCAAGCTTAAGGGTCTGGTTGTTCCGTGAAGTTTAAGGAAAAGTCCACAAGCATTACAAAGGGTATTTCCTTGAGGGTCTTTACGCCAAAGGGGGGTTTTCAAAGTATGACAATTTGAACATTCTGTGATTTTACCATCGGCAGCAGCAGCAGAAGGTACTGGAGATGGCAGTTTTTTAGACAACTCTTTTTGTTGGGCTTTTTGTTGAATGAGAGACGAGGTTAAGTTTGATTTTGGAGGAGCTTCGTCGGATTTGGAGTCGGCTTTGAGTTTATGGTTAGAAAGAGAGCTTTGAATTTGAACAGGAGAAAGGGTAGTGGAAGGCTCCTTTTTGATTGTTGGTTTGATTGCGATGTTTTGTGGGGGTTGTTGTTCTTTGGTGCTTGGGATATCTTGAGAGATATTCCAATTGTCAGAGTTGTGTCTGGAGGTAGGTAAGTTATCGGGAGGGGAGTCGTTAATACTAGAAGGAGTGATACCCATCATAACGGAGTTGTTGGCTTGTTTCGGTTTGGAAGGGGCTGACATCTTATAGGGGGAACCTGATTTCAAGTCGTCGACTGACATGGGAGACAATAGGTCGAGAAATTTACTACTAGAATGGTCGATTTCAGATTCGTAAACCTGACGGTTTTTCTGGGATTTGAAGTTATCCTTTCTTAGTTGGCGGTTTTCTACTCTAGTTTGGAGTGATAGTAATTTTTTGGCCGAATGAAACAACTCTACAATCGAGGGTCCAGCATCAAAAAGACCAGCGTCTTGTTGTTTCCCGTCGGCAGTGGATGGTAATGAAGTAGGGGATGAATCAAACGATTTCTTCATGGTAGACAGGCTACTAGAAGGGGATTTAGTCGACGCCATACGGGTGGGCTAACGTTTTAAATAATGGGGGAGGAATTTAAACGGAAAAAAAAAGGATTTGTTACACGGTCTATGGGAGGAGTATGTTATTGAAAGGGGTATAAGGAAAGTCTTGGGGGTGTCCGGTGAAAAGTCTCGTGGGTGTCTGGTGATGGTAATTTAACTAATTAGATGGTTGAAAGAAAAATTTAGATGGATTTAATCGAATGACAAGCAACAATGGCCAGGAAAATTTTAACAAACAATAGAGTTAGCACAAAAAAAAAAAATTCGAACAGAAAAAAAAAAACCCAGGAAAAAAAAAAGAGAATTAAAATTACTTATTAAAATAGGGTAAAAAATGAGAATGACAATTAAGATTCAATCTAGTAATCATGAGAGGGAAAAAAAGAAAGACTTCAAATACGGGGTGTCCGGGTCTTTTTGCAAGCCGATGGCCCCCAGAGAAAAGGAGAGGAGATAAAGAGGTGCTAAAGGGGGGCAGAGGGGAGAAGGCCCTTAGGCCGGAGGACATGATGCGGCGGACAGCTCACGTGCTCACGGATAATTATGCAGCTTCTGCTGCTCTATCGTCTCCGGTCGACTCAAATTGGAATGCTAATGTAGAGGTCTGGGGCTTATGTCGGCCACCGAGAAAAAAAAACTGAGCCAAATCGAGCTCTGTCCCAAAGAGGAAGCCTTGGGCACATTGTCTAGCACAAAATAGTCAATTGTATGTCGTAGTCACAAGTGCAGATCTTGGATGATGTCCGAGACAATAGTGTAGTATGTAGGAATCAGGTGGAGGCGGATGGGCCGATGGAGAGCCGGGCACTGACACAGAAGGGCCAAGAGTGGGCCAGTGAATGGGTTAAGTGGGCCAGTGAATAGATTACGGCATAGACCAAGGCGGCCTAAGATGGGGCGAACGGGGCCTACAATCCAGATGGCCGTTGTGGAGGACCAGAATCTGCCTACATAAGGTCTATTTTAGCCGGAACCGATCCGCAGATCACCACTTCGCCAGACTTCTCGGTCCTTACTGCAATACTTAATAAATACTTATATTATCACGACTTCTGTTTAAGTATTGTACAGAGAGGTTGCGGTAATTCCTGAAACCTCTTATCAACTAATGCGTGAGCTTCCGGTTATGTAATCTAAACCCTATCAACTAATAATATATAATCTGCAGGATGTGTAGTGTACCTTCTTATCTTTTACAACTTCTTGATAAATACGTATTACCACGACTCTTCGCTATTGTTTCTCTCCTTGTGATGGTACAGCTTGTTATTATATCTGCGGTTATGTCCTTGGTGATTATGATGTCCATTGTAGTTGCCTGTAGTTGAATTCACCGACTCAGGAATGTTATACTCAGAGTGTAATCTGTACTCAAACACTGCGCCATAAACCCGTTCGTTTGATCCAGAATCAACCGTGTTTACACAGTCAGAACCTTGAATTATCAAATCACATTCTCTAATCACTCGTAATATCGATTCACATATAATTCTTCTGGCTTGAAACGAAGTCAACACTTTTTTACTTTCTCCACCGTCTTCACCAAACGATTTCTTCTTATTGAAATTATACTTCAAATTCGAGTTCCAGATACTAATAATATCCTCCTCTCTTCTTACACTCAACACCAATCCACTTATATCGTTCAATAACAATTCTTGCACTTCCTCCGAATAATTCGAATCGGGGAAAAGTGATCCACTCAAAATCTTCAACACCAATCTTTCCCAGATCAAACTAGTTCTATGTCTAACCTTTTTAACCAATTCTGGATTCCCTTCGTTGACATACGATTTACGACTAAATCTAAATACCCATCGGCCTCCTTTGATGTTGATAGGATCCTCCCAGATTGGATTGACTCCACTTTTGAATATCAACAATCCACTACCAATGGACAATTCATGTGACTTTTTGATCGTTGTTAAACTTAGCCATAATTGTTCAAGAGATCCGATATTGACTAACGATTGCAGACCGTTGTTTATATCAACAAACTCAATTTCATTGGTGGTTTGCAAATACGAGTCCACGGCAGCAGCCACATTACTATCTTCTTCAACCTTATCCTTTTCTTTATCCTTCTTTTTGGCTTTGGCTTTGGAATGGTACCAAACCGACCAACAATATGATAATATGTGATGGTCTTGGGGAATGACACTTATGGTTTCTTGGGATATTTTGATGGGATCACGGTTGGGTAATTCGACTACCGAGGGTATACTATTGGAATGTCCATTACTACGAGTGGATGATGACGATGAAGATGGCGATGAAGTTGATGGCTTGCCGTGCGATTTGTTATGGAACGATTTATGGTGGTCATGGAAATTATGACGATGGTTATCATGATTGTTGTTGTTACTGCTATTGAACTTGTTGGTGGCTGAAGTAGCAGCTGACGATGCAAATGAACTTGTGTTGGAGCTGCCATTGGTGGTGTTAGCCACTCTAGTAGGTGCGGCATTGGGGTTCATTATTCTATTGAATAATGATTCTGCTCTTTTTAGATTTTCGGACATGGTGGGCTGTTATCGGATTATTCTGGATACAATGGCTACTGGGGGTTTAATATATGCTTTTCTGAGATTATGTCGTGTCGTCTATTAATGATACATCTGCTTATGAGTGGTGGCTTGTGGGAAGATGTGTTGTTTGGCGACAACAGTAAAATTTTTACCTCAGAAAAAAAAGTCAACTGGGAAATTTTTCACTGATCCCATCATAGTTTTTGTGCTCTGCAGAGAATATACGAAGATCTGAATATGATGGGTAAGAACAAGGTACGGATAAAGTAGGCATAAAGTAAGCATATGCAAGGAAAAGGCAAGAGGAAAGTAAGAGTAAAGTAAGAATAAAGATGAACGGTTAACAAACGAACGGTAACGGTTAAAAGTGAGATACCGAAGCTGCCACTGTAGACTGATGAATGGCCCAGTTGTCAATAAATATATGTGTATTATATATACTCTTTAGTCAGCATTTGGCCCTTACTCAGCTTTGCTGTAATAGTGCAAGTAACCACCCAATGTCTTACAACCATTGATATAGTTACTGACATCCAACTTCTCGTTGATCGAATGAGCACCATCGTCTCCTCTACCCATTGGCAACAACAACACATCGGTGCCCAATTCGCTTTCGAAAGTAAGGGTAATTGGAATAGAACCTCCTTCTCTGGTGAAATCTGGCTTGACATTCCACACATCCTGAGTAGCTTGAGAAGCAGCAGTGAACGCAGCATTGAATGGATTGGAGGCCCAGTAAGCACCATCATGGATCAATTCCACCTTGAAAGTGTTTGGAGATTTCAATTCGTTGAATGCTTTGGTAACATGGTCAAACACCAATTGGTCCAATTTGCCTGATTCAATGTTTGGCACAGTTCTGATGGAAAACTTACCCACGACCTTAGAAGGAATAACAGTCTTAGCCCCGGCTCCGGAGAAGGCCCCCTCGATACCGTGAATGGATAAAGATGGATATCTCCATCTATGTTTTAAGATGTCTTTCTTATTCTGGTACAAGGAAGTAGAAGAACCAGAAGCAGCATTCAATTCGTCCACGGAAAACTCAATATCATCGTATAAAGCATCTTCGGTTTCAGTTAATGGAGCCACCATTTCATCGATCCCTTCAATCAAGATCTTACCGTTACCATCAACGAGCTTACTCAAGAGTTGCACCAAATCAGTCATTGGCTCAGCAATGATACCACCAAAGATACCACTGTGTAAATCGGCCCCGGGACCGTTGATAATGATCTGATAGTAGTTACATCCTCTCAAACCGTAGGTTAATACTGGTTTGCTGGTTCCCAACCAGTAGTTATCGGAGATACACACAGTGTCGACCCCTTTGAAGTACTCTTTGGCTTCTCTGGCAATCAAAGCATCCAAACCAATGGAACCACTTTCTTCCATACCTTCGAAACAGCACAACAAATTAACGGGTAACTCCCAGCCCAATTCACGATGGGCTTCGATTACGTTTAACCAGCCAATAACTGGTCCTTTATCATCAGTAGATCCTCTACCGTACAAAATGTCTTTAACTTCATCGTGGACCAATTTGAATGGTTCGGTATTCCATCCGTCTTCAAGTAAAGCTGGTTGCACGTCATAATGGCCGTAAATCAACACATTCTTCTTACTTGGATCCTTACCGTATCTGGCCAATACAACAGGAGGTAATTGTAACGAAGGATCAGCAACTGGAGGAGGTTGGATGCCTAAATCTTTCAATTGGATGTCTTCGAACCCCAAGTTGGTTAATTCATTGACAAGAAACCCTGCCATTTCCACCACTTTTGGTCTTAATGATTCATCACTGGAGACTGAAGGAATGGCAATGGCCTTGCTCAATCTTTCGATGAATTTGGGCTTCAATTCATCGATTTTATCAAATAACGGTTGCAATGGGAGTTTCTCGTACGACATCGTGGGTAGTAAGAGCGAAGTAACAAGAAGTAGTGGTGTGTATAGTACTTTCTTACTCTTATCTAGTATTTTCGGGTGCTCGATTCTTCTTTTTTTTTTTAGACTTAGCCGCGTATAACCATGGCTTCAAGGCATTTGGTCCACTAGTGCGGCCACATCAACGGCATCGCAGACAGCAAGTGGTACAATCATGGACCGGGGACAGGAAGTGATACAAGAAGGATGCCATCAACATCGTAAACACGGAATTCGGCGGCACACCAGAGACACCATGGTGGTAATAAGTTTGAACTCCGATAAGCCCGTACACCAATTGTTCACTCACAGTAACAAGATGTTGTGGGGAGCTCGTTTCACACTATCAATGCAACATCATGGATGATTCTTCCGAGGAGGAGTTGTTGCTCGACTTACTAGCCAATTCCACTGTAAACAAGCCGAAGACATTGCCGAAGACCTCGCTCGGTAGTAACATCAAGCCGAAGGCTTCACTCAGCCGTACAGGCTCGGAAGAACCCCCAGGCAAATACCAGAAACTACCCTCCACCAGCCGGCTTACACGCTCGTCACTACAGTTGTTGGCCGGGCTCCCGAGCGATGATGGTGACGACGTCGTTATTCCGACGATTTTCAAAACCCACGCCAAAGAAAACGAGAGACTTCTTGCGAAAGATGCAAAGATCCAGGATGAATTACGTCATGATATCATGAAAGTAAACAAAGAGTTCCAGAGCTTGTCAAAGACCAAAGACGCAATCTTAACGGAGTTGAACGATAATGGATGTGATTTTGACTATAACCCGGCCAATTTTCAACATAATCAGTTGATAGAGGCGCTAGTTAAGAAAAGCTTGAAGAAACCTGGTGAGTTTGCATTCACAAGGCATTTTTTCTTCTATTCTGAAGTAATGTCCATTGATTTGGAAGCAGATACAATGCCAAGCCCGCAATTGATGCAGATTGCTCTATTCTCAGGAAAGAATGACAGATTTTACCAGAAGTACGTTACAAACAGAACCAAAGAGTTCCTTCAGTTCGTGCTTGTCAAAGTGACTAATGTAACCCATCTCAAACTTGTCAAGAATATCTTCGAAACATCACTGAATCCATCACTGCTGCTAGAATTGTCCCTGGCGGACTTCCAACAGCTCATTACGGCTTGTGGCGGAGATCATGAGCTAATATCGACAACTTCCGAATTAACCCTCCCGATAAAGCTTAACGTGATCAATAATTTCTCTACTCTTCTTCTATACCGTCTAGCAATCGTCTTCTATGGCACTATGGAGGCAAAAGCAGACAATGAACTCTATTTTACGGTGTTGAGGGCCTTTCTCCTAAGCTTGTCAGACTTCAATCTCAATAACAATTTGCTAGCTCTCCATGATACTCTTCTAGATGTTTTTCCTCGTCTTGTGACTTGGAGAATGCTGTATTTCGGGTATCAACAGGATTGGGATGTCGAGAAGAAACGGTCGCTCCATGATGCTATGGTGTATGAGTGGAATAATGTGCTAGACCAAACATTCAACTGTCGTCTCTACAACGACAGTACTCCCATCAGTCTCTACCACGACTATGAGTTGACTTATAATGTCTATCGCCTCATTGATTTGGCATTTGACCGCATCCACCAAGACCCATTCATTCTTCGATTTCTCACCAGCATTAAACTATCGTTCATTGCAGACCAAGACTATGTTAGTGATCCCACGGTCAATAAGCATGCTACCGAGCAAGAATTTACTTTCTCGCAACGAGAATCAGGGTCTCAGCTTAAACTCCTCCACTCCACCATGCAAAAAATCGGTAAGATCAATGCCCTTGATGTCATCAGAGCATCAAGTTTTGATGCTATCAACACTTTCTACAAGAACTACTTCAAACTTCTCTTGTTCAATTCGGTCATCTACAATACCTTTACCAATAACCAAAATACCGGAGATAATCGAGCCCAGTTCGAAACCATAAAGGCAGCTAATCTTTCTCAGCTCAAGAAACTCGAAAGATCAGCCTTTGTCACAAGAGACAAATTCCATGTACAATTGGGCCAGGTGATTCTGATTCCCAACAAGGTGTCCCCTTTCTACCATAAGGATGATTTGGTAAAGGTGATCACCGACATTTACTATGTTTTGAACTACTTTCATCTGTGGTTAACCAAAGACATCCTTCTTCTCCACGAAGACGTTTTTTACGACAATAACGCCAATTTGTAATTTATAGACAATATGAAGACTCTACAGCAACGCCAATTTGTAATTTATAGACAACATGAAGACTCTACAGCAACGCCAATTTGTAGCTTATAGAACACGAAGACGATTTATTACAACAACGCCTTGCTCTCCAGACACTTTACCACAACGCAATATGTAACATATAGACATTTAATAAACCTTAAGCAGTGCGTGGTGGTGCGGTTCCAAATTCAGCATATAATCTGGGGATGGATGCGCAAACGTGGGTGTCAACCGAACATTTACTGCCGCTTTGGAATATTTTCGATGCATCTTCTTTTCTTGTTTAGGCATGACAGTATCCAATCAAGAACCTACCGCTGCAGTAACCTACGTCAACCCCGAGATTGACGCTGGCCGGGACATCACCAGGGAGGCACATCTCAAATATGGATTCGGTCCGGTACCATCCCACTTGAAGAACAAGAAGATTTTTTACTTTGATATCGACAATTGTTTGTACGAAAAGTCCACCAAGATCCATGATATGATGCAAGTGAAGATCCACAAATACTTCAAGGACAGCTTGCAATTGAATGATGAAGAAGCGCATCGTTTACATATGGAATACTATACTACATACGGGTTAGCGTTAGAAGGATTAGTGAGAAACCATAAGGTGGACGCGTTGGAGTATAATTCGCAGGTGGATGATTCGTTGGACCTTCAATCGGTGTTACTGGTGAATAGAGAGTTGCGAGAAATGCTCATAAGAATTAAGGAAACCCATGAATACGATATCTTATGGTTGATTACAAATGCTTATAAAAACCACGCTTTGAGAGTAATCACCTTCTTGGGCCTCGGTGATTTATTTGATGGCTTAACTTACTGTGATTACTCACATTTTCCCATCGTATGTAAGCCTATGGATGAGTTTTACCATAACTGTTTGACGCTCACAGGCGTTGACTACACCGACTCCGAAGCAATGTCAAAACAAGCGTTTATTGATGATAGTGAGATCAACGTAAAAGCAGCTCATAGACTTGGGTTCGGATTCGTCGTTCATTACATCGAAGAAGATTCACAGTATGAAAAAGTCAAGGCTGTGCCTGACTTTGCCGAGTATTATGGTTCTGGTGATAATCGGGACAAGAGCAAGATACAGATTATTAGAAACATATTGCAACTTGAAAAGGTTTTGCACTGACCGCCAGATAAGCAATAGCACCGACTTCAAGTTAGGTAATATATTCAAAATAGCGATTATAGAGAGAAACCGAAATATTTATGTATAGAGATGTAGTTAGCGATAGCATGGCTTAATCTGCTCTTCCTTCAGATAAGATAAGAAGTGAAAATTTTAGTGCGAAACTTTTAACTACTTCTTTCTTTAACTGATTCATTATGGCACCCAAAAAGGATATCCCGTACAAAGGCAGAATCCTATTCTTGCACGGATACACGCAGTCGTCTTCCATATTCTATGCCAAAACCTCGGCTTTAAGAAAAAAGCTCCAAAAACTACAGTACAAGGCCATTTACCTAAATGGTCCATTCAAGCTAACTCCGGCTCAGTTACCATCCAATGATGCATTATCGAAGTTTAGCACGGTTATCGCTGACGAAAACGATGAAACCAACTACCGAGCATGGTGGGTGAAGAATGAACTTGACCAGGTGGATATCACTGCTTCTATTGACTCGGTGAAAGACTATATTACTAATGGAACTGTCATTCAAGACGATGAGACCGAAGCCGTCTCTCAAGAAATTATTGAGAAGGATGCGAAATTACCGATTGTAGGGCTCGTGGGGTTCTCCCAAGGAGCAGCATTTGCTAGTCTTTTGGTCCATAAATTCGATCAACTCTTCGACATTGATACCTTGAAATTTGCAGTAATGTACTCGGGGTTTAAGCTTGACACATCAAAAACCTCCCCTAATCACTATTACGATCATCTTTACACTACAGATAAGGGAGGAGATGGAAAGGTTAAACTTCTTCATGTATATGGGGAATTAGATACGGTGGTGTCTGATGATAGAGCACTTACGTTTTATGAGCATTCACCGAATAACTCCGATCTACTTAAACACCCAGGAGGCCATTTCGTGCCTAATTCGAAGTTGTTGATCGACCAAGTAACTAATTGGATACAACACACCATGAGTGAGGAAACCAAGTCGGATAAGAAAGACGAAGACGATTTGGATGCGTTGATGGATATGATGGACAACCTCGGCAAAGCGTAATTATAGAGCATAGATATTTGATAGATTTTTGTAGAGGTTCGACATGATTCTACAGTTATGTTTGATTTATGTATACAATTGAAAACCAGAAGTACTATTCAGTCATACTATTAACTTGTTACATACTAGCTCCTTAAGGCATACTAGCAGCTCAGTGTTCTTTTCACACCATCTATAATTCATCATGCTCGATATCCTTCTCCTTCTTGACCTTCTTATGGGCCCTGTATTTGGAGTAGTATTTGATATCCTTCTTGGACAACTCCCCTTCATGGGCTGCAACTCCAAAGGTGTCAACTATCCATTGAGAAATCTTCAACTTATCATTCAATTTTTCGCTTCTATCATACTTGATAAACAGGCTGTTTTCTTCATCGTAGGCAAGTAATACTGGTAAATCTTCGGCGGAGTCAATTGGAAGCTCTATTTGCTTGTCACCAACCTTGATCACTGGCTTACTAACATCTTTCGATTTACATGTGGCCTTTCCAAAACTGACTCCAGTGATGAAGTCAATTGCCAAAGACTTGTACAATGGACTGAGCTGTTGTGAAGAAGCAATCAACAATACCTTATGTTCACTAGTTGTGCTCAACCATTTACCGATTTTGTCAGAGGTGATGTTCTGAAAACTCTTCACGTAGTTCTTTATACCTGAAGTAACGTATTTGTACATCGACTTAAGACCTCTTTCTCCGTTATAAACCTCTACTGTATGCTTGTAGACTTTACTTTTACTATCAGGATCGTACTTTGGAGGTCTGAAGTACACCAATGAAGGATAACCAGTGATCTTGTATTCAGCACACAACGGCTTGTTGTAGTCTTTATCACAGTTGACAGCGGCGATATTGACAGCGTATTTACCATCATTATGAACCAATTTACCTAGCTTTTGCCATACTGGCTTCAACTTTTGACAGTAACCGCACCATGGAGCGTAGAATTTGACGATGGATGTATAGTTGGTTTTATGGATCACTTTATCGAAGTTCGAGGGAGACAACTCGTAGATGTTGGGGTCCAGAGCATATTCATCTGCACCCACAGCAAGAACGTATGATATCAACACGAAAACCGGGAGATAACTCAAGCACTTCATTTCTTGGTGGTGGAAGAAAATGGTTGTGAAAGTGAAAAATTGTTCGCACTCGCTATATAGACAAAGAACAGGTGGTATCATATAGCAGGTGGAAAACAGCGAATAGGGAGCGGTCTACAGAGAACTAATTAGAATGAGATTTATTCTACTATACAGATGGAATGATGTGAGATGAGATGTCTTGTGACGTTGGCGTACTTTGGCGTAGTCCATGATTCACGGCCTGAGAATAAGGTATTGCCATTGATGACATTACAACCAAAGTTGTACTAATAAAAGAGGTTATGGTGCTATACTGTTCTCAGCAAATCAGTGGTGCTTCATGTGTGATCTTTTGGCCACTAACTCACTTGTCTTGGTGTCTAGACATACACACCAAAGAGGTTGGAGACAGAAATGGCACCCAAACCAATGGAAATAGAAGCAACGGCAATATAACCTACCTGGAGTATTGGGCTCCTGCTTTTATTATCCACCAAAAATGCAATTGATAATGCACCAAAAGCTAGATTGTTAGTAACTTGACGTCTTCCGTGACATAATGTACATACCAATAATGGCCCAAAGGAACGTTATCAAGGCCTGAAAGTTGTTGAGAGGGCTGGGGAGCACAGGACTTGATCCGGTTGCGTAAATCTGCGTATAATCAAGGTATGACTCTCCGGTAGGCATGGTAATATTGGACTGTAGATGAAGAGTTGGTTGGTGGTGGACAGTTGAAGAAATCTGTCAATTTCTCAACGCGGCACGGGTGCGAAATATATGGTGCACGGGTGTAAATCTGAGAAACTAACTATCGAACTCGATATGAATGTGACAGCTGCTACTTCGTTAGCAATTGACAAGAACGTGTGCAATTACCCCTAGAGAAGGAACTGGAGCCCATCATTTCGAAGAATTAAGTTTGAGTTGTCCATAACTACTCATTTAACTGCACCTATAACATGTCAAGTAGTGGATGGAATACCATTGATTCCGATGCAGTATGTCGTTTCCCAACCTCTATTTTGGAGCTATACTAACTTTTCAAGGGAGTTTTCACTGAGCTCGTTGAAAAATTGCAGGTAAAAGACGTCCAGATTGATGATTTATACTCCATAGATACCGAATCATTGCTATCTTTAGCTCCGGTTTATGGAGTTATCTTTCTTTTCAAGTACGGAAAAGTCGATAGAGAATTCGCCAAGAATGGTAATAAACCATTGGATGGAGAGTACGACGAGAACTACCAGGAAAACGGTATCTTTTTTTCCAATCAAACCATCCAAAATGCCTGTGCTACCCAGGCAGTGTTGAACACTTTGTTGAACGTAAAAGGAATTGAATTAGGAGAAGAGCTACTGAATTTCAAATCGTTCGTAACTGGATTTGATGGCGAAATGATTGGTGAAACAGTTTCCAATAGTGAATTGATCAGAACAGTGCACAACTCTTTTTCGTCACCATCGTTAATGGACATTGAAAACAAACCAGAACGAGCTCCGGATTATGATAATGATGGGTTGTTTCACTTTATTGGATATGTGAATATTAATAACCAAATCTATGAACTAGACGGATTGAAGAAATACCCTATAAAGCATGACAAACTTGACTCTGAAGACGAATTTTTGTTTAAACTCCCGGAAGTATTAAGAAGAAGAGTGGAGAAGTATGGGAATGAGGTACGATTCTCATTGTTGGGAATAACCAACAATAAAATCGACTACGCCAAGCTGATCAATGATGAGAGCCTATTGCAGGCAGAGTTGCTAAAGAGAGAAACATGGAAACGTGATAATGAGTTGAGAAAGCATGATTACACCGGATTGATTGTGGAGTTGTTGAAGAATATTAACAAGTCATTGAGTGACGATGAATATGAAGAGCAAATTGCAAAAGCCAGAAAAGAGGGCCAAACTAGGTTCATAAAGAGTTTCATGAGTCAAAAAGCAAAGAAGTAGAAACTAGAGATATCATCAGCTCCATCCGGTCACATATTCACTACATACTTCGAAGAGCAATTTATTGAACTAGGTGCTTTTCCAAGCGAAGCTGTTCGTCCATTGTATGTACATACTAGTATCATTCCACGTCACCAAAGGAGAGAAATCCTCCTGCACCACGACTGTGACGAGAGAAGTAATCAAAATCGATACTCACCGCCGTACCGAGTAAAATGGCTCTCTGATCCAATGTAAGTGGACCTGCTACCGAAGGGTAAAGATTCCCCATACCAGCGAAACTGGCGGGGTCCATTCGCACAATGTAGACCCCAGTATCGGTGAACAACTCTCTTCCCAAACCCACCCAGTTTCTGTCTACGGAGGCAATCACATCGCCATTATCGTTGGTGACCGGGAAATCAAATGAAAGAAAAGGAGCGTCTACCGCGCCAAACTGGTTGTACTCATCTGTGGTTTCATCGTCAAGTTTGAATAAATTGTACCTTCTTCTCCAAAGGTGCCAACTTTGCACCGATTCACCTATTGCTTCGTAGATCAAATTGCCTTGATTGTCATAACCTGGTAGATATACTTTTATATGAGAGTTGATGAAGGAAAATGGCCGTTTTATATTAAGTAACAAATCTCCATACATGTTGAAAATGTCAATGTCAAAAGGCCGATGAAGTTTGAAGAATTGACGACCTAAAGCCTTTATTATCCCGTAATCTTTCTCCACGATGTAGGCGATTTGCTCGCCGGAGGAGTTCATGATCTTGTACTTGTTTGCCTGTTCAAACCCGATGAACAAGTTTAAGAATTCGACTTGCCTCTCAATAACCAAAGTAGGCTCTCTAAGGATCTCGTAGATGCCATCTTCCGGAGTTATGAGGCCATTGTTGTTCGGCGGCACTTCAAATACGGTATGGTTTAGACTGGGTTCGTCACGGTAAGCTCGAAAATTGTCAGAAGGGTTTGTTTGGTAGTAGAAGTCATTCTGCTGGCGTTGCTGCTCTTGGAATCGTTTGACTTCGTCAGCCGAGATTTCCTTGGTAATCCGGGTCCGATTAGGCCGTGGAGATGCATTGAGTAGCGACGACAGAATCCATCGTCTGCTGGCTGATTTGAGCCCTAAAGTACGGGGAATTCGTGATATCATTTTGCTGTAGTTGAATGCTGCTGACAGTTGCACGAGGTTTATCCGCCGCCATCAGATATAAACGTCGCTTCACGCACCCGTACACCAGATACCAAAAAGGGTGTTCGGATCAATGCAGATCCGGGACTTAGGCTGCGACGTTTGTGATGCAGAACAGAGACACAATTCGATTCTACCTGGTCGGAGTCCCGGGGAGCTGTCAAAGCTGTAGGATGTCGAGGTTTTTTTGTGAGGTAAATACCAATTCCAACAAAACCGGATTTTATTGGTGGTGCTGTAACTCCGAAGCAGCGTGTGAGTCTCAGTGTGAAAAGTGAAAAATTGAGTCACCTCGGTCCACCGGAGATGGGCCGAAGACTATAGTTTTTTTTTTTACCCCAGATTAAAGATTTCGGGTGCGTCACAGGACAACAGTCCAGTTTTGTAACTACAAGAGTGATTCAAAAATGATTTTTGTTCATTGTTCTATACTTAATCAAGTTTTTTATTACCTTGGGTAAGACCAGGAACCGGAGTGTCACCGCTCAAGACACCCTTCATGAATTCGTAGACGGTGAAGGTGACGGCTTGACCTGGGGCGACTCTCATGATTCTTGGAGTGATACCTTTATATAATGCAGCAGTACCTTCTTCCTTAATCAATTGGTTACCGATTTTGATGATTCTAACTAATCCAGATTCGTTAGAGGCGTAGGTTGTTTTCTGTAATCTTGTTTTGATGGTATCCAAAGGAGCATTAGATAATGGACCCAAGGCACCGGAAATCAAACCAATACAAGAAGTTTCCCAACTTGGCAACACTTCTTGACCGTGGTATTCTTGTAAATATTCCTTTATTTTGGAGTAGACCGTGAAGTTAACCCCCTGGTTGGTAGCTTGTCTGGCAGCAGTTAAAGAGACACCTCTATACAAGGTTTTGAAACCTTCTTCCTTGACAATAACGTAAGCAGCGTGAGGGGCGTTTCTGTATTTGGGGATATCCAAGGGATCGGCCATAGAATGATGTTGGGCCTGTAATCTAATTTTCACCACTTCCATAGGATTAACCACGAGAACGGCTTCGGTGATACCAGCACCAACCCCAGCAAGGAATACAGAAGAGGTGGAGATGGAACCATCTGGCTTGTATAATAACGAACGGTAGAATTCATAGGAGGAGAATCTCAATGCCATCTTTGGCACAATCCCAATGACAACCGCACCCAAACCTTTATACAACGATAAAAACGTTTCCTTTTGAACAATGTTGATCCCGGTTCTGATAAACCCTGGAGGTTTTTGTCCTGATTTTCTATATAACTGCATTCTCACCTTGACGGTATCTAATGGATGACAACATAATGCTTCGAATAACCCGGCAGTCCCTCCGGCAACTAAGTCGACAACTCCTTTACCTTTGGACTGTTGATTTTTATTAGTTGCAGTGGCCATTTTCAATGAATGAATAAATATACAAAGGAATTAAAAATATAAAAGAAAAGAGGTAGAATTCAAAAAGAAAAAGATTAAAAAATTGCCAATCGTCTGGATTCCGGGGTCAATATATACTTTTTTTTTTCACATATGAAATCAATGAAAAAAAAATACGACCTTCGAGTCAGGAAGTGAAAAAGTCTGACGCTTGAGGTTATTTTGTGGGGGAGACACAAAAACTCGTTTCCTGGTCCTTTTTCCATATCTCCGGGTTTGACCAGGGAACATTGCTCAGTCGGGGCTTGTGTGGTGTCTGGATGCCAGGCGAAATTGACTTAACCGCGGGTGTGGCAGTAGCAATTACTCCGAGCAGGCCTGCCTTTAACCCGGGGCCCATCGGCACAGAATGATTGGCCACTCGGGGCCAGCATCGGGCAAACGAGAAACCGACCGGAGGTGGTGCTGGTGTGACTACTGTGTCAGCGATACTCCGGTAGTAACAAACTCCGGTGTCACTCAGGTGTTACTCCGGTGGGGTTATTACATTACCAGGTCTGCTATACGATAGTTGTAGGTTACAGGTTGTAGATTGGGTGATAGTTGTAGGTGATAGTTGTAGGTGATAGTCGTAGTCACTACCTTTCACTGTACATTTATTATACTAAACTATACCAGTCGGGTTTAACGTAAGTGTTCATGTATATGGAGATAAAGGTGTCTAAATTTTGGATGAGCCGATTTATGGCGTAGATTTGGCTTCTGGTAATCAACTCATCGTAGTTCATGGTCCGCAAATGTTCCAATACCTTTCGAATCATGTTATCATGAGCCAAATTGATGCTGACATTGTCCATAGTGACTGACTTCATGTATGTCTGTAGAGCATTAATCCTGGTTGTTAGTTTTTTTTTGCCGGAACAGCACGGTAGGGTAGACGAACATTACAAAGATGATTTCGTTGGCTATTAGGGGAACTATGATATTCAAATCAATTAGAATATCTACATTAATCTTGGACTTCTTCATAGCGATAGTGGTGAAAGAGTTTTTCCGTTCGCAAATGAGGATTTTCACATGTTTTTGCAGCAATGAGCAAACACAATACGGTGCAAACATCGCTACTGTGCTCCTGGGCTCGCAGTGGACTTGTAGAATACTATCCTTTATTACTATACACGTTACTGACTTTATGGACTCGTGGACTCATGGACTCATGGACTCATGGACTCATGGACTCGTGGACTCATGGACTCATGGACTCATGGACTCGTGGACTCATGGACTCGTGGACTCATGGACTCATGGACTCATGGACTCGTGGCCTATTCGTTGGCGGTGTTGATGGCAGCAGCAGCATTGGCAGTGGCCTGACTTGACTCTAAACTCTTCTCTTTCTTCAACTCATTCAATCTCTTAGCTTCCAAGTGAACATCGTTGGCATCCTTAGCTAAGTTCTTGTAGAAATCGTGGATCTTCACTCCGTATGGATGTTGAGCCGCTTTTTCAAAGTAGTGATTCAATTTCTGCTGGTACGAAGACTTTTGAAACGACGATGCCAACGAGTTGAATTTATTGGAAAGCAAACTGATGTTCTTATTAGCAGTGGATTCAGGCTCTTGTGTGTGTAAGTACTTGGAATCCAAATTTTCAATGAAACTCTTAAATTTGGTGGTGTAGCCTTTATCTTGGTCAAACTTGATGGATTTCTCAATCAAGTTATCGGATAAGCTGTAGCCATGGGCCAACAATTGCGCCAAAATAGCAGACTTGGGCTTTTCTTCCTGTATTATGTCATCGTATTGTTCATCTCCAGTAAACGTGGCATCACCTTGCTGGACTTTATGGTCACTGACGTCCTTGGTATCAGGAAGCTCGTCATAGCTTGGAGGTGCATTGGATGCAGAGGCTTCTTCCACGACAATTGGAACCCCATCCAATTCAGCGTCATTCAATAACAATGCCGTCTCAATGGCCTTGGAAGACTCGAAAATAATCTCATACTTCTGGAATTTCTCCGATCTTTCAACAAGATTAAGGGATTTAATGGTGCCACAGAATCCAAAGAATTGCTGCAATTTTTCGGTCGTAATAGTGGTTGGAATGTGAGAAACGTTAATGGTGGTCATTTTAAATGATAAATTTATAAAAAAGATTAATGAAACGGGACTTGAAATGCTTAAATACACATGGGGCTGAAGTTGGAAATTGCTGTGTGGTATGCAGCATGAGGTCATTCCCCTAATTGTAGAAACTAGAACGTGACCCAGGTCATATGAGATATTTTCCCAAAACGGGCGAAGTTGCCAGTGCCTCCGTACCTCCCATGACTAGGGCAAATTAAAAGCCCTCATGGTGGAGAGATTTTCCGCATATGTCAAGACACCAACAATGAGTGACCGAAGGAGAAGTTTACGTGACAATGTAGCGGGCAGTGAACGTCGTCCCCCTCCCATAATCTCTCTCACCTTCTTTTAGCTGAAATCGTGCTCTCTCGATCTCTCTCACCTTCTTTTAACTGAATTGAGGTTGATGGAAATCCCGCGCTCGCCTGCCGTTCAGGGCCAGTTTGCGGCCATTTTTTTTTGTCATGCCCCCATCGAAGACCCGCGTCGTCATCGCCTTCTGTTTACAGATGAGAGATTAGGTATCGATGGCATTCCAGTTTATATATAAACAGTAGCCAAATTTCCAAACGTGAATTTGAAAAGCAACAAACATGTCTGACAGTAAGTATGACTCTTGGTAATTCCCTATGCTGTACTAACGAACTAGTTAACTATAAATACCATCCTAACAAAAAAGCTTCCATCGTCGTTGCACCCTTCTCTGGAGGTCAACCCAAAGGAGGAGTGGAGCTCGGCCCGGAGTACATTTTAAATGCTGGCTTTGAAAAACAAATTGCTAGTTTGGGCTGGGAAACAGAGCTCGAAAACCCATTACAAGACACCAACTATGAAACAATCAAGTCCGAAGAAAAGGATAAATATGGGGTCAAAAATACAAAGATTGTTAGCGAATGCAACCGGAAAATCTTTGATTGCGTCAAATCGGTAGCGGATAGCGGCAGACTCCCAGTGACAGTAGGGGGTGACCATTCCATTGGTACTGCCACTGTTGCAGCCATGCTAGAACATAACCCCAACACCTGTGTGTTGTGGATCGATGCTCACGCCGATATCAACAGTCCTAAAACCACTGACTCCGGAAACTTGCACGGATGCCCCATGTCTTTCGTTTTGGGTATTGATTCAGACAGTTTCCCCCCAGAGTTCAGCTGGGTTCCTCAAAACCTCAAACCTAACAAAATCGCATACATTGGCTTAAGAGACGTTGATGCTGGTGAAAAGAGAATCTTGCGAGAACAAGGCATTGCTGCGTTCTCCATGCATCACATCGACAAGTACGGGATTGGCAAAGTCGTGGAGATGGCCTTGGATGCCGTCAACCCAACCCGGTCCGATCCTATCCACTTGTCCTACGATGTCGATGCCATTGATCCTTCCTTCGTTCCTGCTACTGGTACCAGGGTCGAAGGAGGATTGACGTTGAGAGAGGGTTTATACGTTGCCGAGGCTGTTGCTGAAACCGGCTTGCTTAACTCGCTTGACATTGTTGAAACCAACCCTCTTCTTGCCGAAAACGACGCTCATGTTCTTGACACCGTCAGTGCTGCTTGTGCTATTGGTAGATGTGCTCTTGGTCAAACTCTTTTATAGGCAATTTGGCCTCACCAATTTTCTAGCCGTAGATTCACCATCAGTCTTGTGCTTTCTTCTTGTTTTGTATATATGGTATGAATACACGTGTAATGACTGGGATTCCACGTGTGTAGACAAAAGTTGCACCCAAAATGCCCTTTTTTTCTACACCCGCATGATGTCATAGATTAGATTCGCAGAAAAACGGGGGAGATTTCCGGTGAGATGGCCCATTTAACCTGTCAAACTTTGCACGTTTTAGCCGCTTATTTTCGGGTTTCGTTGTCGTCGTTGTTGTTGTTGTGTGAGCTTCAGTTATTTTACCGTTTCTTCCTGTTTGATTCCTCTTCTTTATTGTCTGTATCATCATGAAGTTCGGTAAAACGTTCAATTCCCACCAGATTCCCGAATGGTCGATCTATTACATGAACTATAAACATCTCAAGAAGATCATCAAAAACATCGATCGGGTTATCAACTATCATCATTTCAATCCTATTGATTTGCCAGAGTTGATTAAGTCGGTGTTATCCCAATTCTTCTTTGAGTTGGACCGTGACATTGAGAAAGTGTCCCAGTTCTACGATAATAAATTCAAAGAATATAATCGTCGTTTAAGTAAAATCATTCAGGTCTTGGGCTACAATAGTTCAAGTAAAACGATAAATCATCACATTGATACCACCGATGAACTCGATGAAATCATTTCCATCCTCTTGGAATTGAGAACTATCTACCGTAATCTCAAGTGGTTTGGAGATTTAAACCATAAAGGTTTCATCAAAATCTTGAAGAAATTAGATAAAAAATTGACTTACTTATCAAACTTAGCCAATGATCAATTGAAAAATGATGGGAACGTCGATTCCATCAACATCAAATTACCCAACAATAATAAAGAAATCTATTTAACCACAAGAGTCGATGCATTGCCATTTGCTAATGAAATGGAGTTGGTTGGTGGTTTGGATATCATTAACAATATCTTAAATGATCTCGGTAATCAACAATTCGAATTGGAGAAAGCGTTTGATGATAAATCTAATAAAGTTCTCCCAAATTCAGATTTGTCAAAACAATTCGAAGTATTGAAAGTAGGAAAAGATAGACGCTACTCGTTTGATCAAGAAAGTTTGGAAGTTCACTACAAATTGATTGAAAAAGATGATGCTAAGAGTTTAATTTTTGAAGTAGAACAAATTCCTAGCTCAAAGAAGAATCTCAAGTTCCTACTTTCTTTACTCAACAAGTCAACTCTTCAAAACTCAATCAAATGTATAGATGAGTTATTCGACTACCTAATGGTATTCATTAAATCCACAGAACCTGGTGCCACGATTTCAAACTGCTTGATTGATAAATATGATATCTCTGGTAGAAATTTCTTCCATCAACATATAGTCAGCTTAGGCAAGAAACAGTTGATTAAAGAACAAAAGCAAGTCACCCCCGGGGAATCCTCCGATATCAATCGTTTGTATGGTAACAAGTCCGGTCCTGATGGTGCTCAATTATCCCCCATTAGTATCAATGGGTTGGCACATATTTTGAATCGATTGGAGTCCTTGGAGGAAAGTTCTGATTTTAAGAATTTGACCATCGCCAAAGATAGTTACTTGAGAACCCCATTACATTATTCAGCTCAGTATGGGTTGAAAGACGTAACCAACATCTTATTGGATTATTTGGTGAAATGGAAACTTATTGACCCTTCGGTTCCTATTGATGATACTCATGTCTGGGGGGATCAAGAAGGATTATCACCTTTGCATCTTTCCATCATCGGTAAACATCCCAAAACTACGGCTAATTTAATCAACCATTCTTCTTCGAACTTATCTTGTCCTAATTTATTGCTATTAGCAACAAGATTGAATGCATTCGAAATTGTTAAAACCTTAATTCATTTGGGTAATACTGACATCGACTATACTGACTTGGAGAACAACGGGGAAACCTCCCTTTATATCGCTTCCAAGTTGAACTATATCGAATTGGTTGAATATCTTCTTGCCGAGGATGCTGATACTGAACTCGGAGAAAATGTCTTTGGTTGGACCCCTATTTTCATTGCTGCTTCCGAAGGGTATAGAGATGTCGTTATGACGTTGAAGCGATTCGATGCCAAGTATGATTTTGTTGATGATTCCGGTTGGTTGCCAATGGAACATGCTTGTCTTCGTGGTCATTTGGGCGTGGCGGATTTGTTAGTTCCAGAAACTAAAGATCTCTTGTTATATGACATCGATAATCCCTCCAACAACATCCCCAGATTGCCAGGAAATTCGGTAAGCTCTATTGCTTCAAGTCCAGTGATTAATGCTGCACCCACGAACATTGATCCTTTACTTTCTAATGGATATAGTGATGAATTCCTATTACTGTCGACTTCAATTGACAGATTACCAGAACAGAACAAAAACGCTGTGAATGAAGTTTATAAACAATTCAAACAGTTAGATAATGGTTCATCCAGTTCCATTAATATTATTGAACCCCATGTTGACAGTAATGGATCTTCCCAAAGAAATGCTTCGAGATCCAGATCTCCTAGCACCAGAAAAAGAAGAATTAAACCAATTAAGTCCTTCGGTCATCGTTATTTAAACGAAGGGGAATCAGTGGTGTTAATTACTTTGGGTACTACGGATTTAAGGGACACCAAAAAGCCAATTAATTTGAACAAGATTTCCATGTCTAAATCTTTCTTTACTGAATTAGATACTGCATTGTCTCTTATCATTACTTGTCGGGTTAAAGATAGTAACATAATCATCGAAACCCCGGTGATTATTGACTTGCCATTGGAAGATCAGCATGGTAGTGCCACTGATCCAATTACTTTTCAATTAACTAATAATGTTAAAGCTGATGATGTTATCGTCACGTTCGATATTGTTCCAACTTACCAATACTCGAATGATTTGAAACCACTGAACAATAACACACACCATTCGGCCCAACGTAAAACTGCTCCCAAAATTTTAGGTAGAGGGGTAGCTTTATTGAAAAGTTCATATACCAGTGTGGGACCAAATTTAAGATCTCTCAATAACACCATCACTATCCCAATTATTGAATCGGATACTCTTGATATTCTTGGATCACTTAATTTCGAATATCTCTGCGTTAAGGCATTTGATCATGAAGACATGAATATCAGTAGATCAGACACTTATTGGAAGCAGTTGGTATCTACCCGAGTCATCGGACATCGTGGTTTAGGTAAGAACAATAATACGAGAAAGTCATTACAGTTGGGAGAAAATACCGTGGAATCTTTTATCGCTGCTGCTTCCTTGGGAGCTTCTTATGTTGAGTTTGATGTCCAGTTGACCAAAGATTACGTGCCGGTTGTTTATCACGATTTCACAGTGGCTGAATCTGGAGTGGATATTCCCATGCATGTATTGACAGCGGAACAATTCTTGGGATTAAGTGAACTGAGCTCTAAGAAGGGTTCTAAATCTAACCAACAGAATTTGGGATTTTTGAAGAAAAATTACTCATTGGATGATGAAATGTTAAGTAAAGTTAATCGCCCAAGATCCATGAGCTCATATCCATCCGCTCATGATTATAAATTAACCGAAGATCATGATCTGGATGAAGATGCTTTGGATCGTGAATTTAAAAATCAAGTTTCAAGTAGAATGAAATTAACCAAAACCTGGAAAGATAAAAGATTCAAAGGTAATTCTCGTGGTTCATCGATTGCTTCAAGTTTCGTCACTTTGAAAGAATTGTTCAAGAAGTTACCCAAGAAAGTTGGATTCAACATCGAATTAAAATATCCGATGTTAGACGAAGCTGAAAAGGAGAGCATGGGGGAGATTGCCATTGATCTCAACTTCTATGTAGATACCATTTTGAAGGTGATTTATGATGAGAATACTACTGGACGTGATATTTTGTTCAGTTCATTTCATCCCGATATTTGCTTATTACTCTCGTTGAAGCAACCCACAATCCCTATCTTATTCTTGACCGAAGCCGGTACGGAATTCATGGCAGATATCAGAGCTTCATCATTACAGAATGCCATTAGATTTGCTAAAAAATGGAATTTGTTAGGTATTGTGAGTGCTGCAAAAACTTTGGTTAAATGTCCCAGATTAACTCAGGTAGTCAAATCTTCAGGTTTGGTGTGTGTGACTTATGGGGTTGAGAATAATTCTCCTGATTTAGCAAAGATCCAGATGAAAGCCGGAGTTGATGCTGTCATTGCAGATTCAGTGTTAGCAGTGAGAGAAGGGTTGAGAAAAGATCAACCCTCCGTGAAAGAAGTAGAAGAACTGTCAAGTGATTAAAGATCCGGTGAAATCGTTACATAGTTCTGTTCTCTCGATTTATTTATTCCTTTTTGTTATCGTTGTTTTCCTAGTTTTCCATTTTTTCAACATTCTAGATAAAATTAGCATCCATTCCTATAGATTTCTGGTAGATTTTTTAAAATTACAAAAAATTCGAAATTTACAAAATGTATGAAATACACATAAAAACCCTAGTTTATATATCCCTAACACAGAATCCTCAGACACTAAGACTCGATTTCGAGTTTTAATCGTCCCACCAAACAATGGCACGATTTCAACTTTATCAAAAAAGTTGCACCCCGAATCGGATTGAGAAAAAAGAAAAAAAGAAAAGATCCAACCACCACAACTGGGGAACAACCATGCAGGCATTGTTATAATTAAACCACCATCTTCTTCGAAGAAAAGAGTAAAACTTAGAGATTGAAGCTAGTTGAGAGCACTCGATTAACATTAGTAACCCCATATACTAGTCATATCTGTCACCGTGTTGCTAATATGTCGCAGGAAGAAGGCTCTGGCAATGAAAAATCATTCCATAAACCATCCCCCAGAAAGACCACGATTAACGATGCAAGAACAATTAGACCTTTAAACACAGGTATCTCAGCTGTTCATGTGTCTGCAGCACGAGAAATGGTTAATATGCATACTAGAGATAGAGCTCCTCCCCGTAGTACAGCACCACCACCACCACCAAAAGAGAAGTTTACTATAGCACCATCAAAAGATACGTTCGCTAGCACCAGTACCGCTACCGTAAGTAGCTCTTGCAATTCGTCATCCTCGACGTTTACTTCATCTGTTTCGATTCCAGCAAAGTCACACCAGGGTGAATGCACTAATCCTCAATGTCATCATTGCGGACTGGTTATTATACCTGCACCCAAGTCGTCATTCCCATTCCAAGATAAGCCATCGATAACCATAAATAACTGGAGCATATTCACCATCAAGAAACCAATTTTAAATCTGCCCGAATTGGATCATCTTAATGATACCCGATTTGAATTTCCTCTTCCAGAGATGATCTTTGGGAATAGTCATGTCAAGCTCAAAAATGAAAAAACCGGTGCTGTAATAGAATTCAATGCATTGGATGCTTTGGATTCACTCGAACCGAGTTCGAATCTAAAAGTCAGCTATCATAAAGAATGGTTAAGTTCTAGAAGATCGTCTAAAGGGCATAATTGTGAAGCCCTAGATAAGTCAGAAAAAGCATCCAAAGAGAACTCCACTAAAGACTTGAAGAAGTTGACCGATTTGGAATCAATCAATCCCTACGATTGGACTTATTCTACCAATTACAAGGGGGGTTGTAGTAACATGAAATTTTATCCTTCTGAAGAAAAAATTCCCATCGATAAGTTGTTGAAACCAGATCCGATTTTATTCTTCGACGAATCCATTCTATTCGAAGATGAACTCGGTGATAACGGGATATCAATGCTCTCCACTAAGATCAGAGTGATGCCAACATGTCTATTATTGCTTTGTCGGTTGTTTCTTCGAATAGATAACGTCATTTTCAGAGTCAGAGACACCAGAATATACATCGATTTGGAGACTGATTTGGTGTTACGAGAGTATAAAGAACAAGAGTGTCCTTACGATGATTTACTTAAAAAGATTAGCAATAAAACTACTAATGATCCTAAACGTTTGTTGAGAGACACTAATTGGGTATCGCAAAATATACCCACATTAAAAGTCGAGACCGAGTCAAACACCCCAGTTGAGGTCTAATTTTATATCTGATACAGATCAATACAACTTTTAATGTAATCTAAAGTCAACTCTAATATAAACTACAAACAGCTTTTAATGTAATCTAGTTTAGTTTTTCAATCGTGCACTTACCATCAATTTTTTTCACCTCAACTATGAGAGTAAGTGAAAAATCTCAACCTTCACAACTTAGTCCACCACCATAAAAATGTTCAAAAGGGCTAGTTTGGGAGTGGTGAGGCAGTCACTCGGGAGAAGAGCCTTCCACGATGTTCCGAAAATGAAAGACGCTGAAATCTTTCGCCAAGAAGGAATCAAAGGACTATATAGTCCAGCCGGATTCAAGTCTTCGTGGTTAGACTATCAAAAATATTTAACATTAAATTTAACGTTACTTACTAACGGCACAGAAAACGAATTGAGAAGCCCATACCAAATTGCTTTACAAACCGCCAAAAACACCAATGAACAACATACTTTCCATTTTGCTTCCCAAGCGCATAACAATCATTTCTTCTTCGAACAATTAACAAATAGAGACGAAGCATTAACCACCAAACCATCAAGATTCATTTTGGAAAAATTAGCTGATAAAGACTTCCTTGATTTACAATCATTTAAAAAGGAGATCTTATCCAAAGCCGAGTCTTTTATCGGTCAAGGATGGGTCTTTTTGGTAGAATTACCTGACAAATCGTTAAAAATCTTGAAATGTAATAACG
This sequence comes from Isabelozyma rhagii, assembly GCA_003708185.3. Classification (NCBI taxonomy): domain Eukaryota; kingdom Fungi; phylum Ascomycota; class Pichiomycetes; order Serinales; family Metschnikowiaceae; genus Isabelozyma; species Isabelozyma rhagii. The sequence goes on along the minus strand of PPNO03000008.1, from coordinate 61,377 downwards.
ATGGTACCCCGTACTACTATGGTAAAAACCAGTCATTAGATCTTAACGGTGGTATTGATGAGGGAACTTTTGATTCTTTGCAAAGAACCAAAGAGCTCGCAGCTGAAGGTAGTAGGGATTTCACTTTACCTATATTAGCCATCAACGTTTGGGATACCGCCTATATAACTGATTATGGTGTTACTGGAAAAGCCGAGTATTTGGAAAAGTTGTGGGACTGCATTAACTGGAATGTTGTTAATAAGAGATTGTTCCAATTATAATCATGCTAACCTTAAATAGTCATTAAATGTACATAGATCACTTTACTGTGTTGAACTCTCTCTTTCAAAGATGTTAGAGTCATGAAGTTTGAACTCTTCGAAGTCCACCAACAACAACTCTTCATTCGTGAGTTGGTGAAGGTTTTTCAAATTTACTATGGATTGATACTTTGAAAACACTTGGCCCAATTCCTCACAGTCGTGGATGATTGTTAGAAGCTTCTTGTCATTATACCAATTGGTAGGAATGCACATTATAAGATTCGGGAGTAAATCGCATAATACCGAAATTGTCATCCACCTTTCCACCACTTCATTGTATTTCTCTTTTAACAAGTCCAAAGAGTCTATATCATCAAAGGACACTTCCCCAATCTTTTGTTTCTTGAGCTGGAGTAAATCTTTTCTCTTGGTCGTAAGCAGCACCGACGAGTAGTGAAATTGTTGAAGTTCCGGTTCCAACTCATACTTCAATAGGTTCAATGCTTCTACGCGTAGTCTGACATACTTGTCTTGAGCTTCGTTATCATCGTTATAGTTTTTTATCAATTGGTTGATGTTAGAACCTCCCTGGAATTCTGCGTTATTGGAGAACAAAATCTTCAAGTTAGTTAGTATATTCTTCTCTGTTCTTGTCAATGTCAAGTCATTTTGATGTATAGATCGAAGAATTGGTAAGGTATTAGTAAGGTATTCATTCAACAACGTTTTGTTTCTGAATCGAAGCTGATTCTCATAGAACTCTGCATCTTTTAAATGCAATGACTTATAGCGGGCCTCGATCTCTTCATCCGTGAGTTTCTCGAGCTCCTTCACTTCCTTCTCGTACACCAATTGAGTGATTTTATCTATCAATTCCTCATATAACTTGACGTAGGAAGTCTCCAAAAACAACAAATCGTTGTCTATCCCATGATTTGCAACCGTGGTAGTATATAGATTAGTCGCCTCAAGATTGGGAACTCCATATTCATGACTGAGTAATGACGTCGACTCTAGTAGTTCCCGATACGAATTTTCAAGCTCCTGGGACATCGTGGTTGGTTATCAAAAACACGTCAAAACAGGTCTTTTTTTTTTGTTTGGAGGTGAGAAAAATGAAAGATTCTTTTGGCAAAATGAGTACTCCATTGCCATTTTTTTCTTCTTTACATAAACCACAATTGATAAAATGGTTGATGTAACTTTGTTGAAGAACAAGTATCTTCTTATAGCCTCCAGTGGTTTGGTCAATTCATTCACCCCTAAGGAATTGTACGACGGGCATAAAGAACTTGAACAGTTCTTACTGTTACACTCCGAAGGGGTAGAGGCCCAAGAATTATACGCCTTGTATGAACTTCAGTTTTATTTCAGCATACTTACTGGGCATGATATTGAGGCCAAGTCATATTTGGATCGATTGAATGATCAATTCAACGGCAAGAAATCCCAACGAATCAAATTACTCTTCTCATTGTACCTTGAGGCAACGGGGGATACCAAGGGGGCCACCAAAGTGTTGGAAAGTCATCCTGACGAACTTAGGTTATCAAGAAGATTAACTACTCTCAGTAGAAAGGAAGAGGGAGCAGCGTCGTATATTGATAGTTTGGCTTATTACTTAGACATACTGCCGTCTGATATTGTTGCCTGGGCCGAATTAGCAGAAGAGTATGGGAAAGTTGGAGAATACGATAAAGGAATATTTGCATTGAAGGAAATCCTCTTACAAGAACCTTATGCTTACAACATTTTCTATAAAGTGGGGCTATTCTACTACTATAAGTTTTTACTGTTGTATAATGACAAATTGGAGAAAAAGGATAAGCAATTGGAATGGTTGGACTTATTAGTGAATGCTCGTAATCTGTTTTTACGAGCAGTGGAGATAGGTGGTGACTACGGTAAAGGTTGGATGGGAGTTTATACTATCAGCACCAATACTTTTAACAAGAAATTGGCAGCCAACAAGACACTTACTGGATCCAAACAAGTCACTTATTACTTGCGAGATAACGAAAGGTTAGAACAACTCGCCAAATCAAAGCTTCAGCTGATCCACGACCTCAACGATGAACAATTTGCTGACTTCATATCTACATAATACACATTTCTACAGCAAGAAAATAGACTTCTCAGTGAGTATATTCACTATACAGCAACTCCCCCAACTATATACACACTATCAACAAGATAAGAAGGTAGACATAAGTGTTTCGGTAAAACAGGTAAATACTTTTGTTTAAACAGCATCAGCATCATAGACTAAAGATCTATTTCTTTTCGGTACCACAGGTACAAGATTTAGGTCCACAGGAGCAAGAAGACCCACAGGAACAGGTTTCAGAGTCTTGGTAAACAACAGGAATTTGAGTATTAGCAATCATAGTAAGTAATTAGTTGTAGTAATAAAAAGTTATCTCACAAAAAAACGGGGACATTTGTCTTTATATAGTAATGGCCGACAACGGGCGGCGGTACGGATCTGATCACGCGGTCTGCATGACCATTTATAAAGCGAAATGCACTCACGATTTGCCCAGCTTTCGAGATGCGACGCAGATGATAGCGCAATTAACTCAGTATAGCGTAAATAGCGTTGCTGGAGATAGCGAAATCAGCGCAATTAGTGAATCAGCAAATCAGCGTATCAGCGTACGGTCGTAATCATCGTAATCATATGACGGCCGCTGCGTGAGGGAGGAAGGGGGTGTGTGTTTCTATGTGGGGAGTGTATATTCGGTAACTACAGTATACATCATGCAGAAGAACAATTTAATCGGTAAAAAATATCAAACAAGTAGATTCTAGAACTCACCTTTGACGTCTAAATCATCTCTGGCCAAAACTTCGTCTAAGATACCACACGAAGCAGCCACCAAACCCAAAAATGGTCTGGATGGATCTAAAACCTTAGAAATATATTCGGGATGGTATTGCGTACCAACGAAAAACTTATGATCTTTCAATTCCAACACCTCCATTCTCTTACCGGTTTCATCTTTACCAATGAATTTCAAACCTTTAGCTTCAATGTCATCAACTAATTTAGGATTAACCTCATATCTATGTCTATGTCTTTCTAACACTGATTCTGGTCCTCCGTATAACTTTCTTAATTTGGACCATTCAGAATCAGCAACAAAGTTGGTTGTATGACATCCTAATCTCATGGTACCACCTAATTTGATTTGATCAACGTCAGGCATGTATACCACCGAAGCTACTTCTTCATCGGCTTGAGGATCAAATTCCATGGAGGTGGAGTTAACGTGACCCAAAACGTTTCTCACGAATTCAATGACAGCGATTTGTAAACCTAAACAGACTCCTAAGTATGGAATGCTGTTTTCTCTAGCGTATTTGGCAGCGGCAACCATACCTTCGATCCCTCTAGATCCAAATCCACCAGGAACTAAAATACCGTCGGCTTGACAAACATGGTGCCATGCACGGTGGAAGTCAGCCAAATTATGTTCTTTACTGGATTCTTCTAAATCGGTAGATTCAACCCATTCAATCTTCAACTTTCTGTTACATCTCATTGATGCGTGTTCTAAAGATTTGATAACCGAAAGGTACGAATCTTTTAAGTTGGTATACTTACCAACCAAGGCAATAGTAACGGTTTCAAAAGCTTTATCTTGACTGGATGTTAGAAGTCTCCACCTATTCAATAAATGTTCACCTTTTTCTAAGGCTTTTGGTGACAAATTCTTGATATCCAAACTCAATTTTTGACACAAGTATTTCATCATTCTTTGTTCCTTCAATAACAATGGAACATGATAAGTGGAATTAACATCATGGATAGCAATAACCTGATCAGGTCCAACATGACAGAACATTCCGATTTTTTCTACTGTAGAAGCATCTAATCTTTCTTGACATCTACAAGCAATTAAATCAGGAGTTAAACCCAAAGATCTTAAATCCTTGATGGCAGCTTGAGTTGGCTTGGTTTTTTGTTCACCATGAATAACCAATACCAATGAAACGTGAATCAATGCAAAGTTACTTACCCCAACTCTGAATTGGAATTGTCTTAAGGCTTCGACAAATGGAGCACTTTCAATATCTCCAACAGTACCTCCCAATTCTATAATACAGATTTCTGGCTCTAATCCGGATTCGTCAACTGGAATTCTGGCAACTCTTTCAATCCAATCCTGAATTGCAGTGGTGATATGTGGAACAACTTGCACGGTTTTACCCAAGTAATCACCTCTTCTTTCTCTTTCAATGACATGAGAGTAAATTTTACCAGTAGTGATGTTATGGTCTCTGGTTAAAGTGATATTTAAGTATCTTTCATAATTACCAAGATCTAAATCAACTTCTCCACCATCATTAAGAACGAAACATTCTCCATGTTCCAACGGAGACATGGTACCAGCATCGATGTTCATATAAGGGTCAATCTTGATAGATGTAACTCTAAAACCTAAAGTCTTGAACAATAAACCAGTAGAAGATGCTAAAACACCTTTTCCAATACCGGAAATAACACCACCAGATACAACAACGTACTTCATTTTCTATTTGGGCTTAAAGGTATGGTTTTTGGAATTTACAAGGGAACGTGTCAGACACTGTGCAGACGCGGTATAATCAATTGCAAGAAGATACAAGAATACAGAATAGAATTAAACAAATGTTTGCTTAGCTTCTATTAAACCTATGCCCTCTTAAATGGATATTTAAGCGGGAAGGAAGAAAGGAAACAAGCAGTAAGCGAGTCGTGATGATGTTTTTTTTAGAGAGATGAGAAAGGAAAAAAAAAATTTTGATAAAAAGACACAAATTCATGTCATCGAGTGTACGGGTGCAATTTTGCCAAAATGTCAGCTAAAGTATACGCTTACGAGCTCCATAGGTTTTAATTGGAGTGTAAGTACCTGTAATAGCAATTGATGTTTGCCTAGTGTGAAGCTTCACACCACTGACACTTTCCAGCGAGGCTATAGAACCAACTGGGAGTTCACATGGCAAAGGTACATACTAATGATAAAGATTCATTACACATTAAGTTATATAGTACAAATTGGGAGGGGGTTTTATACAATCTTAACGGCTCCGATTTGATCAGAACCATCATCATTCATAATGATTTGAGCACTTCCTTGTTTCATCAAAACATTCTTTAGTATCTTCTCCAACAAATTATAGTCTAGATTTTTCAATTCTTCGGGTAACCCAGAATCCTCCAGTTTAGTCAATTCATACACGGTCAAAATGGTGTCAAGTTGACCTGAATTTTCTACGTAGTCATGCAAAACTTTACCCCATTCCACTAATGACCTGTAGTAAATCAATAGACCCAATTCGGGTTTTTTACTATTGATATACTCAGCTTTGTTCAACTTATGAATCATATGCTTGAAGATAGTTTGCTTGAAATCGCTCGAAACCACCCGATTAATTTGTTTGTTCTCAAATAATGGCGGTATTGAGTCGACATTTAACTCTTGATTTTGACAATAAAGCAATGTTCCGTCTAGTGACATCGAGGTGATTGAATAATGTTGGCAGTATGCTAGGATGATTTCACACCACGAATTTAGCTGGTTTTGTAGAATAGTGGCATTAGGTTGGCTGGTGAAGAGAGGAGGAAACGAGTGAATCTTGGGAAATTCAAACGAGGGTATATCTGTCATTGTGATGTGCCTCCGAAGATACTGGTGGGCAAAGCAATTGGTGGTTTATCTCAAACTGTATATCCGTGGTGTACGGAAGTATTTATTGGGTGTCCGGATGCAATGTAAAGGACAATTTGGTTAGCTTACATTGAAGCAGATATTATGAAGTGATTTATTTGTTAGCTAATGTACTTTATATAAATTATATTAATTTAAGCTTCAGCCAATTCTCTTAAACGACGGATGGTAGATCTGACAGTGGCAGCAGCGGCAGTGGAGACAGTGTAAGCACCACCAGCAACGATTTTATGACAAGATTTACAGTTCCAGATACCAGCAGCACCTCTTTGAACGGTTCTTTTACCACAGAAAGAACAATCGTATTTGGCATGTTGTTGAACTTCCAATTTCTTGGTTTGTCTTCTTAAAGAAGAACCATATCTGACACCGAATTTACCGGTAATTCCAACCTTCTTAGTTCTTTTAGTCCTATAAGTAGTTAGTATTAGATCTATGTGTGCTTTGCTAGATGTGTGACTTTATTGGGGAGGAAAGGAAGTATGATTATATGGGTATAGGATGGTTCTTGATATAATATTGGGTGGGATTTCTCACGTTAGATAATCAAAATAGAAGATTCATTTGATTAATTAAAATATAGAAGGGATTATTCGTTCATAAATTGTTTCTGGATAGTCATAGGTTTAAATGTTCATATTACTTGAATTGAAAAATCTTCTCTTCTGAAACCACATTTCATTTTCATGAGTACTTTGGTCATAACAATATTCATTCCTCTTAGGTTTATCACAAGTCATCAACACTATATTCATGGTATATTACATACATTTTTTATTGTATCGATAAGAAACAAGAATGAAAAAGTGAAAAATAAAAAATTGAATTACTTCAATGAGAGTAAAACCTTTTTTCCTCGCAATAGCAGTACGGGTGTGCCTAACAAAAGTGCTTAACTATGGGAAAATCGAGGTTTTGTGACTCTTCAGAAAGACGCAGGACTGCAGTTAAGCACTCAAGTCAGAAAAAGTTTTCATTCTGAAGTCACTGGCTGTGCGCTAGTCACGTGCTATAGGGCAGTAGCCCTAGTATGTACAAATGAGATCAAAATGACTGCAAAAAGAGCTGATACGTTGGCAGCGAAACCGAAAAGGAGCAATGGGAAGCCAAACAAAGGGGTTTGGTAAGTATATACCATATGAGTAATTAAAACTTCCTAACTCAATAAGCCGATTGGTTTTTTAATCAGCCCCAGTCCTCAGAGAATGCTTATGATGCTTTTATGATAGAACCTAGCGGTAATTTAATGACCTATTCCAACACAGAACACAACAAATGGCACTTGAAGAAAAAAATTACAAACACCGATTTACCACTGATTTGTGTAAGTGACCTCAAGCTACCAGGAACTGATCTTAATGACCACCAGGTTCCAGAACCATCTCCCATTAAAATTCAAAACTTCGATACTTGCACTCCACAACAAATTGAGTACTTGGAGCGCCACAAGTATGACTATATCTGTGGGGTTCTTACCACCAGAAGAACCGAATGCCGGAGGAGCTTGTGCTGTAAAACCCATTCTTACAATGATAAGTTATTAGTTCCAAGAACCTTACCATTTGAAGACTTATATAAGCAAGAGCAGGTTTATGCTAATAGCTTCAAAAACATCCGCGCAGTCATAAAGAAGTATTTCAACCATTTAGATAGTCAGGCTATAGAGAGACCTATTCCTTCGTGGTCTTATGACAGGACATATCAAGGTAATTCCCATTCCCATACCGAGCCTACTTCGAGTGAGTTAGTTCCTGACTTCATGAAGAAACCTCGTTCCAAAACCAAACCTGGTAGAATAGTATCAAAGGAATCCAAGAGTACTAAAAAAATGGAACAGTATTTGCTTAACCTTGCAAAGAATACAAATGGGAGAGAATCGGAAACAGTCAGCTATCTACACTATAAACTCCGTCCCTTCTATGCTATGGAAAGAGAAGAACAAGAAACATCGGTGCTTGCCAAATTTGGCCATGACTAAGCGAGTATTACATATTCTAAAAGCTATTTAAAGTATTTGATGATTAATTTCTTACATAAAGCTATCCCTTATATAAAAAGTAATAAAAATTCGATGCGAAATGAGATGCGATAGAATTGAGCATAGGTAAAGCAAACATCAAACAGAGATAATTCCACTGTTTCTGAATATATAAATCATGTGACAACCTCATTCACAACATTGATACATTGGACGGATAGAAGATTCTATTATTCATGAGCTGATTCTTACAATCATTGGCTCATCGCTAACTTTTAGTTTCTAGTCATTCTTGGAAACAAGTCAACTGGTTCCATTTCAATATCTTCATCACCATTTCCTCTATCTTCATTTCCACTAGGAAAAACTGCAGGCTGGTAGATCTGTGGCGCATTAACATACTGGGTAGTAGGTCGTATTTGTCCCTGTGGAGTTTCTTCTCTCACAGGTTCCTCTGTCTGTCCCCTACGCTCGATTGTTCTTTGACGATAGTAATTTCTTAGAATATTCTGGAAATGATCTCTCATTTCATTTGGAGTCATATGACCTTCATCTAATTCATGAAATATTTCTCGATCAATAGTTAACATTTGTGGGTCATCTGCCATTCCATCTCCGACATTATTCAAACCTGCTAAACCTCTTTGGTTTGCCCAATTCATCATATCATTATTTTGAGCTTGAATGGCGTTGTTGTTAGGATTATTTGTATTGAAACCTCCAATATCCATGTCATTGTTATCATTATCATTAATATTGTCATTTATGGGTCTCATAATTGAAGGGGGGTTATCATCATTGGTGTTGGTATTGTTTCTGGCACCATTGAAAGTGATGGCTTCCGTAGCTTGACGACCATTGATCGATCTACGTCGATTCTCTAAAACATTATTGTAGTCTCCATGCTCAATCAAATAAGCACGGTCTTCCATTATCTGATTAAGATGATTTCTTAATTGATTAACTCCTTGACCTGAAAACACACAGAACGATGATTTTTGAGTTTCGTTGAAATCTGGTGGAGGGTCACGACAATATTGAGTGATTTCTCGTCTTAAAAATGCTGAAATTCCTGTTAGTGATAAATGAGTTAATTTAGGACAATTCTTCAATAATAAAAATATTGGCCCAATGGTTAAATTCGTACAATAAGATAAATGCACTCTTTCCAAACAATCTTGTTCTCCTCGTCTTCTAACCAATTCTAAAATTCCTCCGTCAGTTATTAGATTACATTTGACTAAACCAATTCTTCTTAGTTTCTGTAACGTTGCCAATTCTATTAATGTCCAATCAGTTAATTGGGTACAACTTGCTAAATCAATGTACTGGATCCTATGACATGATCTTACCAATGATTGAACTCCAAAATCAGTTATAAGTCCACAATGACCGAGATGAACGTAATGTAAGCTTCTCCCAAGATGTGCTAATGCTCTTAATGAAGCATCGGTTATTTGCAGACATTTGGACAACACTACATTCCGCAAACGTGGAGCACATCTGACCAACCTTTCAACTAATTTATCCGTTATAGCATTACAATCGGTTATGTCAATTATTCTCAACTTCTCAAGATAATGATCTTCAGGAATTGATTCAAACAACAGGTCGGTAATTTTGGGAGATTTACTAATTCTAAACTCTCGTAACTGGGCCAAATCTAAGAAAATCTTTCGCAAATGGTTATCGGTAACGTTGGGACAGTCATGTAAGTCGATTTCCACTAACGACTTACAATTTTGGTACATTGCCAATATAATGTTGTCGGTAATATTTTCACTATTATTGAATTTAACTCTCTTAAGCATTTTACATGATGATAGTAGGGTCAAAATTGCATCCTCCGATACTGATCCACATCCTGGAGCATATAAACCTTGAAGTCGAGAGCAGTTTCTCGCCAATGCATATATTATATCATCATGAATATCTTGGACACCAGTCAAATCAATGGACTGTAGCTTTTCACAGTTCTGGAGGGTTGAGGTTATAGGAATATGGGTCAATTTAGTACAGTTCACCAATGTTAGTCTTTCCAATTTGGGACAACCAATGAATAACGATAATAAATCATCGTCGACCAATTTAGTCATGAAAGATAAATTTAATCTCTTAATGAAGCTACGATAGTCCCAGTGAGTTGATGACTGAGGTAGTTCCATTATTGCCTTGATCTTTTTGAAAGAGCCATCATTTTGCATGTTTGGGCGAAACCATAGAATCTCAATTATCAAATCAGCAAATTCACGACAAACAGTTAATAATGAATATAAGTCTTTTCTTTCTAGATGATGGAATATTTGTAATAAAACCTCAGTAGGAAGTTTCAATAATGGGGAATTGTTATAGTTTATATTTTGGATGTTCTTATATGAGTTCCTTCGTGCTACAATCATATCATGGAAGTCACGATAGTCATCGTTGCCATCACTATCCATATTGAAACAGAACTCTTGGTTAGAATTATCGTTATTTATGAGATTGTTTTTCATGTTTTCTAGTTTATTATTATGGCTACGATAGCGATGATGACGGTGTTGTAATGGCAAATTTCCGGCTGTTTGCTGATTATCAAGGGACTTAGTACGATGTGACGAGGGAATAATAATTCTTCGATTTGAATTGGGGTCAGTCACGCTATTAAGGTTGGTGGTGGAGTTCGATGGTGATGGGTTTTGCGATGAAGATGATGAATTCATAGACTGTTAGTATAAAAAATGCATGTATCAACGAATGGTATCCAAGTATTGATCTTTTTAGAAACCAATAGCCGACAATGTGATAGTAAATTTGCTCCACAATCGGACAATCAGTTGATCAGTTGTGTTGCTTATTAAGGGCGGAGATCACAAACAACCAAGGACGATCGGTAAGGATGAAATTGATACTACCAAGGCGTATCAATAAACAACAGCGTCAGATCAGAGGAGTACGATCTGCTAATATGAGAACAACAAAAGACGTAGAAAAGAAGAAGCACGATCAAAGATAAGCTGATTTCAGTAGTCGCTCGCATATCAACATCTTTTTCTTTCTTTGGGCAGCAAATATTTGTTTTCGGGTTTGGCGCTCGCCACAAAATGTATGGGTGCACGGGTTCGAGGAACGAATTAGGGATGTACGGGTGCAAATAGAGACCTTCCCTTAAACCTGCCTCAATGGGCATAACCGGCAGTAGCAGTCAGGAATGTAAAAGAGGATATTATGAACAGTGAAGCATTACACCGTTGTTAGTACAGCTTTCGTTTAACAACTGCAGCTTCAGACTAAATTTTAGCCATTCGCAGTGGTTGCGAAAAGTAGATGCAAAGCCTCCACCGACAGCTTTCCACGAACAGGTTTTCATTACAGTGCTGTGAAATCTTTGTAAATATAATTGAAAATAAGTCAAACTAGTTGTCATTCGTGAAAAGGCAAACTGGGTAAATAATGAGGGGGGAAAAAGACGGATTGTAACCCGGAAATGATAGTGATTAGTGCCATAATTGGGCTCTCAGTAGCCAATTCTCTGAATTAGCTTCTACATTAATTTTCCTATCTATTAGAACATAAATAAATTATCTTCAGGATAAGGATAAGCCAAAAACTAGGCTGGAACAAAGATGTAAATAAATAATTCAATTTAAATTCTGGAGGAGAAATCTATACATGTCATTCAAGCACTTATAACTTTTACACCGTCCTAAATAACAGTTTTTATTACTAATTAATATGTATTTAAATAAGGAATTTAATATTTTAATAACCATGACTATGTATAAATTGAAAAAAGTGTCGTAAATATTATCATATAGCGTTTTTATTGTTGAGAGTTTCCATGTTCATACCTCTTTAGAAGAACAGTTCTCGTTGATTAGACGTAACTGCTGGTGTACTAGGATTGGAGTTATATCCTAAAGCTGCGGAGCTCAACGATAATTGTTCTAATTGTTGCATTACTAATTCATCCTGCTGGGGTGGCGGACGTTGAAATTGCTGATATTGTCCCATTACAGGTCTTTGTTGTTGTTGTTGCTGCTGCTGCTGCTGTTGTTGTTGTTGCGCTGGTGGAATCATTCTATACCCGTTATTTTGTCCATTCATCATCATTGAATATCCCCCAATATTCCCTGGAGTTGCTGGTGGCATGGATTGTTGGTATCCTTGCGGAGGTGGTGGCCCGCCAAAATTATTATTAGGTGGTAACCCATATCCTTGATTCATATTATTCCCTCCATTATTGTAATTCATAGGATTATTGTAAATGTCTACAGGTATCATACCTTGATTTGGCCCGTTGCCACCGTTTTTGGGAAGCTTATTACCGTTCCTCTTTCTTCTGTTGTTCATGGAAGAAGATCTGTTTAATCGAGAACTAGATAATCCCACTTCATCCATTAACTTCTTATATGGTTGATAGTTATTTATTGGAATCTCCAATAAAATCCTTCTCACTTGTTGAATCAAAAATTGCTGATACCTGGCATTCATCTGTTCATTGATTATCACATTTTCATCCACTAATGTTGATAGTAATGGATTGGAGATAATCTTATAAATGAACAATGGTCCTGCAGTGTGTTCTTGATTTTCAGCCAAAATTTGCTCCAATAACTTGTTAGGAGGTTTCATCATTTCTTCCGATTCATATTCTCCATCAAATTTGCCGAAGATTCTTTCCATAATCATTTGCTTGGATTTCGAATCTGAGCGATTATTTAATATCTTCAATATAGTTAAGTTGGATAATTTATGGGTACACAACAAATTCAAATTAGCTAAGAATTTCGTGGTCAATAATTCAAATCTATCATCTGCTTTACTTCCTCCATATCCATTGAAAGTATCCAAAAACCAAGTTATTAATAATGAACCATTGTTGTTGACAACCAATTCATTAGCAAACTCCACAATTAAACCTGCCACTAACAACACTTGTTCATGGCTGATGAAATTGTTCTCATTGGACGTTTCTAATATGGTCCTAATGCAACGGGCCCCAAATCTACCGAAACTTATTTCAACAAAATTATCCAACATTACTTCAAAGATGAAGTCATTGAAAGGTGAACCAAATTTGATACATCCTTGAAGCACATAATTACCAAATTGGTCATTAAATAATTTCACAGCATACGGCTTTAAACTTGCTCCAATTAAGTACTTTTGTTGATAATCTTCATCGCTATCTTTCTCATTACCCTTTACTGTCTTGTTTAATAAGTTAATGATTTTTTGAATGGCCCAAGTTCCGTTTTTATGGATACTTAATTGAGTCAAGAATGGTGCAATTTCTTTTACCATCATTAGTTTGATTAATTTTGATTCAAGAATGGTGAATACTTTTTGAACAATAGTATTACCCAAATAGTCGTAGCATAACTCAGGTAACTCATCCAACATAGCCAAACACAATTCTTCCAATTCCAATTGACTTAATATCTTCTGATCATCTTCTCCACCCTCTTCATCAAGATGAGCTGATAAATCTGGAGTAACACCATTCAAGTAATTCTCGGTATTCTCTAAGATTTTTCTTAACTCTCGTAATTTGGGCGAATCAAATTGACGTAATGGGATAGGATCTGGTAATGGACCAAAATTGTCCTGATAATTTTCATTGGGATAGCTAATTGATTTGTTGACAATGGAAATGATCTTATTGACATCAACAAACTCCGAATGGTTTTTGGACAATTTAGTGATAGTACGAATCAAGCTCTCTTGAATAGTTAACAAATCAGTAGGTGATAGTTTAGAACTATCAAGTTGATGAGTTGGCGAAGCTGAGCCATTCACTCGGGCGTTGGTACTAGATTCAGTTTTCTGTCCAGGAATATTGATAGGATTTGCTGCTGCTTGTTGTTGTTGTTGTTGCTGTTGTTGTGATTGTGGCTGTTGTTGTTGCTGCTGCTGTTGCTGTTGCTGCTGTTGTTGTTGCCGATGTTGTTGCTGTTGCTGCTGCTGTTGCTGTTGAGGTTCTTTACTAATTTCAATCACTTTGGCGAAAGCCACATACAAAATAACCCCAGGAAACAATTCCAAATGATTGAAACTAGCCTTTAAGCTCATAGCCACTTCGACGCTAATACATTCGACCAAAGCCAATTTGGAAGTGTTGGCGTTGGTAACTTTGACACTCAAAACACTAGCGGTTGACTGATGATTATTGCTCAAAGCATTGGTTAAGATCGACCATAATCTCATGGAGTCAATGAATTGGGGCAAATTATCGAATAGAATGGATCTTGTGGGAGCCAAATTGGAATTTTCAAAATTGGTAGTTATGGCATATTGAGTATAATCGAAATCGTCCTGCAATTGCGGTTGATGCAGAGGGGCCGACTGGGATTGCGGAGGATGGAATTGTTGGGAATTGAATTGAAATTGGGATGCACCATTATTACCGTTAGGAAATGGTTGGTTTCTGAATTGAGAGGAGTAGCCGGATTGGCCAAGATTCGATGATAAGAACTGTAACTGCGAGTTGTGGAGAGTAGAGTCAGGAGCTACACCCGAGTAAGTTTGGGATCTGTTTCTGATTGGAGGAAGCTGACCACCCTCTTTATCGTCATTAGGATTAGCCATATTAACCATTAAGTTATCAAGGAGAAAGTTCATATCGTTTGATTTGTGAGGCGAGGCAGTGGAATGGGGAGAGCTTGAAATTCTATAAGTATTATAAGTGTTATTATTAGAAGTAAAATTCTCCATTATTGAGTGGGAATTGTTATGAATGGCACCTGTAGTGGTATAGGACCTGTTTCTTGGAGCGCTATTATGAGTATTGGAGGAACTGTTCTGGGCTGCCAAGATGGGACTTAAGAAACTACTGCTATTTGAATTGGAATTACCACCACCACCACCATTGGCGCCGCCATTACTCAATGAAAGGGAGCTGGGGTTATTTTCAAAAGTAGATTCGAGGATATTGCCGGAAGGAGAGTGAATGGACACCGGATCATCGTTCCAGATGGAATTAGTGGAAAACAAGGAACCAGATCTCATTCTTCTTGTGCCGCCGTTTATATAACTGTTATTACTGCCGATACCACCATTTGAGATCACGGAGCCTGAGCCGGCGCCATGACTAATACTATGGCTATGATTGCGGCCAACGTGGCTTCCGTTGGGGATGTCAATGGCATTGGTGATTGGAGAAGGAGAGATGGGGCCTAATTGGTCTGAAGTTGGGTCGAGGGGAGAAAGCTGACTGGCTATTAATGGCGATGTAGACGACGAAGACGAGAGCTTGTTAAGGTCGTGTTGGTTGAGAAATGATGAGGGAATGGTACCGGATCTACTTCTTTGTTGCTGTTGCCCGGGATCTTGGGGTAGCATTGATGGGGTCAACGATATTGACGGAGGCGAAGGATTCGAATTGAAGTTCTTCATCACTACGGTTGATGAAAGTTGGTTGGAACCAGTGTGACTGGATGAGTTTTCTATTGCAAATAAAGGTGATAATCAATGACTTCTGCTTGGGGTTTGGTGGGGAGTGAAGTGATTACGTGGGGTTGACTATGACACACGCCGTATTACACGTAACACACCGCTTATCCTAAAGGAACGAATGAACAGTAAAATGAGTATTACCAAAGAAGAAAACGAGAATATTGGCGACTTAAAGAGAAAAAAAGAAAAAAAAAATCGATCAATTAAACGGTGTTAACTTAAGCGACTTCCACCTTACTAAAAGGGGCAGCCGGGTCTTTTTTTCCACTGTTAACAGCGGAGGAACTAAAATGAAAAAAAGCCCTCGCACCAAGACACCACAAAATTAATAAAGGGGGTGGCCAACTTGGCGGTTGGTGTCAG
Source organism: Isabelozyma rhagii (assembly GCA_003708185.3). Lineage (NCBI taxonomy): Eukaryota > Fungi > Ascomycota > Pichiomycetes > Serinales > Metschnikowiaceae > Isabelozyma > Isabelozyma rhagii. The sequence continues at coordinate 45,637 of PPNO03000008.1, read as the reverse complement.
CATCCAAAGACGAGCACTGGGCCAAAACAGAGAGACATGGCGTGGGGAAAAAAAAGCTCACAAATGAAGCATTTGTCATGTGACTGCGGTCATGTGACTGTGTTTGCAAAAAGTGCAATTTCAACCAAACTAACTGCTGTAGATGGACTAACTAACTGTTGTAGGCTGCTACTTTCTCGGTAAATGTCGGCACTTCAGGACTACATCCAGCAGGTCAACTATGCTATCCAGACGCAGAACTCTACCGCGTTCAAGTTGCTCACTTCCATAAACCCAGGAGGCAATGAAGGCACCGAACGAGCAAACCTCAATGAGCCCAATGACTTTGACCTATACCAGATCCCCGACAAGTTTCAAGGTGTGATCAAGATCTACTTGAAGTTGATGAAATCGGTGTATATTTTGAATGATATCGACGTGTCGTTCTTTGATCTCAACGACTTGGTTAATCAATTGAATAGAGCCGCCGAGTCCCAAACCAATTGGATAAATCTAGCCCTCATCAACAGCTGCTGCGAATTGATTAGCGTGTACAAGGTTAGGCAGAAAAACTTCCCTGACGACCAACAGCTGTATGCTGCGTCCGTCAACAATGACGAATTCAGCTCCAACTCCACCAACTCCTTGGAACTCCTAGCGTCCACCATCAACAAATCATTCAAATTGTGCCTAAACGATAAAAATCTCGATCTATCCCAATCAAAACGTACCGATATTTTCTTCTTTTTGGGTTCCTTGATCAAAATTTACTTCAAACTCAACAACTTACAACTAGCCAAATCAGTGGAAAAGGCAATTGTAGGTACCAGGTTCTCATTACCTGATATCAAAAATGCCGTGCATTTATCTCCTACAGTGAAAACTTCAATGGTTACATATTTGTATTATAGTGCCTTGTTAAGCTTGGATGATAATAACTTCGCGGCGGCCGAGGAAAAACTACTCAATTGCATAAATATCATGTCCTATTCAAAAAAACTAACCTCCATCAACCCCCAGCTAGAAAAAATCTTTTTGATCTTGTTACCTTTACGGTTATACGACAAAAGACAACTTCCTCGTCAAAAAATATGGTCCCAGTTTCCTCGATTGAATCTCATTTACAACCAGAACTTGTTCGAGGCAATTAAGTCTGGCAATTTAGGGAATTTCAATAGCTGCATCCAAAAGTACCAATTCATATTCCTCACAAATTACTTATACTACTTGGTTGAAAACCTCAAATCATTGTGCTATGTCCAACTAATTAAGAAGGTATCTCTAGCAATTGATGCTAACAATCCTGATAGTAAATCGAACCATATTATCCCCCTTTCAGCTATTCAGCTAGCATTTGAATCGTCGGCCTCTGATACTTTCACTCTAGACTCCATCGAGTGTATCTTAGCCAACTTAATTACCACAGGCAACATAAAGGGTTACCTATCCCATGCCAACCGGTGTATAGTACTCTCGAAGGTGAATGCCTTCCCTAAACGATAGTTGCAGCCATTGTATAAATACATCCGTACATCCTTTGATTTTTACATCCGTACATTCGTGCATCAGAGGCAAACGTGAAGACCAAAGAAGAAGAAAAAAAATTTTTGAATGAAAAATCGATTCTAAATCGTAAACTAAAATTCATCTTTGTAGTTTTTAGCTCCCACTTTTTTTTCCTCCCTTTTAGTTGTTAGTCCACTTACATCTTCTTTACGTTTGTTGCAAGCATTAAGGAGTATAGTATATGAAGAATTTTTTCGAGTTCAACATCCAGTTTCTGCATTATCATTTCTGTTTTCTATCAGCATATTCACCGTGAGATCTAATAATCCAATATGTCCTTCATAAACATCTGCCGTGATAACACCGATCCTTTCTATCGTTATAAGATGCCTCCTATCCAGTCCAAAGTCGAAGGTAGAGGTAATGGTATCAAAACCTCCATCGTCAATTTAGGAGAAGTTTCCAGAGCTTTAGGAAGACCCCCAGCCTACGTTTTAAAATATTTCGGATCAGAATTAGGGGCCCAAACTTCTATGGATAGATTTTTGATCAACGGGGTTCATGATGCCACTGAATTACAAGATAGTTTGGATGGGTTTATTAACAAGTTCGTGTTATGTGCTTCTTGTAAGAATCCTGAAACTGAGATCCAAATTAAAAACAAAGATGATTTACAAAGAGATTGTAAAGCCTGTGGTCGTGTTTCGATCATTGATCCAAGACACAAGTTATCGTCATATATCTTAAAGAACCCTCCTTCCAACTCCTCTAAGAAAGGTAAAAAATCTGCTACTGCCACTGCCAATGTTGTAGGTGGAGGTAAGTCTATTTCTGATATTGCTGCTGGTCAAAACGATGACACCAACGGTGGCGAAGCCCTCGCTGGAGGTGATGATGATGATGATGATATTTTAACCAAAAAAATCAATGCTGAAGCTGCTGCGTTAGCCGCTTCTGAAACCGTAGAAGTTGCTGATGAAGACTGGGCCGTTGACATGTCCAAAGAAGCCATTGAAGCTAGAGCCAGAGAATTAGAAGGTCTTAATTTATCAGAAACTCAATCTAAGTTCAACGAGTTAGGAGAATGGTTGTTGAATGAATCCAAAGAATCCAAGGATGACTTGCCATCTGATGTGGACATTTACAAGAAGATCATTGAACTTGAAATTGTAGAAACCCCAGAAACCGTTCAAGTATTAGCTCAAGTGTTGTTCGACGAAGATGTAGTTGAAGAAATTGAAGAACATTTGGGTTTGTTAGCCAAGTTAATTAATGGTAACAGTGAATTTGAAAAAGCATTTTTGGGTGGATTCGAAAGATTCTTTGGTCTTGAAAAACCTGAATTGATTCCTGTTGTACCAAAACTTTTGGCCAAACTTTATGATAAGGAATTGGTTAGTGAAGAGGTTATTTTGGCTTGGGGTTCAAAGGTTTCAAAGAAATACGTTCCAAAAGACGTTTCTAAAAAAGTCCGTAAAGCAGCTAAACCTTTCGTTAATTGGTTGAAGGAAGCTGAAGAAGAAAGTGACGGCGAATAAGTTTTTTGTACATACGGTTCATAGTATTTATACTGTTTTAATTATTGAATTATATTGTCTATATAATTATGTTACCACCTTGCGTATATGGTTGTAGGTACTACCATCTACATAAATATGATCTGACACTGCCAAAAGACAGGCTTCTAAATTGATTGACTAAACATTTATTTTACAACCACTACTCATTGTAGGGTTCCTGTATCTATTTTACACTATTTGTTGTTGTTGTTGTTGAACTTTGGCATTCCTCCCATGTTAGGAAAGTTCGGTATGTTTGGTAGTCCTGTAGGCATTCCTTGCATGTTCGGCATTCCCTGGAAATTGGGCATATTTAGCATGGGCATTCCTGGCATCATTCCCATAGGTGGCATCATGGGCATTGCATTAGATCCGCCAGCAACATTACCACCGGCACCAGGCATTGGTGGTGGCCCTCCGCCCATAATTGATGCCATGACCTTTTGGGGATTGAACTCTCCTCTTAATTTATCTTGCTTGCAACAATAAGCAGTCCAGGTAAATTCATCAAATCCATAGTTGAAATAGTCAGTGATATCTGCCCCAGGAAACCTCCATGGTTTATCTTTTAGCTTGGCCAAATCAACCTGAGTAAGTGGTTTCCCGTCTAACTCTGCTACCTCATTGATATCAACAGAGGCTGTGATTTTATTCGACTCGGTGGATTTCTTCTCAGTTTTGGCTTCTTTTTCATCACCATCGTCGTCATTCAATTCATCAACTGTGTCATTTAACGGTCCACTAACAGACTTGACAGTATCCGATGATTTTGAGCCAGCATCTCCAATTACGAACTCGATATCGTCATCGGAATCAGATTCTTCACTGTCATCTTCTTCATCTTCGTCTTCATCATCGCTTAATTCCCCTTTGACAGCTGGTTTGTCTTCTTTCTCCTTTTCTTTTCCCACAGAAGCACTGGTTCTGGCTTTCTTCGTTACTGGTTGAGTAGATTCTTCTTCGGAACTGTAAAGATCCTCATCGTCACTACGTTTCACCATGATATGCAGTAGATTACTAAGAAATTTGTTGCTTACCATTTGAAAAACTCAAGTGTTCATCAAATGTTATGGTGCACGGATGTAACTTGAGCCCGAATAAAGTATCACCAAATGGAGGTCAACTTTACGATCGGCCGAACAAGTTAGAGAAAAAAACGAGGCAATGAGGAGCAGTATTGGTTCTTAGGTGAAGAAAGACTCAACTTTGAGCTTTGGTGGCAGTAGTGGGAATCCTAAGTAAATGCTTGAACGGTATGAGCCAAACATTGAGAGCTGGGCACTCCACTCAACAAGTCAATGACCTTTTTATCTCAGTTGATAGGTACGGAGAGAGTGACTTAAGCTACAATTACAAGTAAATGTAGAGCTTGTAGTCGATTTTTCTGTTGGAAATATTTGATTGTTATATTTTTTAGTTTTTTCAGTTTTTTTCAAATTTTGCACTTTTCTCAAATCTTTTGCAACAATTCTCTTCAATTTAGAATCCAACTGACCTTATTGAAACGATTTATACTTTTTTGAACAAGTTAACAATTCTGGCAATTTTTGATTTTGACTCATTAACGGTTCACCTTTAACTTTTAAATTGCTTTGATAAACATGAAAACCGAGTTTAAGGACCATACACAATAAGGCTGTTCGTAATACTATAATTCTAAGTGAATCCTACGCTGTAATTTTTTCCCTAAATTTTTTTTATATTACAATTTACTTAAACAATATTGTACAGACAGCTTCATGAAGCAATGTCGTTTCCATTTGTACGGTTTAATGCCGTGTTATATTGATTTTCAATCATTAGTTTAACCCAAGGTTGACGGCGGAATTTGTTTCTGAAGACAATTTTCTCAATAATAGAAATCCATTCATCCTTTTCTTTCTTGTTTGGGGCACCAAAATCAATGATCTCTCCATTAGCAAATTTAAATTTAAATGCATGTTCCACCAAAAGAATATCACTAAAATCTCTATAGTTTTGTGGTGATCTTTGTAAGTTTTCTTTATCAACGTAAATGATTTCAACAACTTTAGCTAAATTTATTTTTGCTCTTGTTTTATGGGAGTATTCACTATGAGCAATAAGAGAGGTTCCATGCAATTTAAAGAAACGTCTCTTCCAGATCTCACAATCACCTCCTTCTTGATGCAAGTATCCCTCATAATCGAAATTAGCCTCTTGAAGAAGATCACCGATGCTTTCTTGTGCAGACTTGATACTAGAAGGTAAAACTTCATGAGCATCGGTTCTAGGCACAAATAACATTTTGACTTCTAATTGGCCAATTCTATAAGGTTTTAATTTGATGACTTGATTTTTTGACTTATCAAAAACGGATTCCCATTCGTTAAAGCAAGTCAAGTTGAAATTGGCAGTTTTACCCGTTATTTGGGTTTCGTATTGATCTAAGTCAATATAACACCGGGCAAATGAACCATCCTGGGCAAACTTATTAGCCCAAGCATCCTCAATTTCTTGTGGAACAAATCTTGTGGTGGAAATAATATCCTTGGATCCAAACATTCTACTGAATCTGTTTCTGGACTTAACCACCTTTCTTTCTCTAACTTCAACCAATTTTCCACGAGGTTTTTCATAAGATATTTTCATGGTTAATATGAACTCTAAGGAATCAGCAACAGTCAATTCAAATTCCTTACCTATCGAAATATTGTTATTGTCTAATTTGTAGCCTGGTGTTTTGATGCAATGAACTCCATTATCTAAGGAAATAGAGAATTGAGCTCCCCGGTTTCTGAGGTCCGAAAGTTCAATATTCTTGAATCCAACTACTCTAAAGAAAAGTTTACCTCTTTCTGGTAAGCTAACACTCAAGTTTCGACCAGAGGCTTGTGGTCGCAATTCTTGTCTAAAGTGAGAAGTATCTGGGTTCAAGGTGGCAGAAGAAGAAAGAGTTGGTTGAGTTGCGGTGGTGTTGTTGGAAGGAACAGATACAGTACTTGGGATACGTTCTTCTTCATTAGGTTGGATCTTGTTGTTATCCCTGATTTTTGCATTTATCAATTCGTCATTTCTGAATGGATTGGTTGAAGATACAGGAGTCTCTATATCATCGTCCTGTTTCAAAGAACCTTGTTTAGCCTTTACGGGAGAAGTATCAAGGGTAACACCGGTGACCGAGGTGCCTTGTTTCAAGAGCTTAATAGGAGAGCCTATTTTTATTGGTGCTCCATTCTTCTTGGGGGTTCCATCAAGCTTTGGCCCTTGTACTGGTCTTCTAGGAGAACTTGCAATCTTATATTTAAGAGCCAAATCTGCGGCCGTCTCTGCATCACTTATAACTTTATCAACTGTATCATTAGGTTCCGTATTTCTCATTGCAGATGGAGGGGTTTTGAAGATATTTGAATAATTATCTTTCTCTGGGGAACGAACAAATTCTGGATCTGGTTCGGGGAATCCAATACTTTCAATGTTCTTCGTATGCTTATATGATTCGTTTAGTATCGAGCTCAAGCCAGAAATATCAGAATTATTAGGATTAGATGCTACTGGATGTTGCGAGTCATCTAAATAAATACTTGAATCATCAAACAACTTTTCTTTCGTTAAAAGAGCAGTTGGATTCTTCATCAACTCACTTCTAATATGGGCTTCTCTCTTGATTGGAGTGGAATCACCAATAGAATGAATTGAAGCTTGTTGTTGAAGAGAATCGTATTGATCAGTTGATTCAAGCACCACCATTCTTTTCTTTTCATTAGCCTTAAGTTTAACTCTCGAATATTCTTCTTGACTAATACCTCTTTTGGCTTCCAAAATCTTCTTAACATCGTCACCATCCATACTTGGAAGTGTTTTCATTCCTTGAGATTTGATCGTGGGGGCTTCGGTGATGTCAAATATATCATTATACTGATTTCTAGGAGACAAGACCGAATTTGATCTTTTTATCTCAAATGAAGGTACTTTGAACTTCGATTGCTTGTGTTTCACTTTCACTTCACTGCCTTCACCATGTTGTTGACGATACTTTGAAGCATAATCAGGAGCCAAAGTGTGACGTTTGGATATTGGCTTCGGAGCGGGTGGCTCAATAATAGAAGGATCATTGTCAATATTAGATAACACATTCTTGGTACTCAATGGAGTCATGCTTCTTCTATTGCCAGAAACATTAGAGTAATTACTCAAATTCATTGTAGTATCACCATTTTTCACCAAGCCATTAAACTGCTTACCAAATCCTGAATCTTGGGACAATTCAGGTAAAAACCCTGAAACATTGAAGTCCTCATGTCCAGGACTAACGACTCTTCTTGACATCACATTAACTTCTTTGAACACTTTGGGTTGTAAGGAAGACGGTATTCGGTATTTTTTATTATCACTACTCTCATGATGACAGTAAGTTGGAACTTGCTTGTGGGAATGATTATCATAAAGTTTCTTTTTCCTTTCCTGTGAATGCCAGATGGATATGAAATCGATTGATTTTGAATCGGCTTCATGCTCGGCTGATAACGATTCCTCAAACGAGTCTTTGTTATCAAATTGTCTAGAATAGTCATCAAAGCTGGCATTGGTATCTGGAACAGCCAAGATGGCACCTGATTGAGGGGTTATATTGGAAGAATTGGCTAAAATACTTTGGTCTTCGATCGAAATGTCTCCTTTGGAAGGCTCAGGATCTTTTGCACGTTCTTTTGTAGCCACAGCCAGTTTCTCAAGCAATGCTCTCTTAATAGGAGAAGGAGTTTCAGTCGCATCAATTGCCTCATCTACTTTGGGAGGAGCTAATGATCTACCTACAAACTCATCTGACACATTCACAGAGGCATTTTCTTCATTTTCGTTGTCCTCTGCCACTTCCAATTGTTTCTCACTAAAAGGAGTGGTTGTTACTTCTTGTTGTCTTGCATGGGTATGAATAGTTGACAACTCATGTTCAGTGATGTCATTATCTTCTTGATCTCCATCATTACTAGAAGCTGAAATGTCATATGCTTGAGCCTTTTCGACAACTTCAGCATTTACTTCAGGTGTGTTGACGGGAGTTTCAGCATTTTCTTGGGCTTTTTCCACTGAAGTTCTATCTTTGACTTGATTATCAGTTTCAGGAGAGGGAATAGATTTGACGATTACAGAAGATTCTGGTTCTGGCTTTGGTTGAACCAATTTAACATCTCTAGCATCCAGGGATAATATATATGAAGCCGATTCAATTTTTTCAACAGCATATTCACTGGCATCGAAATCATTGGAATCGTCGTTCTTACTATCATCAACACTTCCGCTTCCCATGTTGTCAAACATATTTTGGAAACTGTCAGTAGTTTCAAACGCTTCTAGAGGCTCTGATTTCATATACACCAGGTCAAATGAGTCACCATTTTGAGTTTTAATTTCGATTGATTCATCTTGAGGTTCCTGTTTGACTTGGACTGGCTCATCACCTTGGAAGGTAAATTCTTCGGTAGGTTCTGGCTTAACCTCTACGCTTTTTTGTCCTATTGGGTCAGTAGAAACTTCTGGTTCATAGTCGATTGTTTCCTTAGGTTCTGGCTTTATGAATGGGGCATCACTTTCTGACTCTGCTTTAACATGGCTACTAGATGGAAGTTGTCCTGGCTCCTGTGGTTCTGATTTGATTGAAACTTGCTCATTTGTGTTTTCTTCCTTTTTAGCCAGTAGATCCAAGTTAGAAGATGAGTTCAATAAGTTCATAATTGACATTTCTGTATTGTTATAGGATTGGTCAAAGGAATCATGGTAAACATCATCTTCAGATTCAGATTCGTGCTTTAATGGTGCACCAATGAATAAATAGCCCTCTTCTTTGGTGGAAGGAATTAGATCTTGAACCATATGATCTGGAAAGCCCTTTATACCATCATTTAGTGTGATACCTTGATTTCCAGAAACACTATCGTATTCAGAGTATAGCGCTCTATTGTTTTCACCCAATGATTGCAACGAAGATTGAGAAGATCCACTAGATCTCAATTCTACTTCAGAACTTTTAGCCAACAGATCCAATGGATTTTCCACAGTGTTATGGTGTTGCAAATGTAATGATAAATCATGAATATGAGAATCCGTTTGGTCCTTCATGGAATTTTGTAAATTAGTTAAATGTTCATCCAATTCCTCTGGTGTTTTGGTATTCAAATCTTGATCCTTATCTTGGGCCGATAAATAAATATCCAACTTTTCATTAAGAGGTAAATTACTGAATTTCTTATGATTCAACCTTAATTCGTTTAATGTCTGTTGATCTACGTGAGTATCATTAAGTTGAGCTTTATCATCAAAGATCTTTTGAAAAGTATTGGTAATATTATGTGGAGGGGGTACTGGCGGAGTCGAACTTTCATTATCAGAAGAAGAAGCAGACATTTTTTCTAAATCGTTCCACTGATGAGCCAAGAGCTGTTTGCTGTGATCGCCTGACTCGAAATCATCTTCTGAGGAGTAAGTCTTTGACGTTTCAAAAGTGTAATGATGCACTTCAGGATTGCAACTTGTGAACGCTACATTCTTTTTAGGGGACATACTGGGGATTTTTTTCATTATTGATTTGCTTGGAGACGTGTTGACATAGGTTTCTTCCAAGTGTGTGTTGATGTGATCTTCTTGAAACCTTTCAGGAGATGCCACGCCCATAAACGAGAATTCGCTATCATTTATCATTATAGTTGCTTTCCCATCATCAGTCTCGAAATTCTTACTAAGTAAATCAATATTTGACTCCACAGTATCTTTCTTGAAGGAGTTAGGTATCAAGTTTTGGTCTAATTCCGCGTCGCTGGTGTAAGTGTCGGAGCTTGAATTGAACTCTTTTTCTCCTTGTGAATTGTGTGGATTAGGGAAGTTCAAAGGTTTTGTGGGCGAATTACTTAATGACATCGAGGTTTGGGTGATGTCATGAGTTAGTTTGGAAGGATCCTGATTCATTTCCTTCAAAAGCAAGTCAACAGATTCTAGACTCGGGGTTAGTATTGAACGGAGAAGACTCATTGAGCTGATATTACATACCATTTTCGTGTCTAAACATATCATTCCCAGTCAAAATAGGTTCGGTTTCGATGAATTCGACACTAACATCGGGGTCAGCAACAGACGCCATATTAGTTATTCTTTTATTGATATGACAATGTTGGGAAGATGATTACTCGGTGGTGTATGGGGGTGGTGGTGGTGATGATGATTGATATTAGAGATTAGCGATAGACGAGTTGAAAGGAGGAGCTTAAGAGAAGGTTTGAAGTTGAGGGTCTCTGTCATGGCCGTGTTTTTGTTATATCAAAGACAATAACCAAAAATGCTTCATTGGACTTCTGTTTTGTTTCACACCCTTTGGGAAAAATTGTAAACAAAAGACGAAATTACTCCCGTTTAGGAAATGGTGCTGCAGTTGGGGGATACAATCACGTGAACAACGGTAGAATCACGACCAGAGAGGTACGGATGCATTTAGGCGAATTCGTTTAACCAGTTTTCCCTTTGCCTGTGCTTAGCTTCTTTTGTGTAAGTGGATACCGGCGTACTTCCTCGTCTACTTGCTACTGCTGCCTCCTGTTTAAGCGTCGCGGTTACGGGTTTCTTTCTATTTACAGCACAAAGCCTTACCCTGTTGGGGACGAACAAAAACCTCCCACTGCGCCTACAATCATGAGCCCGAAGTCCGCCTGTCCAGACTAGTCCAACGCATTACCACTTTGGGCCTACACAGTCTAACCACAGTACCTGGCCCAATGTCTGACCATGACGATGCAATGGGAGTGTTAGCAGGTATTTCGGCCCATTTATATTGGGTTTTTCTTATTAGTGTCTGGGATGACACCAGTATTGAGACAGTCGCGCATATTTTTGACAGAAACAAAAACAAGCGAGACTCGAAACACGGTTGAAAAATTGAAGGGAAGAAAAAAAAAAGGAAAATATACAAAACTTTCCATTTTTTCCTCCAGGGGAACATGCATGCAACAGCAGGTGATTTAGCAGGGCGGAGAATGTGTAAACAAAATGGTAATTGGAAACAAAGGTGATTGTCGCAACTTGCTTGGCTCAAGCTGACGAGATGAAACACAGTCTGACAGATGGTTGCATTAATGTGCCAGGATCATGCAAGGTCCTCTTTCGTGGTACGCCTGAAATATGTATTGGTTGTTAACCGCTGTCTATAGATTATTCGTTAAGAACATTGGTGTCAAAATTTAGTGTTTTATTCCGTTAAGAGTAATCCGGCCACTTCTTTTGTGTGATTGAAGGTGGGATCCGATATTTATAAAAGTTGATATCCCTAAGAAGTTTTTTTTTTTCTTTTTGCTTTTGAAACCTTCTTCTTATTCGGCCCTTTCATTCGTTTATCATAAAGATGCAATTCAAACAATTAATTGCCTTGGCTGGAAGTTTGGCACTCGTTGCTGCCGCTGACAGTTCCGATAGTTGTTCCTTCTCCACCACCATTAAAGCAGCCTCCGGTATTGCTGCATTGAACGCCTGTCCTACTTTGGATGGAACCATTACTGTTACTGGGGATGATTTGGCTGCTATTGACTTGAGTAACGTTCAAGATATTGAAGCTAATCTCAAGTTCTTTAACTCCTCCTCGGTCACTAGTATCAACTTAAACCAGTTAGAAAAAATCGGTGGTTCTTTATCTGTTCAAGCACTCACCCAATTACACAACATTGATTTCACCCAATTAACTGAGGTTGAAAAATTGGAATTGATCTCTTTACCATCATTCGCTGTCATTAATTTGAACAAAGGTATCGCCAATGCTACTGAAATCGATATCTCCGATACTGCTTTATCCTCATTAGATGGTATCACCACCCTTAAGACCATTTCAACATTGAACGTCAATAATAACAAGAACATTTCAAGTATTGAGTTCCCAAACTTGGAAACTGTCAAACAAAATTTGCTTTTAAGTTTCAACAGTGACGAATGTGAAATCAAGTTAAATGAATTAATTTGGGCTTCGAACTTGACTTTACAAGATAATGGTGAAATTCAAATCAATAACTTAACTGCTGTTAACGGTACTTTCGTTTTGGCTTACAACTCTTTCAACTCCATTGATATTCCAAGCTTGGAAACCGTTGGTGGATCATTACAAATCTTCGCTAATGACGAATTAGATGAAATCAAAGTCGACCATTTGAAAACCATTGGTGGTGAATTCAGACTTTTCAACAACTCTCAATTAGAAGATTTAGGCTTCTCCAAGTTACAAACCATCAAAGGTGCAGTCAATATCGATGGTGACTTCGGAAACTTCACCTTACCAGCATTGAAAGAAGTTGATGGTGACTTCTCTGTTGTATCTACAAATGAAGACTTCTCTTGTGATGACTTTGACAGTTTACACAAGAGTAAGAAAATTGAAGGTCATAACTATAACTGTTCTGCTCCTGCTCATAGCTCTTCTTCTTCTTCTTCTTCGAAATCAAAGAGTTCATCTAAAGGATCCTCATCATCGGATTCTTCTGACTCTTCCGGCTCCGGCTCCTCAAGCACAGGTTCCAGCTCATCAAGCTCTAAAAAATCAGAAGGTGTGGTTTTACTTGGAGGAACCATGATCTTCGCTACCATCGTCAGTACTATTATGGCTGTGATTATGTAATTTAATAATCCTGGAAAAAATCTATTTTTGCTTGTGTAGTGTTAATTTATTATTATTATTTTGTATGTGCTTTGTACCTGCAGGTGAAATATCCTTCGCCCAGTTTCATGCCTGAATCAGGAATAATCCCTTCGCCACGATGCCTTACATGACCGCACTTATAATGACCAAATGGTCACGGGAGGCACCGCTTGCCCGGAATGCCCAGCATATCCCTGCACTATGTGGAGGTATGTGGTCGTCTCGTACATCGAAGGCTGGGTGTATTTCTGGATGTACGGAGGTTACCGCTAGGGCAAAAATTTTCGTGGTATTTTTGTCGTTCTCTGCAGGTTTATTTACTTTTCGTGTTTGTTTGTAAACTGCTTTCAGTAAATTACTAGCAGATGAATGTGCAGGACACATGATTTTGATCTTAGATATATAAAATTCGAAAAGCCAAAAAAAAAAAGCCCACCCCCAAACACGTCTTTTTTGTCTGAATCAGTGGAAGATGACAGACTTGATCAACGTATTTAAGCAGGCGGGCCAGGAGCATTTGTTCAAGTACTATGACGGGTTAACTGCTGAACAACAACAACAGTTCATCAACCAGCTCTTGACCGTGGGAAACCCAGCTAAACTCGTGTCTACAGTGCAACACGCTATTGCCAATTCTTCCAACGCCAACAAGTTGAACTTGACCCAATTACCTGCCAAGTCCACCGCTTCAACCATCGAAACAGACTCCGAAGTGTTGAATGAGTGGAGTGATATGGGCCTAGAAGCAATCGCTAAGGGCGAAGTCGCTGTATTGTTAATGGCTGGAGGTCAAGGTACCAGATTAGGATCTTCCGACCCTAAAGGTTGTTTTAATTTCGAATTACCATCCCAGAAGTGTTTGTTTAATATCCAGGCCGACAAGATCTTGAGAATTCAAGCTGTTGCTAATGAGAAGTTTGCTGGGAACGGTAAAATTAACTGGTACATTATGACCAGTGAACCTACGAGAATTTCCACCGAATCTTTCTTCAAACTGAAAAACTACTTTGGCTTGTCACCTGAACAAGTTGTGTTCTTCAATCAAGGTACTTTACCATGTTTCAACTTAGAAGGTACTAAAATATTGTTAGGTGGCCCTGACAATATATCCCATTCTCCTGATGGAAATGGTGGATTGTACAAGGCACTTCACAAATACGGTATTGTCGAGGATTTCGAAGCCAAAGGCATCAAACACATCCACGCGTACTGTGTTGACAATGCATTAGTAAAGGTTGCTGATCCGGTTTTCGTTGGATTCGCTATCAACAAAAAATTCGATTTAGCCACGAAAGTGGTGAGAAAGAGAGATGCTACTGAAAGTGTGGGTTTAATTGTGTTGAATGAAGATCTACAAAAACCATGTGTCATTGAATATTCCGAGATCTCTTCGGAATTGGCCAATAAAACCGACCCTAATAATTCCAGCAAATTGTTCTTAAGAGCTGCCAATATCGTGAATCATTATTACTCCGTAGACTTATTGAAAAGAGAGATTCCTAATTGGATTGATAACCAAACTGCATTACCATTTCACATTGCAAAAAAGAAGATTCCAGTATGGAACAATACCACCAATCAAGTTGATAAGCCTAGTGAGCCCAATGGTATTAAATTGGAACAGTTCATCTTTGACATTTTCCCCACCATTGACTTGGAGAAATTCGGATGTTTGGAAGTGGAACGTAACCATGAATTCAGTCCATTGAAGAATGCCGATGGTGCTGTCAACGACACTCCAACCACCTGTAGACGAGATTACTTGAGTTTAGGAACCAGCTGGGTCAAAGAGAATGGTGGGATTGTGGAGGACAATGGAGTTGTGGAAGTCAGTGGATTGACCAGTTATAGTGGAGAAGGGTTGGAATTTGTCAGGGGTCGGGTTTTCAAAAACGGCGATCAAATATAGTCATCGAATAGTCGTCGGTACATGATAAATATAGTCATATTTATAGCAGATATACATAAACTAAAGGTAATGGAATTCTATGTAGTACGGCTATGTAGTAGTCACAGTAGTAGCAGCAGCATTCAATTTTTCAGAAAGCCACTTGTCGTAATCAAAAGAAGACGAGCTTGCGGCGACAGTGGTGACGGTGGAAGTAGCAGCTTCAGATGAGGATTTCCTAACACAATTAGCAGCTCTTTTTCTAAGCTTAATGGCTTTAGCATCGATGGCATGGGGTTGAGAAATAGCGACTGACTGGATTTTGTTGGCAAACAACAACACAAGTAGGATGGCGAAGGCGTAACTAGAGGCATGCATTGTTGGAGATGAAGAAATTTAATGAACTTCAGAAGTAGAAATTTGTCAATTTATAGCCAATTACTGCTAAAACTTCAGGTTTCCCAATTGAGATGTCGCAATGGAAATGTTCCATATATCCTAATACGGATGCATGAGTGATGTTGCCGCATTTAGAATCTACAATAGACTGCGAAACTGTGCAAACATAGGGGAGATCTGTATACATACAGGCAATCGAGAGATAGCTGTGGAATACAGTCCGTCGAGAGAGAGTTGTGGAATACAATAGTTTGCTAGCCGCAACAATTAGTTTGTTCGTGAAGTCAAAGTACAATAGTATGTGTGATTATACAATAAGTACCACTCTTCTTGATTCACGTCAAAGCACAATAACGTGCATGATCTAGCTAATTGCAAATAGATCTAGATTTCAAAAACCTGAAACAAAAATAGCAACCTCAAATAGCCTCTCGCAAAGAAGAACTGTACCTTCCATAGATCACAGTAGCCAAAGGATTTCCATCCTGATATATGAAGATTGTGACTCTAATGACATCTAATGTGCTACTGCTCTATTGCCGTGTCCATCGCTCTTAACCAACCACAGAGTCCTCTTACATTGTTTCCATGCTATTGTGTCTCCATTTGCTGTCTCACTGCTGAAGAGTCTTCAATGAACAGTTCAATTATCAGTCCTCAATTAACTGTTTCTTCAGACTCGTCTCTTCATTTAGGCACCATTCACGTTTATCCACCCTTATCTTAGCAGCCGGACCCCCTCTAGCTATTGCTTTCGACTAAACCCTGTACCCGAAGAAACACAAATCCCCCCGCTTGACAGCCCCGGAGCCTCTTTCAGCCGAAAATTAACCCCCGCCTGCAAGCCCTGGGCCAATAATGCCTGCTGTCACGCCCTGACCGCCCCGAAACCGGGCCAGGCTGTGCGACAACTGGACCCGATCTGATACCAAGTTGGGCGGACCCTGTCGAGCTCTGGGCGCGCACTCTGGCGAGGGTCCTGTTCTTGTGTCTGGCCGTTAATTCTCCCGGCGGTTACGTTTGCTACTCTGGTTACTTTGTCTGTTTCTTTGGTGCTACTACAACGCCTGACGCCTAATTCTTAACGTACTTTTTTTTCTTATACTCTCTATTGTTCTTCTACTTCTTATTCTACATCTACTCTATTTCTAATTATTGTCAAGCGTCATCATGGTACGTCGTCATAGTAATGCTCCCTCCATACCCGTCGTGGCTACCATTGATATCGGTACCACCTCCGCAAGGTGTATTTTGTTCAATCAAGAAGGTATGGAAGTTGCCAAACATCAGATCGAATATTCCACCACAGCCTCCGAGGCACCTGCTGAATCCCAGAATAAAGATCAGTTCAGAAGAAGGTCCTCGCTTATGAGACACAACGAACCTATTTTCACCGCAGAAGGTATTGCAATCTCCATCACCGATGACGTGGAAATCGAAAATAATGCTGCCTCCGTGGGTCCTACTCTAAGATTCCCTCAACCAGGGTGGGTCGAATGTATGCCCGTTCATATCCTTGCCAATGCAGTCCAATGTTTGGTGGCCTGTCTCATCACCTTGAGAAAGATTAACCAAAACCCTGCTCTCAAAATCAAGTACCGTGTCAAGGCAATTGGGATTGCTAACATGAGAGAAACAACCATCGTGTGGGAAAGAAAGACCGGGAAACCTTTGAGTAATGGTATTACCTGGACCGATACCAGAACCTCGGAGATTGTTCAGCATTTGGAGAAGATGACCGACGACGAGAAGAAGGAAGAATTGAAACAAAAAACAGGTTTACCATTATCCACCTATTTCTCCGCGGCCAAGTTGAGATGGCTCTTGGATAATGACGATACCATCCGAGAGGAGTATGAAAAGGGTGATGGTAATCTTATGTTTGGTACCGTCGACACCTGGTTGATCTACCATCTTACCAAAGAAAAATCCTATGTCTCCGACGTCACCAACGCATCTCGTACCTACTTCATGGACTTGGAAACTAAAGATTACGACGATGAATTGTTGGAGTTCTGGGATATCGATCCTACTCGGATTCAACTCCCCAAAATCGTTTCGAGTTCCGAATTTTACGGCTCGTTCGTGGCTCCAAACTTATCCAATTTGGGATTCCATAACAAAATCACCCAGGAGGCTTACGACATCTTGAAAACCATCTATAATGTGCCAATCTGTGGTTGTTTGGGAGATCAATCCGCCTCATTGGTGGGTCAAATGGCAGTGAAGCCGGGTGCTGCTAAATGTACTTATGGTACTGGTTGTTTCCTCTTGTACAATACGGGGACCCGTAAATTAATCAGTGAACACGGAACTTTGACTACCTTGGGGTTCTGGTTCCCTAATTTGGAAGGTGATGACGGTAAACCTCATTATGCTTTAGAAGGGTCAATTGCTGTGGCCGGTTCCATCATTCAATGGTTAAGAGATAATTTGAAATTGATTGAAAACGCCAAAGATATCGGTCCATTGGCTTCCCAGGTGGAGGACTCTGGAGGTGTGGTTTTCATTCCTGCTTTCTCAGGATTATATGCTCCTTATTGGGACGGTGGTGCCCGAGGAACCATTTTCGGTATGACCCAATATACTTCATCTAGTCACATTGCTCGTGCTGCTTTGGAAGGGGTTTGTTTCCAAGTGAGGGCTATTTTGCGAGCCATGGCCAATGATGCTGGGGGTTCAGAAGATTTCTTAGAAGAAGCATTGAATAGACAAGGTGAAGAAAAACCATTGTCGAGTTTGGCAGTTGACGGAGGTATGTCTAAAGCCGACGAGGTGTTACAGATTCAAGCAGACATCTTAGGACCCTGTGTTACTGTCAAAAAAGCAAAGATTTCCGAATGTACAGCATTGGGAGCTGCCATAGCTGCTGGTTTATCATTCAAAGACGAAAACGAAAGAGTGTGGAAAGATTTCGATGATGTAATTGCTAAGATACAGGGAGAAGATAATGATGAGAAGAATAGTTTTACTGCCAAGTTGCCAGATAAGGAAAGAAGAAGAAACTGGAAGAGGTGGGAATCAGCCATTGACAGAGCCAAAGGTTGGTTGGATGAAGAAAAGTGAGGTGACAAAAGAGCCTGTGGGCTAACAACGTTAGAATGTACTGTATCAAAGACTTGACTTAGATAATTTATTGATAAAGCACTAGGGGGAATATTTATTAGTGATACGACTACGTGAAGAATATTCATTAGTAAGTTTTTATTGATAATCTATAGACTAGAGTAATTTTGTTATTATAAGATCATTTAATCACCGAGACTGCAGTCATCGATATCGATGTAATCGTCATCCTCGTCCTGTTCGTAAATGGTGTCATTGGTGACTCCATTAGAGGATTCCAATATGCCATCACCAAGTATATCGTGAGTAGATTGATCATACTCATCACCGAGGAAGATGTCATTTCTGGAGGATCTGACAGTAGGAATGTTCACCTGTTGCAGTTTGGATAAGTTGTCGAAATTGAAGGAACTATTGGCCAAATCGTCGATATTCTGGCCCTTTTTCTTTAGCGGGCTATTTGACTGAATGTTAGTTATAAAGGTATTCACAAACTTCGACGTCTTATTGGTCAATTCGCCAAACTCTGAGGACTGCTGATCGAGCTTGTTCTTGACATTACTGAATATCTTTTGGATATTCGGTGGTGAAGAATTGGGTATGGAGAGGAAGTTGGAAATATCCTTGCTAGGACTGGTGAACAAACTAGAAGCTTTGGTCTTTAACGTGTTGAAATCAGGGGCCTTTTTCAAACTGGTGAAGTCAGGCTGATCCAAAGTAGAAGGGACGAAAATACTAGAGGCCTTCTTCTTCAAGGTGTTGAATTGGGTTTCTATGTTAGTTCTGGGGTTAGCGTCGACATCATATTGCTTTAATTTTGATAAGATTTCAGCCAAATCTGACTTGACTTGCTCCGTTTTTTGTTGTAAGCTAGCAAGTTCTTGTTGTTTAGTAACATACTCCAGCAACAACGTCTGTTTTATACTAAATGCTTCATTGCTTTCGTTTATTCTGAGTTCTTCTCTGTGCTTCGTTGTGGGATCTTCTTTCTTTGTTCTGGGCTCGTCCTTTGTTCTCGCCAACTGTTCCTTTTGACGAGGACTCAAGGTAAACTTTACTAGCCCTGTTGATTCACTGATTATTCGCTGCTTCTGGTTATCATTCAATGCGACATTGCCAATGGGTGACAAAATGGAGTACGACTTTCTCTTAGTGGGAGTCCTCAACCCCAAATTCTCCTGATCCATGCCTGCTCCTGCTGCTTATGTCCCTTAAAACTTAACTTAGAAAGTTAAACTCCCAGGATCCATCTCCAAGAACATCTTCAGCCACCAAAATTCAGATTATTGCAAAAAATCGCCCTTGCCTAATTTGGCCGATTTGACAATAGAACGATCGATCATCACGTGCTCATCGCAGAACAATCACCCCCGAATTAGGACATTATATAGAGGAAGAAATTGCTTATGAAATTTGACACCAATCGGTATTTTTTTCCAAAGCTCAATTGCCCGTATTTAAATTTTCCGTGGGCGTTCTTTCGAAAGAAAAAAAAATCACAATTGCTACGTTATCTCTTTTGATAAATCTACTAAATATTCAATATGGGTGCCTTTCTTAAAACTTCGTTCATCACCTTCTTGGTTGTGTACGTTGCGTACTTGTTCACTTACAAATGCTCCACTTTAAACGAATCCACTTTACAACATGAAGTTGAAACCATATTCCATCCATTGAGCCACCATCACACCAAATTATGTGATGGATTGGACTCGGTTGTTTCTTACACCAGTCCTTACGTCGCCAAGGTTGAGGCTTTCTTGGATGAACATGTTCACAGCAATCAATATTTCGTCAAGTATGAAGTCAAAGATAAGATCACATGCGCTAAATCCCAATACTTCAAACATGTTTACCCATACGTGATCCAATTCTTTGAGTACTTCGAAATCGCAGAAATTCACGTCTACGATCACTTTGCTCATTTGTATGAATTGGCAAAGGAATTTTATGTCTCAACCATTAGTCCAAAAGTTGGCGAATTGAAACAAACCTACTTCTAACTACAGGTGCAAACCGATTTCTAAACTACCAAGCCTTCTAAACAGCGGATCAAACTTCCGTGTGAGCTCTCAAACTTCTTTAATCTTTGTAATTTTTCAAACTCCTGATTTTTGGTTAAGTTTTACCTCGTTTTCCTATTTATGTAACCTAACGATCTCTGACAATTCTTCTAGTTATTTATTGTATACTTAATACATATGATGGTCCGATAAAACCGTAGTGCGTTGTATGCTCTGGATTATTTATTAACTATGTATTTCTATAAATGGAACTAATGGTACAGTTAGTTGAGGTCGACATCAAGTTCTGCATCGAGCTCACTATCAAGCTCAACGTCGTTGTCCAATGGATCGTGAGATACAGGGGCCATGGTTTTCAGAAGGGTGGTGGCTTCAGTTAGTGGGGTAGTTTTCACTTCTTCAGCTGGACTATTATTTTCTTCTTCAGCTGGACTATTATTTTCTTCTTCAGCTGGACTATTATTTTCTTCTTCAGCTGGACTATTATTTTCTTCTTCATCATCAGAAAGTACTTCAGTCACGGTTATATACTCTTCTTCTTCTCCTGGCTCCGATTGTGATTTTTCCTCTATTTGCTCTTCTTGTTTTAGTTTCTCTTTTCTTTGGAGCTCCTCTTGTTTTCTCTTCTCTTCTCTTTCCAAATCCTCTTGCTTTAATAACTCTTCTCTTTCCAACTCTTCTTGTCTCAACTTCTCTTTGGCTTCAGCTATCTCCTTCTCCAACCCCTCTCTCAACTGGAACGCGACGTTGGCACGAGCCCTGATCAATCTCAAATATTCATCGTTATCTCTCAACAAAAAGTTAATATGAAAGTTAATGTTTTTCAAATAACCTGTCCATTTTTCCAACCCCTTTGGTTTTTTGGTGGATTTTGATAAGTTTTCTTTAAAATCATAAGCATCATTGTAAATTTGATCTCTTGTTGAAAAAATCTCCTCTTTGATTTGACGAAACTTCTTCCAGGCTCTGAAGTTTAACGCATCGTCAACAAACAACGCTTTATTAGTGATAGAAGAATCTTGCAAGTATTCAATTAAGTTGGCTAATCGACTAGAAAATTCTTGTATCGAACTCTCAGCAAATGATTCAATGATATCGATGGTTTCTTGGATGATTTCAAAATACTTGCTTAAGATTTGCTCATTTATATCATTTAAAAGAACTTCAACTTCCTTGAAATTGGTTTCGGGTAAATCATAACATTCCTTGATTTTATCTCTAATGATCTGACGAGGAACTTCGTATTCTTCAGGTACTTCATTTGTAGTTTGAATCTCTTCAGCGTCCTTATGAATTTTACTGATCATCTCATTGATTTCTTTATATCTCATGTGAATTTCTGTCTGGACTTCAGTCAAATTTTCAGATATAGTCTCTACGGTAGAATCCATTAGCAAATGCAACACCGGTGCCATTTCGGTCTCTAAATTCTCCACAGACAAATTCAAAAAGTTTTTGATTTTGTTTTCCCAATAAATCAATTCTTCATTAACTCGTGTTTCAGCGGAGTCCTTGGTGAGTTCATTGTCTTCTTCCTTGAGTGCAACTTGTCCATCAGTGCTCAGACTGTCTTCGGTGACAGTAATGGTGGAAGTCCAATAGATAGTGAGCGGCTCGTCATCAGATTGATCCAGTTCGCCATCACTAGTCACTTCATCAACTGAGTCACTGCCTACTGGAACCAGGCCCACGCTTGATACTTCAATATTCTCCGATACCTGGCTTGGTGCTTCAGTTTCTTCCGACACTTGACTTGTTACTTCACTTTCCACCTCAGATACCTCAGGCAATATTGATTCAACCACGCTGGCTTGGGACTTGACCGATTCGAGAACTGCGCTTGTTTTGGATTCAACATCATGTAAAAGTTCCTTCACCACGCCAGCAACATCCTCTGTTTTTTGGATCGGCGTCCTGTCGAATTTGATTTTGAATAAATTTTCGCCCTCCTTTTTCAAAAAACCAATCTTTTTGTTTATGGTATTGTTGATATGACTGGATTTCAATTTGAATAGGTCATAAAAGGTTTGGAATATATTGAAGTCGTTTTGCTTGTAAAGGGCATAGAATTCAGACTCTTCAAACTTGGATACTGCACACGTTGTGTATGGTTCGATGAAGGTTATAATTTTCGACGTAATTTGATTATAATAGACGGTTGCTTGGTACTTCAATTCGTTATAATAATGGATCAACACTGGTTTCAACTTGGAGTCGAAAGCAATGGCTACTTTTTGATAGTTCCCATTAAAATGATCTCCGACGAAGCCAAACTTATCGTTCAAGCGATAGTGCTTATCCAACACCTGATACTTCACCGAAAGTTGGTCAACATACGGGGATGTCACGGGGTACACTTTAGTGTGTAAATAGTCACAACTAATTTGGTGGATCGCCAATTTTGATCGTGAAGAATCGGGACAAATGACGGTGATTACGTACACCACATAAGCAATCAATGAAAATGGTATTAACCATTTAAATCTTAAACCTAGCATGGTTTACCCTTGAGTTGGAGAGAAGAAGAAATATCTATCTATATATCTAAAAAAAAAATGTGTCACAACAAAGCAGCCACGGGTCAGCAGCGCGCGAAAAGATCTTGCCTCCAAAAAAAAGGGCTTTAAATTTTGCATCTATTTGAGATTGATCATGTGGGAGACTATGCGAGCAGTACTGGAGAATAAGATGAAATAAGAAGAAGGGATAGAGAAACAGAGGGCTGGATTGTATGAGACAAACGAAAAAAAGAATTGAGAGATGGCGATGTTTCTGGAGGAAGTCATGAAGACGTGTATGAAGAAAAGAATCACTGAATGATTAAACTAAGTTGCATCGCCGTGCCCTAAAATGAGATGAGAGTAGACTGATTACTTATTTTAGATCTCCAAGGAAGGGCTCGTGTCTATGTTTTGATACAGCAACTGGTTGATTAATTAGAGCATAATGCTGGATCTACTTGTCAATAAACTACTACATTAGGTATCATTAGAGAGACGAACATTGCGAAGAACTAACATTTATTGATAAGTCTAAGATGAAATAACTAGTAGTGCCCCTTTTCTCTATTAAGGAAAGTTTCCCGGTTTCCAGTTACTCTATACCATTTTTATTTTCATATCGATCGGTGACGTAATCGATTTCGTCTATTGGGATTAGCCAGCTGTCACCCAGATAAAACTTGAGGAATATCCATATCGCCACGAATAAAGCTGGGGTCAAGTAGCTCCCCAACACCTGTTGCCAGTCTCCCAAGTACTGTAGGCCGCTGGTGGCGAGAATGGCAATGATGTTGATGGAAATGAACATCGAGAGGTGGGAAAGGTAACCTTGCTGATTCACAGCCTTGGCATACCGGTAGTAACTCAACCCCAAAAGTGCCCACATTAATATACCAGCCGAGGCACAGCAATTAAGAAGGAAACTGAAAATCAATTCCACCGACTTGAACTTTAGCAATAAGCAAATGAGTCCGGGGATGGAAGTAAGCAAGATAGCATAAACTGGCACCCCGGTGTTGGTGGTGAATATGAGGGTATCCCTTGCCGTTCCAACGGGCAATTGTTCAGAGATCGCCAACAAACAACGCGAGCCAAAGTAGATGTTGGAGTTAGCAGCCGAGAATATGGTGATGAAGATAATGAGGTTGAATATGGATACGATATGCGATTTTTCATAGCCAAGGTTGAGAAGGGCTATTATGAATGGCGACGAGATGATGGACTCGTCACCGAAGGTAAGAAGTGGGTCATTGTATGGAACTATGAGGGTAAGGAGGATCAATGACACGAGGTATATCAAAATGATACGAACGAAAACAAGGTTGATGATTTTATCGAAATTGCGTTTAGTAGGAGACTTTATTTCACCTGATGTCAAAGCAATGGACTCGATTGACTGGAATGTGAAGCTGGCGAAAATCATACAGTTCCAGCTACTTAGCCAGATATTGTCATTATCGCCAAATAACGAATTTTGAGACCAAACGGTAAAACCCACGACTCTATGGTCAGGATTGGCTCCAAAAAGACCGAAAACGACAATGACGGCCCAAGAGACTATGAGAATGATTTTCACGAACGAGATGACGAATTCCACGTAACCAAAGAAGTTGATCGGTAGCAAGTTGATAGACGTCATTAACAGCCAAATACCAAAGATGATAATACTGGAATGGTTGTCGAGGAAAGGAATATTCCATATTTTCAAGATTTGCGACAACACAGATAACTCCAACGCCAATGTCAAGGACCAGCTGAACCAGTAGATCAAATTATTAGCGTAACCTATTGATTTCGATAGGAACTTGAATTGGAAATAGCACAATGACCCGTTAATAGGGTAAGTTCCACTCAATCTACAGGTTATGACGATTATTACTAGAGACACTGCTGAGATGTAACTGTAGCAGAGAATCGAAATCAACGGCCCGTTGATCAAGCAGTTTCGTATGGAGAAGAAAAGGCCCGTGCCGATGGTGGAACCAATTGATATCATAGAAACGACATTGGGCGAGAGTAGTCGTTTTGTATGAGAGTGGGGAGCGGGCCGAGCCAACAACGGAGTATCTTCAGACACCGGAGCCATTGGTGTGACGACAGTTGTGGGAGAAATGAAAAATCCGGATATGAAAAATCTGGAGAAGAAAGTGCGGTCACGTGCAAGAAACAACCTGCGATTAAAAGAAACCAGAACAGTGATCTAGGCGATAGAATGTGATCCAGAATGGTGTGATAAAGAGGCCAGGTTACAGTAGGTAGGAGATTGGGTGTGGAGTGTAATGTTGGGTGGTAGAAGTGGAGCTCTTCTCTGGAACCAATGATAGCTGCTGATAAGAGTTTTGCGGGGGATGCAATGGCCCAAAGTCCGCGAGCTACTCCGAGGCCCATTGCAGCTACTTTCGCAACTAGAGATAAAGGATCAGAAGTATAGAAATAGGGTCCTATGCTTATTATAAAATGACTTACAGCCGAGAGCAATCGGCACCACGCTATTCCATTATCCAGTTGCGGTCATAGAACAGAACGCTGCAGGTATAGGGGTATTTTTGGCTGATTCCTTATCAGTGACATTTCGCGTATATACGAAACTACTGGCTCGATGTCGATTTCCTATTACGATCCCCAACAGATCTAAGGAGAATCTTTTACCCCTATGATCCCTTATCCTTGCCCCACGTTATATTTGTGCCCAATTTGTTCTCGATTTGTGCCCCTAGCGATATCGCAAATTAGCCAATAATACAGGCCATATTACTGTGCGTTATCTCGGGCGATAAGACACCACCACCAACACGTTCCAGATACTTCAACTCCTTCAGAACAGCAGTTAGCCATGTCGTCCGACTTGCTAGGTTAGTTCCTGAGCTCCAATAAAATGGCCAAACTGTCCCTGCTAATATCCTGTGATGGACGAACGGGTACACCTCTGTAGAGCAGGATCCCCCAATCGGAGGGTAAATTCCGAACCTTTACTAATGGGAATATCGCACAAATATCCGGAGGCTGACACCGAAAATAAACCATTTCTTTTTAGTTTCTTTTTCCCGCAGCCCTGTCCTCATTGGCCGAGGGAATACTGATAAGTGACGCATTGCGTTATGTAAAGCCATCCCCATAAGACGGGTGCTTGGCTCGATGGAAAAATCCTTTTATCACAGGGCTATTTCAGCGAACATTTCCCAGAACAGTAGGTGAAAGAATTAACCGCTCAGGCAATAATCAGGACACCTGTGAATTTCGGGATTTCCTGTAGTGGATTGCTCATAATTAAAGAAAAAATCATTTTTTGTCCCAAAAACCATTTTATATATATATTAATGAATATCCTTATCGAATTTTAACTTCTCCTTTCCTCTCCTTGGTGACAATAAAAATAGATTCTATTTGATTCTCCTACATAATTAATTCTCCCAAATTAATTCTTTTCAGCTTTAGCTAAAAAACTCTTCATTTCCATTCTTTTTTTTTTTTTTCCTCATTTTACTTCCGTCATGGTTTCCATTACTGAACAAACTGCTATTCTTGCTAAATATCTTGATTTAGATCAAAGAGGTAAAATCCTTGCTGAATACGTCTGGATTGACTCCGAAGGTAACACCAGATCTAAGTGTAAAACTCTTAGCAAAAAACCTTCTTCTTTGGAAGACTTACCAGAATGGAACTTTGATGGTTCTTCTACTGGTCAAGCTCCAGGTCATGATTCCGATGTGTATCTTAGACCAGTTGCTTTCTACCCAGATCCTTTCAGAAAGGGTGACAACATTATTGTTTTAACCGAATGTTGGAACAATGATGGTACTCCAAACAAGTTCAACCACAGACACGAATGTGCCAAATTGATGAAAGCTCATTCTGATGAAGTAGTTTGGTTTGGTTTAGAACAAGAATATACCTTGTTCGATCAATATGACCAACCCTACGCATGGCCAAAGGGTGGTTTCCCAGCTCCTCAGGGCCCTTACTACTGTGGGGTTGGTACCGGTAAAGTTTACGCCAGAGATGTTATTGAAGCTCATTACAGAGCCTGTCTTTATTCTGGAATTGAAATCTCTGGTATCAATGCTGAAGTTATGCCATCTCAATGGGAATTCCAAGTTGGTCCTTGTGAAGGTATTAACATGGGTGACGAATTATGGATTGCTCGTTACTTGTTGCAAAGAGTTGCCGAAGAATTTGGTGTGAAGATTTCCTTCCATCCAAAACCATTGAAGGGTGATTGGAATGGTGCTGGTTGTCATACCAATGTTTCCACCAAAGCTATGAGAGTTCCAGGTGGTATGAAAGTTATTGAAGCTGCTTTATCTAAATTGGCTAAGAGACATAAAGAACATTGTTTATTATATGGTGCTGATAATGACTTAAGATTAACTGGTCGTCATGAAACCGCTTCTATGGAAGCCTTCTCATCTGGTGTTGCTAACAGAGGTGCTTCTGTTAGAATCCCAAGATCGGTTGCCAAAGAAGGTTACGGGTACTTTGAAGATAGAAGACCTGCTTCCAACATTGACCCATACTTGGTCACTGGTATCATGGTGGAGACCATCTGTGGTTCTATTCCTGACGCTGATATGTCCAAGGAATTCGCCAGAGAAACCTCCGATTAAAAGTCTTGTTATTAGTTGTTTTTAGTTCGTATAGTTTACAGTTCTCTCATATTTATTAGGAGCCGTCTCCAACAAAAAAGTCTTCCATTTAACTATTTATTAATATATTAATTGATGTAAAATGTTTCTGCACCATTGTAGAGTACTCGGACTTGTCAACTCGGACTTCTACTCAGACTTCTACCCAGGCTTCTACCTAGACCTCTCTACTGCAACTTCTACCCAGATTTCTACTTAGACTTCTACCCAGACTTCTACTTAGACAACTGCTCTAATCAGAGATTACCTCTTGGCTGCTAAGATCCTACCTCTGGGCTCCGGAAAGTATTCCGGAACTTCTCCAACACTAGCCCATTACTTCCCCATTACCCCAAGACTACTCAAATATACTTGCTACAATGCCAAAACTCAAACTTACTTCTTTACGTCACTTGCACATTTGCTGCCAACTGTCTCATGACGTCTGAAAATTTTTCGTGTTACGGCCAACCGGAAATTTGGTTAAGAAAGGGTTCATGGCAGCCAATAGCCTCCGCTGTACTCAGAATTAACTCACCTGAATTAACTCGTCCAATTAGTAGCTCAAGATCTTAAATCGCTCACCTTCATATATCACTCATACTGAATGAGGTCTTTGCATGGTAGTGGTGAGGGAATATTCAAGGGTCAACACAGGCTCTTTATCGCGTTCTCCACGAAACGGGGCGGGATCTGTATCCCCAGATTGGGCACAAATTAAAATGAAGAGCAGCAGTTAGAAGCCCGGGCCAAGAAAAATTTTCTGAAGTCCAGACCCGATATGGTGGGAAATTGGCTTTTTCAATCATACTTGCGCCGGTCTAGTATAGTGGTCAGTACGTCTCGTTGTGGAACATCCAGAACCGATAAGACCCAGGTTCGATTCCTGGGACCGGCACTTCTTTTTTGATCCTTCCTGCCTCTTATTTTGTACCGTGGTATCTCTTAGATGGCAGCTACGTCGCACGCTGTTCAGCAAATTTCTCGTTGGCTGTACGGATGTTTGGATGGATGCAAAAAGTCGCATCCCTTTCTAGACCATTGTTTGACGCTTTTATGGAATTCAGAGAACTTGCTTCAGAGACTAATCTTTGCGGCGGGATGCGTTTCCTTTGCATCACTATAGCAGAGGATGAATATTGTCAAAGCTTCAGATGACATCAACGATTTTAAGTCGGATAGCTTTTAGGCAAGGGGACATGGGGCCTTAATGCCAATAGTTGTATACTACGACTTTTCGTATTGGTTGCGCCTCTGTACCTAACTGGTCACTGATATAGGGGCAGTTTCTACCCCAGTACTCGTCCCGTCTGAATACACCTTCGGAATATAGGGTACTTCTTTGAAAGCTGTAAATATCACAGATTGAGAGCATAATGAATCCTAAACCCTAGGGAGGGAATTGCCACTATCAACGTGTTAACAGTGGGAACTTTAATCCCAGCTCTGAGTGCCTAAAAAGACGAACCATTTCGAATGGGAGGAATAAATCTGCACCTTATACCTGACTTTTAAGATAATTCTACGACTAAAGTGCTTGAAACCAACATTAGGACCTCATATACAGGTAAATGTGTCTTTCGATATCCCAGTTCTCTTATATAGTTATATGTGTAAGAAATATAAGCAATTAAACGATAAATTTTTTGAAAATATTCTGAACCTCCATCAAGGTTGGATCTACTTTTCGTCTCCCAAGTTAAGAAAAAGGCCGGTCTAGTATAGTGGTCAGTACGTCTCGTTGTGGAATATCCAGAACCGATAAGACCCAGGTTCGATTCCTGGGACCGGCACTTTTTTTTATCTTTTTTTCCCAGTAAACACATTTATGTAACTCCTAAGGTTATGTCGGGTGTTAGTTAGTATATCCTCAATGCTAATAAGCTCAATGAAACGTTGGTCAAACTACTTTGTACATAAGAAGCTTCTTGTCAAATGCGAAATTTGCGGCCATTTTTTTGCCTACCAAACAAATTTCGATTTAAGCTTCTTTGGTGTGCATTACCAGTTGACAGCTCCTCTTGATTCCAAGCAAAGTTTCCATCATACCATTCCACTCTCCGGGTACACAATTCTATTCTCCGGTGTTTGGCCACACAATCGACAATTCGTCTCTATATGGAGGGACTTTGGCCGCGAGAATGGAAAACTCCGTGTCAGGTCGTGTCCAAGCCGCAATTTCGCTATCAACGAAAATTAAAGAGTGAAATCCTTGTTAGAAACTCTCCTCCAGTAGCATTCAATCAGACAACATGACGGTCGAATACACACCATTGGCCATTGATAACGGACATTTCAGTGACATCAAAAGACATCTCCGAGATAAGGTAATCGGATGGGATGGATTAGCCCGGGTGGATACCATCACCAGTGAGCAAGCTGAGTTGGTTAAAATCTTGGAGACCCAATCGACTGAGAACAAGATTCAAACGGTTTCATCACAGATTGATTTGTACTCACAGACTTTATTGAATATTTTGAACAAATTGAAGCCAACTTCCGATGATGTTTTGAAAAAGATTCTTGTTTTGATCAATGATTTATTACTTGATATCCCTCAATTTGTCGATTCCTTACTAAATTTATCTAAGATTGATAAGTCTTTACCATTTGATGCTTTCTTAAAGTTCTTAAACCATGATGATAACTTGATCAAATCGTTGTGTTTGTACAATTTGACGATTTTATTAACTAAAAACTCTACTGATGTTGATAAGGAGGTGTTAATTCAAACTTTTGATTTATTGGCATCCGCAAGCTTCATTGGAAACTCCCAAGATTTGAATCTTCAATCGATTGGTATTCAATTGTTACAAGAATTGGTTACTGTTAAAAGTTACAGATTGATTTTCCAGAATAATAATTTAATCACCAATTTCAAAAACATTAACCAATTAATTATCAATTCGGCAAAACAACCTAATTCTTCCAATTTGCAATTATCTTACAACACTTTGTTAACCGTGTGGATATTATCTTTCAGTGGAGTCATTGATAAGAATTTAGTTCATAACTATCCAGACTTAATTGGTAATTTATTGACGATTTCCAAAGATTCCATCAAATTAAAAATTGTTCGGGTATCTATTTCTATTTTGAGGAATTTTGTGTCGATTGTTTCTTCTAATAGTGAACAATTCAAGATTATCAAATTGGTATTATTCCATGATGGATTAAACGTAATTAAGACGTTGAAGGAAAGAAAATTCGCTTCCAATGGTAGTGATGAAGAATTGTCCAATGATTTGAATTATTTGAATGATATCTTGAATGAAGTGGTTACCAATAGATTAACATCCTTTGATGAATATACTACTGAGTTAGAGAATCCAAATTTGCTCAGTTGGTCGTCACCAACCCATAAATCCAATGAATTTTGGTTGGAAAACTCACATTATTTCAAAGACTCGGGTTTCAAATTGGTTAAGAGAATGTTAGAAGTCTTGGCGTCTTCTAATTCCCAAACAGTGGCCAAAGTTATCATCTTGAATGATTTGCAGTATTTAATCAAAAATCTAGGCCAAGATTTGGTCGACTTCATTAACACTAATAAGGATGGCCAACATAAGATTTTGATTATGAGTTTCTTGGAAAACCATAATGGAGATAACGAATTGAAGTATGAAGCATTAAAAACTATTCAATCATTGGTTGGCCATAACTACTAACGTCTGTCATTTCAATTCTCCTAGAACTAATTTCATAACAAATTAAGATCGTCTTGTACTGTCACTTTCTCGTAGCACTTCTGTGTCACTTTCTCATAGCTCTGTTTCTATCACTTCTCTGTCACTGTCACTGCACCGATACTATCTCTTCATTGTAGCTACCTCTTATTAGCACTATCATCTTTCACTATCATGACTCCGAAGTATCATGACTCACTTCGGTCTCATTTCTTGACTGTCACAGCCGCACCTTCTCATTTCTTCCTATTGTGCGCACCTTTATCGGAACAAAATTCCGCTCCGGGTACTGATAACCGACATCACATCGAATCCTCAAGCTATTTAATCACCTCGATTCCTCCTTTCCCCATATTCTACCTTCCGCATCCTCATTTCTTCCTCTCCAGCGGTTCAAACCCCTATGAAAACACCCTATGTCGATTACCGAAACCAGCACACGTCATAGGCCTGCAACAGACTCCATTTCACTCCATACTCTCGAAGATGCCCGGACAGACTCCAATGGCATCTACGTCAATACCACTGGCTCCGACGCCGATTCCGAAGGATTGGACTATCCCGATGGGGGCTTGAAGGCCTACACGGTGTTGTTTGGGTCGTTCTGCGGCCTCGTGGTGTGCTTGGGGTTCATCAACTCCATTGGAGTTGTTCAAGCCTATGTTTCGCTCCACCAGTTGGCCCATCTACCAGCAACCACCATTGCATGGATCTTCGCTATCTATTTGTGCCTAGCCTACGGGACCGGGATATTTGTCGGGTCTTTCTTCGACAAAAAGGGGGCTTTTTGGTTGTTGGTGCTCTCCACCATCTTTATCTTTGTTGGACTCATGGGTACTGCTAGTAGCGTCCAGATTTGGCACTTTATTCTTAGTTTCATTGCTTTGGGGGTAGGCAACGGGGTCGGTTTACCGCCGTTGGTATCGGTGATAAACCAGTGGTTTTTCAAAAAACGAGGTTTTTGTATTGGAATGGCTACTTGTGGAGGCTCTGTTGGTGGGGTCGTATTCCCGTTTCTCCTCCGTTACTTATACACTCACTACGGCTATGTGTGGGCGCTTCGAATCTTGGCTTTTGTATGCTTGGGGCTCATGCTGACGTCGGTGGTGTTTGCCAAAGAAAGAATCACTCGTGATCCCAAACCTAAGCTGGACCTCACTCTTGCAGAGATGTGGCGCCGGTTTGACTTCCACCGGTGGAAGAACATCGACCTCAAGTTTTGGTACTTGGCTGCCGGAGGATTCATGGCAGAAATGAGCTTGATTTTGGTGGTGACATACTTCCCGTCCTATGCCATTGTTCACGGTACCTCTGAATCTGACTCCTACCTCTTGTTAACCGTGTGGAACTCTACGGGGATATTGGGACGATGGCTTCCGGGCTACATTTCAGATAAAGTGGGCCGGTTCAACATTAATGTGTTGATGTTGTGTGGATTCAACTTGTGTATCTTCGTGATGTGGCTTCCATTCGGTGGACATGGTTTGCGAGTGCTATATCCATACGCTGCGCTCGGAGGCTTTTTCTCTGCCAGTGTGTTATCAATGCTTCCGGTGTGTTTGGCCCAAATCACCGCTGCCAAAGAGTTGGGCAAGAAATACTCCATTGTCAATGCAATTTTGAGTGTGGGTAACTTGGTAGTAGTACCTGTGGGGGCCAGTATCATCAACGGGGAAAGTCCTCATGATTATGATAGGTTTGTTGTGTTGGTCGGGGTACTTTCGGTGCTAGGAACGTTTTTCTGGGTCTTGAGCCGGTACATGATCGTCGGCATGAAGTTAAATGGTAAGGTCTGATGACAAATTAAGGAAACAAAAAAATGACGATTTTTGATATGGTTCTGGCGTTTGTTGAGTTGTATATAACCTGATGTAGTTGTTGAAGTGACGCTTTACGTAATCGTCGTAGTTTTTGGAAGTTTATCTGTGATTTTGTAGCTGTAGGACGTTTACCTGATGTTCGTAGCTTGTTGGAAGTTCCAATTTCCTCTCGTCCTATTGAGATGCTTCGCTCAGCCTTCTTCTCTGTATCACCGTATCGTAATACACCACCCTTGAGCCCATATACTTCCAGGCATAGTATCCTCCTGGAACATACGCCAAAACCGCCACCTGGTACGAGATATCATACCACGGATGCTCCACGAACGCCAACGCCAAAAACAAGATCGAAACTTCGCCGATGACAGCTAGAGGAAACGTCCAGTAGTAATTGTGGTACTGCAACCACATCAACCACCGAGGGGATCTTTTTGTTTTCACCTTGAACGCGTAGTAGCCGTAGTGAATGGCATACTGGAAGCACCAGGCAAAGATAATGAACGAGTAAGACGTGTGTTTGGCTACTTTTGGATGGGGGAAGATCACCACGTAACATAGCCACACTAATCGAACACCATTGAAAAGTTTGACCAAATCTTTCTTGCTAAATGGTCTGGGAAGAAGAAGTTTCATCACGAAGAACTCCGCCAACGGAAGTGTCGACACTACATGGAAAAAGTCAGCAATACCTCCGGGTAAGAACATTCTTCCTACCAAGGGTAGAAGGATCAAGAAACGGCATAAACAGCAGATCCAGAGCGTTAGCGACGCGACGTTGAAGAAGAACACTAGCTTGCGCTTCCTACTAAGCGGATACAATTGGAATCTGGCCATGGTGATGTGATTTTGCTGGTGGTGGTGACAAGCTTTAAGAAAATGATCCAGTGGAAAATGTGCAGATCTGGAGGGAGTTTCTCTTCAAATGAAGTCGCTTCGAGTCTATTCTATAAATATGGTCCAATTTCGCCGGAATTGGTATGTGGTCGACTTTCGATGGTTGTTCTTGTATGTAGTGTTTCGACAGACGTGTTAAAAAGACAGTTGAAATAAAAATTCGATGGCCTGCGAAAAAGAATCATTTTCCACGCAACATCTCCTGGTGATATTTAAGCGTGATGAGAGTTTACGGAGTCATTGCTACTTTGTTAGCCACTTTGATGGTGGTTGGAGCCGCTAATTGGTCGCCCGAAGACTATGAAATCTTCAGTTTGAATGATAAAATCAAACTGGATATCGGTGCTGGGACAACGTTTTATTCGTGGTTAGGATTGGAGCCTGCTTCTTCCGTCAAGGAAATCACCAAGGCCTATAGAAAGAAATCGAGAAGTTTGCATCCAGATAAGTTCACTGGGTCGAAGAAGTTAAAGAAACAAGCAGAAGAACGTTTCCAGAGATTATCATTGGTGGGGAATATATTAAGAGATCAATCTTTACGTCGAAGATACGATTATTTCCTTGCTAAAGGGTTCCCGGTATGGAAAGATAGTGGTTATTTCTATTCGAAGTTCCGTCCTGGCTTCTTCCTCACTGTGGGTATTCTCTTCCTCCTAGTGAGTTTACTACACATTGTAGCACTTAGAATCAACAGAAAACAAGACTTCAAAAGAGTCAGTGAATTGAAAAATCAGATCAAACAACAGGCCTGGGGCGGTTCGATGATTCCTCCCTCCGACGGCTCGGATAGAAAGGTCATGAATGAGGCCAACGGAAGACAGTTTTTGGTCCTGGTAGATGGTAGTGTCAATCTTTTTGACACTGACGAAAATGATAATCAGATCTTGATGCCATTGGATGAAAACGACATCAACGTTTCACCCGGTTTCAGGGATTCGTTGCTCTTCAAAGTTCCTTGTAAGTTGTGGAATTTGACCGGGGGTAAACTTACTTCCAAAACTATCGATACTTCTGTTACCTACCTCAACCCTAATAAGAAAGAACCTGCTCCTTCCGAGGCTAAAAAAGCAGGAAAGAAGACTCCTAGAGGTGAGAAAATCGAGTTACCTAATGGAAAAGTTATCTACGGTAGAGCCAACGGGAAGACTCGTAATAGAAAGCAAAATAAATAATTGTATATAATATACTTTTGCTGTTGAGTGAGCCAGAAAAGGGTCATCGAATAATCTCGTCTGCCGTGACCTTGTAAGATGAGCTGTAGGCAGCCGAGTCAGTAAATAAGTCGTCAGGAATATCAGGCACTAGGAAATGCTAAGAATTGAAAATATTCCGGTGGATGGGGCCCTGAGAGGAAGATCAACTCTGACTGAACACGGGATTATTTCCTCAACAATCATCCTCAGCTAAATCGACCTATCTCCACATGCTCTTCTCAACCTGTCAATGCCTCAATCATTATGCTTTGGCACTCTCCGTAATTCGTTACTATCATCATCTTCATCGTCATCTTCCGATGAACTTGACCCAGAAAGATTGTCGAGGAAATCATTTTCAGGATAATTCTGTTGATCATAATCTCCGTCTCCCTGTTCTCCTTCCATTTGATGTGGTCCCGGTGACATATTCTGGACGCGTACATCAGGAATTTCGGGTTCCTCCATATTATCTTCATCGTCGTCCAATTTATGGTTTTGATCATTTATGAACGCTTCATGATTATGGCTGTCTCCTAAAATTATCATATTCTTATTATCGTTGTTATCGTAAGATTCCAAATCTAAGTATCCAACAGTAGAAGAATCAAATCCAAACGAATTATGATCTCTCTTATTACCATTTTCATCAACTTCTTCTTCATCTTGATCAGCCCCGAGTACAACATTGTAAACTTCTCTCGTTTTCAACAAAACTTCATTTACAAACCACTCCCATTTCTCCGAAGAAATAGCATGTACAATTACAGGAGAAATCAAATCTGGCTTGTACAATGAAGTGAATTTTACAACTTCTTCACTGATTAGAATTAAATGGCCCAAGTAGCCGGGTCTTGGAAAAGTATTTTCCTGATAGGAATCAATAATCAATGAGGTCAAGTTACACTTTTCTTTATCGAATAAGTCAACTATCAAGAAAGAGTTGTATGAATTCAATTTCCCATTGAAAATTTGTTGAATTAAATCAAAAACAACATTGTGGAAAAAATTATGCCAGGGAAACTCAGTAAATTTGGAGACGATATTAAGCAAAATCTTCAGATCAAGAAGTTGGGTTTTGAAATAATCCCCCACACAAGGATCGGATCTAATGGCCAAATTACGTGCTTTGCAGACAAATGGATTCTCTGGAGAAATGCTGGGCTCGTCATCATCAGAAACATCTTCCATTTCTAAGGCATAAATTGCTTCTTCAATCTTGTTTTCTTCATCTTTGAACGAGATATCTTCAATTCCACTAGTAACATCATGCACCGAAGAATCATCGTCGGTGGTGTTATCGGAGTTTATGAGGCTCTCTTCAAGAGCTTTTTTCAATCTCTGGGTCTGTTTCAATCTGATCTCATCACGTAAATGAATAATTTTCCTAATTTTTTTGGAGTTTAATAAAATCATATTAGAACAATGCAATAATTCGGCAATTAATTCTGAAATTTTGAACTTTGTGAATCCTAAAATTTTATCCCCCTCCATTTTGGCTGGAGCTATGGGAGTTAGATTCATCAACTCAGAAAACTTATGGAGATTTTCAGAAAATAAATACAACATGTCTCCCAAATAAATTGCATCTCGAGGTCCAGGAGGATTCTGTTCGAAATCTTTGAGCCATTGGTACATTACGTAAGAGTTCACTTCTCCTGAACCACCATTCTCATTCTGTAGCAATGAACTATACGTCCCACAATTAAGATCATAATCCGAGTTGTTTTTACGAATAAGTTCGATGATGATTCCAACACAGTTGTTGATTCCATGCTTATTGGTATACGATGGCTCGCGACGGTAGAGCATGATGTCATGAATCATAATATTGATGATTTTTGGTGAAACCAACTCTCTTGTAAGTTGATTTGGCCCTATATTTGTTTCCAAAACTACTGCTAATGCGGTATTGGAGGAGATCGTAACCAATGCCTTAATGAAATCTGTTGCTGCTGTTTGTTTGAAAAACAACTGATGGTTGGGGATATTGGCTATATCCTCTGCAAATTGGGAGGGATGAGGTCTTAATATGTCTATAAGCTTAGGAATTAATTCCTGCTGATGTAATGTTTCTAGAATTCCTGTAGGAGAATCTTGTTTATCTGTTTGAATTACTCTCAAAAACAAATCCATAAGCATGGGAATTTCAATTTTATTTAAAAAAGTTTCCACCAAATCAGTCTGACGACGAATAAAGTTTAATAGTTCAATACTGTTGGTATCCATCAATTGATCAAGAATATGAACAAAATAAGAAACTGACGGCGAACTCTCTTGCAAATTTTCTAATGATAGAATCAGCCAGAGTTTTCCCATAATTATTGGGGTTTCTATAATTCTATTCAGTATTACCCAGAGATCAATGGACAATATATCCGAAGAAGATTGTATAAGTCTTCGAAGTCGTTCATCTTTAGTTTCGATCTCATCCTCTTTGGTTTCAGTTTCCGACTTAACTTCATCTTCTGTCTGCGGCTGATTTTCATTTTGATCTATTTCCACTTCTTCACTTTCACTTGAATCTGGTTTCCGAACCAATTCCTCCATTTCTTTCTCTTCTTTTATACTCAATTCATGGAAAAATTCAACACTGTCTACAATATGATCAAGAAATCCGTTCAAAATATGCGGTTGAAGTAATATCTCGAGCAATTTGGCATTTCTAGTATCCTTTGAATCCTTTTGAGAGTTTTCGTTATTGGAGAGCGTAATCGATACCGCATCAGAATTAGTTGAATTTATGCTATTATTATTACTACTATCATTCTGTTGTTGCAGGAATTGGAAATTAGGATGATTATTATTACTGTAATTGCTCTTGATGTTATGAAGCTCACTGATTAGTTCTTGCAGTAGCACTGGATCTTCTAGTAAGTCATCAGAAGTTACCCCTGATATGTCTTGCACCGAGTCCAAGAACTTTTGGAGTTGGCTATTACTGTTTAGACTATTGGAAAATGGCCAAAACGACATTATGGTACCAACTTCGTTTCCTCTCACTTGCTCCCCCAATAAATTCGATGATTCAATGATCGAGAGAGATGGCGATAACTATATCGAAGTTCCGATAAGAAAATCACTCCAATGTGACTGGCGAAGCAACTCTTTCCACTTTTGAAACCGACTCGATGGTTTCTGGTGGTGGTTTCGGTGGGCCTATGATAAGATAAACGCTGACAACGGTGATAAAATCATTGGTGATTGGGTGTGCCGGTGTGCTGCACGAGTATTTATCTCTGGTGTCTGGGTGTATTTATTAGTAAATGCCCTATTTGCTTGTTTTACCAAGTGCTGTTGGGCTTTCCAATTTTGGACAGCGAATCTAGCACACACTCTGTAGTATCCTAGGTAGCCAGTCCCTTTTTTTATAGTAGTGATTCGATCGTGACTTTGAACATCTTCTTAGGATCAAGATATAAGTCGCACCTTTAATTTAGTAGAGCCTCGGTATACTCTAATCTACTCCAAGCAGTTGTGAGAGCTGACTTAACTACGATTGCATCAGTATAAATGTCATTAATCATTAAAATTATTACTATCATCATTCCTCGGGAAGGTTTTTGATGGTATCTATCATATTATCGCACATCTTTTCGTAGCTTTCGATCATCTTATTGCTAATTTCTCTAACATTGTTAGCACAACTAGAAGCATTATGTCTCACCCATTCCTCGATGGTCATATTTTCTTCTTCTTCGGGCATGGCAGCAATAAATTCAGTGATCACACCTTCAATATCGTTGTAGAGGCCGTATTTGGCAGTTGGGAGCTGTTTGAGGTAGTCGATGGAGTCATCGAGTGTCATTAGCTCCTCTTCGAACTGGCTGATGGTCTCTTTTTGCTGTTTCAAGAGTGTTACCAAACCTAGGGATTTTTGCGGTTCTGTGTTGGCTGGGAACACGGTTCTTATGGATGAAGAACGGACTTCAGTTTCCAGGGAAAAGTTTTTAGGAATCTCCATTTGATTCACAGGTCTCGCATCTACCGATCCATTAGTGGACATTATGGTAGTAGCTGAACTGCCGTCTCTGAAGGGTTCTCTTGATTTTCCATTCGACTTCACCTCCGATACTTCCCTCTGTGCCTGAGGTACTAAGATTTGTCTATCGTTTTCATCAAAATCTTTGCCATTCGCTTGGGGATATGTTTGGTCAGTTTCTGGCTGTGCTTTTCTAATATTGGCAACAGCTGAAGAAACTTCTGCATGTATATCTGCCTTCTCTTCTGTCTCTCTTTCATCAACTGCTGTAGCATCACCTGCTGTAGTACCACCTGCTGTAGTACCACTTGCTTCTTCTTCCGCTTCACTTTCTTTTGCGGAAGCTGGAAGACTTACAGCACTCTCGGGTGTTTGAGAACTCAGACTCGGGTTTAACATTTTGTCTAAACTCACTCTAATGCTTACATTTGGCCTGATGGAAGTTTCGACGGCTTCCATTTCCTGGTTTGTGCTTTCACTCAAGGGCCTCAGAATGTCAAGTTTCAGATGAGATTGATCAGGGACTTCTTGAACTTGGACTTCCCAGCCTTCATTCTCTTCATTCAGTTCAAGTTCGTTTTCATCAAGGTCTTCAGGTTCATCCTGGTCGTGCTGCCCTTTATCACCTGATATCACATTGGATGATGTTCTGTGACCCTTCTCAAACTCACTTATGTCCTGTACGTACTCAGCATATATTGGAGATGAACCCAAAATATCAGCGATTGCACTTTTTCTGTGATCTTGGCCCTTTGAAGATGTTGCTTTCCACAGCTCCTTACCTCCTTCGTGATTGTCTTCTTTTCTCGAGTCTTTTCCTGGTTTTTGATGCAAGATTGCAATGGCGGTGTCGATATCAGTTGAAGCAGAGATATTTGAGGGTAACAGGTTAGGAATAGGGGACAGCATGTCTCTTGAAATGTTGCGAATTTCCGGTTTACCATTAGGCGAGTTACTTGAGTCTTCTCTTTGTTGTTGTGAAATCTCGTCCCTGACAAGCTGTTGGTGTGAAACATCCAGTCCATGCAGTTGTTTATTCATTTGCAGCGCCACTTCTTCTTTTTCTTCGTGAATTCTTCTTCGATCTTGGATGGACTCTGACGTTTTTCCAACAGTTGAATCTTGCTCATTCTGAGTACTCTCCATAGTATGCTGAATCCGCTCGATGGATGCAGCGTTATTTTTATCCTTCTTTTGTTGACCCATTTGCAACTCCTCGGATTCCTTGGTATTTTGAGTATTCTTTAAGTTGGATGTCATCACTGCAGTTTTCTTTCTTGGTCTTCCTATAGGTCTTTTTAAAATCA
This sequence comes from Isabelozyma rhagii, assembly GCA_003708185.3. Classification (NCBI taxonomy): domain Eukaryota; kingdom Fungi; phylum Ascomycota; class Pichiomycetes; order Serinales; family Metschnikowiaceae; genus Isabelozyma; species Isabelozyma rhagii. The sequence continues at coordinate 5,592 of PPNO03000008.1, read as the reverse complement.
CCGGATCCGCAAATAATTCTTCATCGGATGGAGCGTCCAAAATATTACTCTTACCTGACTTTGTCTTCTTCCTTGCAGGAATTGGCCTTCTCTGGATTAAATTATCACTTGTCTCAACTGGGAGACTTCTCTTTTTCTTCACACCAGTAATATTTGTTTTGGATTTTACATCATTTTCATGGAAATCTACATGTTCTTCGTCGTAATCACCGATATTTTGGTGAGAAAGGTCATAATATGTTGGAGAAGGGGATTTTGCAGAATTGATAATTCTAATTTTCCTTTTTCTTCCTTTGCTTGAAGCATTCAATATTGTATCCATTTGAGACCCATTAAATTTATCCACGTCTATTTCATGATTCAAAATGTGGAGAAGGTCTGATTTTCTTATACTATTATCTGTGTCTATCTTATGTTTTTTGCCTTTAGAGGTGACAAGTTTGGCACCCCTCTTTCTGGTATTTGGAACAGAGTCGCTGATAGCAGATCTTGTGGTGCTATTAGGTACAAACGAACTATCATCCAGATTTCCAATAGAAGAATTGTCCCTTGATAGACTTCTGCTCCTTTTGCTCTGAGAATCATCATCAGAAATACGAGAAGTGGCACTTCTAGTCATTCTTTCTCCCTCAAGTAGCGACCTCCTTCTTCTACCAGGTTCTTGGCTGTCTTCCCGTACCGATTCAAAGGAAGATTCGACATCGACTAAATCATCCAAATACCTTGAAGTTTCTTTCTCAGTTCTGCTATCTTCTGGAGGTCTGGAGAGTCTTCGAGATCGCCTTAACGTGGACTTGGTTCTTTCGCCGTTTGAGTTGTCATTTGAAACTAGTTTGCTGTCCTGGGTAGGGACAGACACATCTGTGCTGAATCCATTGGATTTTCTTGTCAAGCGAGAGGTTTCCGAGTTATGAACTGATTCATATGGTGCATTTTCTTTTTTAATACCCACAATCTTTCCCTGTCCTCCTTTTGGTATCGACGTATTCCCTTCTCTATCTTTTGTCCGTGGTCGTCCTCTTCTTCGTGGTGCAACTGGAATTTTAGTTTCTTTCGGGGTGATGTCTGCTTCAGTCTGTAGTATTTGACTCTTTTCTCTATCCTTCGTTCTTGGTCGTCCTCTTCGAGGTCCAGAAGTACTTTCAATTTCTTTAGCCGTGATGTCTGTTGCATCCAGTAGTAATTGTCTCTCTTCTCTATTCTTCGTCCGCGAACGTCCCCGACGTGGTGCAGCAGAAGTTTCAACTTCTTTCGTAGTTATGTCTATTTCATTCTCTTCTCTGTCTTTTGTTCGTGGACGTCCCCGACGTGGTGCAGCAGAAGTTTCAACTTCTTTCGTAGTTATGTCTTTTTGGCTCTCTTCTCTGTCCTTAATCCGTGGTCGTCCTCTACTACGTGGTGCAGCCGCAATTTCACTTTCTGTCGTAGTGACGTCTGTTTCAGACTCTAGAATTTGACTCTCTTCTCTGTCCCTAGTACGTGGCCGTCCCCTTCGTGGTCTAGATGTGCTTTCATGTTCTTTCGTAGTGATGTCTGTTTCAGCTTTTAGTACTTGACTCGCTTCTATAACCCTAGTCCGTGGACGCCCTCTAAGTGGTGCAGCTGGACTTTCTATTTCTGTCGCGCTTATGTCTGCTTCGGATAGTAGGATTTGCTTCTCTCCTCTGTCTCTTGTCCGTGGTCGTCCCCTACGTGGTGCAGTCGTACTTTCAAATTTTTTCACACTAGAGTCAGCTGGTGTCGGTGATACTGTCACTTTCCTATTTTTTCTTAAACGTCCTCTTCGGGACTCTGATGGACTTTCCTCCTCTACCACTATCTTGGGCAGTAAGTTTTTTCTTTCAGATGGAGTATCATCTATCTTTCTTGATTTGGGGCGGCCTCTCTTGCGGTTTGGTGGAGGTGTTGCTGTGTTCACTTGTATCTTTTCTGGTTCCGAGATTTCTCCATTTATCTGTCTTGCTCCTGATCGCAGTCGTCGATTAGTTTCGTCCACTACTTTGACAGTCTCGTTTATCTCCGCCATTTCCCCCTTTTTAACCCTTTCAGGAGATTCGTATAGTTCTATTCCACCGTCCATCGGTTCGTCCATCGGTTCGTCATCCATCAAGTCTTCTCCCAATGGTTCGTTGACTTTCCTTTGATTTAATGTTAGATCGTTGAGATCCTCGGCCTGTTCAAAATTCGTTTGAATAGGTTTTACTGGTTCTTCTGATTGATTTACAGGCTCCTCATTTCCAGTCATCAGCTTCTCTCTACCATTTATCTCGGTACTATTGTTAATCTCCAGTTTCGCCTTTATCCTCTTTCTTTCCCTTCGTTTTGATTTTCCCCCAATTGAATCAAAGTAAGCTTCGAGGAAATAGCAATAATCTGTACTGTTATTCGAATGCTCAGCTATTGGATCATCATCTTTGTCCCAATGGTCCAAAGAACAATTACAATACATACACAACACTCTATCATTGTCTGGCTCTATTGGAGAATAATAAAAACCTGCTTTAGCTAATGATTTACTAGTGACAGTAGCATCATCTGTATGGTCGAATTTCCAAAAACTCTTAAAAGTCTTTTTTCGTAGGTTGACGGATTCTTTACTTAGTGGATCATATATTGCCGTTTCTGATAATGAGTTCCAGTACGTCTGTTTATTCTCTGACTTCAAATATTTCACGAAAGAAGAAACAATGCTTGAAAGAGGACAATCGGGGTAGTTCTGAAGATGGTAGTCAACAATATCGTCAACTTCATTGATGTTATGTTCCTTTTTCCCACAGCAAATGCAGGTTATCTCGTCTCGATGTTTGGTGGAAGGGGTGAAGTAAAAACCATTTTCTACAAGGATTGATATCTCTGGTTTATCATTTATCCATTCTTTCAATTGGCCCGAACCTTTCACTTTGACACTCTTAGTAAAAGATTTTAGCCTCTCACTTCGGTATTGCATTTGGCTAATTCGTATACTCATCTTCTTCGCTTCATTGATAACTCAAGCTTTATTAAGTGGTAAAATTTAGGTGTGGAACAAAAAAAAACCAGTTAAATGTTTATTACTTTTTCTTTGTGTGTGGTGGACGCGTGAAGTGCACTAACCGCTGAGCTTAGCTGCCATTTTCGTTAAATGGCTGCAACTTGAAAATGGATCTTTGTTTTCTTTTTTGGGAGTCTTCTGTAGACTACATTTGTAGTGGTAAATGATTTAACACACCCCTCATATTCGTCTCCTTTCAAAATTTAGTATAAAGAGGCCACGATTTCATGTTCGGCTCCAAGACCAAATATACCACTCCTGAGTTTCACTCTTCTTGCATTCTTGTATTTATGACATTGATGATTTGCCAATCTGAGTTAAATTATGGGTTCCTGATCACACATTACAAATGGTTACATAGAGGAGTTGCTTCGTTAGAGCGTTGAAAAGAGGGCTTTCTAAGACTCTTCTGAGCACTCTTTCAATACACCTATATCATAAGTATTACTTTTATGATCACTTATCTACAATTCACCTCTTGCGACGTGATATGATATCACTTCATCCAAGACTACAATTTGATCTTGCTTTGAACTTCACAATCAATGGACATCTGTACTTACTTGGGGCTAGACGTTCTTCCACCTCATATGATACATCTTTCCTTTTTCCCTTTTCTATTTTTCGGGAAACTCTCAGCACCGTCCCCATTATGTCTTCTTCCCGTAGTTGTCTTCCTTTGGTTGTCTTTCCTTAGTTGTCTTCCCTTAGTTGGCCAGAGAAGTGATTCGCTCTGTTTTAAGATATAAGGCTGCAAATGTTATGGCCAATCACCCTCGGACTCTTTGTGCCGCGCATGCTACAATGAAAATATGACTTTCCTCCCTCTTTTGTTGCTCTTCTTTATCACAGAGCTTTAAAGTCAGCTCGACAAGAATTGTATGCTATCCAATTATGTATTCTACGTTCATTTGAACAATTCGTTTATTAAGAGAGCTAGAGAACAATTGAAAAGGTAATACCGAAATAAAAGACTCAACTTAAAAAATGCTTTTAAATTTAAAATATTGGAGAACAACTTGATGCTTTTAAATTTATAAAAACCAAAAGGAAGTAAAAATATTGGAGAACAACTTGGATATCTATGAGAACAAGGGAGAGAATTATAACTATACTATATGACAAGGCTTGCTTCAAGCTTGACAGTTACTTGGCCAGCAGAAGTTTGGTAAAATAGAAGTACCAGTTTGCCATTCTTTCATTCTTTCACCGTCGACTTCAGAAGTTTCGGCTTCAAAAGTATGAATGCAAGAAGGTTTAATGGATCTTCCATCAATATTTCTGTGAGTTGATCCTCTTCTTTTGGCACCATGCAAGTTTTGTTCGAAGGTATAAGAGTAGGTAGTACTAAAGTATTGTTTCCAAAGTGAGTGTAATTCACTAGAGTCGTCAGCATTCCAATCAAATTTGATGGCGAAATCGGCTGGTAAACAGTAGAGGTTATTGTGCTTTGATGCTTTCACTAAAACGGTAGCAGACCATTCAGCAAAGTTGTTAATTTTGTTTTGGTGACTTCCGTCCCATAAAAGTTCCTCAGTACCAATTGGTCCAGTACCTTCGATGGAGAGAGACTTCAATTCACGTTGGAACTTAGAGAAAAGCTTAGCAGATTCGATAGTTTCAAAGTTGATGGTGACCTTGAATAAGTCATCTTCAACCCATGCAACATCAGAAACAGTGAAGAATGCTCTTGGAACAGACCCGGTGAATGTTTTCAAGATGGATTGACTATAGTGAGTAATTCCTCTCTTGATCTTTTGGACGAAAGAGACATCTCTCTTCAAGACATCAGCACCAACATTAGCACCAACGTCGACACCGACAAGTCCTAAAATGTCAGCGGCAACATTAGCACCGACATCAGCATCAATGTGTCTCTTTAAAACATCGGCATCAACATTAGCACCGACATCAACACCGACAAGTCCTAAGACATCAGCGGCAACATTAGCACCCACATCAGCAGCAATGTGTCTCTTCTTTAAAACATCAGCGCTTACATTAGCACCCACGTCGACACCAATGAGGCCTAAAACATCGGCAGCAACATTAGCACCGACATCAGCAGCAATGTGTTTCTTCTTTAAAACGTCAACACCAACGTTAGCACCAACGTCGACACCGACAAGTCCTAAAACGTCAGCGGCAACATTAGCACCAACATCGGCATCAATGTGTCTCTTTAAAACATCAGCACCGACATTAGCACCGACATCAACACCGACAAGTCCTAAGACATCAGCGGCAACATTAGCACCGACATCAGCAGCAATGTGTTTCTTCTTTAAAACGTCAACACCAACGTTAGCACCAACGTCGACACCGACAAGTCCTAAAACGTCAGCGGCAACATTAGCACCAACATCGGCATCAATGTGTCTCTTTAAAACATCAGCGCTTACATTAGCACCCACGTCGACACCAATGAGGCCTAAAACATCGGCAGCAACATTAGCACCGACATCAGCAGCAATGTGTTTCTTCTTTAAAACGTCAACACCAACGTTAGCACCAACGTCGACACCGACAAGTCCTAAAACGTCAGCGGCAACATTAGCACC